>OX421919.1:4743139-5445674 GCA_949128165.1 Lathronympha strigana | reverse complement strand
AAGTCCCTGTCTGACTTACATTAGAACACATTTTTTTAATTCTTAGGCATTGATCCATCATTTGCACTTAGGTACCCTCTTCGACGCTGAAAACATTGTGTATACAAGTTATGCTCGTTTTCAGGGATGGGGGGCGCGGATGTGTTACTTGAGTCTTACCTAACGCGTATGAATTACGATAAATCACATTCATAACTTGTGTGCTTACCATGAGTTGTATTTGTATTTATTTATCATAACTAAAAATCAAGATTTAATGTAGGTAAAACACTTATTTAAACTTTCACGATTTTCACACATTATAAATTTACTAAAACGGGGCTTAATCGTGTACAGATTTTGAAACCAAACCTCCGACGTTTCAAGGGCGACATTGCCCCCGTGGTCCCGGAGAAAGACTGGCTGAGGTTGACATCAACATCTTCTAGCTGCGCGGGTTTTACGAACTACCCGCACTTGGTCTTGATTATCAACTTGAACATTTTGCGCACTAGGGATGTAACTCTGTCGACACACTACACTCACGATGTCCGATTTTTGAGCCGGTGATATTCGATTACGCTTACATTTATCAATGACCGGATTCCATGTAGAATGCCGCCCTTGAAACGTTGGAGGTTTGTTTTCAAAATCTGTACACGATTAAGCCCCGTTTTAGTATATTTATAATTAATGTAGGTAGTATACTAAACATTCGAAAGAGACTAATTAATGCACATTGTTCTAGGCAGAAACGAATGATGTCCATCTTAATTAATAAATAATACTCAACTAAAGTTTACAAACGTACATATTAAGATAGCAGTCCATTTTACGCTGTAAGGACGCCGAGTTGTCAGCAAATATGTCAGCATTTTGGACTGAGGCTAGGAATTCATTGAGTAGTTGTATTGCTCACCACGCCAGTGAAAAACGCGCAAGATGCAAACACTATCGAATCGCGCAGTCGCTATAGAGTACGGTTACGTAGAACTCATGGTAAGTACACAGGAATTCGCAAGGCGGGCTTTCTATTTGGTTCAGATCCGGTTCGAAGGACCACTTGCGCATGGAGAAAACAAAACGCGCTTTTAACTTTGTAAATGAACTTTTAATTCACTTTAAATATATTAAATTAACAAAAATGCTCGCGGGACGTGCGGGTTCGGATCAAGAGGAAAAAGAGAGTTGCCAGGTAAAAATTACAAGGCAACTAGAAAATATGTTGCTATATAAGAAAAGTACTTAAGCTAGTCTTACACGCTATATGTTTTGTATTAAACACTATTCGTATTCGCTTTTCGCTTATCTATTGCATTAGGCAAAACCTGTAATGGTAGATTTAGGTTGTCTTAAAAAAAGTCCAGTGATACCTCTCTACCCCCAGCCCTCATACCGGTGTTGGTCTTGAGCCATCTAAGATGGCGCTTTTTGTGGGGGCCCATCTTATGTGAGTGAGTCGCCGTCTGCCGAAAAACGAATACTAAGTAAAATAATTAAAACGCATAAAAATATCGAAGCAAAATCCAATTTGTCTCTAACGTTTTTGTTTAAATATAAACCATGCAAGGTCCATCGCAGACGCGGGCAGGAGCGATAACTATGATAAATGACCGGTATGACACGCCGTCCATTCGATCGATACTATCTGCCAGGCACCACAATGGCCAGTAAATTCCGTGGAGAACAAACGTTAGACTACATTGATTGGTGTAAGATTTGCTTTGGAGCTTAGGAGATTCGCGTGTATTGTTTTGATGATGTATTGAGGTCGTTTGAATATGGATGCAATAATAAGAAGTTCCAGGTACCCTGGGACTTCTTATTATTGCATAAGTTTTTTACTTTATGTCTTCAATTATGTTTAGCGAGTTTAGTCAGCCATTTTCATTAATGTTATTTAATCATATGGTACAACGTAATTATATTGGTCGCTCCAATAATTACAAGGCATTTTCATTGAATCATTATAACATTATACCGTTTGTCGTTTAAAGACAGTATATGGATAAAGCGGTATCCATATAGACAGTACAAGGATCAATCTATACTGCTTAATAAATGTTATAATGATTCAATAAAAATGGCTTGTAATTCTTTAGAGCGACCAATATATGTTATGCCATTCGATTAAATAAATAAAAAAAGAAAATGGCTGACTACCAACATAATTGCTACGTGCGAAGAAATAGGTAGTGTTCCCAATTACTGAGTGGTTTTCATCGGGTTTTAAGATTAATCGCTACCTATCAAAAACCATATGTATTCAAAATGCCTTGTTTTAAATACACTTTTCAGATAAAAACCTCAATATCAATATACCTAGTATACCTACCAAATTTAATATAAATCGATTAAATGTAATTTTTTCTCGGTATCATGATCTTTTTAGTGATGTTCATTTTGTTACCTCAGGAAGAGCGGTGCCTCTTGAAACAGAAGTATCGTGTAACTACGCTTAAAAAAGGCACCAGCGTGCGTACTGCGTAAGCAAGATGCCAATCGCTCACGCTACGAAGCATATCGTAGTCATCTCTCTTTATCACTCTTCCATCCAGGAAGATTCCAGTTTGTTCGCGATTGATACGAAATTTGTTTGTTCAGATCTCAAAAGTGAGTTTGTCTACCAGGCATCCGCCAGACGAATTTGCCATACATTTATTGGCAGAGCTGGAGGATATGCCCGAACTTACTTGGCCAGCAATTGGCATCTTGGCTACGCACCCTGACCAGTTAATTTCTGAGTTAACTGAATAAACATTTTTATTTTTATTTATCATTTGAGGTGTTCGGGTGAAGTGTGAACGTAGTATTTGATGGCATTTATGGTCACTTCTGTTGAAACTTGCTGTATTGTAGATTTAGGTAGGTCACGTCTATAAATACATATATACTGGAGAAGATTCAAATTTGATTACAAGGATTACCTGTAATCAAATATTTTATGTACATTTGTAGCTGGCAGTTCATATAAATAACTAACAAGTATTTTTTTTGTCCGTCTATTACTTATGTATGTGTTCCGTTATAACAATAAAGAAATGTATTCGCGAATTAGGACCCCAATATCCAATGCTAGTTTTATATGTGCCTACTGACAAAGATGCAAAATATATTCAATAAGGGATGACTCACACTAGAACTAGACGGGACGGGACGGGACGATCTGTCAGTTTCTATAGAAAACGTACGAGCTATCACGTGATTCTTTCTATACAAACTGCAGGTCGTCCCGTTCTGCCCCGTCCCGTTCTGCCCCGTCCCGCCCCGTCCCGTCCCGGCCTAGTGGGAGTCATCCTTAAATCAATGTGTATAACTAGACTACAAATTCTGAAGCAAGACTAGTTTATTCATGTGTACGTATTTAAACGGTTTAATGTTATTAATTCATTCTTCCTATTTCATTATACCCAGACAAACGTTTATGTCAGTTATAATTTTTGACAAACACCACTCATTTGGGCATGCGGAGTAAATTAATATATTAATTAAGTACCATTTAGGCCTGCCGTCCGGAATGTACGTTTCTGGTATGAAACTGAATTGCAAATTATATATAACTAGCTTTCCGCCCGCGACTTCGTCCGCGTATAATAGGGTTCTTCCTACAGAGTTTCATACCTTGTTTTATCTTTTTAAAATGTGACTTGATATAACCTACACATATATAATACAATCATTTTTTATTGCACTCCACAAAAAGTAATTAATACTACTGATAACGTTTAAGTTTTTTATTAGGTAGATGTTGGCAACAGGCGGTATTATCGCTAAAAAGCAACATATATGTCTCTTACAGACAACCATCCGGTTAAATAGCATTTAAATGATTACCTACATACTTGAATAACAAAGTTGAGTTGAAGTCTATGGATACAAAAGAAAACTTTCCGCCATAGAAACTTTCAACACTCTTTTCACCTCTTTATGAGTGGAATTTCCCAAAAAACCATGAAACCAGTTTTCTTTTATTTTAATAAGGAATCGATGCATAAAGTTGCAAGTCTCTAGCTCAAAAAAATCTTTATTTCCCCGCTTTAACAATTTTCAAACCCGTTTTTACCCCCATAGAAGTAGAATTTTCCAAAACTATGAAAACACTTTTCTTTTGTTCTAATAAAGAGTCTTTTCACAAAGTTTCAAGCCTTTAGCTCAAAAAGAATCTCCTTTTCCATACAAACTTTTAATCCTCATAGCAAACAACTTTTTTATATTTTAATAATGAACAGTCTTTGCACAAAGTTTCAAGTCTATAGCTCAAAAAAAATACCATTCTCAAACAAACATTCAACCCCCTTTCTACCCCTTTCGAAATTGAATTTTCCAAAACTATGAAAACACTTTTCTTTGATTTAAATAAAAAGTTTTTACAAAAACATTCAAGCCTGTAGCTCAAAAAGTTTCAAGACTTTAGCTAAAAAGAAGCCATTCTCAAACAAACTTTCTACCCCCTTTTTAGTTTTTACCCCTTTAGGAGTAGAATTTCTAAAAAACATAAAAAGAATTCTTACAAACTCTAGCTCAAAAATAAATTCTATTCTCATACAATCTTTCTACCCCTTTTTACCCCCATAGATGTTGAATTTTCCAAAACTATAAAAAACACTTTTCTTTCATTATAATTAGGAGTCTTAACACAAAGTTTCAAGTCTCTAGCTCAAAACAAAATTCCATTCCTATACAAATTTTCAACCCCGTTTTTACCCCTTTAGAGGTGGAATTTCTAAAAACCATGAAAACTGCTTTCTTCAATTGTAATACAGAGTTCTTACACAAAGTTTCAAGTCTCTAGCTCAAAAATAAATTCCATTCTCATACAATCTTTCTACCCCTTTTTTACCCCTATAGGGGTTGAATTTTCCAAAACTATGAAAACATTTTTCTTTAATTGTAATAAGGAGTCTTTACACAAAGTTTCAAGTCTCTAGCTCAAACAAAATTCCATTCCTATACAAACTATCAACCCCTTTTTTACCCCTTTACAGGTGGTATTTCCAAAAACCATGATAACGTCTTTCTTCAATTGTAATACAGAGTTCTTACACAAAGTTTCAAGTCTCTAGCTCAAAAATAAATTCCATTCTCATACAATCTTTCTACCCCTTTTTTACCCCTATAGGGGTTGAATTTTCCAAAACTATGAAAACACTTTTCTTTAATTATAATAAGGAGTCTTAATACAAAGTTTCAAGTCTCTAGCTCAAAACAAAATTCCATTTTTATACAATTTTTCAACCCCGTTTTTATCCCTTTAGAGGTGGAATTTCCAAAAACTATGAAAACATTTTTCTTTAATTGTAATACAGAGTTTTAAAACAAATTTTCAAGTCTCTAGCTCAAAACAAAATTTCATTCCTTTACAAACTTTCACCCCCCTTTTTACCCCCTCATAGGTTGAATTTCCAAAAACTATGAAAACATTTTTCTTTAATTATAATAAAGAGTCTTTGCACAAAGTTTCAAGTCTCTAGCTCAAAAAAAAATTTCATTTCAATACAAACTTTCAATCCCCCTTTCACCCCCTTAGGGGTGGAATTTCGAAAAATCCGTTCTTATCTCTTGCCTATGTACTAAAAGGAAGCTTTGGTAAAAATTTCAAGTTTCTAGTCGTAGCCGTTTCGGCTGTGCGATGATCGTAGATGAGGACAACCTCTTTTATATATATAGATTAGGCTTTAATGGTATAACCTTCTGTTTAGTATATGCGAGAGATTTATTTTAGTGAGTTTTGTGTTGTTAACGATTTTCTGTGTGTGGGTAACACAGCCTTTAAATAGATAATATCTAAATAATCGTTGTTATGATTCCATATTATTAACATGCTGCGCAATTAGGATGGATTGCGTTCAATATTGCATGGGCAGTTTATGAAATTGCCCCATTATCATTCATAAACTGCCCATGCAATTTTGAACGTGATAGTACCTACATAAATAACAGTAGATTAGTTAAACAAGGGGTGAAAGGCACCTACTCGTATCCCAGTCGAAGTATTTTGTTACAATTAAATCATATAAGGCAACCATTTAAAAATTATAACGCCCTAGAGCGGACCCTACCATTTTTCATCCGCTCCATTGGTTAACAACGACCCACTTTCAGAGCATGAGGTATGTATGAAATGATTAAAAATTACAGTTCAATCCAATACATATGAATCGCTTCATCGAATCAGCATGCCTACCACGAACATCGAAAATTGGCATTGACGGGAAAACCTCTTTGTCACTCCAATATGCAAGTGTGACAGAGATGGAGATACGAATCCGCAATCGTTCGATTTTCGTGGTACAAGCCCAGGCACTTTAGCTATCACTATAATCACGTCTATTGGTTTATACCGCTTAATTAAGGCAGTTTTTTATCGTCAGAAAATGGTCCGGGTGATTTTATTGTCCATTCATTTAATTTTATTATGTATTGAAATAAAAAAAGGACAGTTAAAAAAATACCGCAACATAGACTTCATCAGAAGGATACAGATAAGGCTTAGCTACAGGCCTCGTGAAATACCTACATATGATCATTCGCATCAACACGCTTTGTCAATCATAACCACTAATTATAAATAATAATAATAAATAAATATTATTGGACAATCTTACACAAATCGACCTAGTCCCACGGTAAGCTCAATAAGGCTTGTGATGTGGGTACTAGACGACGATATATATAATAGATATATACGTATAAATACTTAAATACATAGAAAACATCCATAACTCAGAAACAAATATTCGTTATAAACACACAAATAAATGCCCTGACCAGGATTCGAACCCGGGACCTCCTGCTTCGTAGGCAGGGTCATTACCAACTAGGCTAGGAGGCCGTTAAATTAAATTAAAATATAGAAATTAAATAGAGAAGATGCAAAATAGATACAAGGTACTTTGTATTAGTTATTCAATTCGCTTAGAGAAAACAAATCAGAGGCATTACCATGACGTCTTAACGCGATTCAGTTGACGACCTAAACTGAGTCGCTTCCACACAACTGGACCTAAACTGAATCGCGTTAAAACGTCATGGTAGGCTCCAGACGGTACAAAGTTGCCCACGATACTTCAAGTTAAGCCTTACTTCAGAAAATCAATATAAAACGTATTTATAACTGCCAGCTTCGTAAATATTATCAAAGAAGTACCAAAACACTAACTCCGCCCAAACTTCTTGGGAGCAAGAAGCACAAATATTTTGCTAGACTGGCTAACTAAATTAGCAACTTTTCAGCTGCAAAACACTTCGGCGGAAATGGCAATAAATGAAGTGGCTATTAAGATACATTTAGACAGAATTAATGGTTGCGTAATAGAGTGCGAACTCGCTACCCACAAAAGAAAAGTAGGGGGAGACGCTTTCTTTGTTCTTAGTAAATCGAGTGCCGGAGTCGTTTGTCGACTCTATATCACGTTGATTCGACATTTATGGCTGGCTCCAAAGATATATATCTTTGTTGAGTGTCGCGTGTAATGCGATTTCTATGAAAACCAAATGTGATAGTGTTAGTCGGGGTATTTTTGCAATGAGGAAGTAACGAGAGCGTATCTTATAGCGATGAAAATGGCGAAAGATTCATGTTGTTTCTTTCGAAACTTTGTATCTTTCCTATAAACTACATGTAACTTTCGAAAAAAAACAAAACTGACGTTTGTCTGACAAATACAATCATACACGTATAATACGTATTATACCTGTTTTATACCGTGTATTTTACATGTTTATTTCATAATTAATTGACTTAATAATAAAATAACCCCATGGTCTCGTGAAAGGGTAAAACATACAAATAATAATAATTTTAAGAGACTCTCGCTAGGTGACGTCACATAGAGCATAGATTAACGATTCCAATTTGTAAGTATTTCGTCATAATTGATAATTTCAACCTCTTTAGTTAACTAATATCGAGATATAGTCTGAGCGAAATGAAAAGTCACCTGTTTGTATGAGAGCCAATACATTCCGAGTCACTATTTATAATATAATATAATAATGCGAAAAATACAATGTATTTTACACGTAAAAAACTGAAGTTTGCGAAAGATTTAATCGAAGATCCGCAACGAAAGATACTGTATTTTATTGAAAAATACAGGGGCCTTTGTAAGATTCATGTATCTTTCATGTAATTTTCATCGCTAGTATCTTATGATCGTCTATATATTATGTTATAAATAATGTCATGGTAAAATTCGAGACGATATAATATAAAACAATTAACACGATACCAAAGTAAATTTTATTGATTTCTAGAATAACCCTACATTAAATGACAATTTAATACCACGAAAATGTCCCTGACGAAATGTGACATAAGTACCTAATTTTAAAAACACTAGGAAAGCGATCTTGTGCTTCCTAGATGGAATATGAATATGTGTTGTGACGATTTAGTGGACGCGGTTAGTTTAATGTGTTTGTCGTTGATCCTTTCAGACGATCTGACAATTCAGACTCCTTCACTCAATTCAGACGCAACGACGACGGCGCCGGATTGCTTGAATCAGCCTGCTTCGTCGCGCGCGACCCGTTACCTACGCCGGTCTCGGGCAGTGATGCCCCAGCCGCAAAGGTGACAACACCGCTCTGTCTGTCCGACGATGACTGCCCGATGCAGTCAAAACATGTCACGCCTATTGTAACAAAAATACGTGAGTGTTAACCGTTGCAATTTAATATCAGTATGACTCACGAAAGTTTAAATTATATGATTTCATGTCTTGGCTAACAAATTGGGAATATTTCCTCGCGCTTTACAGATTTGATTGAAGTAGCTGCCATACCAGGCAAAAGCATTTCGTAAAGGACAAGGTCCATAAGACCCTGTGCCCTGAACTGCCTTGTGATAAAGAGCTGAAGGAAAACCGAAGAAAATGTGGTAAATAAACGCAATTAAGCCGGTTCAAAGTGCTTCGTTTAAATCGCGATAAAAATAAGACGATATTGTCTAGCATGTTTGAACCTTTGCTGGGCATAATTGGAACGCAAAGTAGGTTTTTTTGCGTGTTCTAGGTCTTTAGATATATGTCTGTCTCTTGCTCCCACTGTCTGGCTGTAACTCTTGATTTGGGGATACTTCGTTATTATATTACTAGGTAATCTTCGTGTGAGTTGATTAAAAAATGTGCGTGGAATATTCTAGACGATCATAAAACTTGAGTGGATTGGTTCATGATTCCATCATAGCTTTTATATTATTCGTTGACTAGTTTTGCCACTATTTTTTTATTAGTTTTGGCTTGTTAAGACTTGTTTTAAAATTAGGTGATCAAAATTATGATGAAGATGAGTTGAGTATGTAAGTAAGTTGTGAAATGTTTTATTGCTTAAACCAAAACACTTAAGGATGACTCACACTAAAACGGGACGGGACGGGGCAAGACGAGACGTTTCTATAGAAACGTCACGTCACCCCCGAGCTCGGATGTGATTATTTTTATAGAAATTGACAGATTGTCTCGTCCCTCCCCGTCCCGTATCGTTCTAGTGTCATCCTTTAAAATAGGTTACATTCCGCTAAATACTCCACAGAAAGTTGCTGTTGCTACGTTGCAGCACTTACGGCTGCATCGCCAAACGCCAAACCTATCAATATCCTTGATAAATTGACTACCTACTGGAACTGGCTACATATCGGATATTGACTATATATCGTCGGGTAAGGAAATCGCCACTGCGTTCCGGTTGATTGCGGTTGGTAATACGACAATACATTAGAAAAATAATTAAACAAATGAATATTCGAGTATTTACACGGTGACTTTTTAGTCACTAGCCAACCTCTAAGTAGTGAATAGTCAAAATAATGGTAATAGGTCATAATTATCATACTGACCAACTATTATTATAGGGCCAATGCCAAAATCGCATTTTACCTAAAGTCAGCCTATATATGGTATACTTACCTAAATATCAAGTAAATGAATATGATTATGAAATTGTATTCTGTTTCCGCCATTATAATTCATTAAAATTAAATACTTTGGAATGGATTATTCGCGTTTATTAACAGTATCACCCTACGTTTCGAGCCCTTTACAGCACTCGTTTTCACATTGTTAAAATGATGACTGAGAGAATGCAAATTCTCCCCATCAATCAAAAAAGTGACATGGGCAAACTATTTAAAAAAAAACAGGAGCTTATAAAGCTAGTAATACATTGTCTGAACCAAAAGGCATTCCACAATTACAATTAAAAATTATAATGTAAATCTTACAACGTTTTATATAATAGTGCACACAGAGCCTCACTATATGGGATTAATTTCATTAGTTCTCAAATGTTTAACCTTATTTAGTCTTCGAATAGGTCTAATTTACTTTTATTTTTTTAACTTTTCACTATAAATTATACTACATTAACAAAAAACTTGTCACTATTTGTAAATAGGTATCTAATCATTGTTATGTAGGAGTAATTTCCAATTTACCAAAATTATAAAACATTGGCGTTTTCCTTAACGTTTTCTGCCAAATATTGTAATCTCGGTTACGGATTGTCACTCGGGTAGGCCGTAGCTGTCATACTTACCACTTACTAGCAATATTTTCAACGTCTTTGTTTGGTATATACTTTAACGCATAAAATTTCAACCGCAATTGTGTTTCCCCACGGCACGTACACATTCGAGGCAAAATGAAATATAATATTAAAAGCGTTCAAACGCCTCACGTTGTCGCTTCCCGTATATTTCATAAGGCATTCTCAAACGTGCGCACTAGAAGCCGCACTTAACTATTTGTCAAGAAATATGAAGCTACAAAAATTCATGAAATCGAGGTGTCGCCAAGAAATTTTCACGCTATTTATGTGTACCACTAGCAGGAAGGAACCTACCGCTGGCAATTTCGCTGCACGAAATAAATTCAAGCGTTTTCCTTAGTAGTTTTTAATCTAGAATTTTCTAGAATTATCTCGGTTGAAATAGAGCTTTCTGTGTTAAATAAAGCCACGATATACCATTTTCTCAAAGAAAAAACTATTTGTATTAGACATAGGTATGTTATCATTAATGTTTACCTACTTACCTAAAAAGATTTCGTGTTTATCATAATTTCCAGAGCGTACTCCCACCTCAAAGGCCGGCAACGCACTTGCGTCACCTCTGGTGCTGTGAGTGTCCATGTATGGCGTTAATCGCTTACCATCAGGCGATTCATATGCTCGTTTGCCACCTATTTCATAAATGAAATGAAATACATTTTTTTGTATGAATGCAGGTTATAAATAGTTACAGGTTGATAGAAAAAGGTGTTCCATGTACATTCCGCCATATCGTGGTAAGTTTTACAAGAAAATATAAAATTATTAAATACAGTTTAAAATTCAACAATGGCTAAATAATAATACTCATAGGTGCGCCTTAGCCATTAAAATAAGATGTACCTATATAAATTAAGTGTCAAACATAGAAGTACAACACATTTAATTTATCATCCCCATTTCATCAATCGGCACTCCGGCATCGCTTCATGGTAGGTACTCCAAAAATACGCACGAAGCGTTTCGTTTCAGATTCCTTATGCGAACTACCAAAGAGTGGAACGCTCTGCCCGAGCCTGTGTTTCCGCACCTCATAGGTAAACATGCTCCACCCTAGACTGGTTAACTGGTTAACTGGTGGTTAAACGTCTGCAAAAAAAAGATCACGGCTCAAACCTGAAATAAATAATATGTATCATTCACTATTTAATCAGTTGTTTTACGGTAAAGCAAATCATTCGAGAGGAAATATGTTTTGATCCTAGATGGGACGTACCTATGCATATATGTGGCGGTGGTAGTGATATCTACGTCATTTAAGTATAAGTATTTGATATGGTGATCCAATTTTCCTCTATTGTTTACACTTGCTTGACAGAGTCGCGGTTTCATAATGACGGGGCCAGTTGGACTCTTCTTATTGCAGCTTTCAGCGCTCCCTACTAGAATATTGAGTATGATGAATTGTGTTGCAGCTTTTGTCGGTTCTGTTTATCTTGAAGGTAAGCGGCTTTGGAGTCGCTTGTGCCGTCTATTCGTGCATCGATAACGAGACGTTCCATAGAACTTTAATTCCAAATTTTAATTATTTTGTGTTCAAATTCTAAAGATTGCAATAATCCTTTTTCACGACTAGTGAGCAAAATATATACGTACGTAGCAAAGCCCCACGTAAAGCTAAGAAATAGGGTGACTCCAACACGTGCAAATAATTGGTTCACCAAAAACTAAGTTCAAGAAAAGGCTGCTGCCCTTATTTAAGCGATAGATAGACATAAGTATATGTTTAGTTTTATTCCTTTTAAGGTTCTGTACCTCAAAAGGAAAAAACGGAACCCTAATAGGATCACTTTGTTGTCCGTCCCTCTGTCAAGACACTTTATCTCAGGAACGCGTATAGGTAGCAAGTTAAAATTAACACTAAATACACAAGTCTGCGATCCTTCGAAGCTGTGAAAAAACCAAACCTCTACGTCAACGCAATCAAAAGATACGGCCGTGTATGTCGCCTTTCCCATAAATTTGCAATGGTAATCAAAATGTATATAGGGTACTTCCCGTTGACCTAAAATAATGAAATTTGGAAAAAAGCAAGAGCTTAAAGCATAAGTACAGGAGAAAATCCGAATTCGAAATCCGAACACTGAGAGTTCCGTGCCACCAGTATTTTCAAGTACCTTAGGTCATAAATAGGGGGAGCATCCTTTGCGCGGAACCCTCGGTGGGCGAGTCCGACTCGCACTTGACCGTTTTTTATTATAATCGACATCTACATAAAATAAATTTAAAATTATATTAGAGGAAGCTATACTCACTCGACCGGTTCATATGGTCATGGACAAAATGTCTAGCCTGGCACAAAATTAAAAGTAATGATCTGAACGAAGATCTTTCTATACTGAATTCACTTACCAATAGAAGAACTATATGGTGATATTGTACTCAATATGCCTTTTATTTATTTATTACACTAAATAATCTACTTCATACAAATTAAAAACTGCCTTCCTTTATGTTAATTCATTTGTGTGTCACCACCGAGGAAACTACTATTTTCACTTTTCTTGCTCGGAAAGTTCACCTTTAAATCGTGGCTAGGCGACATACAATCGCGTTTCATGCTCTAGGGCATGAAGTAACATCGCAGGTGTCGAGCGCTCGCCGCAGCCCCGCGCCCCGCGCCAGCGCGCTCCCGGCCGCCTACGAGCGGCGCGCGGCGGAGAGAACCCAAGCGCGCGAGCATGGATGTTACATTTTCAATGTTTGAAAGTGAAATAAAACTTAATATTTTTCTTACAAAAAGCAGTATCCACAGGCATAAATACCCATTTTATCATCGACTTCTATATTGGCCCTTGAAATACAATCTACTATTCTAAACATCAAATGTATTAAAGCTAGAAGCTAAAACCACTTCACAGTCTTCCACGTCAGACGCGTCGTAAAAAATATTAACCATAAAATAGTCGCTGGCACTGCGCCCTCGCCCGAAAGGAAGCCATTTATTTTCTCTCCGAATAGGTCTCGCAACTCGTGCTGAAAGGTGAAATACCTCTTCTATTCTCAGACTTATCAGCGTTTTTTGCGTTCGTATAACCACAATACCTTAAGCTGGCATCTACGAAGGAAACCGACTATGCAAAATACTTAGATAAACATAGAAAGAATTCTAGCTTTCTGCATTTGGAGGATAAATGGTTTGTGTAGAAATGACTAGGGAATGTTATTGGTGTGAGTCAATTTTATTTGTTCGTCATTCGTCGTTAATTCGTCAAATATATATTAAGCATGACTCACACTAGAACGGGGCTGGCGGGACGATCTGTCAGTTTCTTTAGAAATCGTCACCTGACCTCCGAGGGCTCCGAGTTTTGACGTGATTCTTTGTATAGAAGTTGACAGATCGTCCCGTCCCGCTCCGTCTCGTTCGCCTCGTCCCGTCCCTCCCCGTCCCATCTCGCCTCGTTGTAGTGTGTCATCTTTTATAGTATAGTTATATGTAGTAATCATACATGAAGAATGTGATATCCATGAAAGGATTTTGTGGTCCGCAGCGTTTCGAGATGGAAAACTCGGATCAATAACAAAACTTGAATGCTGCTCCATTTCTTTTATGATACAGGAGGCAAACGAGCAGACGTATCTCCTGATGGTAAGCAACTGTAGCCGCCCATGGACACTTGCAACACCTAGGGCTCACATTAGCGTTGCTGGCCTTTGTGACGGGAGTACGCTATTTTCATGAATATCCCAAGTCCATACCAGAGTTCAGTTATGCAGGGTAGGTGAATTTCTAGTGAAACACATGGTTGAGGATGGTGACGATGAAAATGACCTCGCGTATAACGATGGCGGAAAGAAACGACAGGGATTAATCTCAACAATCCCTCGGAGTACTCCCCGTTGTAAACAGATTATGGGGTATTCTGCGAGAATGTCTCTTACCAAATACGATTCTTTTATTACTTCTGAAAACGGTAAAAAAGCGATTTTATAAAGGATGAGGGATTTGGGAGTGTGGTAGTTAACTATACAAGCCAAGCGCAAGCCAAACTTGTCTTATAACAAAAAATCGGGTTTCATTTGTAAGCTTAGAATCAGCAGCTTTGTGATTGCAAGCTTATTTTATGACAAATGTCTTCCTTCCTAACGTTTTCAGGCTCCAGGCAGGTTCCAGGCTCAGGGGAGCCTGGTGTCCGCTCTGGCAATTAATCTCAAGATTTGACGTAGGCGCTAATTTAACGAAAGCGACCCAGAGGGTAAACCAGACCTTATTGGGATTAGTCCGGTTTCCTCACGATGTTTTCCTTCACCGAAAAGCGATTGGTAAATATCAAATGATATTTCGTAAATAAGTTCCGAAAAACTTATCGGTACGAGCCGACAGGATTTGAACTCGAGACCTTCGGAATTGAAAGTTTTGCGTCATATCGCCGGGCCACCAACGTTCTTTTATTTTATGACAACGCGACAATTACAACTCTTGCTTTTCATTTGCTAATAAATGCATAATGACTATCGAATACATTTTAAATATACACTTGAATCGCTATTATCTTTAATTAAAGCTCACATTTTGCTTAACGATTATAACTGTCTTAATCTAGATAAAAACATTCCCTTTAAACTTGGAACGCGAACACAAAACAAAATCTTAAGTACTAAAAGCAATAAAGACATTTTGGGCTCATTACCAAACTGAGAACGGCTAAGAATGGCTCTTCAAGAACCAGAACTTATAAAGATGGCGAACATTTAGCCACGGACATGGCCGGATTACCAAAATGTGCTCAAGTTTTTGTTATTCTTTCAAACTATACAGTTTCCCTGTTCTCTAATGTCTGCTGTAACGAGTTTTCCATCGTTGTCCAGTGTACATCAAATATTTGTCTACACTTTTCAACCTTACTACTTTGGAATAAGGCACAAAACTGGAAACATGTTTTTGACGAGAGTGTCTATGCTGTATTTCGGGGACCTGAGAACTATAAGTTGTACTTAAGATTATAAAGAGACTATGTTTTAAGCTGTGATGGAAAGAGAAATAACCCTTAAAGAAATTATGTTACGGCTCAAATTACAATGACATTAGTTGAAGCTATTTAAGTATCGGTGTAGGTACCAAGTAATAAAAGACAATGTAGGCGTAAGTGCCTCGTTAGAAAACTGAAATAGTACTTTAAAAATAACTGGCAGGTATAACCTGTAATTATAGTGGCGAACTAATCAATAAAGGCAGGTGAGGACCTATACTTGTTTCATTCAAATTGTCACCAAGCTTTAAGATTGATTTGGATTTGCAAACACCGCGATAAAAGTCGGCATCGATGTTATGATATACATACATACCCTATGTTAATTTTAAGACAATAAAAACTCGATAACTCCAAGTATACATATAATAAACAAACCTAAGCTGGTTGTATTCGATTATATTAAATGATATGGATCATAAAGGTAATTTGAATTAGAAACATCAAAACACAAAAATTAAGTTATTAAATAATCAAATAATAACATCAAACATCTAAATATTTCATAATTATATTATTTCTTACAATAATGAATTGTACTTAATTTTACTGTAGGAACTTACTCGTATATCCGAAGGTGAGATCCACTAAAATTATTTATATAAAGTTGCAAGTAATAATGTATGGTTATTAATTAAAATAAAATTACCTCATAATATAACATTTTTTGTAAACACAATTTTTTTTTTGTTATTTAATAACATTATTTTCAATTTGTAATTTAGATACAGTAGTGCAGCAATCATGCTTACTTAGATAACGGCCACCAGTGTCTTGCCTGTTACAAAATTTCATATAGGTACTCGAGAAATTCGCCAACATTAATTGAGACTGCGTGGCTTAGTGGTTATGGCATTAGCCGCGGAGGCTGACGACCCGGGTTCAATTCCCGGCTTCGCCTCCAATGGACTTGGTCTCTTTCTTTAGTATATAGCATCTACTTTAGTTTATACCCCATATAATTTCCACCAATTCAAACAACGAATATACAAAACCGTTTACTCTGAGCGTCAAAAATCATTTTCCTAAAATGGAAAGCTATCAAATCCTTCCTGCCTCGCACGTTATACTAGTGTTAATAAATACTTGTTATTTACTTGGAAATTTATAGCCGAGCGCAGCTGGCTCATAAAGTTTGTTACGTTTCACCTGTTCAACTTATTGACTCTTAAGGATATGGCACACTTAGCGGAGGTGATTAAAAGGAGTATTTCATACATTTTGTTTTGCTAGTTACTCGAGCTTAAGGACACAGTATAGAGAAGGAGTCTCTGGAGACCAGTAGAGCAACTTTGAACATTTTATTATTCTCGTTCCAAATTCAAAATTTGATTCCCGGCGAGAGTCCGCTCGTGGGGCCTTACCATGACGTTTTAACGCGATTCAGTTCAGGTTCTTAACTATGCTCAGGGGCCTTACCATTGTCTTTTCGCGATTCAGTTTAGGTTCTTCACTGTGCTCTGGGGCTATAGCATGACGTTTTAAAGCGATTCAGTTTAGGTTCTTAACTGTGCTCAGGGCCCTTACCATGACGTCTTAACGCGATTCAGTTTAAGTTTTTAACGTTTTAGTTTAGGTTCTAAACTGAATCGCGTTAAGACGTCATGGTAAGGGCCCAGTTAATTTAATTTATTAGTGGCCAGTCACGCTACTATTGGAAATTGTACATTTGGCAACTGTATATCTGTTTGTCGAATTATATCTAAGTGTGCAACTATTAGTGTGCAAATTGTACTAGTTGAACAACATTTTCAATTAAAATATGAAATTATCACTCGAATCGAAGTTTTGTCTAATTATAATGAGTGAAAATCGTAAAAGTCTAAATCAGTGTCTAGTCACACTTTACATAATTATTTCAGATTAAATAAATTTTTTTTGTTAAAGATTGCTGTCTAGAAATCTTACCCTACCATACCATATCATACTAAACTTTACTTACCAAAACACAGTAAAGTTAGATCAATGTATTTTCGTTTATCGCAAAAGTGCAAACGCAGACGCTGCTGTAAAATGTATCTGCGCAAACATTTATTCCAATAATATCTGAATCCAAGTATGAGTTCATGTTAACACTTTGGAAACTCCCGTAGTTTTTTTTTGCAAACGTTATTTTATAATTCAAGCCTTTTAAGCAAATGAGTTTCAATTAATCTAGGTCCCTCCCAACTTGCGCTGGGGTTAGCTACACTTATCCGAATGCAATTAAAACTTTGGCTACTAGGTTGTTAGCGTTTTCGGACCTTTGCATTGTTCCGTAAACAAAAGAGCAGGACAAAGGAAGTTTCCTTGAAAACAGTATTTAGTGCTTTAAATGCGAAACCTATAAAATACGGGTGTGAATAAAAAGTAACGCTCGGATAGTTTTGTTGTAGAACTTTTAACTTGGTAGTGGAATAGTGGAAGGCCGCGACGGTAACAAATAGTGGTAAAGTGTAACTTAGTGAATGATTTTATCTTAGCTTTTTTATACGAGATAAAAAAACTGCTCCGTATAAAATAAACACCCATTGTAACAAAGTGTTATTTTAGGTACAATGTTAATTTAATTCTGAAGTCAATTTTTGGCGCATGTCACTACTATAACTTCCTTTGTGTTCAAATTGCGCTTTTTAAAATGTTTCGCGCACTGCTGTAGATATACTGATTTTAAGTATGCTATGTTATTCCGTACATTTTAATTGTAAAAAATATTTTCGAATGTAATGTAACTAGCTGTGCCGTGCATCATTATTTGTCTTTGGTAAACGGCATGTTTTTTTTTTATATTGTTACTAGTTAGACGACTCCTGGGGTTTGGCATCAGCAGCAAAATAACCATTATGAATACTTGGTTCCAGCCTCATCCATGAATGATATCAACACAGGGGATACTCAGTATCCCCTGAAGACCGCTGCCGTAATCAAACTGACTACGTAGCAGGTGGAAGACCTCCACCAAAACGTAAAGACGTTCCCAGGCGCTGACTGTGGCTCCAATCACTGCCTGTTGGTTGCAAATTTTACCCTTCGTTTCATAACAGTGAAGAAAAGGGATCCCGTTAGACCAAGAACACTTAGCCCAGTGGAAACCTTGGAGTTCTAAGATTATCTGAGAACCGAGCTTGCAGAACAGCCGACTCCCTTGAGCTCCAACAGCAATGAACAGTGGGTAATTCTTAAAGGCCATATCTGGAAAAACGTAGGAAGTATCACTAAAAATCGCTCACCACCGACCATCCGACAAAGATGGCTTTCCATTGCCACCTGGAAAATTATCAAGGACAGAACTGAAAGCTCTGTCAAAGAAGGCAGATCGTGACAGGTATTCAGATCTATCAATGGTTATTCAGCAACAATGTCGTCATGATAAAAACAACTTAATTGACCGTATCTGCCAAGAAATTGAAAGTCATGCGTTGAAAAGTCAGACTCCTGTCCAACAGTTTAAGCCTAAAACTTGGATGATTGAGGACGAGGATGGAACACTGCTCCAAGATATAGACGCAATAACCAATCGCTGGCGAAGCTACTGTAAACAATTTTTTAGTAGCCCCAATGGTGAGAAGTATCAACCAGTTCCATCGTCCAGTCCATTTCAGTGCAACTTAGTGACTTTAGCTAAGGTTAGTTATTTGTGGTAAAAAGTGCGTAATTCCTAGCGTTTTTCCGAAACCGACTGCCATTTGACCTTCCAAGCCAGAAGGGAGATATTTCCGGGATTTCATTTCATTTATTTCATTGCTTTATGTGTGTACAATAGGTCTTATTAAATAAAGTAGGTATGTCTCAACACAACCGTGAGAGGGCACTGCAATTAACTTACAATTAATGTACATACTATATACAATGCATTCGTAATTGTGGATAAGGATAAAGAACAGTTGTCGTCAATGTGTCATGCATTATCAAAATTATACATGTCACTGTTTAAGTAATTATTTCATTCAATGTTAAAATTATTATTTGTCAAATATTGGTCAATTTTATATAACTAATTATAAACAACTACTAATAAAAATATAGTTAAACTTTACATTTACAGAATAGGAGTTAGGAACGAGGGATAGAGAGATGATAAATGTATTTTCCCGGAATATTATTGATTGAGATAATCTTTGTCATTTCTCAGGTATTCGTCGACTGCAGTAGGCATTTTCAATAGGATATTGTTTTAACATTTTTATAAATTTATTTTCGTTTTGCTCGTTTTTTATGTGGTCTGGCAGGGGATTAAAGATCTTTATCGACGAGGGATAAGGTCCGTTTTTATGCATGACTAACTTTGATGCTACTTGTATGAGATTATTTTTTTGACGTGATTCAAACCGACGGGGCACATCTCCGATTCTGGCATACAGTTCAGGGTGATTTTTAACGAATTTACACGATTTTAAAATGTAGATTGAGGGCAGGGTAAGGATACCAAGATTTTTAAAATGTATCTGACTGCTCGTTGGACGCCTGGTGTTTGACAGTATTTGGACACACTCTTTCTGCAGGATGAGTAGTTCCGGTACATCCGTGCTGTTTCCCCACAAAGTCACACCGTAGCTGGGCCACGAGTATGCAAATGCGTAATACGTCGTTAGTGCAGTTGGTAAATTGGTTGTTTTTTCAGTTGTCTGAAGGCAAAAATAAATTGGCTAAGCTTTGTTTTTATTTTTGTACATGGTCCTTCCAGTTTAGATGTGTATCAATAGTTATGCCAAGAAGTGGGAACGAAGAAACGCATTCTATTTTAATTCCATTGAACGAAAAATCTATGTCAAGTTCCATTTTCTGATGAGGCCTAAATTGCATTAATTTAGTTTAAGATTATTCTGGTTTCCTCACGAGTCATAAATAAATTAATGGCTATTTTTAGAAAACATTGTTTTTCACTGAAAATAATAACCTGAATAAGGTCATTATTTATTTCACAGTTTATAATGAAAATGATGACTTCATCGGCAAAATTTAAAATTTTTATAAAATTCAGCAATTTTAAAGCTTTTTCCGGCTATCCAGGAATGCAAAATGACAGCCCGATTCGCCAAAATGTATTCACGAAAGTGATGACGTCAAGCGTTCAAAAATGAACTTTTCTCAAACGTGCTCAAAAATGGTCGCACTTTGTTCGCAAATAGAAGACTAAGAGTATCCAATTATTAAACCATCTCGAGCAGGGCGCGGACGCAGCGGACAATAATATAATTTGAATGGGTAATTTTACTCCTAGGGAAAAAATGGCCTACTGGCCACCACACACCGGTGCCCGCGCGCCGCGCATGTTTGTGAAAAGCACTAAATCTGCCTCGGTGGAAACAGGGTTTGCCTGAGTTTGGCTATGCCTCAGCCAGCCTAGCCCCAGCAACCACCTCGTCAGTCAATCCCTTACTTTCCGTCCCTCACCAATAATGTACTATTACTTGCAAAACTGAGCGGAGTTTGAAACATAAATTCCTTATATTATTATACATACCAACATTCCCTCCTCTAAGCAATCAGTGTGAAAGTATCGTACATAAACCCAAAGATCGGCTCAAATATTTGTTTCATTTTTTCACGTTTGCGAAACAGTTTTCAAATTTATGACACTCGACTCGTCTAGTGTTTGGCCCAAGGGGCTTAACCTGAAATGGACACGAGACCGGAGGCGGGAAAATATATTTCCCGGTTTACTGGTTCATAAATAACGGGAGAGTGACAGGGCGATGATACACTCTCGCAGAGTTCATCTCGCATCGCCTGCTGAATATTGAACAAATGTGAAGCACTATTGTAATTTTCTGGCTTATGATTTTAGTGATTTAGGTAATTTGTAGGGTTTGGAGTACTCTTGGGTACATTATTAATATATATGCGGGGTTTGGATAAATTCTGCATAAAATTGTTGGCTCATTACACACAATTGCCACACTGCGGCTTCAGGGGAAGGTTGCGATCATTGCACCGGCGTTTTGATTGGATCACAATACAAAATCATTTAAAAAGGAGTGTACTTACAAGATTTTAATGGGTTGGCGACGCGCATGTGACCCCCCTGGAGTTGCAGGCGTCCATAGGCTACGGTGGTCGCTTTCCATCAGGTGGGCCGTATGCATGTTTGCCACCGTCGTGGTATAAAAAAAAGAAGGCAGTGACGGACTACTTAATTTTCCAATCATAGCAACCCTCCCCTATTTGTAGTAGCTGTTTTCTATAAGAGCGGCACAATACTGCGGTCGGATAAGTTCATAGCGCATAGAAGCAAAATTAGCAACCACCAAATAGAACCAATTAAAAAAGATGGTGGGTTATTTTTATTAGGTACCTACTCTATGTTAATCAAATGTTTGTACCTTGTAAATGTTTTTTTTCTTTCTCATGTACTGAGGTGTGCAATAAAGAGTATTCTATTATATTCTATTCTATTTTGGTAAACTCCTGCTGGGAAAAGCTACTCGTCAAAACGTATGTTAAATACATTTAATTTGAGTCGATTTATTATTGTTAATTCGAGTTAAATATTCCATGCGTTATAGTAATCGGTTAAGTACACAGTAATTACATAATTAACAATAAGTCTAAAATAAGGAGATGCTAATTTTATTGATTCCTCGGAGAGAAATCACTTTAAAAGGAGAAAATGAATTTTGCGACTTAAGGATGAATCACACTAGAACGGGACAGGACGGGGTGAGACAGGAAGGTCTGTCAGTTTCTTTAGAAAACGTCACGTGACGTCGGAGGGCTCGAGCTATCACGTGATTCTTTCTATAGAAATTGACAGATCGTCCCGTCCCGTAGTGTACCTAAATTACACCCAACTATAGGAAATTGGTTTTACACCGTACTATTACATCTCCATACATTTCATACCGTAAAATGAGGTGAGTAGAGATTGCGAGGAAGAGAGACGGTGCGAAGATAAATTTTTATTATATAGCCTAAATGCCATATTTAGTCTTATGTTACTTGCAGTAACTCGCCCGTATTAGATATACATTATAAATACATATTAATCTCCAGTAGATTTAGTTTCATACTATGAATCAATAATTAAAGAACCTAAGCGTTATTAGTTCCTAAAAAGCTTATTACTCATTCACTCAACTTTTTCTAAATTTAAATTCCCAAAAAAAACTCAAATTAGAAAGAAATCGGAACTGTATTTTTCTTAATCTAAAATCAAATTAAGAAAGCAACGGCACGTGCATTCCAATTTTAACTTTTGATTCTTTCAACTTCGTACAAACAAATTTACTTATAGAAAAGTCATCTACCGAATAATAGGGTACTAAAACAATAATTTAACGACACTTTGATTACTTTTATCGCTGCTTTTCACTTCAGTTGTCATGTTTTCAGGCCATTAGTTTTGTGGGGATTACTACTCATAATAAAATGGAGGCTACCTATTTATTACGGAGAAGGTAAGCCGTCATACATTTATTTGAAATATTCTGGGAAATAAGATCGAGCTAAGTACTAAATATAGGTTAGCTAGGTAAGCAGCTTTGATATATTTTAACATTTTATACGCTAACGTCAAAAAATGTGGAAAAACTCAAAAAGAGAGGATATAAGACAAAGTTACCGCTAAAATTATTGTGAACAAATTTGGTCAAATCAAGTCTTTTTTGAGTTTTTGCCAAAAAAACTATTTATTACAAAAGGACGTAAGTGCCTTGTTTTCATGCATTTAATACTTATTTGACTAAAGGTAATTCTAAGGTAAAGATTTTACGAGTATTAAATTGTATAAATTCAAATGTTAAAATGTGAATACAAAATCCATTAATTTAAAGTAAATAAAGGTAAATAAATCGTGTTATAATCACTCACTAAAACGAATTATATCAAGAATTCCGTATTTGGTTATTACCTACAGGTTTTGTTTATTGATATTATTGTCAGCATGAAAAGCAGTATACTCGACTCGTATCATCAACCAACAACGCGTTATTGAAATTGTTTTCCTCATGGGCGTTAACACTAAGAATCTCTCATTATGCTCACGATTCTACGTTAGAAAGTGGAACTTTTTTGCAGATTCGATCGCTTCATTCGGGATTCAATGTATGCCTTAGCCGGAAATGTATTATTTTGAAACCTTGTGACAGTCTATCTACTAAATATATTAATTTCTTTCACATTTTGAACCTCCAAATTCAGAAAAGTTTTGTCAATCGCCCCTATCTTTATATGACCCAAATATTGCCTAGTATCAGTCGCGTATGTCACTGTTTTCTACAGTCTTGAGTTTTGTTTGACTTGTTTCACTAAACAGCTTATTGTTTGCATTAATATTGTCTCTGCTAATACTGTCATGAATAATGGAATCGCAAATGACCTAATTTGCGGCAATAACAAATCAAACACGACCTAAATGTATAACTGGATACAGGCATTGACAGGATTATGTTTGACATATTATATATTATGTGGGTTTAACGACGAAGGAGCGTTGGTGGCTCAGCGGTAAAAGCGCGTGACTTTCAATCCGGCGGTCGCGGGTTCAAATCCTGCCGGTTGTACCACTGAGATTTTTGGAACTGATGGCTGTAGGCACTGGGAGCCTTGGTTACTTTTTATGTAGTATGTTACATCTCTTTCAATTTATAATCCAGACGTAATCAGGTAAAAATATTTACACTATTTCTTTCATTTTAAGAGATAGTGGAAACATTTGCCGGGGTCGATCGGGCGTCAATAGCTCAATTGCCAGAGCGATCTGACCGGTGTTTAGACAGGTCTTGGGTTCGAATCCCTCTTGCCGCGGAGAATTTTTCTTTCAATTATAAAGTTGTAAAATAGTATTTTTTCGGTGTAATTTAACGTAAAACATAGCATTTTTTTACATTAACTATTACACAGGGCTATCGTGGTCTACTTAAAAATATATAAATTACTTGTACTTTATGGATTTTTCATAGAGAAATCTGACTGTCATAAATCACTCGTTTATTAAATTTTTCCAAAAAAATTGTTTCTTCTGCGCATATGTTGTAACACGAAATGAATTTTAAAACGTACTTAAAAAATATAAGAGCCTGGGTTGTATCATTTTGTACTATTTGGGGTCGAAACTCTTGGTCCATGGAGTCCCAGCGCACGCAAGTTTTTTGTATAAATTGCGAGACGTCTGGTTTATGTAACGGGTGACCGAAGAGCTAGATGCTTCCTCGCACAACCTATCAGCATTCCGATACAACGAGAAAATTTCGCCAGGACCAAGTACCTATTTTAGATTTTAGGTAGGTAGGTACGTTACACTTACTGTAGGTATGTCTTATTAAAAATAAATTATTTTTGTACAATTTGGTTTAAAAAAAACATTAAATTGTGGCTCATTTATTACTTAAAATGAAGATCCGAGTATCGTTTACAGTAGTTTTTTTTCAAAGACGTAAGTAAAGAGAACTAACAAGTAACCAATCCGATTTATCCCGCCTATCCTATACTCGCAACCATCTCATTTACATCGGTGAACAATCATTCTAACCCTATCACAAATTACAACAGGCATTTAATTAGAGTACGAGTAAGTCGCGTGTTTACGCGTAACTCCAGTACTAACGTAGTAACTCGTATCAAGTTACACGGGACGTTCCAATACGCGCATCGTAATTCAGGCGTTCGCGTACCTGGGACAACTGCTAGTGTTTATCGTAAAGCTTACATTCGATTTGTGGCAGCAATGTTGCATAAATGCGTACTTAGCCCAGCTCGGATATAATAACTGATGTAATTTAATGATTGTGCACTTGCGCTGTAAAGTAGTGAAGATTGATATTGCGATGCAAGTGCTAAAAGGAGAAAATCCGCAATGAGTGACAACACCACTCTGTCTGTCCGACGTTGACTGCCCGATGCAGTCGAAACATATCACGCCTATTGTGATAAAATACGTGAGTGTTAACCGTTGCAATTTAAAACCGAAGGAAGTGTTTCAAATCGATATGAGTTCCGAATTACCTATTCGTACATCTATCGTACGACGTTTTACAGAACATATGGCCCTTTGAATTTTGGACATAGGCACATAAAGTGCAAATTATCGCACTAGTGCGGTAATATAGCAACATATGTACTGTAAAAAATATTGATTACAATATAGCAAAGCCAAATATAGTAAAAATATCATTACAGAATAGTGCTTGTGATACGGTGACATTTAAATGTAGAGAAAAGTATTCTAGACTAGTATTTTAATACAAGTTTTAGTTTTAAGCTTTGAAGATTTTATTGCAAATTTATTGACATTTACATTTCTCATATATTTAATAATTTAGTATTTAATATTAATTGCTCTGAATAATTAATTATTTAAAGTAAAAATTATTAAACTTATAATCAACTGTTTTTAATACATATTTTTACCAAACATACCCGTAGCTAAAAACTGTCTCAACGAACATTCGTTTGGAAGCTACAACTCCACGAACAAATACACCCGTATGGCTAAAGCATCCATTCTTTCATCATCAGCGTGCGTAGCCAAGATGCCAATCGCTCACGCTTAATAACGTATCGCAACTACCTCTCTCTATCACTCTTCCTTATTAGTGTGACAATGACAGTTGCGTTTCGTTAGCGACTGAGCGTGAGCGATTGGCATCTTGGCTACGCACCCTGGAGTTATGAAAATACTTTCGTATTGTTACATTAAGAATCCACGTCCTTGAGCAAACTCAAAGCTTGATCTAATTGCAGGGGCACGTGAAAAACTAAAAGGCGATAGAAGGCGAGCTCGCCAAAATAAACCACGTACGAGTAATCAGATAATTGCTACAATTGCTAAAAGTAAATTTCATGTACATAAAAGCTTTTACCAGATTTAAGAACTAGTTATTACTCAAACATTTAACTAAGAATCATGTTTATAAATTCAAGAGTTTCGACGTTCTAACCAAAAATATGTAAAAAAGGACATATGTTTGAAAATATCGAGTATCGAAAGTATCGAGTAATAAGTATCGAGGCTTTTGTTAAAAATCATGTTTTTATGTTTACCAGTTTGAAGGTAATATATTATGTTGAAGTTTTATGTAAATGAATATCAGATACGTAGTTGTTATCAATATTGAGGAGTAGACTGAATTATAACAATTTGACCACTGTGGTGGCCTCTTAATATAAATAAAAAAAACAAGCGATCATGCAAATTTTATTCTGTATACTCTGATTTTGTTTCTACGAATAAGTGTGCGTAGAACTTACTATCACATTATTTCAAGGAAAGTTGCAATATACTTGCGTCGTCGTAAGTACGTAACTCACGGAAGTTTGTTGTGAGCGAGTCAACTCCTTGCATTATTGGAGATCCTAAAGTAGAAATGTTTATGCTCTACTTACGGACTTCATGGTTGGCAATCTTGATAATATTTGAAATACTAAGGGTTTGATTATTTTTCTGAGATGAAATTTACGTTATTTTATACCTCGATTTGTAAGATAAGCTAGTTGCGTCAGTAGAAAAAGGCAACACACTGAGACTTCATAACCCCTTTCAATTTATTTGTAGATATTTTGTTCGCTACGTATTTCTTGACTGTAGTATTAATATACTATTTTGCCGTTATTCATAAACGCCTATCAAATCTCCGTTAACTATTTTGTTGTTTATCCGTATCTTTCAGTTTAACATTAGCGTTTGTTAAAAAGGGACCAAACATATTTTAACTAACCTACTTTAGAGTCCGCAATCGGTCACTACTCCACCACTAAGGGTCTAATAGTTTGTTAAAAGTGTAGTTCTTACAATTTCCTTGCGTAGTATATATGTAGGTTACAGATAGTCTTCTATGCCGAGGGTGTATGGAGACAGAAGAGACAGCCGCCCGCTTAATGCATTTTACAAACAGATTGCAGCGGATTGACCAATTAGCTGACGGGGGTGGCTAAAAATCAGCGCCGTGGCAGCTAGTCTGTCTAACAGCAAAAGCTGAGTTCACCCTTGTTGCCACAATTTTGCGTTTTCTGTTTTATAGGCACGTGTTTTTTGTTTTGTTTTTGTAATCTTTGATTTTTTCTTGTTATTCTTGGGTGTGGCAATATTTTTTTCTTTCTTCCTTTCTTTAAAGAGCAAGATATCTTAGATCGAGTCATCTCTCCGAGGTCACACGATATATGAGTGGTTTCGCACTACGTCCGATCCGAAGCCGTGAAAATATGGGTCTAGAAAACTCGGACGGAATGTGGATATTGCTTACGCACTAGTCCGATCCGAATCTGTCAAAATATGGGCCTAGAAAACTCAGACCGAATCAAACAGGTCTAATTTTCAACATTTTCAATTAAAGGTAAAATATTGTAGGGAAACAATGCAAGTAACAACGTGCGCATGGGCTCGCTGTCAGACTAAACTAATACACTGGAACTGGACGCCTGCCGCTTCAGGTCACCCAGCCGCACCCCACCCGCCCCGCTGCCTCTCTGCTCGTACGCAGTGCGAGCGTTCATACAAATAATTCTATGGCTACTTCGGTCCGTCAAAAATCTTCTCCGGAATGCAGATTCTAGAATGACGGAAATAAATCGGATGACGGAGATCAGATTTAGTGCGTAAATTATCATATAAATAGTTCTACGGCTACTAACGACTATATTTCACGGGTTCGGATCGGACGTAGTGCGAAACCACTCTAAATGTTTGGTAAGATTTCTGGACAAGCTAGAATGGTGGGTAGTTCTATTTTGCGTCCATAGGGACGACCTATATCGGTACCATGGCTTTCGAATCGCTATCGACTGCGCAATTCGAAAGTATATGCAACTTGCTCGTTCGTAACTGGTCAAAACGAGTAGCAAATACTTTCGAATAGCGCAGTCGCTATCGACTCTTGGTTAAGTAAAACTCATTGTAAGGACGCGAAATAAACGCTAGCAGTCCATGTTATAGTACAATACTATATAGGTTACATTCCTGGGACCTCACCCATGACGTGTTAACGCGATTCAGTTTAGGTTCTTTACTTACCTGTGCTCAGTTGTATGGCAGCGACTCAGTAGAGGTCCTAAACTGAATCACGTTTACCCTTAAATGAAACAGAAACCAGACAAGTTACAGTCAAGTTCTCTTAGAATGTAGACTTTGTCATATCATCATAAGTTTTTAATTTGTATTGAATTTGGTTGTCACTTAGGACTGTTAATTCATGCATTTAAGGGTTAAGACGTCATGGTAAGACCCCAGCGTGCGTAGCCAGGATGCCAATCGCTAACGCTCTGTCACGAACGAGGCACAACTGTCATTAACGCACTAATAAGGAGTGACAGAGAGAGATAACTACGATACTCTTACGTTACATAGCTTGAGCGATTGGCATCTTGGCTACGCACACTGGTTTCCGTTTTTAAGTAAATATAGAACATCATGTGAAAAAATGTAAAACTTTTTGTTGCTTATCAATCCTCCTCAACAATGTGTATCCAAACTCGCTTCATCGGCGAAGTCGAACGAAATCCACGCAATACATGGACTAATAAGGAACGCCGTATTTCTTCCCAAATGTGTAAATTCGGCGCAGCTGCGAGCTCGTAACCTGCTCTGTTAAGCACTTATTACTTCAGACATACGATCTACAACGTTGCCAATGTGGTGGTGATTTTTCTAGGAATGTTGGTGTGTGTTGAGCTTTTTAGTATTGCAGTAACTGTTCTATATATTTCTGATTTGCCTTTTATTAAGTTTTTATACTAAAGTTATTGCAAGGTTTTAGTAAACTTATTTAGGAAACTTTTTCATATTATAATTGACGAATTGTTCTGATGATACAAAAATGTATGCATTTTTGTTAGGATTTAGAATATATTTTTGTACTTTTCGTTTTGCATGGAAATCTACAAACACATAAATAAGGCACAATCACGATAATTTTATAAATGAAACAGTAATAACACAAAACGTGGAAAAACTTTTGTATGAGAAATGACGCGTGCACATCCTGTAAATGATTGTGAGTGAGCTGTGTACATAGGCTCGCTATTATTTTTAATTTTAGTGTTTAGTTTAAAATTTATGAATATTTTTTTGATACTGTATGCTTACATTTTTTATACTTTTAATTCAAAATTCAAAAATTTATTCCGCAAGTAGGCCTCAAGGGCACTTTTACAAGTCAATAAGCATTACAGTAAAGCATTTGCATGTACAAACATTTACAATATATAGTAAGAAGTAAAAGTATAATCTAAATATTGATAATACAACAGCCAAAACCTGGGTAAACAATATTAAACTAAATGTGTAATATGGCAAGAGATGTATAGTCTCTATAGCCCATATTAAAAACTTATTTTGGTTAAATAATTAGGACTTGGTAAGAAACCAGTCGAGGACCTATTTGAGTTTGTAGGGACTAATCTAGTAGTACTAGTTTGTGCAACAGTGATTTAATAATAATACAGTATAGTTCCTAGGCAGAACATATTACTTCCGAAATAACACGCAACGCATGTCAACGCCGCAAAAATCAGCAACGCCTACGGGATTTATTATTCGCCCTTACAAGATTACCGAAAACGACAGTGACAGATTGACTCCTCCACAGCTATCCTGTTTTGACACCAGCTGCTTTCCTGTAGCTGTCTCGTTCACCCACACTGGTAATTAGGGAGCACCTGCATTTGTTGCCAGTGATAGTGTCGAGACTTTATCTAGACAGGCTGTTAATGCCTTTAGATTGATGAATTTTATGGGTAAAAGATGGAAACAGGAATAGAAAACTACGTCGGGATTTCTCGTTTGCGTTATATGGAGATGGATTGCCGTTATGCTGTTATTTAGGAGGAAAATGTGGTGCTATGTAAGGATAATACTGTTGATGTGATGTGTCATTGTTTTACTGTTATGGTTGTGATGCGTGTCGGCTCCATTACCGGAATTTATAGTCAACATTTATCAGGAAAGAACTTTTTCTTCATGCCCCTTTTCTTTTTTATAAATAAAACACATACATTCAGCCTACATACAAATACGTACGTCGTCTTTAGTGCTAACAGTAGCCTTAAAGTAGGCTGATATGACTAGACATATAATATTATACAGGTAATAGATCCATATTAAATAAATAAATAAAAATTCCGTACGTCGGCCACAAGGCAAACTTTTTCCGTCGTCTGACTAAGTAAATTAGCGACAAAAATCGGAACGGGAAAAATTGTGCGCTGCGAGTTAGAGTTCTGAAATTTAAACCAGAGCTAGGGGGTCTCAAAATAGCTATTTTAAAATGTGGAGGGAAAACCAATTCCCCCCGAAACGAGAGGGGAGGGGGGGGTGAATGTACCAGCGGAATGGTTTATTTAATATGTTTTCACTAATTATTTAAGCCTATTAGGAGTTATGTGGTATCATTTTCGTATAAAACAGATACGGAGATGTGCAGAATTCTATTTAAAAAAGGAATTATCGAGGCAACTGCAAAACACCCGCAATTATTTTTCATTGAATATTAATGTATTAAAAATGTATTAAATCAACTACACTGTTTTTTTCTTTTTTTTTTCGCAATTTTTTTTTCATTAAAACATGTTAAACATGGCACACACAATACAGTAAGATAGCATATTTATTGCACTTTGTAAAATATATAGGAACTATAGGCACTATGTTTTGACAAACTGCAATACATATGTTATTTAACTGTATTTTTTATTTAGAAAAATTGATTCTTAATGCATTATAGCATATTTCAAAGAAAATTAAAAAAGTGAGTGTTCTACCTTTGCCTCGATAGTACTTTTTTTTAACGTTGCACATTTTTATCGTCTAAAATGAATTTTCCGTGTCTGTTCTATACGAAAATTATAACACACAACCCCTAGCAGGCTTAGCTGATAAGTGAAGACACATTAAAAGAAGCCATTCCGCTTACATTTTCACCCCTCTCCCCCTTCACACAGGGGGAAATTGGTTTTCTCTCCACATCTAAAAATTGTTATTTTTTTAGCATTTAGCGACTCTACTAGGCTTACACTTTGACGCCATTTTGGAAAAAATTTGACACCCAAGATCATTTTTTTTTTATGTTTTTATTTTTTATTATTCAAAAGGTGTACATACTCGTAGTTACATTAATTGGTTATTTGAGCGCATGCTGTCAAATAGGATCCCACATCTCTTATCATGGACGATTTGACTTAAATGTAGACGTTACACTGTCTTATGTTCGTCCTATTTCTTTGACTAGATCTCTGAGTCCAAGAAATAGGACAAAAGGATCAGAGATATTTGATAATGTAATATGGACCTAATGGAAGCAAGAACTCGCTCCATACAAAAAGTTTCATTCAAAACGGTGATTTTTGATTCCTCCTTCAAAATCGAGCTAAGCTAAGTATGATTTTTGCATACGGATAACAAAGACTATTAAAAATGACTCAAACTAATCCGATCCGATTCGACCTAATCGGGAACTCAGCAACTACTTCACTTAAAAGTGAGTCTTAAAATAAACTTGCAATTACGCAACGATACTACGCAATAAATTAAATATTTCCAGTAAATCTAGCAGCTATTGCAAGTCAAAAACCATAATATTTTCTTTAGAAACTCTGACAAAAAACATTAAAAAAGTCCTTTAAAAGATTTAAACGAGCCCAATTTATTTTCAAATTAATTAGCGAAGTTTCTCAAACAGTTTGACGTACGACTTTCTTGGGCCGACGGAGTTTCGTGCTGTGCTGATCGCTGTATAGACGACATTGAGCTCGGCAATGTTTGTACAAATACTTAGCACACTATAAAAAAACAGTAAAGCAATGGAAAATAATAATACTCGTAATAACTTAATGTGGTTAGTCAAGGGCAGTGGAATGTCAATCAATCGTATAAGCCCGATTTTTTTGTAGCTTCCTACTTTAAGGATGAGTCACACTAGAACGAGATGGGACGGGACGGGACGGAGCGGGACGGGAAAATCAGTCAATTTCCATAGAATGCGTCAATTGACATCCGAGGGCTCCGATTTATTACGTGATTGTTTCTATAGAAATTGGCAGATTTTCCCGGTCCGCCCCGTCCCGTCCCGTGCTAGTGTGAGTCATCCTTTATGCAGTAATAAAATGAGCATCTTAAGATGCACAAGAGGTGTCATAAGTTAAAGAGCTTGCAGCGTAATAGTTGTCCTTAGAAAGCAACGTGCATTTTATTTACATGTGAGGTAGAGTCATCAATTGCTTTAAAAAATATGTTTGTTTGACATTTCCCACATAGTGGTGTGGTAAACGTTGATGTACTATCGCATTGAAAATTGCATGAGCAGCTTGTGAATGAAATTATTTATAATTTGCCCGTGCACTTTAGAACTTAGCCCACCAGGCCGTTTCTATAAAGGCCAGAAAGGACTTAATATCTATTTAAATCGATCTCATGGCACAAATACCTCGCAACTTGACCACCAACTTCCAGGACTCAAAAACACTAGTCATATGACAGAATTTGATAAATTCCTAGGCTAAAGTAGGCTAATAGGCTAAAACAATATGTTTGGGTACTTAAACATATACTTAAAGGTGCCAGAAGTTTATATATATTATAAATGATATTTAATGTAGGTATTATACCTAGATAGTCAGAACATATATTAAATCTGTGCTTGTAAATATTGCTTTACTTTTAAGACTTTTTCTAGTGCATATTGTATGTCTATAGAATAAATGACTATTGACTATATATAAACTTCTGGCTATATATTATAGAAAACTGTCTCAAAACAAATAGTATAGAAGATTGGTATGTTTCGTTATATTTTTTTACAGCACTTAGAGTTCCAGAGAGCTCTATTCACAAAACACTCACTTCCAAAGTGAAAAACAACATACAGTCGACAAACATATACTTTTATGTCGAAGTAAGTTATAAAACACATTTCCTTCATAGGCCAATAGAATATTAAGTCCATGAGGGACTTTTACGGGGCACAATCCGTCTTCTTATGTAAAAATCAAGTTTAACTCCCAATAATAATGACACTTTAAGCAAGTTACAAAATAAACGTCCTCCGCCATCAAGGCACCTGAACCAACTGCTTTGATATATATCTATTATTAATATATCGGGTCTATATTTAAGTATATCTTACCCGAAGGTGGTATAACGCTATAACGGTTCAGCAGCTGGCCTGAATGGTCTTCGTCCTCAACACCTAAAAGAATTGACATCTCCGTCAGCAAGAAGCAATGGGCCCAAATTGCTTGAGTCACTGGCCAAATTATGCAATTTCATGTTACGAGGATGGTCCACCCACAAGTCTGCTCATACTTATATGAAGCGTCAATGTGCGCCTTATCAAAAAAGGATGGAAGCGTTCGGCCCATAGTGGTAGGAAATTCAAATTCAAATTCAAAATACGCTGTTTAATACCAACACTTGGCAGCAAAAGGCTCGCAACCTCTCGAGCCTCATACAGACTCAACAAATAAGATTAGACATACTTAACCTTACTTCCAATTCAGGTTGTTCGCTCGCCACGGTCACAATGTAGACACAACGGTGAAATACACACTTTACTTCCTTGTACAATAATAGTTACTACTATTAGTCAGCTTGTCAACTTGTTAGTCATCGACAGGGTAAATAAATTAGATAACACAGAATAAGATCAAACCTTTAATATGATCCTTCTTACTGTGGCATTTAGTGCACTGTGCCGTGTAGAAATAGAAACTCCGCTAACAAAGACCGCTGTGACCGGCCGTAATCCTACTAGGGATGCAATACGCAATATTGCCCTCTCTTGTATCACCTCTATCATTTACTATTGATTACTATATCAGGTGGTTTTGACACCGGTGCAAGCAAGACAACGCTATGCACATTTATAGTTCTGCTTTGCTTGCACACCGTCTCATAAATCTGAATTTAGTTCAAAAAGAAATGTAGCCTTAAACATTTTTAATCTAATAAACATTTGCGTAATTTACGTTGTTTTTTCATGCTCAATGAAAACATCATAAAAAAATTTTTTTACAAGCAAATATAACTTTAAATTACATAAGTTATGTAACATCCGGGATTTGCTTTGAGCATGCAGCTAATTCCAACTTTTAATTCAAGCGTAGGTAAGTTTTTGCAAAAAGTATGTTTTTTTTTATGTTAGCGGGAATTTGCTGAAAAGGATTGCGTTACGCAGGCAAAGCGGTGCGGTGTGGCGCGGAAAAATCTAATTGTTGATACTTATGGTAGTGTCCAGCCTTGAGATCTTGCGGCCTAGATATGTCAGTCATTTTTAGGGTTCCGTGCCTCAAAAGGAAAAAACGGAACCCTTATAAGATCACTTTATAGTTCGTCCGTCCGTCTGTCGGTCAAGACCCTTTATCTTGGGAACGCGTCCCTTGAAGCTGTGAAAAAACTAAACCTCTACGTCAACGCAATCAAAACATACGGCCGTTTGTGTCGCATTTTTATATATTTGCAATACCTATTTGCGGGTACTTCCCGTTGACTTAGAATCACGAAATTTGGCAAAAAGCAAGACCTCGTAGCACAAGTACAGGAAAAAATCCGAAAACCCCAAAATTGCAGCACACTGACAGTTCCGTGCCACCAATATTTTTAAGTACCAACGATCCTAACTGTGGGGGTGCATCCTTTGTGCGGAACCCTCGGTGGGCGAGTCTGACTCGCACTTGGCCGGTTTTTTTTATTTTTCAAATGAATTTTGGCATTTGGCGAGACTCGAACTTGGGAATCTGAGATCGAGTCGCTCGATCGAGTCGAGTCGAGAGTCGCTCTACTCATGAGCGTTTATCCCAGAGTCGCAAGTTTGAGTCTGAAAGTGTGCATGATTTTTTATTTTCCCGCTTTTTACAAATTAAAATATATCTATGCGACCTTAATTAAGTACTATAAATTGACTATAAAACCGGCGCAATTAGCTCCATTGACTTGGCACTCCTTTTTACTAATGGCCACATAGGCAATTTGTTAGTGACCATAGCTGTCTACGAATCATAAACACATGAGTGACCCGTTTACATTTGTGTGTCAATAATTGAAAATGTAATTAAAAATGACAGTGACCAGTCTTGCAGTTTTTATGGGTTTTATTTGCCCGCAGTTGTCGCGGATAAAATCAACACATACATTGACCAAAAGTTTGAAGAATACTTAACTTCCAAAGCTCTTCATGAAACCAGTAAAACACAAATAGGGGACAAGATATCTGAATTGGAAGGGTCAATTTCGGAACTGACTGCTAAGTACGAGGATGCTGCCAAAAAATTGCTGGTTGCTGATGAATCCGTTGCAGAGCTGGAAAAGCAACTTACGACATTAAATGCAGAACAAGACAAAATGCGAGATAAAATTGGCCGTTTGGAAAATGAAGCCATTTCTCTTAAAAGCGCGCGAGATGCTGCAGTGGATGAAAGAAATGACTTAACACGCATATTGGAAAGGCGAGACACTGAAATAGAACGGTTAACAGCCACCGAAGCGGCGCTTTCTCAACAACTGCGCGCAGCTATTGACGCTAAATGTGAAGCCCTTGCACTTAATGACGAGATTCAAAGTAAAGAACTGGCTTTACAATATCGTGAGAAACGAATAGAGCAGGAAAGAACACTTCTTAACTCACAAATTTCGGGATTAACTGAAGAAGTGAACAGACTCACTTCAGAACTACAGACCGTAAGACTGAACAGCACCAGCAGACTAGTTAAACTCGTTACATGCAATTAGTACGGATAGTGCCTGAAACTTTCAATTGAATTTAATTCTCTACATTGTAGCATTGCCAGAAGGTCGGATGGCCGATAGGGCCAAAGCCTACTCAACGGGCGACCACGTACCGGAAGACGCAGTGTGGGCAGACCTCCCACAAGGTGGTCCCATAGCCTGGTCAAGGTCGCGGAAACCCGCTGGAAGCAAGTAGCATAGGACCGGTCGTAATGGCGATCTTTGGGGGAGGCGTATGTCCAGCAGTGGATATCTTTTGGCTGAAATAATGATTGCAACATTCACAAAAAGTCACACAAACAGAACAAGCAACAATAAAACAGCTAAACTTGGACACTTTATTCTCTTTTTCAGAGCAAACTGAACACAATCGGATGTCATTAGTGTTATTTATGTGAGTCCCGTGCCGCGGACGTCACGTTACGTGACTCCAATACCGAGGGACACTTATTTTTTATTGATTGTTTTTTAAAGGGATGATGTATGCATTAGTTTAATCGGGTTATTTCAAAAGGAATACAGGGTTTGAAAGGTCCGTTGGTGGCCTAGTGATATGACGTGAGACTTTCAATCCGAAGGTCTCGCGTTCAAATCCTGCCGGCTCGTAGCAATGTGTTTTTCGGAACGTATGTACGAAATATCATTTGATATTTACCAATCGCTTTTCGGTGAAGGAAAACATCGTGAGGAAACCAGACTAATCCCAATAAGGCCTAAAACTTAAACAAGTGGCTAAGTCAAATCTTGGGATTACTTGCTAAAGTGGATCCCAGGCTCCCAGAGTCGTCGCATAAACCGGGAAAACGCTAGGAAGAAGAGAGATAGCGTTTTAATAAGATGATCAAATCGTTCAATAATTAAAGTAGTCATTTTATTATTGATGCCTCAATGACTTGACAATCTTTACGGATGATAAAGATAAAGATAAAGACAGTGATAAGTGATAAGTGACTAGTTTGTAAAATGGCACGGAAAACTTGCTGCTGTGAAAGCAGGAGGTCGCTGGTTCGATCTAAGCCCTGGGCACTGGGGGCCTTGGTCACTTTTTCTGTAGTATATGACATTTCTTTCAATTTATATTTAAAAAAAATACTTTTATATTTTTGGCGCTTTTTAGGCGTCATGTTTACGGTGTAACTGATGTACTTGATCGATGTGTAGCAAACATTTCTTTATGCATTATATGATCAGCCGAGTTTACGTAAGTACTAAATTTAAGTTAAGCACACCGTGTCCTAAACGAACTAACACTACCTACCGATACTTACGTTGACTATAATCACGGACTGTGACTCCGCGTTTTACGTTGAAACAAAATCTTCCGCCTACTGGTGGTATAAACTGTTAGGATCCGCACAACGCGCATTACCTAACGGGTGCATTCAGATACATTTATACTCCAAACACCGCATACCAATTTATAATTAGACAAATTAATACCAATACTAATAAACAATCAATAAAAACGTGTGATACATATTTTGTTCTAATATGTTTATACATTATAATTTGAAAGAGATGTCATATACTAAAGAAAAAGTGACCAAGGTCCCCGGTGAGCAGGGCTGGGATCGAACCAGCGACCTCCTGCTTTTGCGGTAGACGCCCTATGACATCTCTTTCAATTTATAATTTATATATAGTAGTGTGACTATTTAAAAAAAACACAAAAACATGAATCAAAATATTTATTACATTTAATGAATGATTTGATTCGTGCTTTAAAATTGTATGTTTATACATATTGTTGTATCACCATACGCACCAGGCAGCATGGTGACAACCCTAATGTTAATGTCATCTTGACATTGCCACACTTGACAAGCTAAACGTCAAATGAAGGAAAAATAAGCTTCTTTTACTTATTCTGTGCTACAATACTAACAGCATAAAATTACACATAATTTTACCCCAATACAATTTGTACGCCTAACCCGCTCACCAGTATTTGGCACAAATACGTTGATTAAAAGATTGTAATGTGTTTGATGGCGTCATCAATAATCAGCGTGCGTCACAGCCGTACAATAACGACGATCGCTCATAAATCATTGATATTCGTAACCTGTTATCGTGTGTCATTACTGGGCTAAATTTGGGTCATTTTGCGCAATGCGATTAAATTATTTTCATGGTGATTTGGGTTTTCGGGTGAATTATACTTTTTGAGGGACGTGTTAAGTAAACATGTATGGAATTAAAGTATTGTTAGTTGTAAATATTCTGCTGAGTGAACCTAGACTTATGTACTTACATGTCTAGATTAGTATCATTATAATAGTTACCTACAGTTACAGTAACGGCTTACAGTTCTTGGCTGGGAAGGTATGTATCCTAGTAAGATAATTTACCTACTTTACTTGTTTATAATACAATAAAAGTTTAGCCATTTATTTAAAGATCACTTTGAACACTAGTTGTTTTATGTTTTTCAGAATATTTTAAGACAAACGGAGACAAAAATAGGCAAAAAAATACCCTTTTCTTTGTAGGCAGGTCATGTAATAAACCACTCTCCATACAAAACATTTTTTTTAGTGTCGCAATTTATTTTTCATATTATTTCATTATCAGTCGATGTTACTGATTATTACGCCCTTAAACGGATCACCAGAATTGTTGTTACAACCTGTTTGTATAAGTAATTCATCTTTAAAAAAAAACAATCGTAGGATAGACGGAGGTCAATCGGGTCACAGGGCGGATTGGATCAAGATGAGATTTGGCGACTTTTCCAAGGGCAGTAACTGTGACGGCTTGTGAGGAGAGTAGTAGTGATACTAATTGCCTGGCCGTAGCTAGCCGCAATCTTCCAGATTAAGCAGAAATATTTTTTGATCCAATGCGTCTCGGTCTACCCTATTATTGAAAAACATTGCAAGCAGGTTAAATGAAAACTAAAAAAAGGTACAAAGGTTTTATATATGTTGCACGGTGTCCTGGTTTTACCCACGCCATTTTAAATGTATCTGTATGCGGTCATGCAAAAAACGTTGACACCGAGTTGTGCCTCGGGCTGAGCATTCTTTATTACTTACTGTTGCTTACTGCGGTGGGGTTGGAACACGAAATTAATTCTATTGCAAACTGGGTTTTAAGAGTATTTGTTTAATAGCATAAAATTCGTACTCGTACTAATTTAAACACTAGATATTATACTGAAATTAACTTAAATAATACTTGAATTTAATGGAACAATCTGCGTTTTAGAATGCCATGGATCATTGTTATGTATTTCATTTCGAATATCTATTATCAATTTATTATATTTTACAAATTAAACTTTTTGTTGAAACAAATAATAGTACATTTCGATGCTAGTGCAGAAAGTATGTCATTACTTCATGAGTCCCGAGGTATCTTACTCGGGACAAGTGAAAAATGACATATCCGCACGTGAATCGAACGACGTTTTTCAATACAGATGCAAAAAAAATTAAAGTACATAAGAACGAATTGAAAGTTTTTTTATTATTTCCGTGACACGATTGTAATACAGTTGATATATTAAGAACATCTTTAAAATGTTTATCTTAACTTCTTTACTTTCTCATTTTCAATCTCATATTAATTATTTCTCATAAACAAAATAATAAATCGCATGTGACAAATCGTATCGTCATGTCTTAGGCCCTTCGAACATGTTTACCTGATTGAAAAACGCCTCTACTTTGACTGACGTTTTGTAGGGTCTGTTCCGTTTCATACACACAGATTGATAAGAACTGTTTTCAATGTTAATATTTTTAATGAATGATCATTAGTATGATGAAGAAGTAATTATTGAAATATGAAATATCAATATCTTTAATATTATTGCGTTAATAGTAGGTATTTAGTTTTATTACGGCTCGGTAAAGTTAACGAACAATAATACTCTTCGGTAAGCAGTCATGAATTGGAACACAACTAAATTTAAAAAGATCGGAAAAGTAAAAAGCACTAGTTCGCAAAAACAAACTTTGCGCACGCAAAACAGCCAAAAAAAGGCACTTTTTGAGCAACTGTATTGAAAAATTGTTTAATTTAATATTTTTGATTTGTTATTAAAGTAGTAACTCTGTAGTCTTCTCTCAGTCTTTAACACAAGCAGCCACTAGCTAAGTAATCATGAAGAGTAACAGCGTATGACTAAATCAATTAGCCTTTAAATGCCAGCTTCAAAGCGTTAATGCTACCAAATCGCGTTGTGGAAATTATATGAGACAGGTTATAAATTTAATATCGACGCCTCTGACGCAATATCGAATAGGCGGAAAACCTCATATATTGGAAATTGGAAATAAATTCCCATAAGCTTTCAATTACCTCAATCGAGACGATAAAATTCCAGAGATACAATGTAGAAATATCCATATGAAGAGCTTCAGTTTATTTTTGGCCGTAAAACGATTTTAATTTGTGAGTCATTCCTTAAATGACATGTATATCAATTTTGCGTCATTTCAGGGGTTAATTTGTGATTTCGCGAAATTTCGAAATTAATTGTAATTATTATCGACATAATTGGTGCATATGTAGTGCATAATGTTTTGTTCTCGTATTTTGTCGGAAACGTTCGTACCTATTTGTCATGCTGCTTCAATCGACCTCGGTACTTTTTGTACTGATAATGAATGAAATATACACTTGTACCACTACATCTGTACATAATGATCAGTTTACATTTATGACAATGACTTTATCCTGAAAATATTGATAAATACTTTTCCGATTAAGTTTATCAACTACTTAAAATAAACCTATATAATATATTTTTTTATCCTATTTCTGCGTTCCCTGATACTGTTTGACATAATGATCATGTCCTAAACTCATATGTCCTAATATTATTTTCCTAGCATCGTTTCAACCCCCTTTTTCTAGCAGCGATTTGACTCTTTATGAGGTCACGGTTCTAACCTAACCTAACCGACTTTTCTAACAGCGATATCAGCGGAGCAAAATCGTTTTTGGGCGATATATCGACTATGGCAAATAATTGTTAGGACAATTGATCGTTCGGATTACGATTATTAAGACGAAACAGTTAGGGCAAGTGATTTTAGGACAAACGATATTAGGGATGTCTAGGGACCCACGTATATCATACCTACTAGATTGCTTATATAAAATGTTTTAACAGCATTATTTTACACAAATTAATTAATTATGGTACCATGGTGATCTCGAAAAGGCTTATGTCATCACGTAGTACATCACCTATAATAGTACCTTCCGCTATGTAGGCGAACCTTAAGCGTTTCAAAAATAAGAAAGGATTGGATATAAAATAAATAAATAAATATTATAGGATCTTCTTACACAAATTGACTAAGTCCCGCAGTAAGCTCAAGAAGGCTTGTGTTACGGGTACTCAGACAACGATATATATAATATACAAATACATAGAAAACATCCATGACTCAGAAACAAGTATCTGTGTTCATCACACAAATAAATGCCCATACCAGGAGTCGAACCCAGGATCATCGGCTTAGAAGGCAGGGTCACTACCAACTACGCCAACCGGTCGTCATAAACTTAGGAAATTTCGGACTCTGGCCGCCGTGGCTAGGGCGTCTGCCGCGAAAACAGGAAATCGCTGGTTCGATGACAGCCCTGGATACTGGGGGCCTTGTAAAGCCAGCCAGACAGACAGGCAGCATAGCGCGTCATATATGTTTTCTACACTCATAGCGGAAAATACTATTGCAGGTTAATGTACACACGCGTTCAGAAGTGCATGGGCAATTTATGAATGAATTCATTCATAAACTGCCCATGCAATTTTGAACGCGATAAAACCTGTGTGATACTAAATAGATGATGCATAGAGAATAGATAAATATAGATAAGCAATTCGAAAATACCCAACAAATATCCGTTACAAACACACAAATGAATGGGTTCAAACCCTAATATCTCCTGATTGTGTTATAGGTACTAAACTATTATACATTCTATAATAGGTATCTACTCTAATTTCTCTCAAGTTCACAACAACCAATTTATCCAAAGCATCTATTAGGAACACAAATAACGATTATTATTAATCACATAGAACTAATAGTGGTTTTGAAGTTACCTCAAAGTTGGCAACATTGCCATTCAAAGTTGCTAACTAAAAGGGGCGGACGGGGCTCGCCGTGTTTGGCAACTCTTATGCGGCTCAAGGGTCACTAAGTAAGGAAATGTCAAAACCACGTATCAATATTAAGCGATTAATTCGGGGTCGACTAGTGATGGGATATGGGGACGATCCCATTTCTAGGAATATTTCCTAGACGATCAAATGTACCGAAACTGGAAGATTTCAGTAGGTATTTATTAAAGGTTATGATTTTGTGGACACGGATCTGTGCGAGTTCCAGGTTGAGGACTAGCGAAAAATTGCACAAGACTAGAGTCAGTGGCGAGCAGTCATGTTGAAGGCCAAGACTTACTTTGGGTCACTGCGCCAGAGAAGTAAGGTTTTTTTTTGTCATCAAATAATTGAACGAGCGACGGAAGCGAAGCGATGGAGCCGTCGTTTGTAAGTTCGACAATAACTCGATTATCGTAGATTGGATCGTATAATTTAGCGGGTGGTTAGATAAGATAAATATAATTTTCAAATTCAAATATGACCCAAATCGGTTGAGGGGTTGCCATATAGAGACCGCGATTACGTTCGGGGTGAACCACTTCTAGTTATAATTTCTACGAGATGGTTAGTAAAATTTGTCTTTAAAATAATAGGTTGGTCACCGAAATCAACAATAACCCAAATGGCTGCCCATATTTTAACATAATATAAATTTAATATTGTCTTCTGTTACCGCGATTGTTATTCATTGAAATTAAACACTTTAGAACGGATTAATCGCGTTTATTAACACCATGATCCTACGTTTCGAGCCCTTTACAGCACTCGTTTTCACAGGGTTAAGATCAGTCATCATCTTAACCCTGTGAAAACGAGTGCTGTAAAGGGCTCGAAACGTAGGATCATGGTGTTAATAAACGCGATTAATCCGTTCTAAAGTGTTTAATTTCAATAATATAAATTTACCGTCAGAAATTATATTATTTCACAAAATAAGTTATCAAAATTGAATTACTAAACTATGTTATAACGATTACCTAAAATGAACAATAATTAAATCACTAATTATAATTGGTTTATAAAATAAATATTGTGGGACAATCTTACACAAATCGACCTAGACCCACTTGCTCAAAAAGACTTGTGATGTGGGTACTGGGCGAAAATGTATATAATGGATAGATACATAATAATATAAAACCTCTTAACGGTGGTTAGTATATGACATAAGAAATGTAATTAGGTAACTTTTAAATGGAATTGCATTTATCCATACAAAATAATTCGGCCCGCAATGTAATGCAAACATACTCGCGTTAAACATTCGTTGACAACTGTCAGCGTCAAAATTTTTACAGTTCATTGCTGCTGAAAATTTTATGAAAAAAATAATTTTAGGGTCATAATTAAGTGTACAACACTAATGAATTCTATGTTTGGTTCAATTTATCGCCCGTATTAGACTTACACACTGTATACGTAACCTACATTATACGAATTACTTTTCTTTTAACTGACCGTGTGTTTAGTTATTTTGATTCTATCTATTCCTAACGTATTGGGATTAATTTTACATCGTGCTGACATACATCTCACATACATATGACATCTTCACAATACGGGCCTACAGGTTCATACAACTAAGGAATGCAAGCCGGTAAAGAATTGTTTAGAAATAACCAGCTAACCGGTAAATTACCGGTAATTTTCATACAAATGTTTTACCGGTTGCATTCCATACAATCATGTTGTTTCTCCGAGCTGAGAATATTCCCGAGAATGTCGCATCACTAGGGTCAATGCCACAACTTCTTGTGAGTCTTGAAGTGAAATGTTGACTTGGGGCTTACGTTAGTTTAATTACGGAGAATAAATATTTGTTGTGTCAAATTCATGGTTAGGTATGGTATTGTATTAAAAAGGCTAGACGACAAAAAATAATAATTTGTCTGTGTATAAGATTATTAAAAAATAACCGGCACGTGATTTGTCTTTTGTTTGTCAAATTAAAAATGACGGAAATACAGTGTATCAAAGTTTCGCGTGACGACATAAGTAGTTACTTACAGCTCTCACTTAATAGTGATGTCACCAGCCCACACCTAGGGACTTGATAAAATTGATGAATATGCTCTTCATCTTCATAAATTTTAGTTATCTTGAATAAGGAAAAAATAAGTGTTTATTAATTTTGGATAATTGAAATTAAACTTTAGAACGGATTAATCGCGTTTATTAACACCATGACCCTACGTTTCGAGTCCTTTACATCACTCGTTTCCCACTCTGCGGCGTCCGGTGTGGTGCTGGTATATATCATATCATATATATTATATCATACATAAGTACCTATGTATGATATATAAAAAAAAAAAGATTTTAAATGTTCGAATGCCTCTCCTGGCTCATTCCATACTCGGGAGTTTTAAATCCTTTTAAATTGATTTTCCCTGCAATGCTCTGGCTTAGCATAAAATATCTCTGTCTATTTGAATGTTAGTATTTTTAACGGAACCCAGTTTAAAGAAGATTTACAAGAGAAGAAGAGATATAGAACTAACTAGACTTTAGTGTTCAATTTAATTTGTTAGGGTCACTTGTGCCAATCGTTATTAAGGATGAGTCACACTAACGGGCCGGTCTGTGAGTTTCTATAGGGGTGCGTACCGATCGATATAACTTTTTTTGATATAATGTTGGTCGTAATAACGCTCATTTGATATAATTATTGAATTATATAACAACTAATAATATACTAAAAATGGTATAATTATTATTTAATATAATGATCATTTTTTCGAATAACATTTTTTATAACATACTTTTTTTTTTTCTTTTTTTATGGGAAAGGTAACAAACGAGCAGACGAGCCGCCTGATGGGAAACGGTCATCGCCGCCCATGGACATAAGCAACATCGGAAGAGCCACTCATGCGTTGTTGACCTTTGAGCCTTTTTAACCCCTTTTACTTTGAGTATAATGCTTACTTCCGATAAAAATAAATGCTATAATGCTAATTTAATCTAATCTAACTTTTTATTATACAATGTATAAATAATAGGTTAGGTTAGGTTAGAAACTGTGACCCCTAAACATATTTACTATAAGCAGGAAAGAAGGTTAGGTTAGAACTGTGATCCCTTAAAAAAAATCACGATATTGCCAGCAGTCTCAAGCGATATAATTTCAGGCGACTTCTGGCGATGCGAAATATTTATACCGTTTGCTAGTTACATTATCTAAGTTGTATATCAATGGATAATTATACCATATAATGGTTATTAGAAATAAGTGTTATATGAAATGATAAATATACGAAATAATAGTAGATATTTTGTTGTTATACCAAATGTTCATTATGTATTATGAGTGATTATATCCATTAAATATATACCAAAAGTTGTTATATCAAATGTTATTATACCAAAAAAAGTTATACCGATCATTTCACACCCTTTCTATAGTAGCTACACGTTACGTGACCACCGAAGGCTCCGAGCTATCACGTGTTTTTTTCTATAGAAATTGACAGATCGTCCCTTCCGCCCCGTCCCGTGCCTTTCTAGTGTGAGTCACCCTTTAGTCAACTAAGCCAGAGTAACACAGAAAATAATGTTACTTTGCTATTCCGCCAAAAGTGCTAGTCAATTAATGCCAACCCGTTTTACCTAATTGCGTATTTTTTGCATGCAATTAATGTTCCCACCCTCCCGCCGCAAAAAATAAACACGCAAATAGATAAAACAAACCACCACCAATACTCGACACGTGCTTCGCCTCTCTACGAGGCATCCTCAGGAGATAATACGCAAGTAAGTATAACGGGTTGGCACTAATTGACTAGCACCTTTGGCGGAATAGCAAAGTAACATTATTTTCGGTGTACTCGTATGTCTTTGCGGAATATGGAATTTCGCAAAGTAACGCCTGATTCAATACATTACTTAAGCCAGACTAAGCTGTCAAATTTCTAGCGTTCACCAAGAAAGAGAGTTAGATGTCAAATTCTATACTTAAAGCTTAACTCTGGGTTACTATCCCAAGGCCGGATGATGCAAAGTGATATTTACTTTCAAGACCACTACATGCTATATTTCGATGAAAAAACTTGCCAAAACACACGTCGATTACGCGGTTTTGTCCTCCCCTTCGCCTTAAGTATAAAAGGATAACTCACACTAGGACGGGGAGATTTGTCAATTCCTATAGCTCGGAGCTCTCGGATGTGACATGACGTTTTCTATAGAAACTGACAAATCGTCCCGGTAAATTCTATTTTTTTAACTATACCGTAACTGGGTTTTTGTAAATAATATTGGACGTCGAACATAGATTTAAATATAATGTTAATATAAAAGGTCAGTGGGTATTTTGTTCGGACATTTGACCCACGGCGTAAACTCGTTGAATCATAAAATATCTCATCGAAGATTTTAGATTCGAAACTTAAAATTGCTAAAGTTTAACAGCCACTTCATTAAAGGATACAAATTTAACTGGGTTTTAACTTTTTTTTGAAACCTGACTTTGCAGTTTTACAAGGATCCCCCGATTATTATTTCAAATCGTATCAAACCAAATTATTATTTGAAACCTTAAATTGGCATTAAATTGGTTGACAGAAATAAGGACAAGGCAGAATTCAGATATTGATTTATTTTGATTGAGGAACATAGTGACGACGCTGTCTGCAACGTCGTGATGATTTTCTAATATATCAAGGAACTTATGATAGATAGATAGATTCATTTATTTCAGATTGGAAATTACATGTTATTTATATTTATATAATACAAACAGAACAATAATATATTATTATGACTTCCTCATACAAGTATCGACATTGCGATACAACGCGGAAATGCCACCAGCATCCTAGGTACAATGTCTGAAGGACCTATTTTACTTTTAAGGGAGGTAGGTAGGTATTAAGTTACACTAACTATGTATCTTTTGTTAATAATAAATAACTGTCACACAGGTACTTATTACGGACAGGAACCATTGCATATGTCTTGCTGCAACACATAGAACGTAACCTTGAAGTGCAGCAGCCATGTCAGGCACTCTGTCTATTTTCGAAATCACACTATTACCCGGGCCTGGATAAAACGTAAAAAGTATTAAAATAAAAAAAATCCTGGACTACTTATTTGTGAAATGTGACTTGTTAGGAGTTTAAATATGAGTATAATGTAATTGTAGTTTTCATTGCAAGTCCCTAAATTAAAAACAGAAAGATATAGAAGCGTTTAGTGATATTTAAGATACATAATTTAAGAGTCTCTCTCTGAGTATTCCTCAAGTCTGAGGGTTGTAATTCTCCGCTTTGAAAGCAACTTCTCTCTTATCATCGTACGCCACCTGGGGCCTTACCATGACGTCTTAACGCAATTCAGTTTAGGTTCAGTTTAGGCTCAGTTGTATGGAAGCGAATCAGTTTAGATCGTCAACTGAATCGCGTTAAGGCGTCATGGTAAGGCCTCAGTTTCTGTCTTTAGCATTGTAAAGCTTGACATTTAGTGCTGTGCGGACTAGTCTGACCATCGAATTTAAGAGTACTCTTTACAATTATTTCCTATCGAGCCAATTTTGAAATATGATGAATATATAAGTTTTTTTGCAGTATTAATAGAAAAAAAATGAATTAGGTATTGTTAGCCTCTTAAATGTGCATTTCCCATCTTAATTTCTTGGTTACAATTTTACAGTCAAGATTTAAATCTCTAAAATTCATAATAAAAGTGTATAAAAAAGTAAATTACACGAACTGCAGATTTTATTATTTAAACTATAAGCGATTAACAATTAAAAATTGAACCCATTATGAAGATATTCTCGCAGATCGTCCGAAACCATTCTATAAATTAAACTTGTCTTCTAAGAACGCGGCTTGGTCGACATTTGCTTTGGTTTATTACAGTAAACAACACGAAAGACATTCGCGCATACCTCGCAGAGAATTCTAATTGAATTACAAACCCCCACAGCTAATATAGCCCCTTATCTAAACTTGTATTATTCGAACAAATCTCAAGTATTTGTCGCTCGCTTTGGGATCCCAAACATGCGACAAGTTCAAATATCTCATACAGAATTTGCTTTTGCAAGAATAATGTAATCAGTGTTAACATAGATACACGAAACAAAACAAAAAAACTAATTTAAAGCTAGTGTTATAGGTACAGGTATATAATCTTCTTCTTCTTTGTCTTGCCCATTTCCCAGTTAAGCTGGGGTCGGGCCTCCTCGTAAGCCGGCGCCAGGAATATTTGTCTTTTGTTAGGTTGTGTATCCTCATCTCTTTTTCGACATTAGACCACCACGTTGCCGGTGGTCTGCCTCTTCCTCTGGGTTGGGATGTTTTTGAGACCTTCATCACTGTGTAGTTTTCATCGCGCCGCATGACGTGACCGTACCACCTCATGTAGTAGTATTAGTGTAGCTTTTATATTTCGAGAATAAATGATTTTATTAAAAAAAAAAGTGTAGCTTTTGTTCATGCCCTTTCTGAACGGTCCAGCATTCTGCACCATACATCATTGCAGGTCTGACTATGGTTTTCAGGTATATAATAATAACGTATTCAAAATGGCACTTTTACGCTCGAGAGGGGTCTCGAGCACAAAAATGCCCACACACTAGCTACGTCATTTTAAGCAGTCTGTCTATGCCTTTGAGTTTTAAACCAGATGGGGTAGCAACGTCTGTCATTTCCTATACAAAAAATCTGCCTTTTTTGCGAGGGAGGGGCACGTCAAATATACAGCTATTCATACGTGCCGTACAAATAGCTATGTCAAATAGACGTCAGTCCATACAATGAGTATGAAACTATGTCACTAGTTTGGTGGGAGAAGGCCGTAAGTTTCGTAGATTTTGATGGCACAATGAAGGTGTTAAGTAAACGTCATAATTGCATAGAAGTTTGACGTTTAAAATAACACTAAAGTTTGACAGTTCATACACTGCAAATAAGAGCAGTGTATTGGGTATACATTTGCGGTTGTTTTCTATAGTTATGGTCAGTAAATGTATGAAGTTTGTATGGGCGCGGATGTAAGATTCCAAACAGTATTCAAAATGCAAAAATTGCTTAAGTTGGTTTTTAGGGTCCCGTAGTCAATTAAGCACGCTTATTATCCTACCTAAGAATAAATAAATTTATTTTATGTTTTTGTGTCACCTCTTAAGTTTAGGTATTGTACTAATTTAGTTTATAAGTACTTAGTGATTAACATTATGGATCTGTGGTATCTGAAAATAAACAATTTTTATTTTTATTTATTATTTTATAACCCCCAATCTGTCGGTAATACCCAATTACCAACATGGCCAAACTTCGCGATGTTGGTCTGAATGTCTGTCCGTCGGAGAATAATAATTATCTAAAACCGCTAGTACTAGAAAGCTGTAATTTGGTACAAATACAAATATATATTGTACTGCACCAACATTTTCCAAATTTATGATCCCTGGCTGATCTATTAAGTAATAATAATTCAGCCAGGGATATAAATATATATTATTTATATATCAATTATTGGTAAAATAAAACGTGAAAAACTATATTTTTAAGAAACCCATACACGTAATCAGGTATTTTTTTTCGTTACTATCCGGAATTGTGTGGTATGTATTAAAAAAGAAAGGGGGCTAAAACAATGGTGAATATTTTAGGAAATAATCGCTCCGGAAGTATAGTCTGACAAGCGAGCGAGCGCAGTAACAGTAGGACAAAATAACTATATCCATCTCTTTTTTCAGGGTGGTAATACTAGCGTAAGAAAAAGACAGTATGATGCTCTCTATCCTACTGTTACTGCGCTCGCTGGGTTGTCAGACTATAAACACATTGTAAACTCTAACTTTTTAACTGCAAGTCCAATAATTATTGGTCATATTGGCCATAAGCATTGGTGACCCAGTGGTAAGGCATGCGACTTTCAATCCGAGTTCAAATCCTGTCGGCCCAAACCAAATGAGTTTTTCGGATTTTAGTGTACGAGATATCATTTGATATTTACCAATCGCTTTTTCGGTAAAGGAAAACGTTGTCAGATGGCAGTCGCTTTGGTGAAACTAGCGCCTATGCCAAATCTTGAGATTAGTTGCCAAAGCGGACCCCAGGCTTCCGAGCCGTGGAATACGTCAGGAAAACGCTAGGAACAATATAAGACCGGCCGTATTGGCACTAGAAGACTATGCCAAGGCATACCACTTATTGGTAGGCTCGCTCTAAGATAATTTAAAAGCATTTCGTATAATTAACTGGTCACCGTGGTTTCACCAACCGCAATAATGTGCTCAAATCAAATATCAAGTCATCTTGCGCCTTATTCCATTATAATTAGCTTCAAAATGTGTATCTTGGATACCCAGATATCTGTGTAAACAAAATCACTCTGAGTGGATTTCATCAAAGCTAATTGCAAAACGCAGCAGGTTAAGTAAGCAGTTTAAAGCCAGATGAGCGTAGACTAAACGTAGGTACGGGCTTAGTTAAAGCATCCGTGTTGACTAACAAGAAGTAACTGCTGATTACGAATAAGCACGTAAGGATATGGATATTAAAAAAAATTAAAGTAACTGACCCTAAAACCAGGAGGATCTCAATTCCATAATATGTATGTATGTAAAATTCTTGTAAGACTACACGTTATTGTAAGATACAAAGTATAAGTACCTATCAGGGTTTCCAAACAAATATATATGCAAGATTTGCCAGTAGTAGGTACAGTCAAGTGCAAAAATATGGTTCGACATAATCGACTCATAAATATGGTACTACGCTCTTATTGCACCGGCATAAGGTGCTATGGGACATATTTTTGAGTAAGATTTGCACCACCATATTTTTACACTTGACTGTACAAGTATATATGTATGTACATATACATGTTTTTCCACGTATTTCTTCGAACTAATTACTCTGATTACCCTTTTTTTACATAAACTTAAGGAACAGTACTTTTATAGGTCATGTGAATTACTTGAGGCAAGCAAAAACTTGACATTGTATTTTCGCTTTTAAAATCCTGTTACAAAAATTTTCTTTCAGGTGTTCCATACAAAATGAAAAATGTTTTTTTTTCGAATTTCGAAATGTTTATTTACTTGCATCGTACACAGGATACGATACAACACCTTATCAGCTGTTACAATATCGTTCAGTACTTTGAAAAAATTTGGTTGTTAAAATTGAAATGAAAGGTAATAGTTAGTTACCTTGTTTCTTACTAAAAAACAAAAGTACTTCAAATTATCACCGCACAAGGAGTAGTTATAAGTCCTTCGCTCGTCCGGCGACCCGGCGTGCCGTATCAGCGCCGCATCTGACCCGCAAGCGCCCCACAAAGGCACACACGCGGCCCATTGTCACATCGCTTACAAGATGTCTGTGAGTGCTCTCTAGTTACAATCGAAGATGGATGACATTTCTGTTACATCCGTAAGTGTGTTTAAAAATACGAGAACTCTGATGTGTGTGCGTGGTTTTAGTGAAATGACGTGGGTTCATCCCGGCTTGTATAAATTTATTTTTATCATTTGTTATTTTCCGATTACTTTTTAAGTGTTTAACCCCAACCAGGCCTAGTTTTCCCCAGAAAGGTTAGATGGCAGTCGCTTTCTTTTGAAAACCTGTGTTTATACAAAATCTTGAGATCAGGTTCGCTATCAGTTTCCCAGGCCCAGGAATTAGGCGGTAAACACGCCAGAAAGTACTTTTACGTATGATGAAAACATTGTTTCTGTAAATGACACTTTATAAACACCTCATATTGGAGTAGTTCTAGCTCCCTTGCTCGTCCGGTGGCCCAGCGTGTCATATCAGTGCTGCATATGACCCGCAAGCGCCCCACGAAGGCATACATGCGTAAAAAATGCCTTTGAGCTATCCAACTATTGTAACCATGGGGCGCACCATGGTTACAATAGTTGGATGGCGTTAATCAATGTATGCTTTGGCTATGTTAGCTGTCACAGATTTGTACTTACAGATGTACAACCTTCTTGTTGTGTACTAGCTTGGCACCTCCCTTTAAATACAGTACTGTCAGTCAATTTATCAAGGACTTTCAACAATGAAATCTCCCACGCTAACGTACATACCATAAGATCTCGAATATCCTAACCTATTAAATTATACGAGAATTACTTATGGTCTCTACAATCCCTCTTCTCCCCATTCATGACCAAACTACCCTCGCAATCCCTTCTCACCCCATTTTGCGGTACACTTTTACTTTTACACTTACCTATCTATTCGTGTAAGTCCTATTTTTATCGCTACGGTAACCGCTTTCCACCAGGCGGACCGTATGCTTGTTTGCCACCTTCGTATACCTACCCTCCCATTATTATCTCGATAATCGTCCATTTTTTCATGTTCGCGGTTTTTGTCGGCAAGACTCGTTTTCTACACAGACAACATAAAATAATTATGAGAAACAAATCTGCCAGTATAAAAAACCTTCGAAAATTTCTTCGCTTTTAAAACTTGTAAACATGGAGAGTTTCGGTTGCTTCGCTCGCTCATTCAACAATATGAACCAGCATTACACAAAGTTGGTAACTCAACAACAACCCACAGGTGCCAGCTACATTACATCTTTGTATTACCGCAGAATGGAATCACGTAAAATATGATTTTGTCGAACGTGGAACGGAATGCTACGAATACAGTGTTTTGTTGGACGCTGCGCGAGCTAGGGTCAGTCGAACACTTAGCAAGAAAGAGAAAAAGAAAGAAAGAAAAAAAAGAAAGGAAGAAATACATTTATTTGCGACGATCACAATAAAGAGTACAGATATGAAATTAAGACAATATAAAAATTAAGTAGTGTCTACATCTCAAAATGGACCCAACTCAGCATATTGCCAGCTAAGAAGCCGGCGCTGGTCTTCCGTATTTAGGAAACCATTGTAAAAAATGATAAACGTGGAGAAAGTCGCGGGTTCAAATTCTGCCGGCTCGTACCAATCGGAACTTGTGTACGAAATATTGACACACAACAAAACATTTACCAACCGCTTTTCGGTGAAGGAAAACATCGAGAGTAAACTTTACTTATGTCAATAAGGTCTAGTTTACGCTCTGGGTTTCTAGGTCAGATGCCATTGTCCTATGCCATTAATTACCAAAGCGATTGCCCGGCTCTCTTAACCGTGGCATAAGGGAATATTCAAGGAAGAAGATTGTAAAGGATTTCTCACGCTGGTTGTCTATTGTTTGCCCGAAAGTTATATAAAATAATACTCACATGCCCGAATTTTATTTGCCCGAATTTCATTTGCCCGAATTGTTTGTTTACCATAAAAATTATATGACACACTCTTTGTTTACCCGATTATTGGATTCCAGAACGTACGAGTGCCATACGTGTTGTTATCCATATTATTAATTGTACTAATACTATTTAATAGAATATTTAAACGCCATACTAAATAATGGTGTTTCCCCGAATCCATGCATGCTTGCTTGCTCTTTTATATTATATATTGGAAGTCGGTTCTGGCGCTTCGCCGGCCGCTGCCGCGGCACGCTCGCTTCGCTCGCTCGGCTCGCGCGCTGTAAGGTCACGGTTCAACCTAACACTCCTCCTCGCTTCGCTCGTCGTCGTACCTAAACTGACCTGCCTTAGGGTTGAATAGGTAGGGAAGTTTTCTGACTTATCATAAATTTGTATTATATATTATGAAATAGAATTTTATATTATATTGGAAGTCGGTTCTGGCGCTTCGCTGGCCGCTACCGCGGCACGCTCGCTTCGCTCGCTCGGCTCAAGCACTGTAAGGTCACGGTTCAACCTAACACTCCTCCTCGCTTCGCTCGTCGTCGTACCTAAACTGACCTGCCTTAGAGTTTAATAGGTAGGGAAGTTTTCTGACTTATCATAATTTTGTATTATATATTATTAAATAGAATTTTATATTATAATGGAAGTCGGTTCTGGCGCTTCGCCGGCCGCTGCCGTGGCACGCTCGCTTCGCTCGCTCCGCTCGCGCGCTGTATGGTCACGGTTCAACCTAACACTCCTCCTCGCTTCGCTCGCCGTCGTAGGTACGATTATAATATTATTATATTGAAATTTTACAAATCTAAACCTAAACTACTTTCTGGGAAGCAATTTGGATGGCAAATGATATTATGGCTAGTGATAATTATGGCTTACAATGATGATGACAAATTATATTATTGATATTGATTTTATGGGAAACAAAGTTTCTGGCACGTGACTAATATAGTAAACAATAAGTATTGCATATGTAATAATAATATTATGCCTGTTGACTATTATGGCAAATGAAATTCTGGCAAGTGGGTGTATACCTCTCACGCTAGACCGGACCAGGGCGTAAGGCTTCGACAATTAGAAACAATTTGTTGTTAGGCTAGTCTCCGTCAGCTGCAGGTAATATGCTGCATACGCAAGTGGCATCGTCGGGCCTTTAGTTTTATTCGCTACATAAGCGTCACAACTCCAAAGCATGCTTCAAGACCTTGCTAACGAAAGCAAAAAAAAGTCGGCTTGTAAGTGAACCCTGCGAAAACAAAAATATTAACAAACGGTAGGCAAGATTATATTAGATCAAGACAAAATAGAATATATGACAGAATACATATATCTTGGCCAATTAATATCATTCATGGATTTAACTAAAAAAGGAATAAGTAGAAGGATAGCGATTACTTGGAAGAAATATTGGAGCTTGAAGGAGGTAATGAAAAGTAAAGACATAGATATAATAGTAAAAAGAAGGCTATATGAGGTTGCACTTCTACCTTGCCTAGCATATGGGTGCCAAAAGTAAAACTTGAGGAAAAACGACGAAAAAAAACTAGCCATACATAAAAGAAAAATGGAAAGAAACATGTTGGGAATCAAACTGTCTGACCGTACCAGTAACGAAACGATAAGAAAACTCACAAAAGTAACTGACATCGTTAAACAAATACGTATTTTGAAATGGAGATGGGCCGGACACGTATGTAGAATGGACAACCGGTAGATGAAGAAAAAAAAAGGAATGGGTACCCTTCGAAACTACACGGAAAAGCGGGAAGATACGAAAACGAGGCCGCCCGCGGAAATGCTGGCATGGCGTATTTCGAGAGGAAAGCGGGCCACTGTGGCGGCAAGTGGCTAGGAATAGAGAAGAGTGGAGAACAAAGGGGGAGGCCTATGCCGCAAAGGCGACTTTCACAAAATAGAACTATTTTATTAAAACTGTATTTTGTTATCTAATTTGTGATAGAATAAAGGCCTTTTTTATTAGGAGATTTCTTACAATCTGATTTCTAGCGTCACTATGACATAGTCCTACAGTGGCCTACGGTTCCAATGGGTTGACTGGAAGTGCCTTTTAAATATTTGTTCATTCCTCCTTGCCTACGTAGAACATCTCTTTATACTGGCTGTAAGCCGTCGACTCGCTGGATTTCGCAGAGCGTTTAGAATTGCACCAGAACGATACGTGTAACAGAGCACCTGCAAGTGAAATGCGCTTACTACAATCACGTTCAAACAGCCAATACAAGTTGCGGTGGAAAATGAAAAAGCAGTAACTGTCAATTTTCGAACGTACGGAAATAATGTGCGGGAAAAATGTGAATTGGTTGTAGTAGTTTGGATTGGTCGGGGAAAAACAAAATGTGTAATAAAAAGGAGCTTTGCAAATGATCTGTGTGCTTCTTCTTTCTAGCGTATTTTCGGCTTAAGGATGACTCACACTAGAACAGGATGAGACGGGGCGGAATGGGACGATCTGTCTATTTCTATACAAAACGTCACATGACATCGGAGGGCTCCAAGCTATCATGTGATTATTTCTAAACAAATTGACAGATTCTTCCGTCCCGTCCCGTCATAGTGTGAATCATCCTTAAAGGATGCTTAGGATGCTTGCTTATCCGTCGACTCATGCCGGCAGTCTGGGGTCCACTTTGGGACCTAATCCCATGATTTGGCGTAGGCGCTAGTTGTACGAAAGCGACTGCCAACTGACCTTCCAACTCAGAGGGTCAACTAGGCCTTATCGGGATTATTCCGGTTTTCTCGCGATGTTTTCTTTCACCGAAGAGCGACTGGTAAATATCAAATGATAAATATTTCGTACATATATAAGTTCCAAAAAGCTCATTGGTACGAGCCGGCTGGATTTGAACCCGCTACCTTCGGATTGAAAGTCTCACGTGTTACCGCTGGGCCATTGCATTAAAATGTGTGCAAAAATACACGGCCAGGCACAGTCAGCAAACATACATGCTAATGTAGTTACGTCTCCTTTATTCTTTAGATAATAGAAAAGCTCTGACTTAAACTTTGTGCTTCTTGTATCCAGCGGTTTAATTTTAAAGTTTTCATTGCTACAACCTGTTTGAGCTGTAAAAAGCTGTCATATAAAACACCTCCGGCTGAATAAAGCTAGTCCTTCGCCACTTTCACCAGACACTTCCGCGTAAGAAATCCAATTTAACTTTGTCGTCGAACAAAATGTTCCAATAGAAATAATTTCGTCAAGGACTCCCAACCGCTGTACAATTCAATCAGAGGGACTTCTGTTTTTTTCCTCGTAGTATTTTTGTCGGGAAGTTGGATAATGTATTTGAAACAAATAATGTCTGGCAGAGGTGTAGGTAAACACTTAAGGGGTGACTTTCACTAGAACGGGGCGGGACGGGACGATCTGCCAATGTCTGTAAGAAAACGTCACGTGATATGATCCAATCCGAGCAAATTGACAAATCGTTCCGTCCCACCTCGTCCCGTCTCGTTCTAGTGTAAGTTATCCTTAAATTGTATACTAAATATCCATAATTACAACAACCTTAAGCCGGGAATACGCTAGGAAGAAGAAGAACACACATCATTTGTATTTTTTTTAGATGTAGTGACTTCAAAACTCAACCATCTAAAATATCAATTTAGACTAGTGTTATCGCACGTTTCGTGCACGCGGGTTGTCAGAAGATTTCCTTAATAAAAACACTAATTTATATAGGTACTTACATTGCTTTCCGTCGAAAACGAGCTATTTTAGACTATGTTGACGTGAGTAACCTGATATAAATATTTTAACACTTTCCTTACCTCCGTTAACTATGCGTATAACAATATCAGCGTTCTTTGTAGAGTAAAAGTGGCTACGTAGAAATCCCTCATAGCAGGCTTCCGGCATTCAATGATAATATTGTGGCCAAATTGTGTACTACGGACCATTATTTACCTGTGTTTACGGAAATGCAATAATCTCTAAAATCATCCTTGGAACCAGCAATCAACATCTGGCCATTAAGCAAATCGGAACGTCGGGCCCCTTTGGTAAATAGTGGCAACCTTTATAATTAGATTCGTAAGTTTATCCGATCCTTTGAGAACGTCCGCTACCAAGAGTCTCGAAGCTCTAGTGCGGTTCTCTACCGCACTAGAGAATGCAAAATCGGTAAATTTTGTAAATAAATCATAACCGGTTTCGCATTTCCTACGGTTACCACTCCAATGAGATATAGCACTCCCATCCGGTGTATTAACAAAACAGGCCTCCAAACCACATTGTTCATTCGTTCGTCTTTTTGCCTCTTTGTCCCTCAATGTAAGGGTGATACAGAGGAAGCAAATACAATTTCGATTTAAGATGTTCGCGATAAGATCTTAGTTCCCTCCCCGTCACATCGCATTCCTGATGACTGAGGGTTATGCTTAACCTGGGCCCTGATGGCAGATCATGCAATTTCTCGGATAATGTTTCTTAGTATTATGAAGCTTTGTGTCAAGAGTTGAACACAACGTTAAAATTACATAACGTACAGTCAACCAATTGGAACCCTAGGCCACTGTAGGGCTATATCATAGTGACGCTATAAATCATATGGCAAGAAATCTCTTACCGCTCACATTTTGACATGGTTTCAGATTGGCCTAGTGTTCCAATTAGTTGTCCTGTACACATGTACGTAATTTTTATCGATATTAACTAATAAAATTAGATTAACGTGTCCTCGCACTATTAAACGTCAGTAGAGGGTGGGCTAACCGGTTTTTATATACAATTATAAAAACCGGTTAATAAACAGTTATTAACCGAAATTTCATAGAAATAAACCTGGTTTACACATCTCTAGTACAGATTTGCATCCACCAATCCGGTGTTTGGACCCAAGGTAAGGGCCAGATCACCAAAGCTTGAGACATACAAATAACAGGATCATAAAGTCGGCCAACCGGAACAGTTTAGTAAGTCCGGCCGAGTCAAAGAGTCACTTTGATATAACATTTGCGATCCAACGCTTAATTCGTACAAATCAAATTAGGCCGCTTAACATAGGCTCATTCTGTTACGGTCGGGGATTTAATTTTAGTTATTAAGTTGGGACGGATTTGTAGTAAATAATGCATAGGATGGCTAATATTATGAAATGTTCGGTTCTTATTAGAGTTGTTAGCTGGTTATACTAATGCAATAAAGATAAAGGCGAAGTTTCAGAAGTACTAAATGTTTACAATAAAGAGAAAATTAGAAGAAAAACCGGCCAAGTGCGAGTTGGACTCACGTATGAAGGGTCCCGTACCCGTATCATAAGATACAGCCTGGTAACAGACGTACGGACAGCGGAGTCTTAGTAATAGGGTCTCGTTGTGTTCTTTGGGTACGAAACCCTAAAAACTCATCTTTGGAAAAAGTAATTTATTTAACTAAACTAAAGTTATTGTTTAACTGTCGTGCTTATATTGAGACCTGAGCAAGCGAAAGATTTTTATGTTCGTATGGCACCTAGAGCTTTACGAGGGTCTCAAGGCACGAGAGTTTAACAATCTTTGCCGCCGAGTGTAATACAACATTTTTCACCTCACTATCGCGAGGCAAATAAAAACTACATACAATTAAAAATCTCATCCAAAATTAAGTCATCGGATATGTATTAGGTACTCAATACTACCATTTTTTTTTTTTTTATTATTATTAATAATTCACAATATAAAACTTATAGCTAATTCAGTTCCCCGCAAAACTGTATGTACAGTTTGTCTGCGGGTGTGAGTCTCTAGATAACAAAAAAAAAATCTTTAATCAAACAAAAATAAACAAAAATTACATTCTAGGCTAAACAAATATCACCTAAGGGCTTGCAACAGGTGCAGTTTTAAACCACTTTTAAATTTATTTTTATTGGTCTCATGCCGTATATTCTCCGGCAGACTATTTAAGAAGTATGGAATTCTTTTATTTAATGTTCGGTCTCCATAGTAATTAGTTACACGCGGTATTTCAAATTTTCGTGCAGTTGCTGTTCTTGTTGCATGATTGTGTTGGGTCAGTATTGGATTATGCTGTCTATTGCTATGGTTGTTAACTGCTAGGAGGTATTTGTGTTTAAGACTGACAGGAAGAACTTTGCAGATTTTAAATAACTTGAAATAATCACCTTTACAAATGTTTCTTGTTTTCTTATTAACTAATAATTTTAAAAACCGTATTTGTAATGCTTCTAGATTATGTATGTATGTTTTAAATGTAAGGCCGTAGCTATCGAGTGCATAACCCAATACGGACTCAACCATTGCGAAATATAAACATTTTAAGATATTCGTTGGTACTTTATAGCTTAGGTGGTAGAATCTTCCTAGTAGAATTCGAAGTTTACTGCAGATGTAATTAATATGTTGTTGCCAAGAAAATGTGCTGTCAACTTTGACTCCCAGATATGTGACACAATCTACTTTTTCTACGGGCTTACATAGGCAATTGTTAAACTGATTATGATAACAAGAAAAACTGTGGGTATACATAGGCAAAGGCGTATCTATTGTGCATAAGTATGGTGAATGTATGATAAGAAGTTTTGTTTTGTCCGAATTCAATATTATGCCATTATCATGGGACCATTTTACAACTAAGTCTATATCCTGTTGAACCAAACGACATGTTTCACTCATATTGGTTCCGGCACGTAGGGTGCAAAGGTCGTCAGCAAACATGTGTGCAGAGCAGTTTTTTAAAACACCACATAAACTATTCACATGCATAAGATAACACACAGGCCCACATACGGAACCCTGGGGTACTCCGCATTGTACCCGTGTCTCATCACTCAAAGCGTCACCAATCTTGACACGATATGATCGTGACGTGAGGTAGTCACGGAACCATCCGTTAAGTGGCTGCCCCACACCGCACTCGTCCATTCCATTTAAAAGGGTGTTGGTATCCAGAGTATCGAATGCTTTTTTAAAATCATAAAATATTGCTACGACAAATTTTTTGTCGGCTAGGTAAGAATTTATTTCATTTGTGAATCTTGACAATAAAGTGGCAGTGCTTTTATTTTTTTGAAACCCGTGTTGACTGTCGTTTAATATGCTATGTTTTTGTAAAAAAGAACTAGTTTGATTGATAATGCATTTTTCCACTACTTTATCAACACTTGAAAGAATGGAAATTGGTCGGTAGTTTGAGTGTACTTTACGGTCTCCCTTTTTATAAATCGGACGAACTAGGGACTCTTTTAGTTTGTTAGGGTATTTGTTTTGAGCTACTGATAAATTAATAAATTTCGCTATGATTGGACTAACTTTATCTACTACTAATTTAAGGTCGGACATACGCACGAGATCGCTCCCCGGTGCTTTATTTTTATCAATTTGGTTGATAACTCGTTTAACATATTTGCTACTTACGGGTTGCCATCTCATGCAAACCATTATAAACTCATGGTCAAATTAATTTATCCACTAGTATATAAAATGCTTAAAGATAAAATAGCGCTTTCCGAGTTAGTGAGGTGAAAAATATGTAATATAAGGCTGAGACTCGCACATGATCGCTATTTACCGCTGTGAACGTTTGGCAGCCTTCCTGCCCGTCTAATGTGCAGGTTTGTCTCATGCTCTCATTGCTGCCAAGGCGCGGGGATGCCAAACGCAATTCGCAAGTTTCATTTGTTTATTAAAAGCGGATATGTTTTGGCGGAAATGTGGTTGGATATATATTACAGTATAGGTATACAGGACGATTAGTGAGCAGAATCAACCCCACGGTTCCAGTAAATGTTAAATTTGTTTCATTAGACTTAACGAGATTAACGTTTTTTTTGTAATAAAACAATCAAGTTTTAATTTTAATGCTGGTTGCATGGTGACTGTATAATGAAAATACTTGCGTCAGTAGTGATAATGATAACTTTGGAAACATCGTATCTCACTTGACAATGTCGTTGACAATTCGTTTTTTTCATACCTAATCAAGGTCATCATAATCATAATCAACAAACTTAGATTCACATGGAACACTTTTTGAAGGTCAGGTACATAGTAAATGATTATCTATTAAGCATAAATTACACGTGTTGTCATTACAGTTAAAGAGGTTTTATCATTATTTTAAAAACCGAAAACATCATACTACCAACACCACGATGTTAATGCGCGATAACGTAAAAATGTTTAGTCCTTGAACGGAAAAGTGCCACTTTGGTCCCTCCCAGCAGGTTGAACAGAAAAAACCCTTTTTATGAATAGGTGGTCTGAAAAGTAAAATTATCCCGGTAACAGAAGACAATATTAAATAGGAGTTGGTAAAGTAAGTTAAAGTTACCGCTTAATCAGCCCCAAGTTTGTCACTAATAAACTTGACAAAGGTAGTTAACTTTATTCCTTTCCTATGACGTGAAGTTTAATTTGAGCCAGTCAAACGCAGCTTCCTCACGCTGCCTTTAATTATTACTGCAAGGCTACGCTAATTTGATACCGCGGCTAGTGTTGTGACATGCTTTTACTGCCTAGGAATGGAATGCGCTCCCGCCTTCTGTATTCCCGTATAAGTACCACCTCCGTCTATTTTAATCACTGTATTCACTTTCTTTCAGATGTGATTAAGTCAATCGCCTTTCAGTTTATTTCATTTCACATTTATGTATTTGCCTATTCTTGTATAATGCCATACGATTAGATAAATTTATATATTGTTTTTATTTTATTTTGGTAATTTAACGGCCTTGTAGCCTAGTTGGTAATGACCCTACGAAGCAGAAGGTCCCGGGTTCGAATGCTGGTTAGCGCATTCATTTGTGTGTTTAAAACGAATATGTGTTCGTAAGTTATAGATGTTTCCTATGTATTTTACGCGATGTTATAAATTATAATGTAATGGTTATGCTCAAATTCTTAGCACCCTTTTAACAAACATACATTTTTATAAAACATACTTAATTTCAATGTCTAATAATTTACTAACATCCATTCAAGTCAGGAATATTAACATTACATTACTAGAAATATTAATTTTTTACTAAGAAATATTCCCAGACGCTGCACATCACTCACAGCGTCTCTATATAACATTGTGCTTGGCGGAGTGAACAAATTTGAAGTTGCCTCTAATATTCGAACCTCTATGATCAAGAGTCACAATTTAATCGAGCAATTTACTACTGTAGAATAATTAAGTCTTAAGAGGCATTACATATTCGAAAAATTAACTCAAAGTCAAATTTTAACCCAACTGTTTAGTACAGATGGTGATCATAGGTAGGTAAGTGCTAAAATTTTAATTTATTTATATTTCGTACCATTAATAAGCGAAAATACATATATTTTCCAATTCAAATGTTCTTTTAATACAAATTCACTAAAATACATGTAAACATGTGTATTATTTTATTATATGAAATAGAGAATTAAGAACAAACTATATAACTAAACATTAATTATATAAGTAATATTAAATTAAAACTAAAGACCTACAAAAATAAAACTACCTAAAAACCAACATAGTGCTGCGGACAAACCGACAGACATAGCGAGAATTCCAATAAGTTTGGTAGTTGACTACGAAACCTTAAAAATCACATAATGTTTACATGATATTGTCATTTTTGAATAACTAGTTATTGCCAGATGCTCGCGGCGATAGATCCCGGCATTTGCTTTATTTCAGGTGGCTATTGCGCATTTGCTGATAAATGTCGAGTGATCAAATATTTTTTTTTTATTTGAAAACGGAGTATGTAATACTACGACATACCCATATAATTTATTTAAATTTTCACATAATCTTAATAACTGTATTTTCGTAATTGTAATTTGTTGACATGTAATATTTTGTAATATTATGAATAAAGGACTATGACTATGACTATGAAGGATTTAGAAAATACACGTCTCATAATTTTAAATTCCTTATATTTAGTAAACGGTCTCATAACAAAGAGTCTCGAGCAACACCATAAGAGGTACTCGCTAGGTCGCTGGAGATACAGACTTCGTGGTTCACACGGTCCGGCGGTTCCTCTCTCCGGCAGCATTGGGTCTCATTGCTGTTGGCACTCTAGGTAAGCCTTTTTGTAATATTTTTATATTGTCTCTAAGTATGTAAACAAATATTTATTGAGAAACAGGTCAAAAAGAAAACTAGAAATTAACGTATATACTACATTTCAATAAAAAAACAATATTATGCTGACGCACGTCGCATCCCAGATTAAACTCCTACCCCTTGCCCACGCAGCCAGTGTCCGCTATTGTATTTTGTAGGTTGTATTATATTTTTCTTTTATACGCATATTGTAACCCCAAGGAAATATGAATATCGGGAATCAATTATATCTAACGCTTGCGCAATAAAACCCCTTACAGGAATGTCGAATGTTGTCGACGGGTTCATATACGTAAGCTCACTATGTCACTATGTTTTATCATCCGTATTAATTTAAGAGAGGTATAGGCACAGCGGATGCATATCGTTTAGTGTGGTAGGGCACAGCACAACGAATGTCATCTCGCTCAAATCTGGAGCAGAGCCCATCTGGGGAGGTACCTCCACCTTACAGAAAACCGCAGTTTAATAACACTACACCCTACTCACACTACACCCTACTCATTAAACTGCGGTTTTCTGTAAGGTGGAGGTACTTCAGCTTCTTTAAAAGGGTCGGCAACGCGCATGTATCACCCCTGGAGTTGCAGGTGTCCATAGGCTACGATGACCGCTTACCATCAGGCGGGCCGTATGCTTGTTTGTCACCGTCGTAGTATAAAAAAAAATAGATATAATTGAAATCATCTCACACATCACACATTTTTTAATAAATAGTCTTATCTAATGCTTGCACAATAAACCCCTTAAAGGAATGTCGAACATCGTCGACGCGTTCATATACGTGAGCTCATATGTCACTATGTCGGCCCGCGGCATTTAGAATTATCTTGTGCGTAAACTACTATCACTTTTGTGTTATTGGAATCACCTCTAACATGTGTAATATGTTTTTCACACCACCTATTCATAAAAGGGTTTTTTCTGTTCAAGCTAGGAGGGATCAAAGTGGCACTTTTCTGTTCAAGGACTACACATTTTTACGTTTTCAGGTATTAACTAGTAGCATCGTGGTGTTGGTATGATGCTGTTTTCGGCTTTGTTTATTTCCTCTTAGTTGATTTGAAAAGCAGTATGTGTCACACGGTATCAAAATTATTTTCGTCTTGGGCGTTAACGCTTGAATCCCTCATTACGCTCAGGATTCTATACTTTAGAATCCATCGCTTCTTTCGGAATTCAATGTACGCCCTCGCCGGAAATATTATCATTTTGATCCCTTGTAACACAAACTATTATTAATACTAAAAATTAAATTCTTATTTATAAGCGTACCTATATCTTCAACTATCCTTGTTAAGAAGAAAAGTCTGCGAAAGATACCAAATTCCTCAGAAAGAAAGGAAAAGTGGTTCGGGCGAGACTTAAACCCGCGACTCTAAGATACCTGCTCATCGCTCTTCCAACTGAGCTACTGAGATCACATCCGTGGCCTCGAATTTCTCCACCATATCCTTAGGGTGCCTTTGGGGGGCGCTTATTAACACCTACCGTAAGAAATTACTTTTTAATTGGCAAGTGCCCACCTTATAAACTGTGTAGTAGCTACCCACTGTAACATGCCTTTAAAATATAAGAGTTTTGTAGTTGTATACCTAATCAATGACGACAAACGTTCACATGACACTTTTGTCTTGTATGGGAAAAAATGAAAAGTATTGTATAATCCAAATAAAGAACCCCTTCTATTAAACTCCGAAAGATGTCAACGAGCATTTATATACGTTCACTATGTGACTTTTATGCCAGCGGCACTTTGAAATTCGACGGGTAGTTTTAGCGGGGTTCGTTCCCACGAATCACGTATCCAGTATCCACCTTACTTCATCATTTCAGCCGTTTATCGCCCACTAGTGAGCATATGCCTCTGTTTTAGTACGCCACTGGTCACGGTTCTCAGCTAGAATAGGTGCTAAACTTGCTTGCACCCACGTCTAGTCACTATCAGTGCATCTTGCTCGCACTTACTGGTGAGAGCGAGATGCAACTGTGTATATAGAGACGATGACTAACATCGTTTACTCACTCGTGGTTAGCTGTCAAAAATCAAAAACGTTAACAAACCCTATAGGATGTTATAATAAAAACCATAAACCGACTGCAAAAAGAAGGTCCTCGAGTAATTCTTTTAGTAATTTTATGCCATAAAACATGTATTAAGGCAAGTGAAATGCACGTCATTACATTGTACTCAAGTTCCCCTTCAACCAGTTTTAAGGTTTGCTCTTCGTTGTGATACATACTGTATATTCATATATGTATATAAAACCTAATCATATACCTAAGTATTTTTTTTTATATTTCTGATTGTGACTACAGAATCACATAACTCGATTCCGTTTGGTTTTAGATTTCCATTTTAAATAAGTTACATTTTCCTTTGTATAAACCAAGAAAAGCTTAATTTTATCTCAGGATAACTTTTGTATAAATAACTCTCTCTTTGGATCGCTAGTTGCATGGCTTTTAAATTGAATTGAAGATATTGTGTGTCTGTTACATAAAATAAGGTCAAAACTTAAAAAAAACAAGTCTTGCATCTTAAAACTGAGGTTTGCTGTTTCGAATAAACTTTTAAAACAAGTAGGTTTACAAATTTTCCTTGTCTTTTCCAATTCTAATATTTAATACATTTTATATGAGAACTTGGATTGGTCCAGTGCTTTGATAGTTTTGCTTTTTCCAGAAAATACTGGCAAAAGTACGGAAAATGTTCAGTAGAACTTCGCCATGTAGAGTAGACTCGGGCGGTTACGTAGCGTTAGCCCTATACAGGATGACCACTTTAATACGGGACGGGACGATTTTTCAATTTCTATAGAAAGAATTACGTGATAGCTTGGAGCCCTCGGAGGTCACGTGGCGTTTTCTTTAGAAACTGACAAATGACAAACTGACTGTCCCGTCCCGTTCTAGTGTAAGCCATCATGAAAACCGTTTCAGCTTTCATCCACACATATTTACATATTGAAATTAAATGAAAATTGTTTTATTTGAAACAACATTATGCAATTACTAAGTTTAACCCGCGGCTTCGCCCGCGTACTAAACGTAATTTTCAACCATCATTCAAAAAAGGAGGTTTTATTTATTTATTTCACGTCCACTAAGTTGGATTTGAAAATCGTTGTTGGTTGTTGTTTTCGAAATCTGCAACCCGATAACGACACCTATATCAAATAAAATAGTCGTAACTATTCTTATTTCCACTTTTACAAACTTTGGACCATCATTTAACCCCTACCTTGAAAAATCCTATCTTTGTGCACCCCTTCTCCTTCTCTTTCTTCTTCGTCTTATAAGAAACCTACGTACCAATTTTGGAATCTTTAGAACCAGAAATAAACATAAAAACAACACCCATATTGATATTTTCAGATTTCAACCCCATCACATCGCACCCCATCAGGGAAGATGGTATCTCACGTCCGCCTCGTTGGATGTTGAAATTGTTATTGTTTTCGAAATCAGCGACCCAATAAACCAGAAAAACGATACCCATGTTGGGTATTTACTATATTACCCCTTTCCCCCTTTTGTGGGTTGATTTGTCAAAAAGCCTAAATTTGCTAAATTTTAAATCTCTAGAACCAGAAATAAACATATAACGACACCCGTAGTGATATTTTTAGATTTCGACCCCATCGCGTCCCAACAGGGGAGATGGTACGAGTATTTCACAATCGCCACGTTGGATGTTAAAATCTACGTTGTTTTTGTAACCAGCGACCCGACAAACCATAAAAACGATACTCATGTTGTTGTTTTTTACTTTTTCACCCCTTTTCCTCCTTTAGGGGTTGTTTTCTTTAAAAAACCTGAAATAGGTGTTAACTAATTTATCTTTATAAATACTTTTGTAAAGTTTCAAATAGAATAGTCCAACTAATTTTGCTTCCCTATACCAACATTGTACCCCCATTTCACCCCCTTTGGAGATGAATTTTGAAATCTCCTTTCTTTGTGCACCCCTACGCTTTATAAGAAACCTAAGTGTTAAATTTGGAATGTCTAGAAACAGAAATAAACATATAACGACACCCGTAATGATATTTTTAGATTTCGACTCCATCGCGCCCCAACAGGGGAGATGATATTTCACTATCGCCACGTTGGATTTTAAAATCTATGTTGTTTTCGTAACCCGATAAACCATAAAAACGATACCCATGTTGTGTTTTATATTTTTTACCCATTTTCCCCCTTTTAGGTGCTGAATTCTCAAAAAACCTGATTTAAGTGTTTTTTTTTTTTTTTTTTTTTTTTATACTACGACGGTGACAAACAAGCATACGGCCCGCCTGATGGTAAGCGGCCACCGTAGCCTATGGACGCCTGCAACACCAGGGGTGTTACATGCGCGTTGCCGACCCTTTAAAAAAAAAAAGGAGGATTCGCTGTGTTGACAGCCAAACGGGCCAAGGGCTTTGCTCCGTGGGTCCTCAGCTGTCAACACAGCGAATCCTCTTGGAGCTCTGGCGACCTTACTCACCAACAGAAACACAACACTATGAGTAGGGTCTAGTGTTATTTAACTGCGGTTTTCTGTAAGGTGGAGGTACTTCCCCAGATGGGCTCTGCTCCAGATTTGAGCGAGACGACATTCGTTGTGCTGTGCCCTACCACACTAAACGATATGCATCCGCTGTGCCCATACCTCTCTTACCTCTCTGTTAACTCATTTATCTTTATAAATACTCCTATAAAGTTTCAAATAGAATAGTCCAACTAATCTTGTTTCCCCATACAAACTTTAGAGCCCCAAACCACCCCCTTAGGGGTTAAATTTCGAAAATTCCTTTCTACGTGCACCTCTAGGCTTCATAAGGAACCTACGTTCCAAATTTGGAATCTCTAGGATCAGCGGTTTGGGCTGTGCGTTGATATGTCAGTCAGTCATTCGGTCAGTTCTTTTATATATATACGTTATTTTAATTTATTATATTTAATTTAATTTAATTTAATTTATTCTAATGTAATCTGATTTGATTTGATTTGATTTAATTTGATTTAATTTAATATATTTTATTTCATTTCATTTCATTTCATTTCACTTCACTTCACTTCACTTCACTTCACTTCACTTCACTTCACTTCACTTCACTTCACTTCACGTCACTTCACTTCACTTCACTTCACTTCACATCACTTCACTTCACTTCACTTCACTTTACTTTACTTTACTTTATTTTAATAAAAAACGACACTCAAATTTATATGTTGACATTTCAAACCCATCACATATCACATACCAACAGGGGAGATGGTATTCCACATTCGCCACATTGGATCTTCAAATCGTTGCTTTTTTCGTGATCAGCGACCCGAAAAACCATATAAACGATACCCTTGTTGATTTTTTCCCTTTTGCACCCCTTTTACCCCTTTCAGGGGTTAAATTCACAAGAAACCTGAAACACGTGTTTACTCATTTACCTTAAAGAATACTCCGGTGAAGATTCGGATAATTCTTTAGAACCAGAAATTTACGTAAAAATCACACTCATATTGATATTTTGGCATTTCAACCCCATCGCATACCAACAGGGGAGATGGTATTCCACATTCGCCACATTGGATCTTCAAATCGTTGCTGTTTTCGTGATCAGCGACCCGAAAAACCATATAAAAGATACCCATGTTGATTTTTTCACTTTTGCACCCCTTTTACTACTTTCAAGGGTTAAATTCTCAAGAAACCTGAAACACATGTTTACTCATTAACCTTAATAAATACTCCGGTGAAGTTTCGGATAATTCTTTAGAGCCAGAAATTTACTTAAAAATGACACTCATATTGATATTTTGGCATTTCAACCCCATCGCATACCAACAGGGGAGATGGTATTCCACATTCGCAACATTGAATCTTCAAATCGTTGCTTTTTTCGTGATCAGCGACCCGAAAAACCATATAAACGATACCCATGTTAATTTTTTCAACTTTTCACCCCTTTCACCCGTTTCAGGGGTTAAATTCTCAAAAAACCTGAAACACTTGTTTACTCATTTACCTTAAAGAATACTCCTGTGAAGTTTCAGATAAAATGGTGTAACTAATCTTGTTTCCCTATACAAACTTTGGACCCCCGTTTCAACCCCTTAGGAGATGAATTTTGAAAAAATCCTTCCTTAGTGCTCGCCTACACCATAAAAGGAACCAACGTGCCAAATTTGAAGTCTTATAGGACCAGCCGTTTGGGCTGTGCGTTGATATGTCAGTCAGTCAGTCAGTCAGCTTCTTCTTTTATATATTTAGATAAAACTAAAAATACACTGAACAATTTTATTGAAAGAAAATGAGAGCAAAATTAAATAACTTAATTTTTTGACAATGACTATTAATTGTACATAGCATAGGTCGAGTTACATTTGTCACTTATTCGATTATGTTTACTTTTTATCTGAAGGCATCCGCTTTGCTATTTTTTCTTAGTCTAATTAAAATTGTAAATAAATGTACCTACATATTTTTAACGACCTCCTAGCCTAGTTGGTAGTGACCCTGCCTACGAAGCAGGAGGTCCCGGGTTCGAATCCTGGTCGGGGCATTTATTTGTGTGTTTATCACAAATATTTGTTTCTGATTTATGGATGTTTTCTATGTATTTAAGTATTTATATTATATATATATATATCGTCGTATTATATATATCGTCGTCTAGTACCCACACCACAAGCCTTATTGAGCTTACCGTGGGACTAGGTCGATTTGTGTAAGATTGTCCCACAATATTTATTTATTTATTTATTTTATCTTGACCAACTTACCTGTGGTTGGCTCGAAAACAAGCTAATAAATAAAAACGAAAAAAAGAACACTAGCAAGGTAAAGTATATTTAGAAGGTAACTTTTATACTTTAAGGAGAGTAAAGAAGGTAAATTATTCTAAATATACTGATTTGTAGTTGGAAGTGACCCTGCCTGCTAAGCCAATTGTATTTGTGTATTTGTATATTACATGTATCGTTATCTAAGTACAAGCCTTCTTGAGCTTACTGCGGGACTTAGTCAATTTGTGTAAGAATGTCCTATAATATTTATTTATTTATACTTTACCTTGCAATTTTTTTTTAGTGCTGGAGTGGTGCTGGAACAACTGTTAAACCAATATAACACTTAAAAGAGGACTATAATTTTTTAATTATTTTTTAGGACCCTTAACTTTAAACTTACAAAATAAGCCGAGTCTACACATTTCCGGATCGGATCGGCAAAGTAGTCAACTGTTTTCTACGCCATCGACGCAAACAAAACATTAGTATAGGTATGAAACGCGGGACGAAACCGATGAGACCTGCGTACAAGTCGCACTGGAGCTTAGCTCTATAATATTTATGCTAAAAACCCAGTTGTTGTTCTACGAGTGGTGGTTTAGTAAGGGATAACTCACACTAGGACGGGACGGTGCGGCGTGGGCACAACGATCTGTCAGTTTCTATAGAAAACTTCACGTGAAGTCTGAGGACTCCGAGCTATCACGTGATTTTTTTCTATAGAAATTGACAGATCGTCCCATCCCACCCCATCCCGTCCTGTCTCTTCCTAGTGTGAGTCATCCTTTACCATACTAAAAAACTTACTTCTCAGTTCATTAGAATTTGTAATAACTTTTAACTTTTCTATCATCGTAAGGGTATTTTTTTCATAAACATCAATTTAATACTAACAAAATTATCCGAGTTCACCCAACTCCGGGTCGGAATGCAAGCTAGTCCGCTGTTTTCTACCCCGTCGACGCAAATAACATTAGCATAGTTATCGAACGCGGGATGAGACCTCCGTAAAGGTCCCACTGGGGCTGGGACGGCTCTTAAACCCGCTTTTCCGATAATGACTATCGATGATTCCGCCCCAAAGAGGCCGGCCTACAATATTATTACGTAGTTTCGCCGCTCGGGATATCGCTGAATAAAACAAGGAATTTCGAATATGACTTTGCGTGGGGCTTTTGTTTGTCAATTATTTTAAGAGCCGGAGAGTTCGGTGTTGAAAAATCTCACCTTGATTCTGTTATCGTTGTATCGCATTTTCAAGGTAAACCGAAATAAAAATAAGCTGGTGGTTTCCTTGCACAACGTATCAGCATTGCGATACAACGAAGAAATGCCGCCAGCATCCTAGATACAATGCCTCGCGGAACAATTTTAGGTTTAAGGTTTGTAGAGGTCGGTAAAAAGATAAAAGATAAAGATAATAAAGTATTTTATAGCAAAAATAACAATTCACAAAGGTAAGTATTAACCAAAGATTACGCATAGCAGTGAGTGTACAGAAGTTGTAAGTTAAGTGGGTAAGTTTCATTTACCTATATATTTTGAAAACAAAATGATTTTTAAACATCTGCAAAAAAAACCTGCGAAACATCTCACCTTGATTCTGATAGTGAAAAAATAAATTGAATATATTTATAATAGGTAGTTTTTAAGAGCATAGAAAAAGCGAATACAGTTTTGACTACTACGCAAAAAACAATTGACAACCCCGTAGACCCCGCGTGACAAAACGTAGGTAACCCCGCACAAACGCTAGGGTTGTCTACGATAAGAAATATTATAATAATACTGAGGCGTGCGCAGCGGGTTTTGTGGGAAGCCCGTTGATAATATGTGTCGTTACAGAAACAAGATAAAAGACAATCGATTGGAGTCCGTGTTGAGAGTTCCATAGGCCTAATTAAGTATACTATCGAGGTACACAGTATATTCTGACGAAAATGGAGTCTGGTAGTGAATATCGGTAAAATCACCTGGGTGCGTAGCCAAGATGCCAATCGCTCACGCTCAGTCGCTAACAAAACGCAACTGTCATTGTCACACTAATCAGGAAGAGTTATAGAGAGAGGTAGCTGCCATACGTTATTAAGCGTGAGCGATTGGCATCTTGGCTACGCACGCTGTCATTCCAACTTGCTAAAAATGTAAACAAACCGTCATATTGATCTTCATAACCTAACTAGAAAGTATTTAAAGAAGTCTTTAGGATTGAGTTATTTATCTTATGTTTTGTATGTAACGATAATACGACCATTTCAGTAGTGAATGGTTTCAGTGGTGTTTGATAAGGTAGTAGAAAATACGAGGAGAAACAGTGACAAAACGAGATGCCTTTTGTTTACATCGTTAGTAAGTTCACATAAGATTTTTACGATCATTGTTTCAAGTGGTACAGAAGTATAGAAAATAAAAATGTTGGCAGGACTGATTTTGCAAAGTAAAATTTGAATGTATAACGCCACCCTGGCGGGTATGTGAGACATCTTTCTGTAATATGACAGTTGACGGCTGTGACCGTTTCACAGCATGATAATTTTGTCCTGTAAAAGTTTCAGTATTCTCCACAACGTGCGTTAAAACTTGCCTTTTCTCCAACGCAACGCACGTGGATCAATCACAAAACGATTCGGAGTCTTTCCGGTGGAGTATTCTAAAATTAAGGGCTATAAAGCTTGATTTTGTTATTTAAGCCTACATTAAGGGGTACTCCCTTTCTATTGCATTGTATGATAAAAATCATAACAACATGTGTCCACAAGCTGTTCACTATAGATCATAGGAAAAAAAGTGCGTGTTCAGCTGAACTATAGAGCCAATCTTTCCTGTGGCCTGTGTACATGAAGGCATTATTATTATCATACAATTTAATAGAAAAGTCAACAAGCTGTTCACTATTGACCACAGGAAAAAAAAGTGCGTGTTCAGCTGAACTGTAGAGCCAATTTTTCCTGTGGCCAATAATTAACAACTTACATGTAGTCATTATTTGTAATATACAATTTACTAGAAAAAAAGTACTTTTTAATGTGTAAAAGGGTTCTATAAAAAAATCAACCTTCATAGCCGTTAACTTTTGAAAAGACCTCCGGAACGATTCCTCTTATCGTTTTGTTTTTGACCCACATAGTCTATAAGCGGAAGTATCGCCTGTCGCAGCAAACGGCAAACCAAAAACGAAAACATACTAATACTGTCAGACAGTAAATCAGTACTGCAAGCGCTACGCAGCGACAAACTTACCTCACAACTCATACTTGAATGCCACAATAACCTCACGGAGTTAACCGAGGAAGGAAACGGAGTGACTGTACAATGGATAAAGGGACATAGTGGCTCAAGAGGAAACGATGCGGTGGATGAACTGGCGAGGAGAGGGTCCGAGACACCGGCATACGGACCAGAACCCATCATACCACTACCTTTATCGTACATACAAAACCGACTAAACCAACATCACAGAAACCTTCACAACAAATACTGGAATGAACTGGACACATGTAGACAAACCAAAAAAGTCCTACCGGAGTTAAACGACAAGCTCACAAAAACCTTACTTAGGACACCCAGACACTAACTACGAAAAATAGTAGGGCTACTTACAGGACACAATACACTAAACAAACACCTATACAACATGGGTATAACAGATAGTCCTATGTGCAGAGCCTGCATGGGAGAAGAGGAAACAACGAAACATATTGTACTGGACTGTAGACAGGTCTGTGGAAGTATACAGGAGTAGGTATTTAGGGACTATAAACACACTAAAGGAGGCATTTAGCAACCTAAAACAAATGTTGGTCTTCATAGAAGAGCTGGGATGGTTGGAGTAGGGCTTACCTCGTTACCACGCAAAAAAGGCACATTGGATGTCGAGTTGCGGAAAAAGCCCAGAAAAACTAACTAACTAACTAACTGTCGCTGGATTTCTAGGACTTTCTAGGACCAGATCGAAACGGTTTTTTTTTGTATGGAGCGAGCGTAAACTGGTTCTTTTAAAGTTACAGCGAGACGTATAAATAATAATTACTCTATTAAAAAAAAAACAATCAAATTAAATCGAGTTGAAACTTTAAAATTCTCATTCGGCTTCCGTTTTTTCAACACATGTTTCAGTAAATTAATTACAAGCACTTTAAATTAATTATAGCAATACCGGTAATAAAGATTGCGAACGGTTTTATTACTGGGAAATGTGGAAACCGGCTATGGGAAATATACGAATAAGTTTAAAATAAAATTGTTTTAATATTGTCGTTTTACAGGTTAAAAAGGTTGCTTAAAAATGTTCAACTTAGCATAATCGGGGCAACCATCATCTTAATATCATAAAAGTTCATAGTTTTACGTTAGATACAGATAAATTATATTAGATATGAACCTTGCAAGTAAATATGTTGTGGACACGTAAGTAGGTCGCGGTCTGCCTGCTGCTTTGAGATGGTGGTATAAGTAATTTTAAATTATTAGATATTGAATTATATTTGATAACAATAATTTGTAGAGTGGTAGGGTTCAACGAATAACGGAACCATTTATACATCAATAACAATTTGACTTTGACAAATGTTGTTTTCCTGCATAGTGACGTCATACTATAGATAACCTATGGACAACCATGGCTAAAAATATTTTTGCAGTTTTCCAGGGCCTAATAAAATATGGATATATTTTTTTCTCTTAAATGGTCATGAATTAATAATATAAGACAAACTTCAAAAAAGGGTCAAGAAGCCTATTAACAAAAGCAGATGAATAATTTTTATTTAGGTATTTGGTGGTTTTGAAACATTAAATTGATATTTTGCCTGTTCTGAAATTCCTCTGAATTCACTTCCATAAACTCCTTAAAGATTGGTCAACACTAGGCTCAACACAGTAATTTCAATAAATAATACACAGAAGCTTTCAAAGTGTCTGTCAGGTGGCATTACGTTGATGGGGCACCGCCACTCTCGTCATTTCCTTTGGGCCTCGTTCCCCATCGAATAGCGGAAAGTATGGCCTTAAAGTGTGCACTGAGAGCATTCGATGATATACCGAAACAGACATACATATAGTATAGAGGTGAAACACCATGACAACGGCACAAAAATGTACATTGCCTGATTAAATACCTACACATTATTAACTACCTGATGCCCGCGACTTTTTCCACGGGTAATAATTATGTAACGTGCCATGCCGTTTCCACGTGATGCTTGAATAAATAAACAGACAGACAGACAAATACATTTTTTTTTTAAAATCATTGAAATGTTATCAATTCTAAGAGCTCCTAACAAAAAAAAATTCTAATATCTTCAATGTACAGATTTTTACCTTGCTTATTGAAATGTATAGAAGATAGAAAATATGGGTGTTAATGTAACTTTACTAACTAACTAGCATGTATCTGTGTGTGTGTTTGCCTGCGGCAATGTAAGTAAGTAAATATTATTTATTGCACCACAGATGAAACCAAATACAAAACATATTTGAAGGTAGCAACAGGAAGTGTTATCGCTATAAACTATCTCTTCCAAACAACCTTTGGTTATGTAAGAGAAAGTAAAAAAAATAGTTCAAACGCGTAGTGCGCGAGATAAGTATACTACACATACAAGACAAACAATTTAATGCCGTTTATGAAATCGAAACCTTAATCAATATTTGCATTAAGATGAAAAACCATCATAAAATGCATCCAAAAATTTAATTTTTTTATACAAGTTTTTATCGCGAACTGTACTTTTCTTTCAACGGTCAATTAATATTCATGGAAACAATGCTATCAAACTCAAATACAATGAATTTCCGTTGTTTCATCACAGAGTTCCTAGTATGGTCACCGCCAATCTCCATCATTATCACCCGACTTTAATAAATTTGTGAAATTTCAGATAAATCGTATAATGGGAAGTCGGTCTAATTTAGCTTTACAAATTTGACCCAGACAAACTAACATGGGTTGCAAGTAAATTCGACATATTTAAAAAATAGCAAAAACTAAAAAAAAAAAAAAACCCCGCGGCATGGTACCGTAGACGCTGGCAGCGCTTCCTCGCTGTATTGCAATACTAATACGCAGGGCGAGGAAGTTGCCAGCTCTACCATCGTCGGTACCCTCCACAAGGCTGTTTGAGAAATATCTCAATAATAATATGGTAAAGTATGGTATGGGCGCTCGAACGCCATGGGCCGAAGGTATTCGCCGTCGAGACCCCTTTTGTTTTTTTGTTTTTCCTGGCTGTAGATCCGTGAAGTTGTATCGAGGTACCACACAGGAGGTGTCTTACGATGCAAGAAAAAAAAAGCTTGTAAAAATAAGAACATGTTTTAAATACTTTTACATTTTCAAAACGGACAATTACAAGAAAAAAATATACAAATTTGAAGTAGACAATGATACAAAATACGAATTGCAAGACGCAAATGTGTGACATACGCCATCTGTTCAGATTAATGTCTGTGGCCTGGGAATTTCGCCGGATGAGCGATTGGTGTCAGTAATCGCTAGGGTAAATGACCGTGTCGTGGACACGGGCAGGGAAGTTGTACCTATGATTGATTATTTCGTAAGGGACACCAAATAAAATGAATGAAGGGTAGGTTAGGAGGGTGCCGTGAGTTGTTTAACAATGTGTTTGCCCACAAATATTATTGTTTTATGTTACTTTAAAGAGGTACATAACTTAAAATATAATTAACTGTTTTAGTCAGTAGTTGTGGGAATAAGAGGATTGGCAAAATTTGTTTAAAATAGAAAAATATAATTAAAAAGTAAATGTCAATCTAGAATCACAACAGTAGTTCCTATCTACAACAAAAATGAAGGCGAATTTCGAGTTCTAAAGGATGACACACATTAGAACGGGTTGGGACGGAGCGGGACGGGACGATAATTTAATTCCTATAGAAAGAATCGCGTAAGCCCTCAGAAGTCACGTGACGTTTTCTATAGAAACTGACAGATCGGCCCAGCCGGGTACGTCCCGGCCCGTTCTAGTATGAGTCATCCTTAATTGATTACCCCTCAATCATCTGTATGTTACCATTTTATTTTATTTTCTCTTCTCTCATTTTTCAAGATGGCGGTGGTTCCTCGAGGTCCCTAAACGTCAAATGGTGCGGACATGAAAACAGTACCTCCAATTGCCATACAATACCAAATTCCAGGACAGTTGGAGAGATTTCGAATCTTGGCTTAATTAGACTGTTTTATTAGAGGAGATAACGATACAAATACGCCCACGCGCTTGACGGTCTCGAGGTTGCCATAATATTTAAGATACACATCTTTGTATGTTCTAGCTGGAGGAAGATTTTTTCACAGGAGCAGTAAGTAATTCATGGTTTTAGAATCTTTAGGTCCGTTTGGCGTCTAAATTCCAAGATTCTACGCATGGGTTAGTTTTTACACTACCATCAGACTAACCTAACTCAGAGAAAACAAGAATTGTTCTGGTTATTTCTTAATATTTATTTTCAGCGAAAGGCGCCTGGTAAATAGAAACTTGGTAAATAAGTCTTTAAAAAATAAAACTCCAACGAACTAATGTAAAAACGAGCTAGCGGCTGAAGACGCCGAAATTTTAAAACGTAATAAATATAAGAGCCTGGACACAGCTGGCCACCATTTTGTACCACTTGGGGTTGAAACTCTAGGTCCATTAGGTCTCAGCGCACGCAAATTTTTAGTAGAAATCGCGAACCCTCTGGGGTCAATTGCATAATCATTTGTAACTTGTAATATTAGTGGAACTCTCTTTCTAATAAGAGGGATTGAAAAGAGACTTCTGCTAATATTACAAGCTACAAGTCATTATGCAATAGGCCTCTGGTTGATGTAAGTGGTGATCGAGCAGCTCGTGGTTTCCTCGCACAACGTCTCAGCATTGCGATACATCGAGGAAGTGGCGCCAATATCCTAGGAAAAATGCCTAAGGGCCTATTTTAGATATAAGGTAGGTAGCTTGTAACTTACTGTATATATTTTGTAAGTTTATCTGGAATAGTTATTTGAAATAAAATGGTTTGATAAAACTTTTAACCTCTTTATAAATGTTAAGCCGAACAACGAACCATTGCATCGCGATCGGTACGCTCCGACGTGTCGGAAATTTTAACTTCAGAATTTGAATACTTTATGATAAGTAAAAAAGATTTGAATCGCAAATGTGTCCGCATTTTAATCAAATGGGGCTGATGCTCGGTTCACCGAGTTATTTTGTCTTTTAACGCACCGTTGTGTTTTTGCGTGCGTGGGTTGATTTTGGGCATACCTCGGCGTATACTTGTCATATTCAAAATTCAAATTCCATTTATCTCAGGTGTAATGTTTGTTATATGGTGTAATTGCATGAAATTGAAAACTAGACCAGCAAGAAATACCTAAAGGTAACAAACACACGTTAAACTTTGTCATAACCCTCTTTCACTTAATAAAAAATAGGGCAATTAGCATTACCGACATTACATCAAGTTAATAACAATATGTGTCGCTTTACAAGTTTAGTGACAAAACGACTTCGACAAAATAACGCATGTCATAATAGCTGATAAAATGGTAAAATCCGTGCAAGTATACTCCCACAAACTGAATTTGTCATTTAAAACTTCTAAAACATTAATCGGGTACATTGAAACGGCTTACGTTAAGTTCCATCCAACCGCCGCTTGTAAGAAATACAATTTAACTTCACAGGAACAAAGTGTTTCATTTGAAAACGTTTTCTCGAGGATCCAAATAAATTGAATCTCGCGCCTGCTCAATCCTTTATTCGCTGTAATGCGACGAAAAGATTATTAATCGAAAATTTCCCCAAAGAAAACACCTGTCCTGAATTCTATGGCCTGAATTGACGTTATTATTACGTATTTATTAATATTTGGAACATTAATTTGGGGTAATTTTAGTATTTTGTACCCGGTTCACGTTGGGCCATTACAGTTTAGCTTAGTCGTTATTTTGACATATTGAAATGTTTAGCTTTTGAATTAGCCGTTGGTACGCTTTTGTGCTTAATTATTGACGAAATGTTGCTATTTAGGGTTATTTTATGCAAGATGTAATAAATAAATATAATATTACGGTTTTAATATTACAAAGATATTTCATCATAATCATTATTAATAATAAATATAATTCAGAGAGTTTTTAATTAGGTAGTATTTTGAACCAGTGTGGTAATGAGATAAACCCATCAAGTTAAGTTTGTTCCCTACGAGACTAAGTTATGTACACAGACAATACTCGTACATTTTTTTTTCGGATTTGAAAGTTTTTTTTAGTGTATGCGTTAAAAAGCAATATCTTCGTATTTAGTTGAATACATGGATTAAAACCTTCTGAATTATTATATGTATGTGAAATTGTATCAAATTATTCAGTATTTACAATAATTTGTGCTTTAAACAAGTTAGTACAAAAAAACTATATCCATCCATTTTTCTCCGGGGTGGTAATACTAGCGCAAGCAAAAGTTAATGTGATGCTCTCTATCTTACTGTTACTGCGCACGCTGGCTTGTCAGACTATAATTATTATTTTGGCTGTTTGGCGGGCCTTTGCTTCAAATTTGCGCGCGCAACGCGATTGAAAAAAAAACACTTCAATGGCGCGCCGCGGTAACTCGTTTACGTAAAACATTTGAAACTTGTTATTATTTATGATAAAATGCAATAAGAGAATTAAAAGTAAAACTAACAATATTTAGATTATGCTCCTCTGGAACCACAAAACGCGAGTGTTATCATGAAAATCTAGTTGTAGTAGTGATAATTACCTACTTATTTGTGACGCTAGTTTGTGGGCCTTAGCTTAGGTGCATTTATTAGTTGAGAATGTATGCTCCAAAAGTGTTTTACGAAATTCAGTGCTGTCAGAATTTTTAACCCAAACTAAGACAATATGAGATTAGTAGGCAGGTAGGTACGCACACAACAACATTGTCATGAAATGACATCGAGGTTTTAAAATTACTGTTCTTTTTCTGTATCATCTAATAAGTCTTTAAAAATAAATGTGCAAGAATGCTCAACCTTTTTATATAAATTTACCTTTTTTACGTGCTTATTATTGTCTATGCTTTTTATATGACTTTTGTCTTTTATTCTGAATGTCATTAATTACATTTGGTTTTTTCCACCACCAGTGCCTATAATTTTATTTCCCAACAAAATTGGTCCTTCTACCGTAAGTAAATATATTTAAATGCGAACTCGCTCTAAAGTGTATGAAATGCAAGAGTCTGATAAGGGAGACGGTGATGGAGCCGTGGGGGAGTCAGCTCCGCGCGCGCAGCTAGGCGCGGCGGGCCCCTCCCACCACGAAGCAACGCTGACACCTTCCCGCGTAGCCAGCGGCGCCTCGTCGCGCTCTTCCGCCACCATCATGGCGCTCCAAATGGAAGCGAAGGCGCAACACGCACGTCATCTGGCTGATATGGACAAGGAACGGGAGAGAGAGGCCGTGGAGCGCGAGCGCCAACTGGCGGAGCGCGAGCGCCACCTGGCAGAGCGCGCCGCTGAGCGTGACCGCCAAGTTGCCGAGCTCGAATTGCAAGCGAAGCTCGCCACAATTGAAGCTAGCGGTAGCCAACGCGGCAGTCGTTGCACGCGTAGTCGTGCCAGTATACAGGATTGGGTAAATAAAACAATTTCTAATCCTAATGAGCAACATTTATTAAGTGCCAACCCACCTTTCAGGTCTGACGATACTGCGGCCCAGCGTGAATCACTGGGACCGAGAGAGCCGCATGGCGCGGGTGCCGCGGCAATTAAAAACTCTCACGAGCAAAATCGCCCTGAAGACGGAGGAGTGACTCGCTTAGTCAATTCGCTCGATAAGTTGATAAATAAAGTCAATCAAACGAAGACGGAATTGCCAACGTTCGACGACAAATCATACTTGGATTGGTTAGCTTTGAAACGTGTGTACGAGAGTAAAGTAGATAGTTATTCTGCTACTGAGAATTTAGCTAGGTTGTCACGCGCTCTACGCGGGACGGCCCGCGAGGCTGTAGCGGGTCTGTTGGCAGCGGCACGCGACCCCCGCGCGGTGGTGGCCGCGCTTGACGAGCGCTTTGGCCGCGCCGAGCTCGTGGTCATGAATGAAGTTACGGCAGTGCGTGCCCTACCTAAGGTAAGCTACGACGGTAAGGATCTAGTGATTTACGCGAGTCGTGTTCGTAATTGCGTAGAAGTTATCCGAATGCTAAATAAACCTGACCATCTACGTCGCCCGAGCTGTTTCAAACACTATGGAGTAAATTGCCTCAGATGCTGCGTCCACGGTGGTTGGATTATAAGCTCATTCATGTAGTAGTGGCAAAGCAAAAATTGAAATGTTTGCGGATTTTCTCTCGCGCGAAGTCGACCTGCAATGCAGATTTGGAGGCGCCTTCGACCACGCGCCGACTATAGCTTCTCGGCCAATCGGTAGCCGCGATAAAGTAAACATTGTCACTGAAAATAATCATTTCTCTGATAGCATTCCAAATACATTAAATTCTAATAACAATTCTGACAACAATTGTTCATTTTGTAAACAAATCCATGACTTATCTGATTGTGACAAATTTGTCAAACTGTCAACAAATGATAGGTGGCAATTTATCAAAAAGAATAAAGTTTGTCATAGGTGTTTAAAAAAAGTTAAATTTATATAAAAAGGTTGAGCATTCTTGCACAATAATATTGTCGCATATTTTCAAAAATAATCGTTCTGAAAGACAAGTGTGCCGCGGTTTTGTTTTATTTGGTTGGTACCAATAAATCAAATTTGAAGTTCAAAATACTCAGTCGACGAAGAATTTAACATTATTTAATACATACCTCAATGACTTTTCCATCCGACGTACCATTTTCGAGCTCCCATTAATGACCATTAATGAAGGTATTAAAATGATATTCAGCTTGCTGGGAATGAATTCCTGGAAATGTTGTTTATTGGTTTAATTTTCTTGGCCTAATTGTAACAAACCATATTTCATTAGTGAACTACTCACAAAGAACGAAAAACGAAAAGAACAACATTTTACTCGATTGTTTTCGGCAAAAAAATAAATAAACACACAGCAAAGCTGACAACATATCCAAGTCACAAACATCCCAGTCACAAAATATCCAATCAACAGTAAACTGCGACTTCGCTATTTAAAAGAAACCTGCAAACATTTTAGCGCAACAAGACGAGTGTAAAACGCTCAACATTGTGTTGTGGATAACAGAGCCCATCTGCACCATCCCCCTATCGTTCTAAAAGGACGTAAAGCAATTGAAACGCGCCATCATTTCGTCTTTCTTAGTGACAAAGCCAGCGTTTATGTCCCACGTACGCCTCACTATTCAGTAGATCGAAAAACTTTTCCAATACTACTGTGGATGATCGTAGAAATAGTTGGCTACGCCGTGGGTTTTATTGCAATAATGCTCCACTTTGCGTTAGTTTTTCAGGCGTGCGACGCATTTTTTAAATGTTTGCGGAGTTTATCCCCTTGGAAAGTTTCGTATGTTCGCGGCAAAATGGCTAATAGTAACTTTTCTTAATGTGATTATCACAAGGGTCCGCGCGCCTTGCCGGTGTGTGAACGAGCCAGCATCATGCATGTGTCCAGCAATGGTCTCCATCTGGTGTGACGACTACCTACCTAACTTGATTTGTATGTTGTCAGTAGACACGCTCCAACTATCAAAGCGTAAATATTTCAAATATTTTTGGCATTGGTCGCTCACCATAAAATCGTTTTACATAAAATCTTATTTGGAAAAAGTTAAAAATCTCCATTTCACCACAAAGAGGTCAAAAATGAGAAAACTAACGGACATTTACATAAAGACCTGTCCTTGTAAACATTATAAATAACTCCATACTATTTAAAATACTTATCCTCGTAACGCCCAAGAAGAAAAACATTATTTCAGCTAAACTCCCAGTGTACAATGTATGGGACTACATATTTTAACGTAGTTAACGCCCACGCACTTCAAACATTTAAATTCAAGAATGATTTTTGATAGTTTTTTCTGGGCATATGTAGATAACAATAAATACAATAAACCGCATTCTGACTTCGTATCTTTATTTCATTTGCATGCACATTGGGTCTTTGGTTGAAGGCAGAAATACAAAATATGAACAATTTACTCTTAAATTAACTTTTATTTTAAGGCATATACAAGTATGCCTTAATAGTTATATATGAATCAGTGTTAATCGGAAAAATATTAAAAACAAGGTAATTATTTTATAAAAACAATTAAAAAAAATTTATCATAGAAATATAAATACCCTTATTCTTATTAATGTACCGTATATAAATAAGATTTAGTAACTTTTGTTACTTTTAAAAGCATAAAATAACATATTTCCTGTGGGAAAGCTTTGGTCCCATACAAAATTATCAATTTCAACTATAAAAAATTGCATAAAGAGGTATTGGTAACTCCCAATGTGCAATGCAATTAACATAATTTTATTATTACGAAATTAAAATGTATTTGATGAAAAATTACAGTTTATCTAAGTTAAACACATATTTAGGATATTTTTTATATCACTCTTATAAAAAAAAGACAAGATTAATTGAATATATCAAGATACATACATGCTCCTGTGTCACACTAGCTGGCGGCAAAAGGTCACTACGGATAAGCCCGTCTACAAGGCAAGCCCGTCAATACGTTGTAACTCTTAAGTTTTAAAGCATATCCCGCTTTGGCGCCCGGTTCGTAAATGCAAATTTCTGCTATTGTTTCTACGCACTCTGATAGATGTCGCTCAGAACACGAATTTCGACGCAATCCGCCTAAAGAAGTCAGTTCATGTTTGAAATTCGAGGTGCGTCGATTGTTAACTCGTCGGTAACTACGTAAGTAATATAAGAACCAGACGTCTTTATTATATGTATAAACTAACAAAATCTGGTTTAGTTTCGATATTATTGGCTCAGCCATTCATAACGTTTACATTTTACTAAGTTGGAAAGTCCGTCATGTTTTTACAAGGCAAGTCCGGCCGTACAAGGCAGACTTAGCTTTAAGTAAAGATCACCAACTGATTTTAATTTTTATACATTATCACGCCTTCGTGATTTGACCGTGTTTTAATAGTACATTGTGCATCTAGGGCGGTAAGAAGGGCATTACTTACGAGGGTCTATTGAAGCCCGACGCCGTAGGCGGAGGGCTTTAAATGACCCGAGTTAGTAATCCGCTTACTGCCCGTGGTACACATAATGTTTTTCATCACATTTGCGAGGAAATAAATAAACTCTCTATACAGGTAAAGAAACAATAGAATGAATTGATAGAATGATCAGCGGTAGTGTAGTTGTACAGTCCACAGTACTCCGGAGTGAGTACGTGCTGCGAGCGCGTGCGGGGCAGGTCCGCCGCGAGCTCCACGCGGGCGGTAAAGTAGTATGAGAATCCTTTAAAACCATGGGAATAATACAGCTCTTTAAGTGTAAGTATGCTTGCATATAATATCACCATTTACGAGCAGGTGTGATGAAAAATAAATTGTTAATTAATTATATTTTTAGCCAATAAAAGTTAACTACCCCTTCTACATAACATTATGCCGGTCTTGCCTTGGAATTTGAAAAATAGCATTTACTCCGAATTTAAACCCATATCTACAAGTTTATGATACATTTTTAATCGTCTCGTGTCATTCCCCTCGAATATTGATGTAAAAACGCATTGGCACGTAAATGATGACTAGACAGACTTGCCTTAAATTACACGACAAGACCGTCCACACGCCAAGTTAAAGTCAAGTTTAGTTAAATCTGTAATTTAAAAATTTTCTGAACGTAAGTGATTACGAATGTTACCCTAGGAGAATAATTAACGTAGTTTTAACGTAGTTTGCACCTCCGGAGTGCACTAGAATCAACAACAACAATATAATATAGGTTGTAACAAAATTCCCAAACAATTTTCCAACAGCTGATTAGGTCAATGACCCTAAATAAGACGCAAGTGGGAAAAAAATCACTTTGTATGGAACAGCTGGTCGAAAATGCACCTATCTCCATACAAAGTGAATCATTTTTTCGAATTTTGTTTTTTTTTACTTCCTGTTTTGTTTTGAAGTAACGTTCGGGACTTTTGTGACAACCTGTATTTTAAAACAACTCCCAACGATATGTATCTAACCAAACTTTTAATGAGAACGCGCATTGCCGTCAACATAATCGGTTCCCAACTCCTGTAGGTGTTGGTTCAACTCGTTAAACAGAAAGTTTATGAAACATCAACACTATAGGGTTACTGGTTATTAAAAAGTGACGTTTTTTTTCCTTGTTGTTTTTTAAAGTTAGTTTTTGTTTTTGATGTCAACTTCGGGATATTTATGAGGCGTATCGGTTGACCGGTTGCCGGCTCCATTCAAAATCATCTTTTTTTTGGCGGTATTTTTGCGGTAGGTCTAAATATGGATATGATTTTTCTCATATTAATATCCGTCATAAATATATTAAATTTTGAACCTACTTCCACAGTTATAAGTTCCGATGTGTCAACATATTTATAGAGGTGACTGTAGATGAACTGTTTGATGAAGAATGAAAATCCTGTACCTACATGAATTTTCATCTTAAGAGGGGGCAGAGTAAAATCAACGAAAACAGCAGTTGCCGTTAAACGTCTCAGGGTCATAATTCTTTACAAAGATATACAAAATGTATGTTAACAGGTTCTCAAAGAGCATGTTTACACCGGATTTTTCATAATAATCGAAAATAATGTATACTTTACTAAACACATCAACGCAAAAGTTCACTAAACTTGTGAAAACGTGTGTTAGCGTTTAACGTCTCCTGAAAAAAAAATATACTACTGTAATTTTAAAAACATACTAAATACAATCTCAAGTATGTTAGCTACTCTGGAAATTTTATTTTATGCCAAAATACTCTTTGGTTATTTTATTGTGATTTTTTTAAAATGCCCTCAAAATCCGCCATACAAAATTACTATGGGATCTAGACGTTGAAATATAACAAGTGATCAAAACCCAAAATAGCCAGTCTGCCCCGACCTCTCGAAGCGACACCACGTCTCGTTGCGGAGCGTTTTCACCTTGAGATATATTGTGTACGTATACTGTGCCACACAAGTGGCAAAATCGGGTAAGTCTATTTTGTTATTTTTACGTGCTTCTGAAGAATAATATTTTACCTGCTTGTTTAAGGCAAATTAAATCTAAATTGTCTAAACTAGTACTTGAACCGCGTAAGGCGATATCCGTATACGAATGTCGTTCATAACGCCGTAAGCGCCACCAACAATAAGGTCCCTTTTCCCAGATAAGGTCTGATGAAGGAGCAGAAAGGTGTCAACCGGTACTCAGGAACCAGTGGGTGGGAATACCTTCGTGTTCAGACTCGTAGATTTTGTTTTGACGAGCACTTGGGCTATACATGGTGTCCAACGTCTGATGGTGGAGCAGATATTTATAAATATATTAAAAATTTATAAATTATATTTATTATATTAATATTTATAAATTTTGTAAGGTTGACTCCGATTGGGATAAAAATCGATATCTGAGGATCCGGCGACCCCGCCGGATCCTCAGATATCGATTTTTATCCATTATCGATTTTTATCCATCATATCCATTAACATGAATCTTGAGTCAAAATTGTTACATATTGTTAAAACCGACGCCATCTTGGATTTTGCAAGATCAACTCCGATTTGGATAAAAATCGATATCTGACGATCCGGCGGGGTCCTTAACATGAATCCAGAATCAAAATCGTAAAATATTGTAAAAAGCGACGCCATCTTGGATTTTGTGGGATAAACTCCGATTTGGATAAAAAAAGATATCTGAGGATCCGGCGGGGTCCTTAACATGAATCCAGAATCAAAATCGTAAAATATTGTAAACAGCGACGCCATCTTAGATTTTGTGAGATTAACTCCGATTTGGATAAAAATCGATATCTGAGGATCCGGCACAGTGATTAACATGAATCCAGAGTCAAAATTGTAAAATATTGTAAAAACCGACGCCATCTTGGATTTTGTAAAATCAACTCCGATTTGGATAAAAATCGATATCTGACTATCCGGCGGGGTCCTTAACATGAATCCAGAATCAAAATCGTAAAATATTGTAAAAAGCGACGCCATCTTGGATTTTGAGAGATTAACTCCGATTTGGATAAAAATCGATATCTGAGGATCCGGCGGGGTGATTAACATGAATCTTGAGTCAAAATTGTAAAATATTGTTAAAACCGACGCCATCTTGGATTTTGTAAAATCAACTCCGATTTGGATAAAAATCGATATCTGAGGATCCGGCGCAGTGATTAACATGAATCCAGAGTCAACATTGTAAAATATTGTAAAAACCGACGCCATCTTGGATTTTGTAAAATCAACTCCGATTTGGATAAAAATCGATATCTGACTATCCGGCGCGGTCCTTAACATGAATCCAGAATCAAAATTGTAAAATATTGTTAAAACCGACGCCATCTTGGATTTTGTAAAATCAACTCCGATTTGGATAAAAATCGATATCTGACTATCCGGCGGGGTCCTTAACATGAATCCAGAATCAAAATCGTAAAATATTGTAAAAAGTGACGCCATCTTGGATTTTGTGAGCTTAACTCCGATTCGGATAAAAATCGATATCTGAGGATCCGACTGAGTGATTAACATGAATCCAGAATCAAAATTGTAAAATATTGTAAAAACCGACGCCATCTTGGATTTTGTAAAATCAACTCCGATTTGGATAAAAATCGATATCTGACTATCCGGCGGGGTCCTTAACATGAATCCAGAATCAAAATCGTAAAAGAGTATTCATGTTATTCATGATATCGATATTCATGTTAATCACCCCGCCGGATCCTCAGATATCGAATTTTATCCAAATCGGAGTTAAGCTCACAAAATCCAAGATGGCGTCGCTTTTTACAATATTTTACGATTTTGATTCTGGATTCATGTTAAGGACCCCGCCTGATAGTCAGATATCGATTTTTATCCAAATCGGAGTTGATCTTACAAAATCCAAGATGGCGTCGGTTATTACAATATTTTACAATTTTGACTCTGGATTCATGTTTATCACTCCGCCGGATCCTCAGATATCGAATTTTATCCAAATCGGAGTTAAGCTCACAAAATCCAAGATGGCGTCGCTTTTTACAATATTTTACGATTTTGATTCTGGATTCATGTTAAGGACCCCGCCTGATAGTCAGATATCGATTTTTATCCAAATCGGAGTTGATCTTACAAAATCCAAGATGGCGTCGGTTATTACAATATTTTACAATTTTGACTCTGGATTCATGTTAATCACTCCGTCGGATCCTCAGATATCGATTTTATCCAAATCGGAGTTAAGCTCACAAAATCCAAGATGGCGTCGCTTTTTTACAATATTTTACGATTTTGTTTCTGGATTCATGTTAAGGACCCCGCTGGATCGTCAGATATCAATTTTTATCCAAATCGGAGTTGATCTTACAAAATCCAAGATGGCGTCGGTTTTAACAATATTTTACAATTTTGACTCAAGATTCATGTTAATCACCCCGCCGGATCCTCAGATATCGATTTTTATCCAAATCGGAGTTAATCTCTCAAAATCCAAGATGGCGTCGCTTTTTACAATATTTTACGATTTTGATTCTGGATTCATGGTAAGGACCCCGCCGGATAGTCAGATATCGATTTTTATCCAAATCGGAGTTGATCTTACAAAATCCAAGATGGCGTCGGTTTTAACAATAGTTTATAATGTTGACTCAAGATTCATGTTAATCACCCCGCCGGATCCTCAGGTATCGATTTTTATCCAAATCGGAGTTAATCTCACAAAATCCAATATGGCGTCGATTCTTACCATATTTTCCAATTTTGACTTAAGATTCACGTTAATCACCCTGCCGGCTCCTCAGATATCGAATTTTATCTAAATCGGAGTTAATCTCCAAGCGACAATGTGGTACTTTTACCAAGAAAACGACAATTTTTTTAACGATTTCATAATATGTGACGTTTTGCGGTGAAAGGTACCTTATGGACGAGCGGCGCTTACGCTGTTAACAAAGACGCTGATAATAATGCGCTGCAACGCGACGTAAGCGCCGACCGTCCATAAGGTACCTTTAGCCGTAAATAGCCACATATGAAATCATAAAAAATGTGCTTGTATTTAGAAAAAGGCACTTTGCATTCTGCCGGTTGTCGATAAGGCGCGAATGTCATAAATATTAGTTTAGAAATTAACCTTATCAACAACCGACAGAATGGTACCTTTCTTTAGTACTAAATACAAACACAAATAATAAAATCGTTTGGAAAAACCGAACAAATATTATGTGAATTAATACAATATCAGTATCAAAGGATTATAAAAATGAGGAATTCTAAGTTACAACATTTTAACGCCCGAATGATGACGCGCCGTTGTAGTAGTGTGCGTGCGCGCACGCACACAGATAGCGAGCAGCGTGGGGCCGCTAAATGCCTATTTCGTGTCCGCGGCAAACACTCTGCCCCCTCTTAAAAATAAGAACGATGCTGTAGACCTTGTCATATGAATGCGCGTTTAATGAGAAAATCTAAAACTGTATATACTTACTTATAAAACAAAACACACGACGTTTACAGAGCTAAAAAATGCGCCAAAAATATTTCGAGGGGTAAGCGGTCAAATCCGATACGTCGAGCAAACCGATTTTTGAAATTCGAACTACATGTGCAATGGGAGCTACCGTATTGTCGCTCACCAGGCGGCGCCACTCATGCGTGGGTCCTGTGTCAGTATGAGAGAATTGTCGAAGTGACGTTTGAAATGTTCCCGCAGGACTCACGTTCCACTAGCCTAGCGCCCCTAGCGGAAAATTGACTCGCGGTAGTCCTCATTTACGCAACATTGTTATTTCAATGAAAAATGATCTCGACTTATCGGTTTTGACAGCTTACGCCTCGTTTGTTCCTATTTTAATCCCAACCAGGCCACAATACTGATTAGATTACACCCTTAAACAGACCACCAGCATTTTTATTACACCTTTCACACAATAGAAAGTACAGTTACAGTTCATAGGTACACTAGAAAACAAAACTCATGATTTGGATGCTAAAGTTGGCTATGAGACGTTTGGCTTCCACTCTCTAAAGAAAATATTTCACATGCAAGGAGAACAAACATTGTAGTCTTAAGACACTTACAGACTTGACCCGAAAGGATTTACTGTTTTGTGTGAATTTTATCAAAGTACCATTTTGAAATGCCGTTCTTGCCAATCGATTTAAAAAACTATTTACAAACCATATAAACATAAAAGCTAGTTACAAACTCAAGAAGTAACTTACCTAATTTACCTAAGCAAGAGAAACAATATATGAAACCAAAAATTTACCGTACCTATTATAATAATTATTTTGAAATTAGTATAAGGACGCATTTTATTATAAGTACAAGATTTAAGGAGGATTCACACTAGGACGTGACGGGGCGGGACGGGTGATCTATCAATTTCTACAGAAAAAATCACGTCATAGCTCGGAGCCCTCCGATGTCACGTGACGTTTTCTATAGAAACTGACAGATCGTCCCTTCCCGCCTCGTTCTGTCCCCTTCTAGTGTGAGTCATCGTTTACGTGAAGACAAGGTTATATGATCAAACTGTAAGTATTCATTACCATACCATAAGAATACCAAATCAAACACGCATTTTAGCTTTCTTGCGACCCGCCAGATTGGTAAAAACCTTAATTTTTTTTTAATTAGGACATTTTATTTTAAAACAATCCCCCACCTTATTACTTGGGTATTTTTATCATCTACTTGGAATCGCGAGCTCTTTCAATCCTAATAGGAGACCAACTGCTATATAAAATCTATGAAAAATGGTTACCTAATGGGAAAAAATCTCGAAAAACTGGATCGTAAACGCGCGTGGGGAAAAATTACCCAACTAAACCGTTTAACGCAAAATGCATTAAAAGAAAGCATTCTATTTTACTTCTCCGGTAAAAAGGCATTGCTAGTTTAGGTACTTTGTCTTTGCACACTGGAAAGTGTGCACGGATACTTTACTTTTATTTTAAATAAATTTGCTACTTAGTTGCAAAAATGAAGTCAGATGTTTCATTCTGCGAATAAGCAGTGGTTGGGGCATAAAGCAAACTTGGAATAAAACTTGGGGACTTCTTGGGGAATTTTCAAACCTACTTGTTTACACACACACACAATGTATGGCCAGTAAATAAGAAAGCCTCAGATCACATGTTTGTTACATGAAATCTGAGATATATATCTCTGATTCTGAAAGTTTCCCGAATTCATAAATGACGATATTAAACCATTTTTTAGTTTCTTCGATACTCTCATACTGCAAGGTTATGTTTAGATAGATTCCATAATCAATACAACTGTGTTTTTCTTTCCTCGTATTCGATATGAAAAGCGGCATTACCATGACGTCTGAATGCGATTCTGTGAACTTACGTGAAAGCCATTATTCCTGTCTCAGATTATCAGTTTTCTCTTCATGTTTGGGCGCCAAAATACCTTGACCGAAATGGATGACTTACATCCCTCGGTTAATAATCTACTATTGTTGTTCCATATTTCATTTATGGAATACTACAGTATGATACAAGTGCCCCATCGTTACAGTACATATGGCCCATTAAATTTTCAACGCAGGGAAAGTGCTCATTATCGCTCTAGGGCGGTAACGTAGTACCATGTGTACTGTAATAGCTATTTATTTTATAGTTTTCTTACATAGCAAATTCTTTTTGTATCGGGCTGACAGCGGAGTCCAAAATTTAAAAAAAATTTAAAAGTAAACGCACTGCGGCCAAATCGTGCGGAAAAATACAACTTTCCGCACGATTTGGCTTCATAGAAAGCGCACTTTTTGAGCACATGCATTGTAATAGTATATTACCTACCTAGTGCGGTAAAACAAAGAAAGGCCGAGATCGCAGATGTTTGCGACCCGAGCTGCAAGCGAGGGACGTAAATATGCGATTAAGGGCTTTATTTATTAGGTACCTCACGTGTTAGGTACATCATTTTATGCCTACACTTGGACAGAAATCGGCATTTTCCGTACGCGTTGCGTGCGGAAAAAGGCACTTTATGGCCAGGTGTGGCATAAGAGTGTTTACAAAAGTGACTAAGCGCAGACATCGAACCTGCGCCTTTTGCATTCGCAACTACCGCAGTTCCAACCAAACCGTTCCTAATCCAACAATCTGATATAAAAAAGACTAAGATTTAAAATTTGTAGTCACCGAATACGACTTGAAACGTATTCGAACAGCTTTTTCAGCTAATATATAATGGAAACATTGTGCGGGTAACATTTAGAGCAGCTTATCATTTCCACCTCTCCTAACTTCCTATCTCCCTATATGAATGCATTTCAATTTGACCTTTACGTAGATGTAAATATACTTGTTTTTTCTATTTAACTGAGAGGAAGGATACGAGGTTGCGTAAACAACAAATTGTTATCCGTAGCCTTGGCTAGAATACAAAGAAGTTCTTTCGGACCATAGCCACAATTGACCGCTGGAACCTTTGTTGGACGCCCACAGCTAGAATAATTCTAGAGTTGGAATACGCTAACGCCTCCTCAGGGTGATATTTAACAATGCGACTAATTTTATAGACCCGTCTTAAAGAGTCGGATTTACACCAAACTTTGGATGGGACTATAAAAAATCTTCACTTCTAGGAGGGACTAAAATGTCGGGTTTCATCTTTACTAGTAAGGGAAGAAAAGTGCACTTTCCTATTTTGTTTTTTGTTTCACAAAACTTCTAGAAGTTTTGTGTTTGTATTATCTGGCATTCGTGGTGTGTATGAGGTTGTTGTTATTGTCTCATGTGTTAGAATCCTTCGTTTTGTTCAAGATTTAATTCGCCGTATAAATATTATGTTAACCCCTTGATTTTTATAATTTGTGAAAAATAGAAGTATTTTAACTGTGTAAGTTTCGCATAGTTTTAGATTGTAGTATTGGAAAAGAGAAAGAGTGGAGACCGACCATGTTCGACTTCACTTTTTAATAGGTTGCATTTATGTTTGAAATCATTATTATACTGTCAGCTCTAGAGTTTATACTTCCTTTAAGGACGTTATACCTATTTCAAATGTTCTCAATACACTGCTACACGTGCTCGATTTCGATGTAAAGGGATTTATTGGTTAGGTTACCTACGTGTATGCTGAGATAGAGAATAGGATGTAGACCGTATTTGTGCGATCGGCACGCAGGTATAGAAATCCAGAACATAGAACGGAACATTACTATAGAGGCCGGGAAGTAAGGGGTTGCCGGTTGAATACATATGGACGTCCGAGCGTAGCGTCGTCAACCCCAATTCCCACCATGGTATGTATAGATACTCGTAGATAGATAGAACTCTATTTATTGCGCACCTCAAGATACAAGAATAGTACATTACATACCAAGGCCGTTTAAGCGAGGCTTTCCTATTTACCGGCCGAGGTTTGTATACTATTTTTCAGCCCGACGGAGCCGGCAGGCGGCAATTTAGTTTTGCGTAAAGTGGCGCTTACCGGCCGGAGGACTGAAAAAGTACTTTTAGTATCGCTGTCGGTCATCTAATGGACAGATAGAAGTGCTGGAGTAGAAAAACATTTTATAAACGAATGAATCAAACAATACTTGGGTGGCGGCATCAATAATGGAAAATTGTTCAGTAATGTAGGTCCTACATTCACTCTTCTTATCTTTCTTCCTAGCGTTTTCCTGGTTTATGCCATGGCTCATGCAGAGAGCCTGGGTTCCGCTTTGGTAACTAATCCCAAGATTTGGCGTAGGTACTAGTTTTGGGACTGCCATCTGACCTTCCAACCTAGAGGGAAAACTAGGCCTTATTGGGTTTAGTCCGGTTCTCTCATGATGTACAAATTATATTTCAAATACAAATACAAATCACTTTGTTTCGTTCGTTAATTCCGAAAAACTCATTGGTGCCACCAGGATTTGAACCCGCAACCTTTGGATTTAAATTCTTACGCCTTTCCGCTAGGTGATTAACGATTTTTTGATAAACAGGTACATATCTAATACAATTCCGACCATCAAATTAATTTCCAATATTAAATCCACCAATCACGCGTGCACCTTAATATTTAAAACCCAAGCCAATCTAAATCGTTAATCCTTCGAAATTGATTTCATAATACGAGGCAAAAGTTTATAATTAAGTTCCGCAACACCAAATCAGGTAATCGCGTTTTGATTCAACAGATTCGAACTAAATCACAATTTTCATCCCTTCCGACTTTGGGCCGGTAATTACAATAAATTTTCATCACATAATTAGGATAAGAAAGACAAATGGGTCGGTTGGGATCCTTTTTGTCCCGATGTCACTGTTGTGGTACCTATGCGGGTAGTTTTAAATAGCCGTAGGTTTGTTATGACACTTGTGTAGTTAGGTTTCAAGTTTTTCTCTCTTTTTCTTAAAATTCAAGGGTCGCTGTTATAAAACGAGACGTAGTCGGGTTTTGTAATAATAGGCCCGATAATTCGCAGAACCAATTATGAGCTGGCATAGACTGGTTTTTATTCGACAGAAAAACAGCAAATAAAGCGATATTTTGACTGGTGGCAGAATGTGGAAGATTTCGTATGCCCACTATAAAAAAAATAACAGTGCTAAAATATTCTATGAGCACCGTTCAGCAGTGTTCTTATAGAATACCATAGACACGTCAGCACTCCTCCGATATAATTGTAATGTATGGCCACACGTGGACTGGCCTGTAGCTCATCGCGCTTAGCGTCGAGATCCAAGCATCGCCTAGTTTCAAAAACACGCACCTGAGTGTGCACAGTATGCCTCCACCGTGGACGGTCCCCGGCCACAGTCTCCCATGTCGTTGGCTTTATCGATGCTCTCTTCATATGCCGCTTCAGCACGTCCTTATACCGCAGAAACTGGCCGGCTTGCTTACGCTTGCCATTTTGCAGTTCGCAGTAACTAAAAGATGCGCTTTGCAACTCTGTCTTGAGACATACGGGAGATGTGCCCGCACCATCTCAGCTGTGGCCTCATTAGATAGGCCTCTATTCCGGCGACATTAGCACGTCTAAGGACCTCCGTGTTTCTAACACGGTCGGACCAGTGAACACCCATAATGTCGCGGAGGCATCTTAGGTGGAAACTATCCAATGAACGGATACACAGTAATTAACATACAACAGTATAAAAACAATGACACATTCCTTATTTATTTAAAATGTGTTTAAATACGAAGAACTTGTTCTTATTGCTTGTCACTGAATTTTAAAGTTTATTATTTTTTTATTCTTTTATTTATATTTTTGAGTTTTTATTTTTATTTCATCACCTAAATTCAGTTGATATTTTCTTTATTATAATAAATAAATAACAATTATGGTACCTAAAAATGAAAAACCTACCTTAAGAATAAAATAAAAAAAACTACCTTATAAAAATACCTTAAAAATAATAATAATACAGAAATAAAAATAAAACTACCTACCTTAAAAATCTAATCCAGGATTGCTGGGCATGGTGCCCAACACGCAGGCGGCATTCCCGCGCTGAATTGCTATTGCAATCCTTTGCGCAAGAAAGCCGCCTGCGCGAGGATCACCCGTTGCCTCTCTAAGGCGTTTACTTAGTGCTCTGTATAGCCCCCGTGCCTCCTTGCCCCACGGTCCGAGCGTCTCAACGCCGAATGGTACAAATTCGTACTGGGCGGTGAGACAGCTATTTTTATTTTGTAAAACCGATATCGCAAGTTCTGTGTAACCTCTTACTAATCAGTTAAAATCTAATCCAGGATAGGTATTTTTTCGTGCTTCTACATAAATATATGTTTAATATAAATGGTAACTATAGGTCTAGATTAAGAAAAGAAAATGTAGCAATGTTTTTAGTATGACCGTTTGTTTCATATCTAAATAAATAAACAATAAAAAAAATTGCTCACAGTGGCACTGAAACTGACCAGTTTTATGAGCTATGTATGTCTACTCTTTTTAGGGAAAACAGTCGTGAGTATATATTATACGTGTCGATGTTTGTATTTGCACGTGATAATTGCACCTCATTTCCCTGGGTGCCGTCAATCGAATCTAAATAATCATGTGAGTGATTAAGCGACAATAGATAAGTTAAAGTTTTACAATCCTCCTACTGTCAAAGAGTAGAACATCAGTTCGCCTTTTGACATAAGTTGAGTACCAAAACTCTAAAGTTAAGTTAAACAAAAGCTGTATTATTAGCAAATGGCTAAAGTTGACAAGTTTAAAACCAACTTTAAATAGTCATTTATCGTTTATAATAATATTTTACAACACCTAATGTTTATTTTAGGTAACTACCAAAGTTTAATTTTCAGTACCTAACTTTTAATTGGTCTTTGCAATTTATCGAAAATTTTAATTACTTACTTCGTTTTAATTACTAAATGTTGATAATATTATATTTTATAAATTGAAAGAGATATCATACACTAAAGAAAAAGTGACCAAGGTCCCCGGTGAGCAGGGCTGGGATCGAACCAGCGACCTCCTGCTTTCGCGGCAGACGCCCTAACCACAGCACTGGAGTAGGTACTGGACGTAAGTCTGAGCTGTAGGATGGGCGGAACGCACCTTAAACGTTTGAAATAAGAACGGATTGCATATACTGAGGAAATTTCGGACTCTGGTTGCCGTGATCGGGTAGCCCAGTGGTTAGGGCGTTTGCCTCGAAAGCAGGAGGTCGCTTCAGTGAATGCCTCCATTTTTATTGGCTACGGCGCAGCGCTACGAGAAATCCTCAGCGGTGAATAAGTTGTTGAATATCGAATTAACCAGATAGTGGACGCACCGATTTAATCAGCTGGATAAATTCTTGTATGAAAATTTTAGAGTGAATACACTATTTATTTATACCTTAAGGTAAAAGGTATGGCTGGCGACTCAACATCGTTGCTGTTGCAATGTGGCAGCGGCCACAGTGCTATAGTAATCATTCAATTCTGCAGTCACTTAATTTCTCAAAGAAACATACATTTCTTATAATAACGTAACGTAAAGCTATAATTAAATCGTGGCTTAAATCGCTTTGTTATGAAGATATAGAGAACTTGCTGAGAATACTTAAGTAGAGCTCACCCATACACACATTACACATACACCATGAAACACACATTCACACTTCATACATATATACATACATACACACATAATGTTATATGTTATTTATTCATCCTTTTCCTTTGAGTAAAAATGTGTGGTTTCCCGCGAAACAGGCGTCGCCTAGTGCGGGGACTAATGCTTTATGATTTTTGTAAAATTTACATTGTGAATATAAATAAATGTCTTAAATGTCTTAAATTGCATTACGATCAAGACTATGTATAGCTAGTTGGAATAGGTGAAATAAAACTAATTAATCATTACAAACGAGAGAAAAAAAAGTTAAGACAACAACATATTTATCGTCGTTGCCAAAAGCAAAAAAAAATTGTGGCAAAGAATTTTCCATGAATTTTTCACACAAGAATTAACGCCTTTTTAATGTCCTTGTAACAGCCATAAGCTGATAGCAAACATAAAGTATCGGACCCTTCCTAATTATCCCTTGGCAGATGCCACTGAAGCATTGTACGACACATAAAACTACAACCTGCTCCTGTACATTTAACGTTAGAAAATCAAAAAGTGTTCAACTTTGAGCCTTATTGCGTACGCAGTTAGGAGTAGCTGAGGTTTGTATGGTGGTAGGATTATGTTGGTTAAGGCGTAGTTTTATGGCTGAATGTTTGGAAAGTGCAAGTGTTTGGTAGAAAGAAGGCTGTTTATCGCCTAGGCTTTTATTCGCAATACAAGCCGACCGCAAGCATTACCCCTCAAGAATAACCAGTATCCGCATAACCTCTAATTGCCTGGTACTTCGCTAAGCCTCTAGCTACATTTATACTGGTTTTAAAAGTTCTGTAAGAATATAATAAAGGTCGGGTTCACTCGTTACACGTACCGTTTATGTAGCTAATGTACGGATTCTGAAAGCCTGGTGTAGTTTACGTAGATAACTGCTGAGGTAAATATGGCTCTTATTGTTTGTGATGGAAATACTTTTTTCCTTTGACTTGATATAATAATAGCAAACCGCTGTAACAGTATCGCCAGAAATGGTGTTTTTTAAATCGTAGATAAAGTGTCAGTTAATTTACAGTTAAATGATAGTCCTAATTGAATGAACTCTACTAACAATTTAATACGGATAAAATTAAGGCGATGATAGATGACTTTAATAGACTTTATCTTGTTTTGGTCCTATCATTGGTCTGTGTAAAATTGGTAGATTATAAGTGCTTGTTCCGAGGTTGTGCAATCGCACGAGAAGATTATTACCGGCAAGAAACTCGACTTATTTTTTTATTTCAAAACAAATTACAAAAGTAGTAAAAATGTTTACAATATGTGGTTCTACAAGAAACCATATCAAAAGAAAAAAGGGAAAGACAAAGACAACGAATAAAAAATAATAAACAAAATAAAACGAAATTTAATCTAGAACATTTGGTTAATACAATTTAATGACTATTCTTGCTAATACATGCGACACTGCAAGTAAGTACTACAACCATCGATGTATGCCACTGCAAGACCATAATCTCTAAAGAACATTAACTTTGAATTTATAATAGGTAGTAAATATTATCAAAATTACACATCTTAAGCTCCTAATACGGTACTTAAAGTCCAAGAGAGAGCGTGGACCGCCATTACCCGACAATAACACTACGGCGTTACGTAAGAAAGAGACAATAATACTTTTAAAAGCACTTATCTAACTCATATTTGCCATTGTAAAAATAGGCTTATGTTTATAGATATTTAGTTGGTTTTTGGACGAATTGAGTAGGGTATTAGGATTGTGGAGAGTTTTATTGTAGATGAAACAGTAATTTTCTTTACAAGCCATTGCGCTTGAAGACATATTTAAGGTTATTCTTTGAAAGAAAATTATATAGTTGAGCGTGGTCTATGACTAAATTATTACAAAGTTGTAATTATTTGTTTGTTAAATGTAGTTACAGTGTAAATTCAGTTACAGTAAATAGAATCCGACTACAATAAATTTGTTGTCGAACCACCGGAGAATTGGGCAGCAAGATATAGCACATTTTTAATACAGCTTATATGGTGATACTTAGTTTGCGCTCCGCACTAGCTCGGTTGATTACACGGTGTTGGGTAATGAGTATCAGATATACATATTTACATACTTGTATAAGGTTAACACGTAAAGACGAAAATAGCTTGACATGTTTTGGATTGATTCGCGACCCTTATTCATGAGCGCGCGCTTGCCACGGTTGTTTTTCGCACACTCGCGCGGCAGCTCATTGCCACGTGCGGCAACCCCATCCCCATTGCGTGCGGCTGCAGCGCAAGCCAATTTTCAAGGGGTTTGCTGTGAATAATCTTTGCTTTTCATTAGTTGCACGTAACCGTATTCAACTTATTTTTTATTCTGTTATAGCAACTGCGCCATTCGAATGCCGCTATCCACCACTAATGGTAAGCACAATGGACGAGGCTTGAGGATCACGAATCGGTCCAAACATGTGGAGCTATTTTCGATTAGAAAGACGCCAGTAAGTAACCCTATCCTCGTAACACCCACCATACAAGAAAAGTGCTAAAGAAGGTTTAATTTTATAAAGTAGTTCATAGAGTCCATTTTATCCATTGTTCTACATTTTACGAGACAAAAAAAATGCTACTTTGTATGATTTAAGACAGATACAAATTCCACTGAAACTCATTGTACTTACATCGTCCTGTACATTGGGCGTTATGAGGCTATACATGTACTTGAATACGGTTTTGGATACTTGTTTTTCATCCACGCATAATTCAATGCTCTATAGAAAAGTCCAATAATAGTCCAACGTTTACAGATGTATAAACAATGTTAATATCACTTTTGTTGCAAACATAGTATTCTAAATATAATATGCTTTCAAGGAACAATAAAACACTCAGCACTTGTATAAATTCGAAGTCGAAGAAACGCTCCTCAACTCCCACATCCATCACTCGGTAAAAAAACAAAAAAATGGTCTTTGCCCGCGATGTTTTTACCGTGTTTGCTGATGCCCGTTCCGTCGCAAACAATTAGCTCCTTTGTGTACTTGGTTCTCGCCACACTTAGCCAAGCGTATTACTCAAGCAATAAGGTCATAAATCCCGTGTGCTTGGGTTGAAGTTGAGACGATTTGCTTTTGGGTGGGAGTGTACACGGAAGTCTCTTAGCTGTAAGGGCTATTTGCCTTGGGTAAATAAGTGAGTATTTTGAGGAGGGTCTTAACAAGTTTTTTTTTAATGTTTATGTGATAAATATAATTTTTACCGAGTATCCAAGCAGTAGGTAAATAAAGTAAGCATTAGTTTTCAGAACAAACAGGATCGAATGATAACATAAAGAAAAAATGTCACTTGGGCAAAAATTTAATGATTTTCCTATTCATAATAACGAGTTATTTCAATCTAGGAGAAAAAAACTACGAAAAAAGAAAGGTCTCATAATTTGCAAATTTTTTACGAACTCTTTTTTTTGTAACCGCTGTAAAAAAGTGTTTGAAAAATGGCAAAAAAACAGTAAAAAATGAATAACCATACATAATAACAGCGTATGAGTGGTTGCTGTGAAGATTCACTGTAACTCCTTCAGACTCTTTGACTATCTAATTTAATCACGAAACTGGTATTTTCTATAAAAAAAGTCGTACGTACAAATAGCTATGTCAGACAGACGTCAGTCCATACGCAACCAAAAACGCTTTACAAACCTCTGACTTTTTTCATCAAACATAAAATCTTTTAAGAAGTTCAGGGCTATGGCTATCTCACTGTTGTTAGGGAATTCACGAAAGCTTTAGAGATTCGATTCACACATGTATTTTATTTTCCACATTTTTTTCTACTGAATAGCAACTTGTAAACGTCAAGCTAGTATAGCCACTTCTACTTCAAGTATTGGCTTCAGGAAAATTTGCGAAAAACATAAAAATTAAGTAATTTTGTAAGAGGAAAGGTAAAAAGATTTTAAAAAACATCAAAGGTAATTTGAAATCGGAACTGCCCAAAACATTTTAACACAATACTCTTCGTACAATTTCTTAATGAACTTTTAATCTCTAATATTTAATTCTTATATTAAAGTAGGGAACTTTTTGAGAAAGCAAATGCTATATATTACTGATGCTACGTAACAGGATAAAAGATGACTTATAGTAGAATGCGGGACGGAACGGGACGATCTGTCAGTCTATAGAAAACATCACAGTCTGTCACAATCTGTCAGTCTATAGAAAACGTCTCAGTAAGCATGTTACCAAGTAAGTCCTTAACTCACCAAAAAAATAAAAAATAAAATACACAAGAGCACCTTTCTAATCCAAAAGAAACGAATCATAGAATTTGATTTGAAATTGGAGCCACTCGAATCTGTTACGAGCTATTTCTCCCTGCTCGTTTTCCTAATCAGCTTTTTCATTAAAATATCATATGAAATCCACTCAAATATTAGTAAGCTTAAGGTAGCATATTCCACATTACCCGTAAGATGGTGCGGACATAAAATACGTGTCACGTTTGACTCATATGAGCCAGTAAATCTTGTAAACTCTGCACCTCATACACAGACAATATTTAGATTCAGAAGTTTGACTTCCTACTTATCAGTATTTAGAAGTAAAATAAATGTTTGACGTAAAACAGTCATACGATCTACTCTATGTCTGTTTTAATATAGTTATTTAAGCCTTTAAAATTAATTCTTAAATAGTTAAACAAACAAACTCAAAGCAGTCTGGTATAAACAATTATTATCTTTACTCAACTCTCTATTTTTCAATGACGTTTCTATAAAATCACAAGTCGGAGCTCGACAGGGTGATCAAACCACCGGGACGTTCAAGGGCGACAAAAACGCTGAATACGTAGAGTGCCCTGGAACCAACTTATGATTTTGTGCCTCTTGCAGTGGAGACTGCCTTGTACGGAGTGGAAGCTAAAGCTCTCGGAAATAAACTTGGTCGCCGGCTTAGAGTTAGCGGTTGCGATCCACGCTCCGGCTTGTATCTGATGCGCTGAAACGCTGCTAGTGTAATGGGGGTGGTGTAATGCTAGTGTACCTTTGCGCCGGATGCGATTCGGGGCGGTTCGTTTTAAATGTTTTTGTAATGATTGACTTTACTACCATAAGGGAAAAGGACGAAGCCTGTTGCGGATTGCTTTATTATTTGTTAAGTAATGACGATGCCTGTTGCTGATTTATATATGTACCAACCTGGCGAAGCCTACCTACGTTACGGATTGGAATTTGTCAACTTAATACTTATGGTGTTTTTTGCTATATAAATTATTATTTATAGAAATGTGATAGACTATGGTTACGCGCTAACGCAACACAGAGGAATATAAATATGAGTTGTATGATTAAAACTCTACACACGGTGTTCTTTAGCATTTGCTTTAACTTGGTCACTTGGCTTGGTATAATGAAGGAAACAGAATGGCATAGTTAGTTTTATTAAATTCGTTCATTTTAATTTTTTTAATTTCTCATACAAAATAATTTCATATTGCATCGACCGCTAATGTAAAACAAGCATTAGAATTAACTTTACCAGGTAAGTGACAACCATGACATATCAATGTCATGTCGAATACTCATACTCCGTTTACACACTTGCAAATACTACCATAATATGAGATAAAATTAAATTAGCTAGTAGTTATTTTCTGAATGGATATCATTAGAATACCAGTGTCTTTGAGAAATTAACTTAATTTAAGCTAAAAAATGCACCCTCGAATTTAAAGCAGTTGCTCAAAAACACGTTGTACCTATACTAATTCATCTGGCTTTATTATTTTATTACGAAACAAACATGTTGAGATGGCGTAGATATAAAAATTCCCGCCCATCCCAGATGCGACATATACGGTTTATTGTTTAAACCCCAGTCGATAGTCATTTCCACTTAAGTCAAACTTCTACATTTCATACAGCCTGTGCACACTGCTACTTCGCATAACTTCTCAGAACTCCACGAAGCAAACTAAACTGTTCCAACATTCGTTATTACTTGAGTATATTTGTTCTCTTATGAATTGTTTAGCGTGCATTTCCTAATCCGCGTAATAACTAGCTAAAAGCTTACCTAACTAATTAGTCTTGAGAACGTGCGAGATTTGCATGGTTCGTTCAGTTGCAGATTAGCTCGGCTTAGTTTACATAATAAATCACAAGGTTAGGTACATTTATATTATGGTATTTCCTTTAACATTAGGTTAGATTAAGTTTCTAATATTAAATTATACATAGCTGCACTATTTGACTGACGCAGGGCAACCGCAATGTCGCAACACAAGACATTTTACCTTTATTGTATCCCTTAATGTGTTTTCAATTTAAATGCAGCCTCCTTCATCATTTTCTTAGAAGTTCCAGAAACAAATGGCAGTCGAAAACTAAAAATGCAATAAAAAAGACAAGCCAATTAAAAACAACACTATTAACTCCATTCCCGACCGTGCCAAAATTTACTTGTTCCCCAGCTAATTGCTTGTTGCTACGTCTAGTTTTACTGAGTAGTTTTTGCATCTTTCCGACGTTGCAGCGTCCCGGGGAACTTTCGTTAGAACTGAACTAAGTACACTTTAAAAGAAACACCTAATATTGTTAAACAAAGCACGTCACGTTGACTCTTCCTTGCATCCGCTGTGGACACAGTTACAATACGCTTGTTGGACAGATATGTATTGATCATAAATTACTATTTATTTTTCGTAGAAATGGTATCTGATATCAAGCATAAGAACATCGTGAGAACAACAATCAACGACTAAGACGGGCGGACCACCTTAGAAAAATGCTTGACGCGAGAGCTGCAAAGTTATGTATTCTACGTTGGACGTCACAGTAAAAAAGACTGAGGGGTAAGCCTAAAAAAATATGATTAGACTGTGTAAAGGGTGACCTTTTGAAGATGAAAAGTACCTCAACTGGCCATGATCGTGCTGGAGGATAGTGGAGGAGTCCAAGATCCACAAATGGTTTGTTGTTGTTGGCGATGTCGTTTTTATTTAGAAGAATTCGTATCGAGTGGATTTTTGGGTTTGGAAATCTCCAAAGCGTGGCGGTCGGCGATGTGTGACCTTTTTAAGGAAATTCACCACTTCAGTTCACCTGCTGCAGTTACATGACCGTAACGTGCGGAGGGGTGACTTTCTTTGCAAAATTTAAAAAAAACATAAAAAGCTTTTGTCATCATATTTGGACACAGTAACTTACAAGCTATCTTAAATCTAAAATGGGCCCTTGAGGCATTGTACCTAGGATGCTGGCGGCATTTCCTCATTGTATCGCAATGCTGATACGTTGTGCCAGGAAGCCACCAGCTCTTCGGTCGCCAGTTACATTAACCAGACGTTTCGCGATTTCTACAAAAAACTTGCGTGCGGACGCCGTGAATCTAGAGTTTCGACCCCAAGTGGTACAAAACATCTCCAACGATTAAAAAAAACTTAGTTAGTCTATAACATGAATATTGGACCTAATTTTTTTTCGAAATCTTCGGTTATTTCTATCGTTGATGACCTCAATGCAGGCTTCTAATAGCTAGGTTAGATTTTCATGCAAAAAAAGGTTAGGTACAGTTTTTTTTGTTTTCCTTGCCAGTTAGTGGCCATAGCAGTGTGTATTGAATGAGTCCCGTGCTAGTAAAAGTACAGCGCTGTAACGACCCGCGCTTGGTTCCAAGTTTAAATACCGGGTATTTTTGGACCTAGGACCGTCCACTCGTATATGTGTAAGGGAATTACCACTTATGCTTTTATTATGCTATAATTGAAAACAATTTAACGTTGCAAGTGCGTATAAGTAGGGGAGACTGGGGCTTGTGTTTTTTTTATTTTTTATTATTGTTGTTTTGGGCTAGTGAAGATGCCGCGTCGACCAGTTGTGATCTATTGTGGCAGCCCTTTATAATTCATTACTGATTCCCGTTGAGTCCAGAAAGTTCCAAATTCTTTGGGCTGTAATGTTAACGGGCTTGTGTTAACGGACGTAGGTAATAAAATACTAAACTAAACTATGTCTGACACGACAGCAATGACTCAAGTACGTGTATGAATTTAGGTTATGTTTGTCTACAAATACAATCGCACCAGTTAGCAACCTATTCGCCAGGTTTCATAAGTATGACACATGCACCCAAAAACAGTAGTGAATGATATATTTTTGGACTTAAAATTTTTGATTTGAGTTTTTGTTAATTACTTTATAAATAGAATACCAGTTTAAAAGCAGTCCTAATTAATGTTATTATTATATCAGCGTGTAATTATATTAAAGATAACCATAGTTATTTTTGAATCATTATTTTAATTGAAAACTACCTAGAGGCTTGTTATTATAATCCACGTACGGTCAGAATAATTCTGCCCATTATACAAGTTATATTATTAATTATTAATAATATAACTTGTATACTAATTAGTATGCTATTAAAAATAAATAAACTGAATGCTTGTATATCGTATTTGGTAACATAATAAGCATGTAATATTATAATCTATATATATAAAAGAGGTTGTCCTCATCTACGATCATCGCACAGCCGAAACGGCTATGACTAGAAACTTGAAATTTTTACCAAAGCTTCCTTTTAGTACATAGGCAAGAGATAAGAACGGATTTTTCGAAATTCCACCCCTAAGGGGGTGAAAAAGGGATTGAAAGTTAGTATGGAAATGAAATTTTTTTTTGAGCTAGAGACTTGAAACTTTGTGCAAAGACTCTTTATTATAATTAAAGAAAATTGTTTTCATAGTTTTTGGAAATTCAACCTATGAGGGGGTAAAAAGGGGGGTGAACGTTTGTAAAGGAATGAAATTTTGTTTTGAGCTAGAGACTTGAAACTTTGTTTTAAAACTCTGTATTACAATTAAAGAAAAATGTTTTCATAGTTTTTGGAAATTCCACCTCTAAAGGGATAAAAACGGGGTTGAAAAATTGTATAAAAATGGAATTTTGTTTTGAGCTAGAGACTTGAAACTTTGTATTTAGACTCCTTATTATAATTAAAGAAAAAAGTTTTCATAGTTTTGGAAAATTCAACCCCTATAGGGGTAAAAAAGGGGTAGAAAGATTGTATGAGAATGGAATTTATTTTTGAGCTAGAGACTTGAAACTTTGTGTAAGAACTCTGTATTACAATTGAAGAAAGAAGTTATCATGGTTTTTGGAAATACCACCTGTAAAGGGGTAAAAAAGGGGTTGATAGTTTGTATAGGAATGGAATTTTGTTTGAGCTAGAGACTTGAAACTTTGTGTAAAGACTCCTTATTACAATTAAAGAAAAATGTTTTCATAGTTTTGGAAAATTCAACCCCTATAGGGGTAAAAAAGGGGTAGAAAGATTGTATGAGAATGGAATTTATTTTTGAGCAAGAGACTTGAAACTTTGTGTAAGAACTCTGTATTACAATTGAAGAAAGCAGTTTTCATGGTTTTTAGAAATTCCACCTCTAAAGGGGTAAAAACGGGGTTGAAAATTTGTATAGGAATGGAATTTTGTTTTGAGCTAGAGACTTGAAACTCTGTGTAAAGACTTTTAATTACAATTGAAGAAAACCGTTTTCATGGTTTTTGGAAATTTACCTCTAAAGGGGTAAAAAAGGGGTTGAAAGTTTGTATAAGAATAGAATTTTGTTTTGAGCTAGAGACTTGAAACTTTGTGTAAAAACTAAAAATAAAAAAATAAATTATTACAATTAAAGAAAAGTGTTTTCATAGTTTTGGGAAATTCAACCCTTATACCCGTAAAGAAGAGGCAGAAAATTTGTATGAGAATGGAATTTATTTTTGAGCTAGAGACTTGAAACTTTGTGTAAAGACTCTTTATTTTAATTAAAGAAAAGTGTTTTTATGGTTTTTGGAAACTCAACCTCTAAGGGGGTAAAAAGGGGGTTGAAAGTTTGTATAGGAATGGAATTTTGTTTTGAGCTAGAGACTTGAAACTTTGTGTAAAGACTCCTTATTACAATTAAAGAAAAATATTTTCATAGTTTTGGAAAATTCAACCCCTATGGGGGTAAAAAAGGGGTAGAAAGATTGTATGTGAATGGAATTTATTTTGAGCTAGAGACTTGAAACTTTTTGTAAAGACTCTTCTTTATGTGTTTGTAAGAATTCTTTTTTATGTTTTTTAGAAATTCTACTCCTAAAGGGGTAAAAACTAAAAAGGGGGTAGAAAGTTTGTTTGAGAATGGCTTCTTTTTAGCTAAAGTCTTGAAACTTTTTGAGCTACAGGCTTGAATGTTTTTGTAAAAACTTTTTATTTAAATCAAAGAAAAGTGTTTTCATAGTTTTGGAAAATTCAATTTCGAAAGGGGTAGAAAGGGGGTTGAATGTTTGTTTGAGAATGGTATTTTTTTTGAGCTATAGACTTGAAACTTTGTGCAAAGACTGTTCATTATTAAAATATAAAAAAGTTGTTTGCTATGAGGATTAAAAGTTTGTATGGAAAAGGAGATTCTTTTTGAGCTAAAGGCTTGAAACTTTGTGAAAAGACTCTTTATTAGAACAAAAGAAAAGTGTTTTCATAGTTTTGGAAAATTCTACTTCTATGGGGGTAAAAAAGGGTTTGAAAATTGTTAAAGCGGGGAAATAAAGATTTTTTTGAGCTAGAGACTTGCAACTTTATGCATCGATTCCTTATTAAAATAAAAGAAAACTGGTTTCATGGTTTTTTGGGAAATTCCACTCATAAAGAGGTGAAAAGAGTGTTGAAAGTTTCTATGGCGGAAAGTTTTCTTTTGTATCCATAGACTTCAACTCAACTTTGTTATTCAAGTATGTAGGTAATCATTTAAATGCTATTTAACCGGATGGTTGTCTGTAAGAGACATATATGTTGCTTTTTAGCGATAATACCGCCTGTTGCCAACATCTTCCTAATAAAAAACTTAAACGTTATCAGTAGTATTAATTACTTTTTGTGGAGTGCAATAAAAAATTATTGTATTATATATGTGTAGGTTATATCAAGTCACATTTTAAAAAGATAAAACAAGGTATGAAACTCTGTAGGAAGAACCCTATTATACGCGGACGAAGTCGCGGGCGGAGAGCTAGTTGTTATAATATTATTTAAAAAGACAAAAAACTTTGAAATGGGCTTTCTAATAAAAAAGTGGTATATTTTGTAAACTGGGATTCAACACACTCATTTATTTAAGTAACTGTTTTTTAAGATATGAATATATTTGTTTTAAATAATACCGACGTACATTTTTACCCCTCTTTTTTAAATATTTACCGGAGACGGGGTAAAAGCCAGACTTTTGTCACAGAAGTCCTTCTCGGTCTGATAATAAGCACTTTATGCTTAACTTTTTTTTATTATACTGAAAAACCAATAAATTTTATGTTTAAAACCACAAAAAGAATGAGACAGAATCATTAACTTTTGAATATAACCTCAAAAGTCTGAAATTTGTTAGTACTAGCCCCTGTCTCCCCTACTGCACCTTTACTTTAATTACAATAAAAATTAATTAGAAACGACCAGTTCTATGTTTCTCTAAATGTAAATGGTTTGTCTGTATCCATTTTTCTACTCGGTATTCCCAATACTAGGCGCCTCGTTTCTTAAGCCTGCTTTTACTGATGTCGGTCTGTGGGACGCCCAACTATCTTTTTCACACCACAGATCCGAAAACGGGTTTTTTGTTCCCTGCTAAGAGGGATCGAAGTGGCACTTTTCTTGTTCTAGGTCTTCACAGTTTAACTTTTTCGGGCATTATCTGGAGGCAGCGTGGTGTTGGAATGATACTGCTTTTGTTATATCAGGGTTTGTTTATTTTACTAACAGTTGGTGTGATAAGCAGTACTTATGTGTCACACGGTATATAATTATTTTCGTCTTGGGCGTTAACGCTTGAATCCATCATTTTGCTCAGGAATTTACTTTATCGCACGCCCTAGCCGGAAATAATATCATATTGATTCCTTGTGACACAATTCACATAATCTACAATTATTTTGAGTGTCACTGAATGCAGTACAGTAAGACCATTTCGAAAACGAATTTCGTACATGGTCTTTTTGTTTATAGTTAGATTTTGAGATTTTCCTAGATGTATTTGACTTATCTAAATGAGCCATTATTGTATATTTCGGTGGTCATGGAAACGCGAAACGGATCGAACTATTTCGATGAACATTTCTGAGTAAACTATCCTCTATCCTCCTATAAGATCCTATGAGATTTGCGAGCTGCACTCGGTTGCTCAGATATTTTTTTATACCAAGTCGGTGGTCAACAAGCATACGGCCTACTTGATGGAAAGCGGTCACCGTAGCCTATCGACTTATGCAATTCTAGGGGTGTCACATGAACGTTGCCGACACATTAAAACTTCTACACTCCTTTTTTGAAGAAACTCATACCGTAGTCCTTTGGGGAAACCTCGGCAGCTCATTCCACAGCCGGTCTTAAAACCGCACACTGCGCGATGTTTTACTCGGTAAAGGTACGCGGATGAGCGCCCTATTAGCGGCGAGCGGTGCGATGGTAAAAACTTTAGGTAGTTACATTAAGAACAACAATAAAAAATAAATCTTATAATTGCAATCCAACCAATCACATCACCACCGCCGCGGCGACACTTTATTCTATCAAGATTAAAAACGAAAGTTTATGTTTTATAATAGTTGAGCCGGGAACTCTACTCAAGTCTTAATCAAAAAAATTAAGTTGACAAGTAGAAAAAATAATCCTGTCCCAGTTTTCATACTCATACTCATACTCAATTTATTTATTCATGACACAAACAAGAACAAATATAATACAGATACAGCACAAACGGCACAAGTGTCACAAAAATGGTTTGATCTCAGCGTATTGCTAGCGTAGGTCAATGCTGATCTTCCGATGAGATCATTCGGTGAGCAATCGTGGCAGGCAATAAACAATAAAAAATGAAACAGACTGTCTTTCTAAAAGAAGGAAATGAATAAGACCAAAATCAAAAATATAAAAATTTACAAGAAGTAAATGAACGTTGACAGACACAAAAAGTTACACCCGACGACATCAATCCGGACCTAACCAAAGTCGGTCATTGAGTTTGACGTTACGCAACTAGCTCCGGCGCCGGGTTTTCTGCGTACCATAGAATGTAGTTTAAACGTGAAGTGAAACACGGCCGTATATTAGAAGGATCAGTTTCTGGCAGCGCCGCGATACAAGTGGCTCCGTATGTTTGGCACGAGGCACCGTCTTGCCTCTAATTAAACTGGATCAAACGATGGCCTACAGTGTACAGTATAAGTAGCACAAAAACCGAACGATTGCGGATTTGTATCTCCATCTCTGTTACACTTGCTTATTAGAGTGACAAAGAGGTGTTTCAGTCATTGCCAGTTTTCGGTGTTCGTGGTAAGCCTACTGATTTTGGATGAAAAACCGTGGATATGGATTCAGTGAGGTACATTTTTATAATGTTTGTTATTTAAAATTAAGTAATTATTTGAATACCTTGTTTTGTTCCTTTGAAATTCAATGGTGTTTGATATGTATCGTAGAAATACTAGTGCTTGACGCTGCGCTAGTATTTGACATGTGTAATTTATGTCGAAATGACAAGGCTTAAATTCGAATATAGAAAAACCTTCTTTTTTAAATTTAACCATATCACTTTGACATAAATTGCCCATGTCGTCGAGCACTAGTAATCCTACCTTATCCATAGTAACAATACAACGAAAACTCGTTACGTTCGTATCGAAATCGTAAAAATAGCTGCTTTTTCTTATATTTTGAACTGACATTTAATTTGAAAGTTCGGCTAAATGCGAGTCGGGCTCGAGCACCGAGGGTTCCGTACAAACTTTAAGTTGTAACTGCACCTAAAAGTAGAATATTTGGCTGTTTGACTTCAGTCCCATGTATCGACAGATTGGGTCACTCGTTTCACGGAATACTTAGTATGCGAATTTGATGTTCCTTGACATGGTTTTATTATGTTTTAGGCTAAGATATCGCAATCGCTCAGTTGTAGTTAGTAGTCTAAACCGACTACCGCCTCTAAATTTACGCCAGTGGACTTTCTGTACGTAGGCACTATCTATTCTGTGGTCAGAGTACGGTATGGACTAAACAGACACCGCATTATGAAGCGTTTAAATCTTAATCAATGTAAATAATTTTAATTTACAGGACTACAGGCTGTAAACAGTTCGGTGAACTTGCCGCCGCTTAACATTGTATGAACCAAATCTGCAGTCAAACTATCCCGGGATACCAATACAGGATCATCCTTAACCAGTTTGGTCATGGAGGGCGGTGCGAGTGACGTCGCGCCCGGTCGTCACATGGGTGCATTACATAATTCCGAAAAACTGTGGGTACCTATGTCAAATTTTATAATCCCGAATGTAAATAATTTTAATTTACAGGACTACAGGCTGTAAACAGTTCGGTGAACTTGCCGCCGCTTAACATTGTATGAACCAAATCTGCAGTCAAACTATCCCGGGATACCAATACAGGATCATCCTTAACCAGTTTGGTCATGGAGGGCGGTGCGAGTGACGTCGCGCCCGGTCGTCACATGGGTGCATTACATAATTCCGAAAAACTGTGGGTACCTATGTCAAATTTTATAATCCCGATGTTGAAAATCCCAACTTATCAAAACTCCGGTCACCAAAATTCCGACTCATGAAAGAACGAATATTTACTCGTTATTATTTATTTTTATTCTGAATTAAAAAAAACAGAGTTTTTAAAATTCCGAAGAAAATAATACCGAATCAGTATTAGATTCGGGATTATGTTAATCGGAACTTTAAATATTCGTGCTTAAATGAGTCGAAATTTTGATGGTCGGAGTTTTGATAGGTCAGAATTATAAAAATCGGGATTATGAAAAGCGGAAAATAATATTTGGGAATATTTGGGTGATCCTTAGTCACATACGTGAGTGTTATCCGTAATTTTGTATGAAAATTAATTTATATACCTAATGTTAGGGAAAAGGTAAATGTAGGTAATGTATGCGAAGCTATAATAATGCTATACGATGTAAATTGATTTGATTGTAGTTTGTACAGCACGGTCGGAAACTAGCAGAGTCACCTTGGCCAGGTGTCCGTCTAGAACGCTCTGTGTGATGACCGCGAGTTATATGCTCTATCTGGTGAAGTGGTCTGTGTGAGCCACCCTTTAGTCTGAGTTCCTTTTGGTTTCATTCCAACTAGTTCGAATGATTCGCCAGTTAAGTTTTACGCCTCCATCCAGCCTGACGGGCTAATTACAAACTTTGGTTGTTAACAGTTCTTTTACAACTCTCCTTAGTTGGTGTGTGGTATTCAGTCGAAGAATATTTATAAACTGAAATAGATGTCATTTATGACCGAAAAAGTGACCATTCGTATCGAGCCGCCTTTTGTTTCATATGCTGAACATAAGCGCGATTTCACCCTAAAATACATCCATTTGAAATGATTTTTTATTTCTTCTTTTATTTTGTCTTTCTTCTTCTTCCTAGCGTTTTCGCGGCTCATGTCCCTACATCCCCCCTCCCTAGCCTGGGGTCCGCTTTGGCAACTACTTAATCTCAATATTTGGCGTAGACACTAGTTTTACGAAAGCAACTGTCATCTGACCTTATAACCCAGAGGTTAAACTAGGCCTTATTGGGATTACTCCGGTTTCCTCACGATGTTTTTCTTCACCGAAAAGCGATTGGTAAATATCAAATTATATTTCGTACGTAAGTTCCGAAAAACTCATTGGTGCGAGCCGCCAGGATTTGCTTCGGATTGAAAGTCGCCCGCTCTTACCGCTGCGCACTGGGCCACCAACGCTCTCCTAACCAAACGTAATGTATGTATTTTAAAAATATTTTTAATTTAACTACGAATCTTAGGTGGATAATGCCATATTATTTTTGCTGCTAGGTAAATAAGGCGGTGCGGTGACATTTCAATGCAACGCTACCCCGCACGCCACTTGGCGTTGAAATGTCATAACTGTCAAAAAACAAACCATTGATACCAACGAAAGTGTCCTAGGTAAGCGCCGCGCCGCATCGCATCGCTTCGCCTTCGTGTCAACGATCGCCCATGTTAGACACTTCCATATATATCAAAGGTTTGTTATTTTCGTACTGCACCGCACCGTGTGGCCATTGTTTTTGATCGATCACGTAGTCCAATACGTAAGTATTTCAAAATATGCTTCGGTACTTCTATTATATAGCAACTTACTCTGTATACGATTTTATGCTAACTTGGTCATACATGGTAATTATCCCGTTTTAAAAATTAGTCATAACTTATTCTATTACTGCAACTCAAACAATAACTGTAACTCATGTTTTTTCTCCCTTTTGGAGAATATTGTGAGATTAACAAATGGTTTTCAACTTGAACTTCTGTGCATCTTCTAAACAATATTTGTACCAAAACTATTTACTTATGAAAAAATTCTGACTCTTTCTGCAGCCAATTTCACACGTCAGTAACAACATGGTGATGAACCTTTATAACTTTTTTAATACGCGTATCCAGAAAAAGTGACCAAGCCCCCCAGCTGCCAGCGGCTGGGGCAGCCGCGCCAATAACGCACTACTATATAATAATATATATTATGTATAGTAGTGTGACTACTCAAAACCATGAATTAAAACATTTATTATAAATAATAAATGATTTAATTCATGCTTTACAATTGTACAACTAGAACAATGTTTATATTAGTTTTGATTTCAAGGGAATGAAAATCAAGCAGAAAATAAAGTCAATAAATATTAATAGAAATGAAGTTCAAATATCAGGACCTTATTTTGTTTTTAGAATTTAAAATCGTGCAGAAATATGTATTTTTTTATTCATAGAACAAGAAAGTGTTCGTCCTTTCAAAGATAACTTTGAAATAGATCCAGAGACTGAATATAAGTCACTTTTTTGCAAAAACTTTACAATAAAGTGACAGTACATTTTTGATACAGGACGTAATCTTTTACGTGATACGAAATGATATATTCTGAAACTAATCATGATTGCTAACAACTTTTAATGGGACCATTTGTTTCAAACGGTAGAACACTTTTACTATGGGAGGTCCATTTTCCTTTTGTATATTCGCATGCTAATTTGCTTCCAACTTTCAAGCGTTGTTTAAATAAAAGCTCATTTTTAACGGAGAGAAAAATTATGCAATCAGAACTAAAATATACCAAAAAAACAAGACCTACACTCGACTAAAGGAAGCATCTCCCAAGCCTCTTATTATCCCAACCTACTTTCCTTAATTTAAGCCAAGAAATTCACGATCAATTAAACAACACCAAGTCCAACAGCGGTAAATTATAAAAGATAATATGAGGCGAATTTCAGGCTTGTTGGTGCCCGTCGAGATAAGACACGTCCCATGATAAGTCGAGACCTTTAGCCGAGCACCGAGGCTATAAATAAATCTCTCCGAATAATAGTTTGTGTCGCCATCCATCATGCAAGGTTCTCAAGTTGGTTTTAGTCGGTTTGTACACGTGATGAAATGATATAGTGGTTTGCATTGTTGAATCATTAGGGGATAGTTACATTGGTGGGTTAGGGGAATAAATTATAGAAAAATATGACGCTTTAGGAAAAATATGATCAATTTATTTATACACCATTTTCTGCCCACGAACATAGAGGTTTAGTCCGAATAGAGAAAGAGCACGATCATTATAAGGAAATTTCGTTTTTTTTCTTGTCAAGCTTGTCGAGATATTATTAGACACGTCTCATGATAAGTCGAGACCTCTAAGCCGAGGGCCGTGGCTATAAATATATATCTCCGAGTAATAGTTTGTGTCGCCATTCATCATGCAAGGTTGGTTTTAGTCGGTTTGTACCTACACGTGATGAAATGATATAGCCGTTTAGATTGTAGACTAGTAGAGTCATTAGGGGGTGGTTAGTTTGGTAGGTTAGGGGGATAAAGGATAAAAATGATGACGTGTTTGTGCTTGTTTTTAGCAAAAGGTATGTCGATTGTGGATAACATTATTTTTAATGATTATTTATGGCATTAGCACCTTATCAGCAACCAACAAAGAGGTACCATTTTCGAAAAGCAAATATATTGTACTTATAATAATGAATTGAGATACTAATTTGGTACAAAACCGGCACATCCATCTACTTATTGGGTAAAATATGTACCTCTAAGGCCTAATTGCACCACCCAGGGTTAGCCGATAACCCGGAGTTGAGTTGTCAGATTCCATACAAAAAAAAGATTAACTCCGGGTTATATGGCTAAACCCAGGTGGTGCAAGTGGCTCTAAGTATTTTAGAAAACATTCTATAGGTAATAATACCGGGTGTGCCTTATAACACGACCACAAAATGCAATTGTAGGTAGTACTCCCCAAACTGAGCAACGTTTGTTCAGCGACTTTTAAAAATAACGTGTGTTGTTGACGACGTAAATGACGCAATGTACTGCGAATTTTGTCATTTTTGTACTATGACAAGAGACTTAAATTAAACTGATGATAACCTATAAAAAATGAAAAATACTATTTTATAGTTTTTTAGTTCGTTTGAGGTAAATAGTTTTGATAAACATACAAATTTTGTTCAATAATACAAGCACTTAACAAAACAATTTATATATTCAGGATTAGTGCATATTAGTACACGAATACAATATAAAAAACAATGTTTCGGCAATTTAGCGGCATCGGAATTACATAATTAAAACGTTTTAATCAATTCAAAGCCAATCTCGAGGCCGTAGATCAATTTCAAAATCCTCTTTTAAAATGAATTATATTTTTTTATAAATATGACTCTTATTTCTACAAAGTTTATTGCATAAACAGTTCAACTTGTTCACCCCCGTGAACAGTTTTGTTCTCTTACCTTTTAAATCATAAACAATGTACCTATATTTGGTTCTATTTCAAAGTTAACGTCGAAAAAATAGACTATTTTATTTTTAATAATCACGACCCCCATTTCTTAAAATTGTATAGCGAAAATAAGGTCCCGAGGCCTGAACTGTTTCGTTTCTATTAATATTTATCGACTTTGTTTCCCTCAATATTCATTCCCTTTAAATCAAAACCAATATAAACAATGTTTTAGTTGTTTGTTTAGTAGTCCGATTGGAATTTTGTTAGCAATAACGGTTTCGTTTCGGGTGCGGGTTCGAATTGTCTTTGCGGTGGCGCCCTCTTGCGTGATTTGGAATGTTTGGGATCCTCCATGTTTACGGATACGCGTATTAAAAAAGTTTTACAGGTTGTTTTTGGCCTATAAAATGGATTCTGGGTTAGGGAAGTTAGAGAATTTAGTTCAAAAATAGTTGTGCTAGCACAAATGCCTTACTGTAAATTAAAACAACATATAAAAAAAACACCAGGCAATTTGAGGATTACCGCGAGTCGATTTTCCGCTAGGGACGCTAGTGGAACGTCGGTCCTGCGGGAACATTTCAAACGTCACTTTGACAATTCTCTCATACTGGCATAGGGCCCACGCATGAATGGCGCCGCGTGGTGAGCGACAATAAGGTAGCTTCCATTGGTCGAGATTTCTTTTAAAGTCCCTGTTTATTATCGACATTTACTGACCTGGGAAGGGACTAGTATTTTATACCGTGGTAATGCAAATTTGGGACATTTACTCCCACAAGGTTAGACTGCCTAGTCAAATGTGCTTACCGTGAGTCCTACGTGACCGTATTCGATAGCGACTGCGCGATTCGATAGTACTCGATAGCGCGACGCAAACACTATCGTTGTGCTTACCATGAGTTGTACTTGGCCATATTCGAAGGCGACTGCGGCGTTCATGGATATGTTCGTCTCGCTCCTGCCAGAGTAATGGTAGGAGCGAGACGGGCACAGTTTCCAGCGCTGTAGTCGCTATCGAATACAGTTGCGTGCAACTCATGGTAAGCACTCTTGTCGCAGGAGTAGACAGCTCCGGACCAGCGTCCGTAGCCAAGATGCCAATCGCTCACGCTTAACAACGTATCGTAGCTACCTCTCTCTATCACTCTTCCTTATTAGTGTGACAATGAAAGTTGCGTTTCGTTAGCGACTGAGCGTGAGCGATTGGCATCTTGGCTACGCACCTAGTTGTATTGGCGATAGAGTACACGCCTTTCGGCTAAAATAATTATGAAGAGTTCCCATATAAATTATAAATATAGTTCTAAAACAGATAATAGTTAGAACGAAGAACAAATTATTGTCACTAAAAAGGAATAACGACCCATACACGTTCGGTTTTTCAGAAACAGGGTTACCAAAAACCGGACTGCTCATTTCAGTAGGTATTTCCTAAACCGAACATTGTAAAATTTTTATTCAAAGGTTATTCGATTCCCAACATTTCCCACACAAGGGCACGTAATTAAATTTGTTTGTTTGCTAACATGCCAGGAGCTTACGGCGGGTTAGTGATTTTTGCTTGTTTACATTTCACATAACAGATGACGGGTTTTAATCAAGTGTTAAATCCCGGTTATATAGGGTTGTTTGGTTTGCGAGGGTAGCGAGTGTGTTTATAATTGTAATCACTTGGGTAGTATACGCGTATAGGTAGCTACTAGGTACCTACTGTACATGTTATATGAGCTGAATTTTTTGCTATGGGTTTTGGGATGTCGTGTAATTTCAGTATTTTATTTTTTTATTATCCTATTTCTGGACAAAACGCTCTCTGACTTCCTCGTTTGTATCCCGGTCTATAGGATAACTTCACAAAATCAGAGATTAAGGGATGACTCACACTAGAACGGGACGGGACGGGGCAGGATGGGACGATCTGTCAAATTCTATATAAAACGTCACCTGCTCTGAGCTATCACGTGATTCTTTCTACAGAAATTAACAGATCGTGCCGTCCCGTCCCGTCCCGTCCCGTCCCGTCCCGCCCCGTCCCGTCCCGTCCCGCCCCGTCCCGTCCCGTCCCGCCCCGTCCCACCCCGTCCCACTCCCTCCAGTCCCGTACCGTCCTAGTGACAGTCATCCTTAGAAAGCAATTCTCTAATAGGGGATGGCGAAGACATACGGGAAATAAACTATTATTTTAAAACAGAAAAGTCTGCGAAGGATACCAAACTTAGAAAGAAAGAAAATTTGAAAGTTTATGACCTCGGGCGAGACTCGAACCCGCAACTCTGGGATCATGCTAAGTGCCCCCCTAAAGCGCATACGCGGGATAGGGTGGAGAAACTCCGTGCCACAGGTGTGACTTCAGTAGCTCAGTTGTTACAGCGATGGGCGATTGGGCGTGTATTCGAGGGTCACTCGTTCTAGTCCCGCCCGAGGTCACAAATTTATACACTTTTCCTTTAATTTCTAAAAACAATACGGGAAATATTCAAACTCTCCTGTTACTATATTCAAACTCTCCTGTTACTAAGTAGTAACCTGTTGTTGTGAAAACCCTTATATGTTTTCCCACGACGTTTATATATGTATATAAGGTAAATCGTGAAAAGATGAAAGGCAAATCAAAAAATAATTATCAAAATCGAACTACTCTGTAAAAAGTTATGCGTGGTGGTGATACATAGAAAAAAATATACATATACGCGTTGACTTGAGTTGAGAACCTCCTCCGTTTTTTTCGTTGGTTGAAATAGTCAGAAAGCGACTTAAGTATTTATATTTTCCCGTTTTTCATTTACTTTGACCTAAAGGGCTAGTATGGTTGCTATTTATATTTATATTTATATGGTTGCAATTTTTTTTTTGTTAATTTATATAAAATTCTTTATTTCAATAACAACAAAAACACATAAAACTAAAATAAAATAAATGTTAAAGTCAATATTGGCTATAACATTGTTTGCTATTTATATATACGTATATTGGTTATTACATTGTGTCACGATGATAAGGGACGCAGTTATAACTAAGAGGGGCTACGCAATACTGCCGTCCCGTTCTGCTGTATAGCTACGTCCCGTATAATGGCCCATGATAGCCTATAGTGTAGAGCGGCCATTAGAGTGGCTAGTCAGCCAACCAGCCAGCATGGTACTTGAGTGGTCACTCAAGTATATTGTTCAAGTATTCGATCCAATTTTATCCGGTACAAGTATCCGATTTAATTGATTAATTCGGTTACTTATATTTGTGAATAAAACAACTTACAAAACTAAACTATAATATTGTAAACCATGTTAAGTATTTTTATTGTAATAATTGACGTGTACAATAATTTGTTATTTAATACACCTAAACAACAAATGGGTTTTGAGTATTCGACTTAATATGTAAGACTAAAGGATGACTCACACTAGCACGGGACGGGACGGGACGGGACGGGACGGGACGGGACGGGGCTTCCGATCTTTCTAAGCTGTCACCGATTACCCACCGACACGGGACGGGCCTATCCGAGGTGTCCGGGCTATCCGGGCTAGACGATTTTTTCAAATGTCACTTTTGTCAAGCCTCGCGCTCTTGCGCGCGCATCGATGTTATGCAGGTTTGCTAGCTGTCATCGACTTTAAATGTCAATGTTTTTTGCTTCACCGTTTTAATAATATTTAATCTTAGCGATTGCTATTAAACTATTAATACATAATAATACATTATATTTTTATGTTCCTGCATCGTGTGTAATAGTAATATGCGTCGGAATATACTTGTGGAGTTTGTACATTATCGCTCGGCGCTTCATTCCAAGAAAAATAGTCAGTCTGTTTGCTGCTTCAGGTAAAATATAGATATTAGGTATCATCATAAGCAATATTTAAATACAAAACACTATATAATTATTAATTATGTGGGTTTGTTGTGTAGTGTATTCTACTGCAACATCATAGATACATACAAAACTATACTGAGCCGATTAGCTTTTGTGACGAGGGTGAAATGATGATGAGGATACATTTGATGAGTATTTGTGATGAGGGTACATTATTGGCGAGACGAGAAAGTATGGGATTGACTGACGAGGTGGTTGCTGGGGCGAGGCAACCCTTGTTTCCGCCACGGCACCTTATCTAGTGCTTTTTTCGAACATTTACGTCCAGGCGCGGCCTGCGGGGCGGGGCCCCCGGGGCCAGGAGGTTTTTTTTTCCACTAGGAGTGGAATTAACCCTACAAAATCCATTATTATCCGCTGCGTCCGCGCCCTGCTAGAGGTGGTTAAATGATTACTTAGAAACTTTACGTCTTTTATTTGGGAATGAAATGAGACTGACTTTCTGAGCATGTTTGTGAAATATTTATTTAGGTACCTACTTACAACTGACTTTAAAAGTGGAGGAAGGATTAATCCTTCGTCTACCATGCCCGGTAATTCGCGGGCTATCATGTACTTTGATACATAATAAATAAGTACCTCCTTCCCTCACCCTGCCTACATTAGAGCCCGCGAATTCAGGGGCTTGGTAACGAAGTGTTACAATTTTTCTGACGAGGGAGTAGCAAGAGCGTACCTAAGCAATATTTCCCGAAAGTATAATTTTAAAGATAAGTAATTATTAAAAATAAGTATTATTCGCAGGTTTTTGACTACTGAAGATTCGTTCAAAACCAGCTCCCTCTATTTTAGGATGGAGAGCTCGGGCATTTTGGTATCGTCAAAAAAGATATTTGGTCATTGTAATCAATACAAGTAAACGAAGATAGTTAATGTCACAGTTCGACTAGGATACGTGGAAGTTTAAGAGGCTATGGCTCTTTCTATATTGTATTGAAGATTTGGACAGCAAACACTTTTTTGCAAGTGCTTCTTAAAAAAGGTTTGGTATGGTTATATCTCTTCTATGGACATCGCAATTTTTACGCGGCACCCTTACAGGCGGGTAACACCTTAATGTTCAGGCAATAAAGTCCTGTATACATATTTCTGGCACTATGGCTGTATTCATATCTTAGTAGTTGACTGTACAATTAATAGAACAATATATTATTTTTGGTTTGTGTCTAAGAATTCATTGTCAATGTTTATGATCGTGTACCAAAGACAAGTTTCTGTTTGACTGGTAGAGAGTGCCTCAAGATATTAAGTCCGTCATTTGCACTTTTTGAAATTAAGTACACATAATTATGGGTTGATAAATAATATAGTAAAATTGTGCAAGCAAAAAGGCGTAATTGCCTTCAAAATATCTCGTGTTACGGGTACTCAGACAACGATATATATAATATACAAATACATAGAAGACATCCATGACTCAGAAACAAATATCTGTGTTCATCACACAAATAAATGCCCTTTTTTATGCTATAGGTGGCAAACGAGCAAACGAATCGCCTGATGGTAAGCGATTAACGTCGTCCATGGACACCCGCAACACCAGAGGTGTCGCAAGTGCGTTGCCGGCCTTTAAGGTACGCTCTTTTCTTGAAGGTTTGAAGGTCGTATCGGTCCGGAAACACCGCTGGCGACGGTTCGTTCCACAGTTTAGCTGTGCGAGGCAGGAAGTTCCGGGAAAAGCGCACAGTTGAGGACTGCCAACCATCTAAATAGTGAGAGTGGAAATATTGTCGCGTAGGGCGATGGTGGAAAGAAGCGGCAGGGATTAATCCGAACAATTCCTCGGAACCCCCTTACCGAGATTCGAACCCAGGACCATCGGCATAGCAGGCAGGATCACCACCAACTACGCCAACCGGTGGTCTAATCATCTATAGAACGATTCGACACAGTTCACAATTTTCCCATACATTAGAATCTCCCTAGTTAGATTATAAGCCGGTTAAGTTCATTTATTTCACGAAGAAAATTATATATGCAATTTAGTGGTTTTCACAATCTTACTGTGACGTATACATATATAGAAAAAAACAAGACAAGTAATATCAGGGTTTAAGGAAACGGTTGAAAGATTGTATTGTAAGTGCGTAGTGAAAGTTTTGTTTTTAGGGTTCCCACTAAAGGAAAAAAAAACAGGACCCTTATAGAATCACTTTGTAGTTCGTTCGTCCATTCGTCTGTCTGTCTGTCAAGGCCTTTTATAGTAAGAGTCTGCCTTACTAAGTAATAACGTAACACGCTCAGTGACAGCTCCTGCCTATGAGGGAGAGATTTACAATGGTGCCCATGTATATATAGACTTCTTACTAAAACCGAGAAAGTTTTATTGTAAGTATGTGTGTAATGGAGGTTTTTTAGGGTTCCGTTAAAAGAAAATAACAGAACGCTTGTTTCCGGAGTGTAATATTTGAAGAACAAAGCTTGTCAGAAAACTAAAGTTGATTACGAAGTACGCTTTATAATAGTACCTAGTAGAAATCCTTCTAATATTTAAAGAACAAAGCTTGTCAGAAAACTAAAGTTGATTACGAAGTACGCTTTATAATAGTAGTAGAAATCCTACTCACATCTTATGAATCAGCCTGTATAAACGCTGATTTGGACTCCCTTTCGTGAAACTATTATTTTCAAAAATGGGCTGCGTTCTAAGTTTACAAGAATGGGCAACTGACCACCTAGTAAGAAGTTTAATTTTCTTGTATTTTAATAAGTAGGTACCTAAGTTTATTAAAATACAAAAAAGTATTTTTAAGTAGTCAGGGTTTTCGAACTCTACATCTAAAAATATAAAACAGGGATATTTAACTTATGTGTTTTTTTAATGAAGTACAATAAGTTCATAATAGTAGTACTCATTCTTGGGCGACATCTAATACTGAAACAGGTTCTCAATTCAACGGAATACCTTATAAACCAAGTGACTTTATTTCTAAATATTCTACGATTTATTATTATTATTATTGAAAAACAGAACCCTTATAGAATCACTTTGTTGTCCGTCCGTCCGTCGGTCTGTCCGTCTGTCTGTCCGTCTGTTCGCCTGTCAATCCGTCCGTCCGTCTGTCTGTTCGTCTGACCATCTGTTCACCTGTGTGTCTGTCTATCTGTCTTTCTATCTGTCTGCAGGCTGGGCGGATTTGCACATTCTTAAACAAATTTTTCAGCAGATCAGTGGCATAGCTAATCCTTATACTTATTTACTCCTACTCCACAACATACCACTCAGTCAATGTTCTTGATAACATACTTAGTTAAATGATGTAGTATTATTTTAAAAACTTTTAGTCCTTTGCTAAACCTAGTTTTATATAATAAATCGTAATATATAGATGTGTGTCAAAATTGCGTTGTCATGCAAAAATAGTTTTTAACTTGTATAGTCATTGTTAGGGCTTCGTAGCCAAAATGGGTAAAACGGAACCCATTTAGTTTCGTCCAGTCCGTCTGTCCGTCCGTCCGTTTGTCACAGCTATTTGACTCAGTAGTTATAAAGCATATGATACATAATATATTATAGCTATAAGTGTATTTTATATGCCGCTACTTAGTTTTACCTATAAATTGCGAACAGAAATATGCTTAGGGGGGCTTTTGGCACATCATCGGATAGGCCTTTGAAAATAATTTAGATGTTTTTATAACTATTATTAATCTAATATTTTCTGAAAAAGTGTGTCCTCCTCTTACTTTTTTTTGAACGCGAGCTCAAAAATTTTTTGAATAAATCTGGAAGATAGGATATAAAACGTTATTACAAAAGGACATAAGTGCCTTAATATTATATAGACACTTACCCCATTTTGCTTGCACAACTTTTTCATTGTGTGACGGTACGGAACCCTTAATAATACGTGGCCCGATACGCACTTGGCCGGTTTTTCTTAAACATATCACTGTCGCATCATACATTTGGATAATTAGTTCTCTATCAGTTGGTAGTGAGAGAGAGTGCATACATTTTATGACATTTCTTAAATTATCGTGCGTTTTCTAGCTGCCTCAATAGAAATTCTTCCGTTTGACAACAAGAAAAAAAAGTGTGTGTTCAGCTGAACTGTACAGCCAATCTTTCCCGTGGCCAACAGTTGCCAGCTTTTAGATATATAGACATGATTTTTATTATACAGTTCAAAAAAAGGAGTACTTTTTTATGTGGCTAGGTTCAATAAGAAAATCAAACTTTCGAAAAGTGCACCGGAAAGACTCCGAACATCGTTTTGTGTTTGACCCTGTTGCAGGATACCTGGAGCCAAAGGAATTCAGAGCACTACCCCTGAGCTCCATATTCCCTCACATAGAGATGGAGCTCAGGGGTGGATGTGGATGGATCCCAATGGGTCGAAGTATATTCGTTAGGGCCTCTTGACTTTAAATAAGATAAGAAAACGGTTGAAAGTATGTATTGTACTGAAGGTCTTGTTTTTATGGTTCCGTAAAAAGGAAAAAAACGGAACCCTTATACTTTGCTGTACGTCTGTCCGTCTGTCTATCTATCCGACCGTCCATCCGTCCGTCTTTCCGCCTAGACCCGTTATAGTTAGGGCTGCCCTAGTACTAGTAAGGCACTACCTATTGGTGGTACCGTAGAACGCTTAGTGACACCCCGCTGCCTCTACATCATCGCAATCAGAGAATACATCGATACATTCCCATACATCGATACATTCCCATACATTTGTTTAGAGAATCAAAATGAACGTATAGGATACCTCCCGTTGACCTATAATCATGAATTTAGTCGGGTCATTCTGTCACAAAGGTTTTTACAGTTAAAATATGAATAGGCAGCGATTTAACCTTTTTTTTATTATTGTATTTTTATTTCATATACCATGGACAATACGGGACACCAAGCTACAGTTCTGCATCAAGAACTTGGCATGCGGCAATCGGAAGATGATTGTATCTGAAGATTTTGTACCTATACTCTTGTTAAATACGTATTCAACCTTTTACTAAGAATTTTTAGCACCTAAGTCTTAGAAGTATTTATTCCTACCAATAAATTGAAATTAGTTGTTGTTTGATTTCCAAATACAAGTGATGTATAGGTACCGGAAAACTCAGGTTACTTGAAATGGTGCGTTCATCGATTGTTAATCCAACAACTAGTAATTTATCGTGCAATAGCATGAGCATTAGAATTATAATAGTATGATGAATCCATGAAGCTATTCATTAATTTATCATGTTTTTCTGTTAAAATTATAAAACTCTAAAACCTGTGCTCAAAAATCCGGTTCTTTTGTACATTATATACCTAAGTGAATTGTTGACCACAAAAGTCAAAGTAGTCCTAGTTTACGGTACCTATAAAAATACGACTATTTCACCTATCCCTACATTTCGTGCCTCACACGCCATGACTTCATATCAAATATACGTTTAGCTATGATTATTTTGTTACTTGGTGATGGTGGCACTTTATAATGTCATGATCCCCGGCTGGATCACCTCGTCTTTAATGAAAATAAATGCATCAGAATGTATCTATAGTGTATATATATATATATATATATATATATATATATATATATTTCTAACATTTGTAAGCAATTTACCATCTTTCTTACCACATATACTTCTTACACTTCACATATACATCAGTTCTACATTATACATGTTAAATTGATGTAAAGTTAGTGTAGTATGTGTGGTATGAAATAAATTATAGTAGTTTTCTTCAAGACTCAAGACTTCTTTACAACAAGGTTTACAAGGACCCCAGGCATGTAGATTTGTTACAGATGATCAAAGAATTATGTAGATACTTGTATACTTTATATACATTAATAACGAGGTGGTTCTGCCGGGAGCATGACGTACTTTATTATCTATTTACCGTGGCAGCGAAAAGGTTAACCTTTTAAACGCCAAAAACCTAAAAATGGCGTGTGCTGTCGTGCCTACAGAACTAATATGTAATAGCGTTAGCGCGCAATCATACCTCTATGGTCTTGCCTACCACGCCAGCAACTATTTAGGTTTTATGACGTTTTCTGTCAAAATTAGTTCGCACGCCGTATATATTATGTTACTTCAATAGAAGCTTTACGTACTTCCATACCTTGAAGAACATTTTATGAATTCGTCATATTTTGCGATCAAACTGATGTGATCAAACTATACCGCAAAAAGTCAAAAAGTTACTTACCTACATTAAGGCAAAATAACTGCTATCAGGCAAGCATGTAGGTATTCTTTTGTGCATAAATGTAATTTTCTATTAGAAATAAATAAATTTGATGAAACACCACACTTTTTGTATTATTACAAGGGCGCTTGTCGAATCGCACCATACTTCGAAATACCTACTTGCGACTAGTGAACGCTTATATATGTTGCTATTTTTTGCTCGCGACTACGTTTCCGTAGAAGCTGACCAAAACTGCCCTATGTCCTTTTCTAGGAGTAAAACTATCCCCATACCTACTAATTCCATCTTGATCCGTTCAGCGATATTAGCGTGAAGAGGTAACAGACAGACAGAGAGTTACTTTAGCATTTATTATATTAGTATGGAGTACAGTGGCAGTACACAAATGGCACGATAGCTTTTATACTTACATATACATATACAGTTAAAGCGGTTTTTGGCATGTATGAAATTATAAAAAACTTTTTTCTTCCTACCTAAGCGATTAAAGAAACGTAATTGTTAATAGTATGTACCATGTGCAAATACCAGCACTTGATTTTAAAAACCCGTGCTCATTTTATCTATTATTAATTATTTTTTTATAGCAGCAATACCACGTGCTTGATTAACCCGACTAAATAAAATATTATCTTTACGCCCGTATTTCACGCAGCAATTTATGACATTTAGCAATATACCTCTTTTTGACGTATATTCTGAGACACTCGAGCCGTCTGTGGTAACATAAGTTCCAATCAGTAGCAGAATAGTAAATAATGAAGACTGTTAACCGTAATATTTAAGACGTTCTTCGGGAAACCGTTAATACCAGTATACGTATAAATTAATTTGTATGTTTTGTTTGTATTTGTTAATACATAATCCAATATTGTATAATACTCTGATAAACCAACCGGCCGTACAGATCTTGAGTTTATTTTCTACTTTAATATCACCTTGATATTTTGTATGGTGACTTAGCCTCACACTGTGTAGCATAGGCGTATAGTTAGTTAGTTTATCTGGGCCCTTTTCCGCAACTCGACATCCATCGTGCCTTTTTTGCGTGCTACGAGGTAGCCCTATTCCAACCACCCCAGCTCCTCAACGAAACCAAGCATCGGTTTTAGGTTGCTAAATGCCTCCTTGAGTGTTATTGGAGTCCCCAGTGAGTGTTATAGGCGTATAATTATCTACAATAAATATTTTTACCACTTCCTGACTTTCTCTAAACGGGTGCTGGCTGTGCTGCGAAGGTGACATCACCCTATCCGATGTCCTATCCTAAACATGTCACGCCAATTGTGATTAAAATACGAGAGATTCAAACGTTTTTTTTCCATATTCATGTCAGTATGGGTCACGGAAGATTAAATTGTACTATGTAAATGCGTGAAAATTTGTCAGTGAATCAAATATAAGAATCATTTGGTATTACAAGTTATAAATATATTATTGCATTCAATTAGATCACGTTGCCTTGGATATCGTAGGTAAAAGTTATTTATAATATTTTACATACGATCAAAATCAACTCTTTCTTAAGAATAATTTATCTATAGCATTTCCATGCCGTAAATATATTTTAATTAAATTGATTTATAACGCTTTAAATAATTTCATTCCGGCAATCATCACGAGAAAGGCGACTTTATTTAGAAATTGACAGTCTTTGTAAGTAACTCCTCCTTGTCCCAAGTAATATAAACCGACTAAGCAGAAAGCAGCTGCGCCCTCATATTTCACATACAAGTTTATGACATTTGGTAACTTACTTATTTTAGCTTATTGTTTCCGTGCTCTCCGATCCGATCAAATTTCATACCAAAAAAGCGTGGCCGGCGCTGGACGGGGCCTTCCGATGCTTCCGATCTGTCAGAGTTTTGGGCTCTGTGAACACGTGACGCCTTCCATACTAAAAAAAGCCCCGTCCCGTCCCGTCCCGTCCCGTCCCGTCCTAGTGTGAGTCATCCTTAAATCGTTACAAGGCACATGTGGGCGTAAATGCGAGATCACTTAGCCGTCTGTGGGAGGGTCCATCAATGGGTCATTATAATATTATGGTTAACACCCGGTCCCAGTTAGATAGACTAAGAGGCGGTAGATATGGTGTGGTATATAGGTATGTAGTTACATTACAATAGTAAAAGTAAATACATAATTTCTCAAACAAAGCAGTCACATACATTTTGTGAATTTAGTTAGTGACATTTATACCGACATTGCTCAAGAAAATGACGCAAAATGTTATTTTAAAAATACACGAATAAAGGACTATTTTATTAGTACCTAATTCAACCCACTAGGGATTGGGAGTGAAAACAGAGTTCAAAGCTTGGACTACATTCACAAAATCCTCTGTTACTGGGAAATAAATTATCATAACTTCTGTTTTATTGTTTCAAGGACAAAAACGCTTTCTTGATCGCGGCCTACAGCGTCATCGCTCTAGAGTTTAAGAAAATTTTACTTAAAAACTCTAGGAATCATATACCTTGTTTAATACAAAAGCGGCCAGTAACTCTGCTCATAATGCTGGCTTTTGCTATACATTCTAATTGCTCTTTTGCCACAGTCACCAGACAAAAAAAAATACATCAAAATTCCTTTTTTAAAATTCAATGCAACGCTTTCTCGAAATATGAAATTCTTCACAATCGAGTCGGGATGCGACCGAGAGGTCCCGAAGGCGCCCGGGGGTGCCCGAATCCCTCACCTTTGGCCAACATCGGCCAATGCCGAATCAGTGCCTGTTCGCCTATCGTGGCGGGTAGACGCGTGTCTGGTCTCGGCCGATACCACCTGCTCGCGGCTAATGAACATAAATGAAAAATTGTGCTCTGTGAAATAATAATTAGTCGCACTAATTAGTGATGTTTAATTGAATTTTCAAATGGAGTTAACTTGATTTATGGAGGTAAAATGAACGAGTATTTTTAACAGTTTCGTAGGGAGGAGGAATTCATGCAAGTTTTTGTTATGATGGGTCACATTTTGAACATAAAAAAACATTAAGTTATTCTTTCAATGCAGTATTTTTGAATACTCAATGTACATTTTGTACAGATATAAATAAAAAAGCATAGATGGTTGTGTCTCGTGATTTTATACGTGAGATATTTTGGCACATTTTTATAAATTAGATTATGATGAAAACTTAGTTTCGAGTATTTTTATGCTTTTACCTCCGTCTCTTTTATGAAGCTATACATAAGTCATAACTGTCAAATATTTTAACGACATAATAACGACCTAGTTACATGAATAATAAATGACATATTTATAAATATTTACAAATATTTAACTAGCATAATCATCAATAACATGCACTACGTCGCAGATAAGTGTAAAGGCATCCCATTGCTGGATATAACTTCCTTAGGGTATTTTTCAAACATATTATGCGGTACAAAACGGGTTAGCTACGCTACGAAGCTGTATGTTAGTTGTATGAAAAAGAACAGATGCAATGGCACCCGTCTTTAAATGAAGAAGGTGTTAAGATTGTTATGCAAGTTAGGACATAGATTGGAGATTCCGCATAGTTATTTATTTTACGGTAGTGAGCCTGTCTATTAAAGTCGAAGATCTGGGTTTGAATCGCGAAAGTAGCATATTTTGTGTGTACCTCAAATATTTCTGTAATGGGTGCTTTCTGTAAAACTATTTTAATATGTTTACATGAAGAAAGAACTTCTAGTGACCAATATATTTTTTTTACAGCAATGTGACATTGCTCTGACAAGCACAATGTTCTTAATATTGTCGTCTGTCACCGCGATTATTAATAATTGAAATTCATCATCATCATCATCACTATTAAGAGGGCCTGGCCCTCTGTCGTAAACACCACATTGAAATTAAACACTTTAAAAAGAATTAATCGCGTTTATTATCACCATGGCCCAACGTTTCGAGCCCAGCACTCGTTTTCACAGGGTTAAGATGAGTCAACACCATGGTGTTAATAAACACGATTAATCCGTTTTGAAGTATTCAATTTCAAAGCACACCGTTCATTAAGTGTTAAAAATATAGTTATATACGAGGCGCATACGAGGGGGATATGGTGGAGAAATTCGGGGCCACGAGTGTGGTCTCGGTAGCTCAGTTGGAAGAGCGATGGGCTGGTATCTCAGAGTTGCGGGTTCGAGTCCCGCCCGAGGTCATGCATTTTTCCACTTTTCCTTTCTTTCTGAGATATTAAATATTTTTTTTTATATGATATAGATTTAAAACATATAAAACGACTGCATTTGTAAAATAGTACGTTCTCTATTCAAAGATATTCCCAAGAGCTATTAGGATGGTAGTACATAATGTGTTGTATAGAATAAAACGGCAAATAAACAGCTGTTAAGATTAATGGGTCGAACTTGTTCTAATAGGGTAATGGGTTCCATGCAAATCGAATACGGCCTAATTACCCAACCATATTTCAATATAAGCCAGCATTATTTGCCTAGTGTTTGAATATGTGTATAATTTATGATACCTTAATGTACTAATTAATTTTCGGGAACGGAGTGGTATTACAATTTCGGACGAAATTTTAGATTTGGTTTTACTGACAAAGCATCTAGTAGCCACACTGATATAAAATGGACGTCCTATTTAGGGTTCCGTAACCGACAACCGTTCTGTACCCTAATTACTAAGCTTACTTACCCTGTCTATCTATCTGTCTAGTTGTCACAAGGCTTTGTCTCAAAAGCGGTCATAGTTCGGTGAAATTAACAGAGATTACTTATATAGAGGTAGTTATTGCAAGAATAAGTAATAAAAAAAAAACACACGTATTAAGAACCTCCTCGTTTATAAATTTTGAAGTCGGTATAGTACTAAATAGTACTAAAAAACTAACATAACTTGGAATTAAGCAGATATGTGTGATGAGGTTCACACTTGATGATGAAGAAGATGATGAAGTTCACACTTGATGATGAAGAAGATGATGAAGTTCACACTTGGCTGATTGTTTAAAGTTTAAATACCTACTGCTTATGGTACGGAATTTAAAATGGCCAAAGTAAACATCTTGAGGAAAACTGTCTAATCCTAATAAAGCCTTGGGGATAACTCGGGTCGGAAGGTAGAATGACATCCTACTTGCTATAAAGTTATGAAGAAAATATATTTAGTAAAAATAGGTCACTGTTCGTAAGCGTACGGTGATAATTAATTTTTAATACAAGTTTTATTCCTATTTTCTAATTATATCCTAACCATGATCTTGATAACGCGTTTTGTAAAACAGATACGAATTATCGCTGCGTTCAATAAACGGGTGGGTTTTTATTTTGTTGTCCTTTTTTTCGCGTCAGTTTTGAATGAAATTTGGTGGGTACTTGAGTTCCTTATTTTACGCTAGACAGATACAAAATCCCAATGTGCAACAAAAAGGTTGTACTAAATTTCCTATAGAGTTATGAAATCCCATGCCATTACGGAACTCCGTGGAAAAAACCGGCCAAGTTCGAGCCGGACTCGCCCACCGAGGGTTCCACACAAAGGATGCTGGTGGCACTGAACTCTCAGTGTGCGGCAATTATACTGTACTTGTGCTACGAGCACTTGCTTTTTGCCAAATTTTGTGATTTTAGGTCAACGGGCACATATTTATAATTTGATATTTACCAATCGCTTTACGGTGAAGGATAACATTGTGAAGAAACCGGACTAATCCCAATAAGGCCTAGCTTACCCTCTGGGTTGGAACGTCTGATGGCAGTCGCTTTCGTAAAACTAGTGCCTGCGCTAAATCTTAGGATAAATCTTAGCATAAGCTGAGAAATTCTAAGAGATCACTAGTCACTGCAATAAATTCAGACTTTTAATACAATATGGGAGACAACCGTTAATCTGTCTTCGCCGATAATTTCCCTGTCCAAGATTAATTTCGACTTTATGTAGAAAGCACTAATTTAGATTTCACTGCAGAGTTTAAACTTAGCCATTTGAGTTCACCGGAGCTTAGTTTAGTTTTGCTTAGCGTGATTTGACTAACAACTATGACAAACCTAAACATGCTAAGTGTCTTGTACCCACGGCTGTTGCGAACTTGACGGTCTACTTCCATTCACCTCACTAAATTGCAAGCTACCTTATAACACTTAAAAAGTAGTAAATATGATGCATCAGTATGAAAACCGGTATGATAACTGGAAATCTATGTATGCCAATGACAAAGATTTCCTGATATTTATAGATTTTTAATTTCAGATAATAGTAATTAAATGATAAATTGAAAGAGATGTCATATACTAAAGAAAAAGTGACTAAGGCCCCCAGTGAGCAGGGCTGGGATCGAAACAGCGACATCCTGCTTTCGCGGCAGACGCCCTAACCACTGGGCTAACCAGGGTCCGAATTTTCCTAATTCCTCCTATTCTTAAGAAATTTTCTTAAGAAAAGAGCGTACTTCCACCTTAAAGGCCGGCAACGCACTTGCGACACCTCTGGTGTTGCGGGTGTCCATGGACTACGTTAATCGCTTACCATCAGGCGATTCGTTTGCTCGTTTGCAATTGCGTTTGCCTATAGCATAAAAAAAAATCTTATTTTAAAAGTTTGAGTTGCTTTACAATTGAGTAATTAAATACATAATTGATTGATGCTTATGCACTATCCCACAGTCAAACTGTGTAAACTGTTTTGCGGGACTCTGTATTTTGTATATGCTGTATCTTTTTGTGTTAATAAATAAATAATAAATAAAAATATAAATAAAACCTCACTACAATATTATTATAAAACTGTGTAATAAAAACTTACCTATGAAACTCCAATTAAACATGGAATACCCCGTCTAAAGGATGACTCACACTAGATCGGGCCGGTCACGTCCCGGCCCGGGCCGATCAGTCAGTTTCTACAGAAAGCGTCACGTGACCTCCGAAGGCTCCGATCTCGGACGTGATTATTTCTATAGAAATTGACAGATTGTATTTATTAAAACATTATAACAAATATCTTTCGCATCTGGTTAAAGTAGGTATTTATACTATATCGATGGCAAACTAGCTTACGGCCCACCCGATGGAAAGCGGTCACCGTAGCCTATGGATGCCTGCAACTCCAGGAGGTCACATGCGCGTTGCCGACCTATTATAATCTTGTACTTTTTTGAAGAACCCCATACCTACTGTAATCTTTCGGGAAAACCTTGGCAGGGAGCTCTTTCTACAGCCGCAGCGTCCGCGGGAGGAATTGAATACACGTATTTATTATGGTTGCCAGAGCTCCAAGAGGATTCACTGTGTTGACAGCTGGGGACCCACGGAGCAACGCTTGCCCCTTTAGCTGTCAACACAGCGAATCCTCCTTTTTTGAAAGGGTCGGCAACGCGCATGTAACACCCCTGGAGCTGCAGGCGTCCATAGGCTACGGTGACCGCTTACCATCAGGCTGACCGTATGCTTGTTTGTCACCACACAGTATAAAAAATATAATAAAATAATTTCCTTACTATACAACAAAAATCGGTTTTAATATTATTTACAATTTGATACAATGAGTATGTACAGTCGCCACTAGATACGAGTAGGTACGATAAAGGTGTTAAAAATATCTGATCACACACTTTAACGCTTTGATAACAGAGACGTGCTCAGATATTTGTGAGTAACTGTACCTTATTGATATTTTTTAGAATTTGCTTATGAACTCTCCAATAATAGAGCATTGATGTTTATTATTCCTACTAGGAAATTTAGTTCCACATTGTTGCCATGATTCTATGTACCTAAATATTTTTCTATTATGTATTACGTGTACTGGGCATCTATTCTCAATCTTCAATAACTTACTATAAATACAATAACATTTAAAATAAAATAAGGACTAAGTTTCACCCACATTTCCTGGATACATGGCAGGCCAAGAATAAAAGGGCATCTCGCTCGCTTTTACCCAGAACGTGCAAAGTTTGGAACGACCTACCGTCTGTTCGTTTTGCGATATGATATGGGGTTCTTCAAGAAACGAGTGTTCAGGGCTTTAAGGCTCAAAGGTCAACAATGCATGAGTGGTTTTTGCGATGTTACTTATGTCCATGGGCGACGATGACCGCTTCCCATCAGGCGGCTCGTCTGCTCGAATGTTACCAATTTCACTTAAATAATCATACATACCTACATTGCAACGTCGGAGCGGTTTATTCAACAGCCTTGACTAGTAGGCAAGGTTTGTAAAAACTATTGCCAACATAAACATTTTAGAATAGGTCGCCATAATCCGTAGCATAATCAAATTCAAATTAAAACTATCGTGAGACATGATAATATAATAAAAAATTACGGAAACATTACGTATTTTTAGTCACTACGCGTTAGATCAAACATAGTTTGGCTGAATAATTGTTCGTCCTTATCTTTCAGTTGACATTTGAGTTTGTTAGAAAGAGGGAAAACATAATTTAACTAAATTTGTCTATGAATATTTTTATTAAATAAGGGGATGTACTTATATAACAGAAAAGTGCTTATAAACCGGTGTTGGAAACCGGTTTGTCTTTAAAAAAAAAGCTCGTTAATAATTTCAGTCAATCATAAACCCTAGTCAATTTGTCATTTAATTCATTCATTTACTTTAATCAATTGAACTTAAAAATACCAATTTAAATTTAAAAAAAAGTTAGCTCACGTTTTAGTTGTAATATGTTTTTTTTTCTTTTAATAAAAAAGCAAAATGTCAAGCTGACAGATAAAAGCAAATAAACATTCAGCTAAATTGTGTTTTATGTGCATTTATGAATAACGCCATAAGATTCTTTAAATAGGTTTCCAAAAAATAATAAAAACCGGTTCCGAATTTTGCTTTTAAATTGATTGAATATGTATGAAATTGTCTTTTGTAGAACAGAGGCCCCCCGTTCGCTGTCTTAAGTGGTAGATAATGGCCTGCTTCCTGGTTTTGACTTTCATTAATTATCTCTATCGGGCGTGTTTTGTATTTAGCTAGCTTTTATACCTATATTTTTAATATCTTTGAGAGGGCTTGGAAACCGATATTTATCAATACAAAAATATTGGTAGTATGACTAAGGAATGCAATCGTTAAATATTTTATAAGAGAATTAGGCACCGGTAATTTACCGGTTAACCGGTAATTTCTATAAAAAGTTTACCGGTTTGCATTCCCTTATTATAAACTTATTTTTCGTTTATTGATTTTTTATATTACTTATTCGGTGCGATATGAACCTATAAAACTCTATAGATTTTATTTACACAGAACTATTATCGATATAAAATTATGAATTTTTTTTTACACATATACAAAAAACCCCGTAAAACCTCCACCCGAGGAATAGTTCCTAGGCCCGTTGCTCGTTGCCCGTCTGGACTGCGAGGCTTAGCCTCTGGGCATGAATATAGAATAAAAGAACGTGGGCTTTACCATGACATCTTAACGTGATACAGTTTTGGTTCAGTTTAGGCCCAGTTGTATGGAAGTGACTCAGTTTAGGTCGTCAACTGAATCGCCTTAAGACGTCATGATATAACCAATCAGCCGAAAAAACTGTATACCTAATCTTTACGAAACATACGTTTGTATCATCATCAATGCAAAATTCTTCGCTCATGTCATTCTTACCCACATTTTTGATATTTTTGTTCTGCTTTGTGTGTTTATTTATTTTTATAAGTCCTAACTGGGCAAAGCAAAATCCTGCCCGGTGGTAACAAAAGTCTATACAAAGTTTTCCTTCTTGACGCCTTTTAAGACCCTATAAAGATTGAATTTTCCCACTTTTCTTTCACATCTAAGCATCATTGTATCATTAGCAATCGTTAATGCTTAATAAAATAATACTCTACCACTATTATTTACGTATCGAACACATACAAGTCAAAGGGAACCGAAATTTTACCAATCCAGTCACCGCCAATTAAGTTTGAGTTAATTGGGATTCCATTAGTTTGATTATTATACGTGTGTCGTGTAATATCTGATTGTGATAAATACACTCGATAGCAAAAGTTTCGGGTCACTAACATTATTTTAAATATCTCGGAAACGAATAGACCTAGCGTATTAAAACAATGGGTTTTTTTTTATAGACAATTTAATATTACTGAAATAATAGTACATTACATACCAAGGCGAGGCCGAGGTCGACCAATATGTGATCCGAGGCTTTCCCATTTACCGGCCGAGGTTTGTATACTATTTTTCAGCCCGACGGAGCCGGCAGGCGGCAATTTAGTTTTGCATAAAGTGGCGCTTACCGGCCGGAGGACTGAAAAATACATTACCTACATGTATAAAATAAAAGTACATCATTTTTTTTGAATAAAACGGTAAAGTAAAAGCGTAAATTCTACTGACATAGCTAGCTCACATAGGAAAGCAGGATACTTAAACTTTAACCCCTTTATTCTTAAACGTTAACAGACGATTAAGTTAAATTATATATAATATTGTCTTCTGTTACCGCGATTGTTATTCATTGAAATTAATCATCATCTTAACCCTGTGAAAACGAGTGCTGTAAAGGGCTCGAAACGTAGGATCATGGTGTTAATAAACGCGATTAATCCGTTCTAAAGTGTTTAATTTCAATTAAATTATATATGTTTTCTCAAGTGGCCCGTAGAACCGATGGCCGTTGGGGCGGAAAGGTTCTCGAGTGGTGACCGCGTAGCGGAAGGCGCAGCGTGGGTAGGCCCCCCACAAGGTGGACTGATGACCTGGTGAAGGTCGCAGGACGCGGATGCGGGTGGCGCAGGACCGGTCATTGTGGAAATCTTTGGGGGAGGCCTATGTCCAGCAGTGGACGAATTTCGGCTGAAATGATGATGTTTTCTCCCTTTCTAACAAAAACAAATGTAAAACGAACAGATAAGGACATACAATTACTTAGCTAAACTGTGTTTGATGTGCGTTTATGAATACCGCCATATAAATCTCAAGTTCATGTGTTATCCATGTGATACACACTTGACACGAGTTGCAGTAGCGATAGTATCGTAGCAATTTATCTTAAAGTCGTCACTGTATTGATATTGCTACACTGCTGCGCCGTCTAACTATCATAGACACAAATAGACTATGATCATGCTACGTCGTAGATATTGTAGTAATAGGTTCGTGCTACGCCGTAGAAATTGTAGCAATAGGTACAATGCTACGCGGTGTAGCAATGACAATGCTACGGCGCAGCTGCGTAGGCACACTTGAATCATTATAAATGATACTTTTTCAAATCATGTTCACAGTAAAATATACATATATACAAGTGTTACAAAAATGCTATTGATGATTAAAGGCGTAATCAGTATTATGTCCTGGACAAAATAGAGAAAACATTTTTGATGCAAAATCAAACTCAGGTCAAAAAAAGTACCAAAAACGATCACCATTTACAAAAAAATATGGCTTATACAAAAAAAATGGCATTAAAGTCGTTTTTTTCCTATTTTTTCTAATCAGCCCATAATACTTTTTACGCCCAAAACTGCATCATCAGAAATTTTGTTACATCTTTTATAATATTGGATACGAAATTTGTATACAAATTTTCTCTTGAACGCGATATGCAAACTTACATTCATATGTATTTAAATTTTGAATTTCGAGATCCTGTAGCAATTTGCCTCCTAATCTTAGTAGTAGTGAATGCCCTGAACTAAATTTTACTTAAACTAGGATATTTAACGCGAAAATGTAGCTACTTAAATACAGCCACGGTTAGACTTCAATTGTTACCTTTATTCGTGAAGCAGACCACAGAGCGCTTCGCCCGAACAGAATTTCTTTCAATCCCTATTTTCCGATACAACCTTCGTGATTTCGTGTTGTTGACTCGTGTTAGTCTGCTTCAGACTTGTTGCCAATGTGTGCAAGCGAAATGTTTTACACGAAATATACGTGATACGATATTTTTATATATCATCCCTATTGTATTACCCTGTGTAATACAATAAAAAAAAATTAAAATTAAAAGTACTATTCAAATTCTACTCAGTAGATGTATACTTCATATTAATACAAATTATACTACAGGGCCTATGCATAAATTGCGAAAAAAAATTTGGTTGTCCCGTACAAATCGGTGGCACCTCACCGGGAATGTAAGAAACAGCCAATTTTTTTTTCGCGATTTCGGCATTGGGCTTATAATGATAGTGATAGTGATAGTGATGTACAGTTTGAACGGCCGGTTTTTTTAACCTGTAGATTTCAGGCGGATTCTACACGTAAAAATCGCACACACAACACGCAGTGTCCCCTCGTTAATTTTAATTAAGATGACTTTACAATTGTAAAGCATGAATTAAATCATTTATTAAACATAATAAATGTTTTGAAGTGACCTTGGTTACTTTTTCTGTAGTATATGACATCTCTTTCAATTTATAAGAAGACTTTATCATTACTTCTCCTTTATACTTAGTAAAAATCACAAAATAAACACAATACAACAGTACATGACAATTACACAACCACGCTACCCGCACACAATTTCTTTCAATCCGAATTTCCCGACACAGCCTTCGTGACTGTTGATTCTTGTTCCGTGCAATCGACGGGACATTTCACGTTTTGTTTACAGACAGTAACAACTACAGAATGGAGACGTATTGCGGAAGGCCTCCGGAATCGTTTGTGGCTTGATCAATGTTTTTTATGCGTTGACTTTAATATCTGAATTAGGAAGTCGTCGTAAAACTATAATTGTTCTATCCAGTTTTGCACAAGTAACTTTTTTGATTGACGGGCAGAATTCGCATTCTCTCAGTCATCATCTCAACCCTGTGAAAGGGCTCGAAACGTAGGATCATGGTGTTAATAAACACGATTAATCCGTTCTAAAGTGTTTAATTTCAATGTTCTATCCACTTAAAAAAAAATATTATGAAACGTTTTATCCAGTCGCCATCAGTGATATCAGAGCGGCCAAATAGCTCAAAACTATCTGAAAACGATTCTGACGCTTGGGAAATAGAGAGATTATGAATTTAACCAATCTATGTGACTTAATGAAAAAATAATTATTTTAATAAATCATTTAAGAGATTATGAATTTAACCAATCTATGTGACTTAATGAAAAAATAATTATTTTAATAAATCATTTAAAAAACAATACATACAAATTAAATTTAAATAACATTTAACCTAACATTTAACACACAATGCAAGGAATAAAAAAAAAACCTAAATACAATTTACAAAATCCTACCTACCTACCTTATGTCTAAACCAACCTTATCCACAAAAGGCCCCAAGGCATGGCGCAAAGAGGCTATCTGTAAAATAATAATTAGAGGTGTCCATTACATACGTTTGGAATAACCTTACTCTGTTTTGTTGTGTCTCGATTATTTTTAAATAAACATTTGCGAATAAAATCACATGTAACAAGATATTAAAGTACTCTTAGATATTAGTCATATCTATTTGAAACGCTTTGAGAATGGATTACCAGTATGAAAAGAAAATTATGCTATGCCTAGACTTAAATACAGAGTAGGCTTAAATACAAAGTTTAGTATTAAACCCACCCACTCTTAATCACTATAAGCCGCACTCCAATTTACATAATTAAACTGTTAACGGACTTTTATTCAAACAATACGATAATTCATAATTTATAAACTCAAATCGTTATCTAAGATGCCTTAATAAGTCGCGCTTAGGGATAAATCCTTAGAGTTTTTTAAAATGAAATTAGCCGAAAAAGACTGCGCCATTAAAATTACATTAGCATAAATAAGAATGCTAATCTAAGGAAAATAAATCTCGGGAGGGAAATAAAAATAATCCCTTGGTTCAATGAGCTGGTGACGGATTTACTTTACGGCCTAGTGCAGGAAAGCTGGCTAATTAATTTGTATTGCTTTGAGCCTTGCTTTGAGCATACTAACTCCCTCATTAACCTACAAGTTACTGGCAGAAAATTTTGTTCGGCACTCATTATTGCAACTGTACTTTATTTTTTGCACGTGAACCAATGGCTTGACGCCTATCTAATGAGGCCCCGTTGTGGTCAAGTTATTACCTTGACGAATACCTAAGCCTCACCTTCGATTGTATCATCAATGGCTGACAAAAATCCGGTAACTTTCGGGTACGATATACATAGTTTAGTTTTAGACTAAAAATAGTATAAGTATTACATTTTAACTTAGGTGCTTAACCTGACACTAATAATCTTGAGAAGGCTAATTACAAAGTAAAGAGTTAGCTATAATAACTTCTCAACAACAGCCTAACGGGTAGACCTGTGAATATAAAAATGTGTTTCAATACAAAAGGCTTTATTAGACGTTTTATTGGGAAATAAAATAATAGGCCCTGGACCCGTGGAGAAAACAAAATATAATAATGACATTCAAAATAATAGACCAAAGTCGTATAAAAAGCATAGACAATAATAAGCACGTAAAAAAGGTAAATTTATATAAAAAGATTGTGCATTCTTGCACAAGATAATAATATCATTAAGATGGGCATTTTAATATAGTCTTTTTGATTTATTTGTACTTATACATTTCTTATAAATTTCTTTAGGTACACAATAAATAAAATAAAATGGTGAGAAAACGAGATGACATAAAATGTCTGCGATATAATTTATTCCGTTGAGATATATCTTAAAGGTTAGATTTAAAGAGACAATGTCAGACAATATGAAACGTATTTTTTTAAAGCTGGCTCTCGTACAATCCAATCTGATTCTGATTTTATCATAGAAGTATTGAGCCAATCACGGTGCGTTGATACAAAAATTAAAATCAACATTGTATCTCTTTGAGCAGAATGCGCGTCTATGTATGCAATACTTATTAGCTCACGAGATAAATTATGGGTTATTGACTTGACGATATTTTACCCACTATTTTATTTAGCTGTAATTTTACCATACATTTTACCATACCGAAGAGTAGTCAGATGCAGGATGCCAGGGTCAGATGCAGAAAGGAGTATAGTGCCCTTCCCTGAACCCAAGCCTGGGCTCTGCCCCATTGACGGTGTGCCCACAATATATCTCTTATTAAGTTCACTATGGGACTACGTCAATATGTATAAAAATCACCCATAATACTTATTTCTTTTCTTGTGTGTGTATTTTTGATATGAGTGTATTTCTATTGTTCTGTTAAATCCATATTTTTAAAATGCCTAACGAAAGATGAAAGACAAAATAACAGCCCAGACTTAGCTTGGCACTAAGTAGCTCTGAAAACTTTTTACCAATTTACCTCACATAAATATGAAAACCAAACAAAGCCTGCGAAAAACCGTTCAGACACATTTCAACTAAAATGAATAACTCGATGAATTTCAATTTCAATCTCTGAGGCAATTCATCATATCCGTGTAAATAAATTTGACATTTAGAATGTATAAGCCACAACAGTTTCAGGGGTATTCCCATGGGTTGGGATATTGCAAAAGCTTTCCTAAATGCGTCCATCACTTAATACCAAGTTTAACACACTTTTATTCTAATTAGCCTTTGGGGGAAAAACTCTGAGGGTTAGGGATAGGAAATGTTGCCTTTTCGGCCCTTGGGACACTTGTTTAATTCTAAGGGTCGTCTAGACCGACGATTTAGGAAGTTTGCATGGTTTATGCATAGATCCGATTCAGTTGTGTGGTTAATTTTGTTTACGACTGTTTTGGGGTTTGAATACCTAATTAGTATATGGATATGTGTTACAAGTTATGAGATTTACTTACAAGCTTAGTGACTATTTACTTTAAAATTTTTGTTCTTTATATGAGAAGTCCTGCCTTGTCATAAAATTATGGTTTAAGACTCACACTAGAATGGACCGGTCCGATCTGTCACTGTGACCTTCGAGGACTCCAAGCTATCACATGATTCTTTCTATAGAAATTGATAGATCGTCCCGTCCCGCCTCGTCTCGTCCCGTTCTAGTGTGACTCATCTTTAAGCGTTCTTAGTACGATACAGTTCTTTAAACGCATCTTAGCAGTAAAACAGCACATTGAGTGCAAGTAACTCGCTAGATCTGAAAGTCGTTTTTCTAGAAAATGGGAAAACGGTGTGATACGCGTTACGACGCGAAGTGAATTGAGACACAGAAAGTAAAAGTTAAAAAATCCTTATCTATCAATCAATCACCTATCAATCTATGATAAATATCGTGGTTGAACAAGGAATGATTTACGCTAGATGCGGACGGGCCGGGCCCAAACGAGAAAGAGTCACGTGATGTTTTGTATAGAAAAGGCTTCTAGGTAGATTTGTGTAAGATTATCGTAATATTTTTTTGTTACTTCTATTCTTTACTCGTAGCCATATATTCCAAACCCCGGTTTAGTTCAAAAGAACGGAAGATAAAACTCTCACACACGCTATAAGGATCCCCGCAATTACTATTACATCACATCAGCATACGTTCCCAAAACCATATCGCACGATAACGGCGAGCGAAGGTCCGGTCTGACCTCAAAACCTAACGTGCGCCTAAAATGGGCTCCAATGCTTCGGAAGAACCCTCTTTCTGCAAACGACAATGCTGAATCTTTTATTAGTTTCGTGAATGGACGCCCAGTTGACGTAACCGTCGTGGACATCTGTTGTGATATTACGCCATCCTTGCCAGGGCGTAGTTTCATCGATCGGGCCCAGACGTAGATTATCCCCCGAAAGAATCCGTATTTTAGACATTTGAGAAGGTTTGCGGTATACTTATTGTTTGCTCTTAAGAGGTTGACAACAGCTAAATCATTGCACACTGTCTATTTGTTTCGGAATATCAGAGATTACCGCCTGGTTTTAAAGGAAAAAAAATACGAAAACTGAAAATAACAAAACCGTGGATTTTTGTGATATCTGACTGATGAAGATATAGAACCGTTAAATGATGAATTTTAGACCAATCTTTATAATTGTTTTCAATCGAGCCAGTTTCGTTAAATTAAAGATCTGCTTCGTCTAGGGTCTTTGAAATATGATAAATATTAACATATATTTTTTGAAATGTTAGAATAAGTAGTTAAAAAAAAACCTAAAAAAAACATGAATTATCCAGGTGTTGTCAACCCCTTAAGGATGATTCACGATGTGTGAATTCAACTATGTGTTGAAAGAAATCAAATTATTCAATTAAATATTTTGATGTGTTATTAAAGTAACTACTTAATGGCGGGCGTACTGAACGCGCGTAACGCTCTTGATGAAAAAACTGGTTGAGAATGATTCTGTCTTGGAGTCCCGGGATCGTTTGACTGCAGATTTAAATCGTCCAATGTAAACCGTGGCAAACACACCGAACTCACTGTGTCCACTATACTGTCACTGCCTGCACTGAACTTTTGACAATGCAGGCCATAATGTAAATGGTTCACCCATGAAACTAAAGGAGGGAACAAAATGAAATATCTAGTGAGTTTCAATGATCTCTAAGCCCACTATATCTGGCCACGTGGAATATCTGAGCAAAAATTGAATCCCCCGAAAACGGGCGCGATTTCGGGAATCGGTGAGTCGGCAAATGCTTAATCAGCTCTGCCCCTTGTTTTGTTAATATTAATATGGGTATTTTTACTGGAGAAATACCCATTTTATTAACATGGGTTATTTTTCCGGCGCTTGGGAGATACATATCATTAATTGTTTGGGTTTAGTTCAGAATTTATGTTAAAACATACATATTTGTAGACGGACTTATTTGTCTGAGTATTTAGCAATCCCAAGGGCATACGAAAGTGGAATTTTAAAACAATACAAATACTAACTTATTGACGTGAAAAAAAAATATTTCTTAATTTTTATTTTATTTAAAATATTGCACCCCTGCCTACCTGTTTACCTGTTTGTCCCTCTTGCGGTGGAGACCGCTGGGTGTTGGTGTGCCGAAGCCCTAGCATTTATTAAGGAGGTGGGAAAGCGCCTGAGGGAGAGTGGTCACGATCCTCGCTCCGGGTCTTTCCTGTTGCAGAGGTTGTCCGTTGCGGTTCAACGTGGAAACGTGGCGAGCGTAATGGGCACCTTTGCGTCCGGAGGGGCGCGGAGTGGGTTTCATAATTAATGTGTATGTGTTTTTAGTTAAGGACTTTTTGTAAATTGTAATTTAAGTTTAATTTTATGACATTTTGTAATTAATTTATATAGGTATTATTCACTTAAATATTGCAGGACATATATTATATGTCATATAGTACCTAAGTCCGTTTAAGATTTCATACAGATACCTGCGCACGACAACCCACGATGCGCACGATGAGGCTGTTTCCTCGTGGTGTAATCTGACTGCTGGAGTTCCTCAGGGCGGAGTTCTTTCTCCTTTACTTTTTTCGTTGTTTATTGATGGTATCACAAAATCTCTTGCCTCATGTTACCACCTTTATGCCGATGACCTACAAATTTACTCTGCGGCTAGCTTTGGCAATGTTGGAGCTTTAATAACTAAAATTAATAGGGATCTGGACTGCATCCGTGATTGGGCTTTTTCTTTCGGCTTAATGGTTAACGCAAAAAAGTCACAGGCAATAATGATTGGGAGTCCTCACTTCATATCCAAGTTGTCTGAAGTTACAATGCCTATAATTCAATTCGATGGAACACACATTCCTTTTTCAGCAACTGTCAGGAATTTGGGTATTGTCATGGATCAGACCCTTTCTTGGGTACCACATGTCACAGAAACCAGCAGAAGACTTTTTGCTTCATTGCATTCGCTTCGACGTCTCCAAAGTTTTCTTCCGACTCACACGAAGGTAATGCTTGCACGTTCTCTGCTGGTGCCACTTCTTGACTATGCGGACATCGCCATGCTGGATCTCACTGAGGAGCTGCTTGACAAGCTGGAACGTTTGCAAAATGTTTGCATCAGATACATTTTTGGCCTTCGGAAATTTGACCATGTTTCGTCATTTCGCTCCAAACTTAATTGGCTGCCCATCCGGCGCCGTAGAGATATCCATATTCTCTCCCTTCTGTTTAATGTCCTCTTTTCCCCTTCTTCCCCTCCTTATCTATCGGAGAAATTCAATTTTTTAGCAGACGGCAGTGGGCATAAGCTTCGTTCCAGTGCAGATCTCTCTCTCTCTATACCATCTCACGCACATCGCTCTTATGGCAAATCCTTTGCGGTGTACGCTGTAAAACTTTGGAATTCGTTGCCAGCACCTCTCCGTCAGTGTCAATCGGTTGCATCGCTAAAGGCGAATTTAAACAAGTTATGGTTGTGTGACGATTCTTCATCTTAAAGATGTATGCGGTTTTGTTTTGTTTTGTTGTTGCTTTTTTTTTTTTACTATTATTATTGACTTTGTATTTATGTGTTATAAGTATATCTATGTATGTATGTATATGGTTGTATATATTTATTGTATTTTCTTATATTATGGTGTGTAGTATATGTCTTGTAAGTAGGGATAATTTAGCAATAGGAAGTTTTTGGTTTTTTTTTTTTTTGCCGCGTTGTACAGTACGTGTGTCTGCCATCTCAAATTCTCCCTCAATTACTCAAAGGTTAACTGGAAGAGATCCCTTAAAGGGATAAGTTCGCCTTTGTACAAAATTTGTATTTCTTTTTTATCCAGTTTTTGTTTATCTTGCATTTGTACAATAAAGTGTTCTACTACTACTACTACTACAACCTAGCTCCTAGGGTTCCATTTTTAGGCACTGTGTGTGCAGTCCCATTTGTAAATCTATATACTTACTTATGTATTAATCCTTCATCAGTGTCGCGTTACAAATGTACTTTAATATATAAATTATTATGCAGTAAAACTCTTTTATCTTAGCCATCCATTTTTTTCTAAAAAACAAAACATGTATTAACAAAAGTATTTTACCACCGTTAACATCAAAAAATCCGAAACACCCAACATATTTTGCCGGTAATACCTCCATCGTACAAACGCAATGGCCAGAAAATAAAAGAAATATGTATGGGATCGCAAAGTTACAAAATAAAGTATACATCAAATAGCAATTGCCAATTCGGAATAGGAAGGTTCGCCCTATAAAGTACGTGAGGCGGTCAAAAACAAACTTGTGTAATAAATAACCCGATCGGATAAGAGAAGGGCTATTTTATATTCAATAAAATATAAGGTACCTACATAAAGCTCAATTGACATACAGATGTAGAAAAAAGTTTTTGCAGTGGCCGAGAAAATGGGTTTTCTTTAAAAGAAAGATCGCAAATTGTACCACGCCCGGTAATTTGTTACTGTAGTGCAAGATTCCGAACGCGTACTTCCGATAGTACTAACTTGTAGTTGGGAACATTTTTACTATAGTTAGTTACACTGAAGTTGTTGAACATTATATAGGTAGTGGTGCCCACTTTGGCTCCGTTTTAGGCCGCCAGGTATTGGTCTGCATTTATGTTGTTATTGTATACCACGTCGGTGGAAAACAATCATACGGCCCGCCTGATGGGAAACGATCACCGTAGCCTATGGACACCTGCAAAAACTACAGGGGATCACATACACGTTGCCGACCCATGAAAAACTTGTACACTCCTTTTTCTTGAAGAACTTCTTCGTTTTGGAGAACTCCGTGCTACATTTGTTAGTGGTTATGCCATTAGCCGGGTAGGCTGAGGACCCAGGTTCGATCCCCGACTTGGCCTTGGATGGACTTGGTCTTTTTCTTTAGTATATGACATCTTTTTTTTCAATTTATAACCCCATGCATTGTTCATCGGGAAAACTTTGACAGCCGGAGCGTCCGCGGAAGGAAACTCGTATGAAACTGAACAGTGCGCGACCATTTACATTGCAATTTATGCGGATGAGCATCCTGTCTATGATGAGCGGTGCAATGGTGAAAAATGGACATTATCTCCAAAAATATCAATGTATTTCCTCAAATACTTTATAAATGGAGTAGTATGGTACTACTCTCCGCCCGAACTCATATCGATCCTCTTTTGCTTGGGCTACCCATATATCCCGCGCCCGCCGGTACATGCCTCCGCAAGTATTATATAATGCCGGAACGAGAGGAGCCGAGTGTCAATTATTTTTTGCGTGTTCAAAACGGTTTATATTAGCTTTTTCTATGACAGATAAATATCTGATATTCAGTACTACTTATTTCATAATCTGTGGTAGTAGTAATGATCCCAACATGATTCGAGTCGCGATTACTCGCGATTCCCAATCGTGTCATATCGATATCGCTCAATTTACTAAGGACTTTTGACTCCAAAATAATGTGTAATGCCGCAACACTATTGTAACCAATAGACCTAGAATATCACAGACATTCCTTACACAATTACATATGTACAGACACAATTGCACTTACTTTAGTCCCATACTACCATTCCTTACGGGCTCCCATAATAGTCTGCCAGGCCATTACGTAGTCTAGATTGTCGGACGAACAGATGCCAACGGCAATTCACCTACTTGAAGGTATGTAATCAGCCGTGTACAGTCCAGTTGGTCCTTTACTATAATGTAAACTTTGATAGAATAGCCAGGTCTAACTAATGTTCTGGACCAAAGTCTTATTTTGAACTATACTTACAGATCTCAAATATGTAGAGAAAACAATGCTTCTATATATTTTATGTATGACTGTATGTGTTCTGAACTCACACTAGAACGAGACGGGACGGGGCGGGACGGGACGATCTGTCAGTTTTTATAGAAAACGTCACGTGACATCCGAGGTCTCCGAGCCATCACGTGATTATTTCTATAGAAATTGACAGATCGTCCCATCCCACCCCGTCCCGGTACGTCCTAGTGTGAGTCATCCCTAACTCCCATATTTATATAAAAGATGACAGATGGTTTAGTTAAATTATGTTTTCTGTCTTTCTAACAAAAGCAAATGTCAAAGTAACAAATCATCATTCAGCCGAAAAACGTCCACTGCTGGACATAGGCCTCCCCCAAAGATTTCCACAATGACCGGTCCTGCGCCACCCGCATCCAGCGGACTCCTGCGACCTTCACCAGGTCATCAGTCCACCTTGTGGGGGGCCTATCCACGCTGCGCCTTCCGGTACGCGGTCGCCACTCGAGAACCTTTCCGCCTCAACGGCCATCGGTTCTACGTGCAAGTAACAAATAAGGACAAACAATCATTTAGCTAAACAGTGCTTGATGTGCGTTTATGAATAATGCCATAAATAAATAAATAAAATTATGTACAGTTGATGTCAAAAACGTAAACATATTTTTGTCGTTGACCGTACCGTTAAACTTAGACAATAAATAAATTATACTATAAAACACAAAACTATGACATAACTATATTAAATTAAAAAATAATGGTCTTTTATCAGGGCGTTGGTGACCCAGTGGTAAGAGCGTGCGACTTTCAATCCGGACGTAGCGGGTTCAAATCCTGGCGGCTCGTTCCAATTAGTTATTCGGAACTTACTGTACGAAATATCATCATAATACCATTTGAAGGTCAGATGGCAGTCGCTTTCGTAAAACTAGTGCCTACCAAAGCGAACCCCGGGCTCCGTACGTGAGCCGTGGCATTATGTCGGGAAACGCTAGGAAGACGAAGACTGGTCTTCATTGATGCATCTCGACCAGTTTTTCTAAATAATATGTTATAAGGAAATACCTATGTTATAAAGTATAGTGACATAAAGAACCCAACATTATTATTCAAAACAGGAAAACATTTACTTCACCAAAAGGCCAACAAATTTAACAACCGACTAAATTATGGAGCACCTCACGATAAATGGTCTTACGGCATAAAAATCGCCGCGAAACTTTCGTTCTCCTTTCACCAGGGCAGCCATTGTACAACATAATCGAAGAATATTTTTTTGGAACTGTTGCTAACCTTTCTCGTAACTTTTATTCCCTGGGACAAGGGTCAGCCGCTTTAGGATAGATTAAAAAACATTATTTACCCGTGTATGGACCAAGCGTCAAAGTTTTATATTTCTGACAGGGGACTGAGGGACCCTTACATGAATTTGCCGACGCAAACAAAACGATTAAATTAGAACTTCCCGTAATTTAATATACGCCTAATTTGAGTTTTATAGGGTGTAATGTAATGTTTTGCGGGTTGCGTGGTTAAGTATTCAAGTGTTACTTTATTGACCGTTCAATGTTTAAATGAATGCTTTATTGGTATTCATTTGCAATTTATGGTAATGAGTAAAACTTTTGTATTTATCGGTGATAAAATTACGGCATTGGCTCCATTGAAAGTGATATTCGAATACTTGTTGACATTGTGTCTGAATTCAATTTGTTGCTACGAAAAGAGTCAATTTCCTTAGGAAATTTATTTACAACGCCAAATGTTCGTCGTGATGATTTCTAAATCCGTGGAAAATATACACTGAAATATACCTTTTTACTAGGATTCAAACGAAAGAGCTTCGCTGACAAGGTCACTACTAGGTTAGGTTAGGTCAGACATATATATGCACTCAACTCTTTTTACTAGTCTTAACTTTTTTAATCTACTATATTAAAATAAATTATTCGGCTTCGTTTTGCTGAAATTCCTGACGTTTCTTGTACCCTTTATTTAAATCACTTTTGTATCAAACTGAAAAGTCCACTCAGTTTTAAATCAGTGTAGGAAAGACCCATCAATAACAGAAACAATCGCTTTCGAAATTTAAAACAACATTTTTCACGGAGATGGCTTCGTAAAAGCATTGTGTTTAACGCGCACAATAAACAGTATAAAGTAAATAGATACACAATTACAAATACAATATCTTTATTTTTATCACTATCGCCGGTTCTAATCGTACACTACAGCTCGAGAAGATTATTACCGGAATGAAACTCGGCGGGAAACAATTGTTTAAATTTTGCAATTCGGGATCAATTGCAAAAATAACACGAATTGAGGGGGGTGTACCCATCGATTGCAGCGCAAATCACTATTATTTTCAATGATGAGAAAGATAAGTCTATATACGAAAAAGATATGCTTGTTTGTCACCGTCGTAGTATATAAAAAAAAAAAAAAAAAAAAAAAAATTAATATTTCTGAATAATACTAACATTCAAATTACAAAACTACACAAATAGTCAAAACTTATGTCTGTTTTAAAATTTCGGACGCGTCGGGCATTCTTCTTCAGCATTATTCCTGTCACATCCGCGTCGCAATGCGTAATGTCTTTTACATCGTATTTAAAATGTGTTTTTTTTATTTTTCCCACTTAACAAATGAATTTCCCCAGTTACTAGCCGTCACTCTTGTGCAGTTAAAAATGTCTCTAGTGGACTGTGTTGTGAAGTGATACGCATAATGTAAGATACTAACAATGTGCTCTGTAAAGTGGCTGCAGCTGTTGGTGATGCTGGCGGCCTGCTGGGCCCAGGAGGGGGAGTGGAGCGAGGATGCCGAAGACCTGGGTGAGTTATCTTATATTTATATACATGTTAACTAACTAATTTGGCTCAGGGACCCAAGAGAGTCTTGGCCTCCGAAACGAGAGCATGCCACCTGCTCCGATCATGTGCAACTTCTTGCCAGTTACTGACTTGAAGACTGCACAGATCTGCCTGCACAGTGTCCTCCCAGCGGTACCTGGGTCGCCCAACCGGGCGACGTCCAGTCGGACATCCCATATACGCTCTCCTGGCAGCACGATCCTCTCCCATTCTGAGTAGGTGACCGAACCAGCGAAGTCTGTGTGATTTTGTTACGCCGATGATATTGGGTTCGGCCACCAGCCTCTGGATCTCAATGTTTTTCCGGACCCTCCATGTGCCGTCGTCTCTCTTGACAGGTCCCAGAATCTACATGTTGATTCATAAAACTTGACGGTGATTAAAATAAATAGGTATATACGATTTTAAGCTAACATGATCATTTAGCTTTAAACTACTATGTAAAACGACATATTTACCATGTACTCTCTAAAACGTATCTTAAAATGTTCAATCATGTAAGAATATCACTAGCTTTAGCAGAAATATAGTCTGACAACCACAGGTGCCAAATTTTTTTTTTCCAATATAATATGGCTCCCTATGTTTTCACTGGGGCTATTTTTTTCTACTGCAACCTGTGGTTCAAAGTTCAATGCCGAAACCTTAAAAACGTACGGAAAAAACCAAACCAATTATCACATAACGAGCACATGTTGTTATGCCTTTTATGTTACATCAAAGTGTTCGGGAAGTAACAATATCCGCCAGTAATTTATTTTCAAATAGAAGGAATAAAGCAAATTCCCTTTGAAGTAAAATGTGATAATGGTTGTCAAGGTATTATGTCTGATTCCCTTTTTATGTGGTTTGAAATACGACCAACATACTTGTACTTTAACCCTTTTCCTCCGATTTATGTAGTAGTCAGAAATAAAATAGTTTTACTACGTTCGGTACTAAAGAGGATGATTAACTTGAAGTGTTTAAATGATCAATTAGTAAATCCGCACTGTCATGAATTAATTAACTAATTATGATTGAAATTTACAACACAAGTGTTCACCGATTGAATACCGACATAAAGGTTCTGTCATATAGTCCCAATTTTCCTGCAATTTAAATATTTCTCTTAGAAAACGTTAATAAAACTGCGTTTCAAAAATTTATGTACTATATTATCTTGCACTCAAAATACATAAACAAGCAAATACGTAACAAATAAAAACATAATTTCCTTTACGCATCCCCAACAGGTTATGGCGTGACATTTCATTCCCATCATTATTACCGACACACGCTCAATCATCAGCACTTTCCAATTACATTTAAAATTCATTCATCACGTCCAATAACTGGGTGGCGAGAGCTTTTTCGGTTCTCTGCTCTTTGATTAGATTCTGTACAGAACAAACCCATCCATCGCGCAACCACAAAAGGTCGGCGGAGCCACGTCCGACACTCGTTCCCCATTCGTTCCGCTGTCCAGAAATTTTTGCAATAAAATTAATCGTTCCAATAAAATTGGAGCCGAATAGAGCCGCCCATGCATGAACACTTTTTAATTGGGCCACTCTTTTTGCTCCTTTCGCAGCCATCCAAACGAGAAATCGAACTTGGGAAGTTCTTCCCGCGTTAAGTACGTATTCCGAATCAGCAAAGTCCTTTGTTACCGGTGCTTGCAAAAGTTCCCAGAAGTTATTCCACTTGTAGATAATTAGTTACAGGTCAGACAACCTCAGCTCGAATAACGAACGATTTATGAGCCAACGGCGCCGCCGGACAATTTAATAATCGGTGCTCCCAATCAAAAATGAGCAATTGGTCGGGTGTAAACTCGGCCCCCGATGGATTGCATAAAATCAGAGAAAAAAACATGGAATAACGAGCCGAACAAACGAAAATATATTTCCCCATTTTCATTTTCGACAAGCAATCGGGTTTAATGGGTTGAGCTCGATTCCCACTTGAGTTTGTTCCATTTTGTTTCATTTGATCGCTTCGACGATTCATTGCGAGGTACGCCGTCGAACGGCCGGTGGTGTAATAAAAATGTTTTGGATATTTCACCTATGAATAATGGCTCAATCTAGCTCTCCAGGTATGTAGTGTTATGTTCGTGATGTTGAACAAATCGTAAGAGCTACCGATGATACACTGAGCAAACCGAAAGAGCTACATACACTACACTGTAATAATGATTAGGGATTGACACTTGTCATCTTGCCAAAAAGTTTCTTGGCAGGATGACAAGTGTCATTGCCTTTCATTCCATTCCATTGGTAGTGTTTTATACTTCACTGAGTTCAATGAAGTATTTAATACCATTTCATTTAAGCCGCAATGTTGCAATGTCGCAACACGCACGTACCTTAAAAGACAATACATCTTCGCATCATCATCAGTCGTTCCCTCAATGCTGAGGATCGTGACATCATGTCATTCTCTTGAAGACCAGATTCCTCCATAGGTTCCTATCTCTCGCCAAATGCATTGTCTCGTGCAGATTTAATTGCATGGGTGCAGTTATTTGGGAGCACCATCTAGTAGGGGGTCTCTTGCCTTCAACTTTTCCCGTCATTATGACTCTCTCTAGGCTTCCACCTTCGCATAATTACATATTATCCCACTTTGCTGTCGTGAAACATTTCCTTTTTGGCCATTTTGTATCGTTTTAAATTTAAAGTTTCATTTATTGTAACAAAAAAACAGTATTCTAAAATCCATCCGTAACATGGGCTTTGTCAGGAGGATACAGATAAGGCACAGCCGCAGACTTTGCACATAATTAAACCCATACAAGTCTACAAACGATGTAATCCGCAACATCTTTGTCAATCATAACCACTAATAAAGGCCAGGTAAAAGGTTCACCCCGGATGGTAGACGACTCAAACGTCCCCATGACACTGGCCGCATTGCCCCGCTAAATTGCCAAAGAGATCTGTTGAACCAGGTACGACCCGGACCGAGGATCGCAAGATCGCAAGTCTCTGAGCCGCCGACCCAACATCCTTATGAATTCCTTGGCCTCCGCACCCTAAGATCCTGCAGTCTCTACCACAACCAGTATGAAGTCGTACGCCGGCTCCAAGGCAGTAGTTTTTAATCATTTTTGTTCTTAAGTATGATAATTGATAATGTCAGTTGATTAAGACGTCAAAATTCCGTCGGAATATAAATTTAGTTAGCCGCACAACTTTCGGAAAGTGACTAAAATACAGTTAACAAACTAAAATATATTTATGAAAGTCAATTACAAACTTTCTATCACTGAAGTTTTCTAATAAATTTTAAATTAAGAACTTCAAAAAAATACAAAAATCAACTTTGAACAACCTGAAGGTAATAATAAATTGTTTATTTTCATTCGTATTGATTCATTGTATTTATTTCAATAACTAGGTAATTATCTATGTCAACGAAACAAAACATGTCATAAGTATATATTTTTTTTTTCATTTTTGCATTTTATAAATTGAAAGAGATATCATAATATACTACAGAAAAAGTGACCAAGGCCCCCGGTGAGCAGGGCTAGAATAGAACCAGCGACCTCCTGCTTTCGCGGCAGACGCACTAACCACTGGGCTACCTGATCACGGCAGCCAGAGTCCTAAATTTCTTAAGTATATGCAATCTTTTATTATTTTTATCGTTTAAGGTGCGTTCCGCCAATACTAAGGCTTAGACGTACGTCTAGTACTGCCCTCTAGATAATCTTTATTAGCTTTTTTATTAGATTTCGTGATTAAATTATTCATGAATATACAACTTCAATTTATTACGGTTATTTCAATGACTCGCCCAAGTTTCATTCATTAGTATTATTACGACATAATGCTAAAAAGTTATTCAGATTTTACAATCTTGATTAGTTATGGTACATTCTTGTACTCATTTGTCAGGCAATAAAATGCTCAAGGCTTTGAGTTGTTAGCATCGCTTTCGTACTTATAAACTGTGCGAGATGCACAGGGCTCTGCTCGTATCGTAACGATAACAAAAGCATTTCAAATTCTAAAGTAAGGATCAGCTTCTTAAACTAGGCGAGTTCATTTTGTAAGAACATATTCACATAATATATGAAGAAAATAAAATTGAATACATCACTCCAGTAAGTGAACTATCTGGAAAATAATGATGTGCGCAGCTGTTTCTCTGCTCACTAACTGCGAGTAGTGTGGGTTTAGTGGCACAGTGCGTTAGTCAGCAGTATGGGCTTATTTTTGTCTGGTCTTCATTTTGGCTAAGGATTTATTGTGCAGTGGAAAGGGAAATATGAAGTACGTAGGTACCATACAATATGGGCTTACATATGTGTAATTAGGAAGACTTGAGACTGTTGAGATTGAGCTGCTCTGGTGATAAATACAAAGGTTGACATCCTTTTTCCTAGCGTTTTCCCAGTTTGTGCCACAGCTTAGAGTCCGCTTTGGGAACTAATTCTAATATTTGGCGTTAGTCGTTAGTTTTACGAAAGCGGCCATCTTAGAGGATTTACTCACATGATGTTTTCTTTCACCGGAAAGCGATTGGTAAATACCAAATGATATTTCGTACATATGTTCTGAAAAAGCGCCGGGGTTTGAACGCGTGACCTTCAGATTGAAAAGCACGTGAGGAAACCGGACTTATTCTAATAAGGCCTAGTCCACTCTCTGGGTTGAAAGGTCAGATGGCAGTAATTTTCATAAAACTAGCGTCTACGTCAAATCTTGGGATTAGTTGCCAAAGCCGGGAAAACCCCTAGGAAGATAAGATTAAACAGTTTTTTTCTTATTTAAATAAGTTTAAATCTCAAAAGCTCGAGATAACTATTCTGATTTCATTGTCAACACACCGCATAAAATCAGTCCATACTGCGTCTCCCGCATTGCGGGCTAGGTCAGGCCTGACGTGTCTCCACAATAATTTTATTAATATTACCCCCAGAAGCCTGTCACGCCCGAAGCCGCTCGTATATCTTGAGTCCGGGAAAAAATATGATATATCGAGAGGACGAGCGACGTAAGAGCTTTCCTTGGCTTCTCTTGACGGGGCTTAGCGTCTTTTAGTGTTCTTGAAACCCTGTAAGTTACTTTAGTAAGTGAAAATGTTGGTAGAATGTTTGTCTATACTAGTCGTAAGCTGACTTTAGGGATTTCTTAAGAACTTTAAGATAGCTCGTTACTTTTTTGCGTGTATTTTGCATTTTTAAGGTTCCGTACTCAAAGTAAAACGGGACTCCGGTGTCCATCTGTCTGTCCGTCCATTTGTGACCAGGCTGTATCTCCTAAACCGTGATAATTAGACAATTGACATTTTGACAGATAATGTATTTCATGCAGTATATTCAAACGCGTGGTAAGCACAACGGTTGTTTATTTTATTAGGTACCTTTGAATTAAAAATATTAATTTCTAAAAAGGTAAACCAGACATTTTTTTATATATCTAAAGTCCTGCGTCAATACGTGCGTTTAGTTCCACTTTGTTTAATTCTCTTCTCTTTTTTTCCCATCGCACTATACTCGTACACTTACAGCCAAAGCTACTTACGGATAAGCGACCATCGCGCAAAGTCACAATCAGTTAGAGTGAGTCTATGCTAGATTTCGATAGCACAGACTGTGAAAGTGTTAAGTAAACGTCATAATTTAATCGAAGTTTGACGTTTAAAATAACACTTACACGCCTGACAGTTCATTAACTGAGAAAAGATAACGTGGTTTGACTCTAAAATTATGTCATTTTCTCGGCAAAATCCGGACATTTTTGATGTACAGTCAAGTGTAAAAATATGGTGGTGCACATCTTACTCAAAAATATGTCCCATAGCACCTTATGCCGGTGTAATAAGAGCGTAGTACCATATTTATGGGTCGATTATGTCGAACCATATTTTTGCACTTGACTGTACTTATTCTCAAAAGTGAATACGTATTCATTCTTGCACGACTTATAGTAACTGGCTTTCGTAATTTCCGTAGACCTTTATTTTTATAAACTAAAACTTTAACTCTATCTTCTTCTTCTTACTACCGTTTAATGCCACGGCTCAGGGAGCCTGGAGTCCGCTTTGACAACGCATCCCAAGATTTGGCGTAGGCGCTAGTTTTACGAAAGCGACTGCTATCTGGCCTTTTAACTCAGAGTAACCGTGTTCCTCATGATTTTTTCCTTCACCGAAAAGCAATTGGTAAATATCAAATGATATTTCGTACATAAGTTCCAAAAAAGTTATTGTTACGAGCCAGGGTTTGAACCCGCGACCCTCGGATTGAAAGTAGCTCGTTTTACCACTGGGCCATTGAACGCTCTTCACTCTAACTCCACAATAAGTTTCTAAAAGGAAATTTCCATTTCATATTGAGCAATTTCCCCATGACTATCAAGTATGTAGAGTAGAAAAATTTAGCGGCAGCTATCATCTCTGAACGTGGAAACTGTATTACGAGGCTGATGTTTTTTATTAGCAGGCTCACAAAAGGGAGGCTCGGAGGATTTTTGCGTAGGGTGGGAATTTTTAGCTTACTAAGCGGATGGGTTATGAAGCTCGCTAGATCGTCGCTTAGTTTTGCGGAGAAATCCTTCTCCGCAAAAGTCAGTTTTTGTCTAGATACTTCAGGATGACACACTAAGTAGAACGGTTTGGTACGTGACCGTGCCTGGCCGATCTGTCAATTAACAAATGAAAACGTGAGATGACCTCCAAGTGCTCCGAGATTACGTGATTCTTTCTATATAAATTGACAGATCGTTCCGTTTTGCCCGGTCCCGTCCCATTCTAGTGTAAGTCATCCTTACTCAGTTGGATTCCATACGGTATTCTATTGGAACTCCGATGGTATAACTACACAATAAGGAGGGAGTCTATTTCTGAGTCTATTTTTGCATAGTTTTTCTTTCAAAGTTTGAATAAACGGTGTAATTAATGTACACTTTTATAACCATTTGTTTTACAAATAATGATTTACTCAGAATAGTTGGAGTACACCTAGCTTGGATTCTAGACGATCTTTCAAATCGTGGTAAAGCGCCAATTATTTGCGTAATGAACTCAAATGTTTGCGTCTGAGCCTTCTGTGTCTCCTATGTACATATAGCTATGTACATAGACAATACATACATCTTAGCATTTACCTATTAATCCTCCACGTCATACAAGTATACAGAATTGGTACAAGCTTCGGCCAATACTGTTTCTCTAAGATCGCTTGGTTATATAAATATTTTGACAAATTCACCTCCCACTCTGGGTCTGGAATTTGGGATTCTGGCGTTCTGGTAATTGGTCTCATCATAGATGTAGTCACGTTCATAATTTACATCATATTATAAATCTAAAAAATAAACGATCTTTGACAAGAAAAAAGTGAATAATCCTGTTGCCTCTTTCTAACACATCGTATCGTGTTTTGCGCTCTTTTTGATCGCGAGCCTGTACCCTAAAATGACTGCTCAGAGTAGTTTTGAATTGGCCGCGCATGATCTAAATTCTTATTTCAGTATGTAACTCAGAGGAATCGGCTGTCAACGGGACATTTCTATAACTACCTATTACACATACTATATAATAAGTTCATAAGAAAATATATATTTATCTCTCATAGAAAAAGCGAATGCAAACCGTTTTGAAGACTACGAAAAAACAATTGACTCTCGTCCCCCCTCGCAAACGTAAGGGTTACGTACGATTAGAAATATTATTTATTACTGACGCCGGCGCGTGCGCTAATAATTTCAATATCTTCGGAAACGCAAGACTTTCAGACAAACTAGCTCGCACGGAGAGTTCAGTAAGCCTGCTCTCTCCTTCTTCTTCTTCTACGTCTATACGCCCACTGTTGGGCATTCGCCTCTGCATTTGTCTTCCAGATTACCCGATTTGTTGTTTCTCTCATCCAGGGAGGGCCAGCGAGCTTCTTTATATCGGCCTCCCGTCTGGTTGGAGGTCTATGATCAGGTCTGTTAGAACGAGGCCACCATACTAGAACGCGTCTGCTCCATCTCCCGTCGTCTCGGCGACATACGTGTCCAGTAGGGTGGCTCAAAAAATTTTTTTTTGGATATTTGACCAGGGCACCCCCTAATTTTATTCGATTACCCAATAAGATAATCTGTGGAGATTTTCAAATACCTACGTTAAGTCTAAGCCGGTGCTCACCTACCCTCAACTTTTCTTCATACTGACATTAGCAAGTGTACTGAGTTTGGCAAACGGTAGTTGTATGCATGCTTTTAAAATGTTTTGAAGAAGTATTTTCGTGTATTTAATATTATTAACTGCATAAATACTTTTTCTAGATAAACAATTAAGATTTATTTTTGTTACTAAACTGTCAAAAGTGCTTATTTGAGTCATGACAACAACCCGAAATAGTGATACTGTGTTTCTAGTAGGAGTGAGAAATTTGGATTCCCTTGCTTCATTAATTCAACTTCACTTCCAACTACCAGACAAGTATTTCAAAGATTCTTGCACCATCTAAATGTTTTAGAATTTATACGAAATGCGTCCCAGGTATAGGTAACTGTTGAAGAGTTATGAACTGTTTGGAATATATCCCTTTATTTAAGAGATTTAAAGAAATCTGGGACAATATAGACCGAGACAAATTTCAATATTTGCCACCAAATTTCACCATTGGATATTTTTTGGAACCGATGTTGAATTGGCTAAATCAGTATTCCAATGAAAAAAACAGTCAGATGAGTATGAGAGATGATTACTTGGAGTTGACTGAGTTAACAATGCTTATTTTTGGAATACTTACAAACAAAATGCATTGGAGAGCACCGAGGCCTATTCATCATGCATCATCTGGATATCAAAGTTGCTTTAAACGATTAAAATCTACCTGTTTCGCGATCAGAGTGACATATTCAAGCTTACAAAGCGAGAGTTGACTCAACTCGAGCGTTTTGTCAAGTTTGGAGCCCTATTTTATACTAGAGCATGGACTGAAGCTGCTTTTGCAACAGAAGCTACTAAGTCAGACCTTCGCTTGTGGTTTAATTTGGAAAAGTATAGCTCTGTGGACCGTAAAGTGTCTAAGTGTGCAAAACAGGTACTGCAACGTCATTTGTGGTATATGTCCGATGAATTGGTTGGACTCGCTCTCTTCTCCGACACAGTTAGCGATACAGAGAAGAAAAATATTGTGAAGGGGATGGCAACGTCGATGCCATCAAATACTCGATCGGTACGAGGTAATGGATCTCTTCTTAAAACAGGTAAGTATCACCCTTGGCGACTTTGCTTCTACGCGTACGGCAAGATTACTTCAAATTGAAAAGATTGACGCCTCATATTAATATTTTATTAAAAGGTTAAATTTTTGATTTTGTTTCTGTTTTGATGGTCAGAAGGACCTTAATAAATGTTAATTTGTATGTTTTAATGATAGTGTGACTTTTATTTTGAATGTAAACTTAGCTCCTAAAACGTTAAACAATTTCAATTTCTTGGAGTCAAAACCGTTGATGAGCACCGTCTTCTTCGTTTACTAGGACATTGAAATTTTACCAAAATATTCCTTTAGGCTAGTGTAAAAAATCTGGGGGGTGCCCCGTCCAATTTTCCATAAAAAAAATTTTTCCATACAACTGTGAGCCACCCTAGTGTCCAGCCCAGGCCCATTTCAGAGAAGCAACCCGTTGACCGATGTATACTTTGGTCCTTCGTCGGATATCCTCGTTTCCTCAAAACCTTCCTTCGTTCCTTCATACCTACAAAATATTTCGAAAGGTAACAACTGGAACTTTGTAACTGCCCTAACCTAGAAAATAAACTAAAGCAAGTCTAGACTACGTAACACAAATTCACGACCCAAACCATCGCTAAAAAGCCAAAGAGACATAACTTTAAATTAGGTAACGAAGTTAACTCAGCGTAGGTATCACGCTCCAAACATTACACGAAACGCAACTCCATTTTAAGTGAAAGCGTTTGAACAACTTTTGTTAATTACAAAGTTTAAGTATGCTCTCAGGGATTGCATGTCGCTAGTAAATAACGTTTTTCATAACATGACAGTATGGAAATAACATTGCAATTTCTACAAAAATTCACTTCACCTTACGTTTGTAGTTAGGAAAATAGGAAATAATGTTGTTCACGTGATTTACTGCCACGGGCTATTAAATAATCCATGACCAACTTGCCGCGTTTGTGACGTCATAGTTTATTTTTACCTTGACATAATTGTTAGTGGAAACAATTATGCTATTCATATAAGCTAGTGTGCGTCAAATCCGTCACAATTTTCTTCAACATTTGACTCGAGGTTCAAAATAGGTATAATACAATATTTTCTTAGTTGATTAACTACTATAACGACATTTGAGATTAGGTATACGAGAATGTTCCAAATTCTTTCGTTCTTATTTCAAGATTTTAAGTTGTGCTTTTTATCACTCAGTCGCTATATAATGCTACAATTTTACATAGTTACAAGATACCTAACGGAGAAAACATAAATAAATATTTATTGTAAGAATACTAACCCAGTTTTTTGAAAGTATGCGCCACAGAAAATAGTTGTATATTTTCAATAAAAACAAAAGCTTTAACGCGGCGTGAACTAACAAATTCAAACAATTTTATTTAAAAACAATTGAATAAATAAATAAACAAACTAAACACACCTCGGTGCATGACACAAAAACGCTCTGAAACCGAGGAAAATATAAAATTTGTGCATTTAGCGTTTGGAATCCACCGACATCAGAGCGGCGAAATGTAGTCAGATGAACGTGGTTGCGTCGGGTCGACCCAAATATACCGTGTTATATGGAAAGGTCTTAAGTCACATGAATTTGTAACACACATACTCTCTATTTTTATGAGAAGGTGTTACGGGTCGTCATTAGGCGGGTCACATAGCTAGGAGCCACACATGTCGTGTTGTGCTCCCACCAGTCACAAACGTTCGACACCAGGCGTTATACTTTAGTGCCGAGCGTCACGACACGTTACCATTACACAAACCCCCAATCTAATATAATTTATACTTCCGATACATTATGCGTGACATTTACTGAAAAAACTCAATGTCTGAACAGCTTTATTGTGAAATTATTCTAAGTCAAATGCGGCGGTGACATCGAATAAAGGAGCGGGGCTGATTTGGAATTTCATTTCTTCCCTCTTATCTCAATGCGACGCGGCGTTGTGTCGCGTTAGGTGGGATTTCTGTTTTCCTTTTATTTATATTGAAGGTTTCACAAAGCAAAATGTAGGCATCTAACTTTATTTTAACGCATTAACTACAGAACAATGGAAATAGACAAATTACAGGTAGCGTTTTATAATTGCGTTTGGCTATTTATAAATGACACGTAAATAACTGATGATTGAAGAATGTGGGCTATTGAAAAACACAATTTCTCTATTAACTTACACGTATTAAATAAGGTAACTTTATTAAAGATTTCTATACATTTACCTATCTATTATCGTTCGCTAGCAAATTAGTTATCTATATTTAACAGAATAGTAGGCACTCGGTTCCTGGAGTTTTTTTACTTATGAAACATTATAAGTTTTACGGTGTTTATTTTAAGAAAATTACAAACAAATTTGCGACGTAAAAACATCTTATATATTTATAGTTATAATGTATCATCTATTAAAATATCGGTGACTAATTTGATAGCACCTGGTACAAAGATTTGAAACTCGGACAGCGGTCTTGGAAATAATAGTTCATCATACTAAACTCATCCGAACGAATTGAGAGAACATCGGAAATAAAATTTATTATTTTAATTTAAAATTGGTAAATATAGTTAATTTTTAATATTGTCTTCCGTTACCGCGATTGTTATTCATTGAAATTAAACACTTTAGAACGGATTAATCGCGTTTATTAACACCATGATCCTACATTTCGAGCCCTTTACAGCACTCGTTTTCACAGGGTTAAGATAAACGCGATTAATCCGTTCTAAAGTGTTTAATTTCAATAGTTAATTTTTCTTTAATTAAGGGTCACCCGGGGTTAGCCACGTAACCCAGAGTTAACCATTTTTGATATCAAATTTGACTGCTCAACTTCGTGTTAGCAGCTAACCCTGTTTGGTGCAAGTGGGCCGTATTGATTTTATGTTGATATAGAAATTGTGCCTACTTTATAGTAAATCGATATTCTTGGATTTATAGTATAAGAAAATTCTGTCAATATTCTATAATTGAGAAGATGTTTTTTTTAATATTTCTATCCAGAATCACGACCTCTTTGTATCCCAATAAGAAAAAAAAGTGTCCCTAAGGATTTATTCCTATTTTGATACCGTTTTCCATATAATCTGTATGGGGTAGCAAAAAATGAAAGTAACAAAAATGTATGAAAGTTTCTGTACTTTTTTCTCCTATTGAGAAATCAAGAGCTCGTGATTCTAAGTAAAAATAAATTAAAATTCTAAGGAAAAAAAATGCTCAATTATGGTCAAATTCGTTGGTAATGTTTCTATTCATGGTAATTAACATTTTCTTCCTTCTATAACAGACGGACGAATAGGTCGACTTGACATGATTTAAAATGAGTATGGATTCGGGTTATTCGCTGAACGAAAGTGCCGTACTTCAAACTGAGTAGTCAACAGCCCGAAACTCAAAATGATTATAAGCCTTTGATAACCGTTTCAGTCAGACCCTTCTTACAAACAGCCAAGGGCGCCAAATTGATTTCTATAAGTTATTTATTAAATGTTAAGTTAATTCTGAATCCGGAAGTGGAGCATTGAAGGTCGTTGATAGGCTTTAATGGAGTCACGATCCTCTGAAGTGAGGTGAGATGAAAATAAATTAGTTTTATTTTCAGCCATGAAAAAAAGCGTTAAGAACAATGCTTTTAACATACACTATTTCCACATGCATATTGTTATAGTAGTCTTAATACATTTTATTATTTGAGGCTCAAATCGTTTCGACGATTTTGGCTCAGAAAAAACCATACGATTCCGACAATTTGAGAACCTCCTCCTTATTTTGAGTCCGTTAAAAATATGAAAAGAGTCTCGAACTTATCGAGATTTTGTTGTGTTGTGACCTATCATTGACATCGTCTCATCTTTAATGCCTGTGGTTTTCCAAATGTTTATTTTGAAAAAAAAACGGTGCGTTCAGTTTACTTTTATTCGTAAAAATATCAGCCGCTTAGTTTATTTTAAGCCAAAAAGGTATTCGTTAGCCTAAATATGTACCTAAAGCTAGACCAATATTATCTTCACTCCTGTGCCAGATTTGTCTCTTTAGAAAACTGAAATCGTCGACTCCATCCATATATTTCAAACCACTCACAAATGCATTTCTTTCATTTGCAGCATAAAGGCACCTCTTAAAATGCATGCACTCGCCAAGAATAAATTCCCGTACTGCATCTTACACTTCAAAGAACCTCTTAAAGCGCGGCTCAAGAAAATAAAAACTGGCCAAGAGCATGTCGAAATAACCACGTTCAAAATAATTTTACCTCGAAGTCTTTATAAAGCTCATTTCCATGTTTTTTTCGTAATATTTGGACTTGTGGTTCAAAAGTTAGACGTGGATTTTTTGAAGTTCTGGATTATTTTTGAAAATATTAACTTTATAAAAAAAAAGGCTTTTTTGAATACGTATTTAACGATACCTCATACTTGTTGAAACGAAAAAAAAATCACACCCCACTTAACGTGTAAGTACCCCAAAAAAAATGTTGCTACTTTTTATTTTACCACTTTGTCCGTATGCTTGATATGTACCTATATTCATACAAAATTACAGCTTTCTAGTATTCATAGTCTTTGAGGTTAGCCGCAGACAGACATACTTACAGACAAGGCGAAACCATAAGGGTTCCTAGTTGACTACGGAACCTAATTTGTGGGCCAAATCGTATGCATAAAACATTACCCGGGTCTCAAACTTCCGTCTCAAACTAAGTGAATATCTATGTTTAACACCGCTATGGTTTTCTTTCCCGACAATAAAAAACATGAATATAAATAGGGGTAATATTATAGCTCCATTTCACGCCACAAAATAATCCCTTTTTCTTCACTGTCGTCGTGTTGGGGGCAAGTAATATGCACCATCAGTCATACTTAGGAAGAATTTTCAATTTACCCGCGACGACTAACCTAATAAAGATGGATTACTTGGTCTCGGCAACCTTCCACGTGGCATCGAATGGCTTGTAGAGTTTTGAGAGAGCTATAAACTTTACGACACACTTCTCCAGCTAACTAGTTAATTTAAAACAATTCGAGAAGCTTAGCAGTAAAAACTGCAAGTTTCACCAGGTATGTTAGTGTAGTTTGAACTTTATTATGTTCTAGCGCAAAATAAAATGAAGATCTTTAAGTTTGGAGACCAAGTCTGAAGTGACCTGTATTATGAGCAATAAAATTTAATCGTAGGTACTCCTCAAATCTAATAACTTTTAAAAATTATGTACTCTGTGGGTTTGCACTTTTTCATACAAACTAAATAGTAGGTATTTTTAATGTATCATCAGCCTAATTGACGTGTCTTATCATACTCGTAATGACAAACATCGCAGTCTTCTAACAAACTTTAAAGTCTAATAAAAACCAAAATACAAGTTATTTTTAAGTCGCTGAAGAAAGGTTGTTCAGTTTTGGGAGTAGTACCTATGATTAAACTTTCTGCTCCTATTACAGGTCACACCTGGTATAGGTAGTTTAGGATGTTTTATGATCATTGCCCGACTTTTAAGTATTTATAGTATTTTTTACAATCGTGACGTAATAAAGGCATATAATAATAGGCTATAAGAAATTCAAACCCGGTTATAGTTTGAATGAAATAACCGGTTCAGACCGGTTATGTCCATACAAAAATAACCGGTTTTGCATTCCCTAATAGGCTAGCCAGTGAACATTGAAATCTCAAGAGGAAGGGTCCTCCATCCCTACATAATTTTAAAGTTACTGCTCATTACTTTTGACCTTTATATTATACTTTTTTTAAATATATATATTATATTACAGATAATAAGCGCATTAAATAAGTAGTCGTAGGTACCACGTAAAAAAAAAACTACCAAACGGAGCCCTATTACGAATGCCATTATCAAGCGTTGAGTCCTCAACCGGTTTTCATTTGTAATCAAGAGCGCACGACGAGGCACAACATAGTTTACCCACCAGCGTCGTTGGGCACGGTACTCAAAGCTTGATAATGGTATCCTAAAATGTCCGACGCATGTTGCGCGTAGTAACTAAATACGTGAGTGTTCTCCGTAATTTTACTATTAAATATATAATAATTTCCTTAAATATTAATTTACCTGTGAGCTGGGTCGTCGACTGCAAGAGCGTGGCCTTGGTCCCCGCTCCGGGTCGTTCCTGGTGCAGAGGCTTGTTATCGCGGTGCAACGCGGGAATGCCGCTAGTTTGCTAGGCACCTTTGCGCCGGGAATGATGCGGGGCGGTTTATTTGATTGACGTGTAGATAAGTAGTTTTAGTTTTAAGTTTAATTAGTTAAGTTTTGGTTTAGTTTTTTGATTTTGTATTTAGTGTTATTTTTTATTAAGGATTATTTTTGTATTTTGATTTTATTATTTTTGACATGTTTTTTATGAATAATAAATATATATATGTTATTTACCTGTAATATAATAGGAAAGTGTTTGTTTAATAATGTATCGCCAAACCTACACCATAAATATTACATAACTTTAGAGATTATCGAGGAAATAAACAATTTTATAGCACGAAATGGCTTACAAAAGCAATTCCATATTAATAACTAAAATATTGTTTAAATTTAACACCCGTTGTGGTAAACATTAAATCCGAAAGCCATGTTTTATAATTATTATTTCAAAATAACATTAAACCGAAGTAGTTATTACGAAAGCGCAATTTATCAGAATTTAAACATAAATATGAATTATTGGCTCGATGTGTTTTAATCGTTTCCATGAAAAATGCTTGATAAGCATTCATTTAGTTCATTAATCTACTATTGAAATTAAATTGCAACGGTTCAAATTCACGTATTTTTATTACAATATGCGTGACATGTTTCGACTGCATCGGGCAGTCTTCGTCGGACAGACCGAGTGGTGTTGTCACCTTTGCGGCTCACGTCACGTCACGCCTATTGTAATAGAAATACGTGAGGTTGAACCGCTGCAATTTAATGTCAGTATGACTCATGTACAAGTCAGCACATTGGTCTCGAAGGGAGCAAGAAAACACAGAGTTTAATAATAAACTAACAAAATGTAATCTCACTGAGCTATACTTCCACACACAAATATTTCTCTTTCAACAACAAATAATCTTCAGATACCTCTTAATTTTGAGAAGCACATCATTTTGGGCCAAATGAGTGGTAGAAGAGCGCAGGGAAGAGCTCCTACAAGATGGACTGATGCGGTGAAGAGAAGAGTCGGCGGCAGTATACAACGAGCGGCCCACACGGCCCATGACCGCACTCAATGGAAGAAAGCAACATGTGGTCGCGATCCTCAGCAATGAGGGACCGAGGAAGAAGAAGACCTCTTAAAATTAGGGTAAACAAACGTTGGCGTGATCTAGAAAATTTTAAATGTGTTACAACGACATCTTCCATGAAATTGGGTAAACATAAATATAAGGCGTTTTATACACTCACGATAGTTTAAATTAAATCCTAGGTACAATGCCTCAAGGACCTACTTTAGATTTAAGGTAGGTAGAGGTAGGTAGTTAGGTAAGTTACACTTACTGTATATATTTCGAGAATAAATGATTTTATTATATAATATACTGTTGTTTAGTTGTGTTAAATCTAATAGAAATGACAGGAATCTGTTTATTAAAATTCCATACACATATCAAACGGATCGGTATTCCAACTAGTATGTAATTATATTATTCGTTTGTACTGATGCACAATAACAGGGGCCTTACCATGACGTCTTAACGCGACTCAGTTTAGGTCCTAACCTGAATCGCGTTGAGACGTCATAAATAGACGTGATAAAGTTTGTTTCATTTCATAAAACTACCATCGTCTTATAAGGCCTGAGGGGTTTGCTAACGGGATTCAGCTTAGGATCTAAACTGAGTCGCTGCCATACAACTGGGCCCTTACCATGACGTCTTAACGCGCCTCAGTTAAGGTACTAACCTGAATCGCGTTAAGACGTCATGGTAAGGGCCCAGTTGTGTGGCAGCGGCTCAGCTCAGGGCCTAAACTGAATCCCGTTAGGCGGCCACGATAACCCCCCAGTTGTATGGCCGCGACTCAGTTTAGGGCCTAAGCTGAATCCCGTTAGGCGATCGTAGGCGATCGTGGTAACCCCCCAGTTGTATGGCAGCGGCTCAGTTTAGGTCATACCACGTTCGCCTAACGCGATTCAGTTACATAGATAGAGTTGGGTTTTAGAGAACGAAGAACCTATCCTTAAGTAACATTACATAAACTACTATTTTAACTTTTTGCCACTCTATATGTAACCTATAAATTATATACATATACACTAGCAAAAGGTTATAATTATAGTTTATGTGACTGATTCATGATAACAGTGATTTTACGAAACGAGCGTAGCCAGTAGGTATCAAAATTTATCACACTAGAGTTTTATACCTACTACCTACTACAGACAATATACTTATTATAGTAAAACTAGCTCTAGACAGACGAGTAGATATAGGATAAAAGGACTATCGGCCGAAAAAAAATACGCCTTAAAAGTGCAGCAGTGCGACTCTTTTTTAAAACATCTTTCTTTTGGTTTGGAACGTGACTTTTCGTAAGTGCCAACCGCCTATATACTTTTAACAGTGTTGTTATAGTTCTGTGTATTAATTTGACACTTAAGCTTATGTCAGTAAGCTCTTTTTCGTACGAAACATTGACGAGTATGGTTTTGTATCATCATCAATGCAAGTTCGCTAATGTCATTCTGAACCAAATTTTTTGACGTTTTTGTTCTGTGTAATAAGCATTAATGATAAGTGTTTGGATAAACCGTAGTTGAAATAATGCAAACAAGGGCGCGCTTATACTTAAGCACCTCGGGTTTAAGGAATCTTAATTTGCGTTCGAAGAGTTACAATGCTCTAAACTGATTATTGTTGCAGGGTTTATCGTTTTATTTACTTTACCATTGTTTAACTTTCCATTCATAAATTGGTACTTATGATCCTTCCTACGTGTTCATCCGTTGATGAATAAGAATAACTAAATATGATAAATGTTCTGTCTTTAAGAACACAAGTATCTTATAAGTAGGTATACTTACACAAGCAGTGTTTTTTTTTTGGAGTGACAACGAGTTTTGTGCCCGCCTTATAGTAAGCACACCGTAGCTTATACTGACACCTGCAACTATAGGGGTGTTACATATAATAATATGTGCTATAAGTAGGTACCGGTTATTTGAAAAACTTTAGGCAGGTACACCCCTTTTTGGCCGTCTGTCGATAACTCACTTGCACTGCAAATAGTTTGCTTACCATGAATTGTACATAAACGTAGTCGATAGTGACTGCGCGATTCGATAGTGTTTCTATCTCGCCAGTTAAGAACGAGCAAGATACTATAGAATTGCGCTGTTAAAGAAATTCTGTCATCCACATAATATACATATAAATAAATATTATGATTATGAGCCAATCTTACACAAATCGACCTAATCCCACAGTCAGCTCAATAAAGGATGACTCACACAGATCGGGACCGGGCGGGACCGGACAATCTATTAAATATAAATTTCTATAGAAACCATCACGTGACATCCGAGGGCTCCGAGCTATCACGTGATACATTCTGAAATGTATAGAAAACATCCATAACTCAGGAACAAATTAACTATTCGTGATAAACACACGAATAAATGTCCTGACATAAAAGTCCCCAAAAAAAGTAAAGTGTTCTGTCCTGGATTTAAAACCGGGACCTCCTGCTTGTGAGCGGGTCACTACCAACTAGGCTAAGAGGCCGTCAAACATTCTAAGCAGAAATATTTACTGTTTAATTTGTTTCAGTATCGACGGTCGACGTTGACGCAGTGCTGGGCCGCACAGCGTCATTGCCGTGCGACGTTGCCCCAGATGCCGCTGAGGACCGAGTCTACATGGTGCTCTGGTTCCGCGCCGGCAAAGCGACTGGCGGGAAACCTATATACAGGTGTGTTGAAATATTTATTGGTTTGTAACAATACACATTGTTTATTAAATAACAACAAATTACAATATAGATCTTAAAATAAAACATAACTAATAAATAAACTTGTAACATATAATTGGTTTTATCATATAAATAAATAAATAAATAAATAAATATTGTGGGACAATGTTACACAAATCGACCTAGCCCCACGGTAAGCTCAATAAGGCTTGTGGTGTGGGTACTAGACGACGATATATATAATATATAGATACATATAAATACTTAAATACATAGAAAACATCCATAACTCAGAAACAAATATTCGTGATAAATATAAATATCGTATAAATATTTTTTATTTTATTTAGAATGACTGTGTTTGAAAAATATCATTAAATTTAAAATAAATCATTTAACAATACATTACTATAAGCTTAGCTAATTAACTAATCAAGAAATATAACTCACTAAATAATCCATGCGAAAACCAATGTCACAAGGGATATACAAATTGAAAGATTGTTATTTAAATAAAAAATTAGTCGATTTTTTTAAATTATAATACACCAAAATTAGCAGCCATCTGCAGAAGACTTAACCTTCCCTAGGTTCTTAATGAAGTCAGTAGGCAAGACGAGCACTTATTACGAACCTTGGGAAATTGATTCCGGCAGGATGTCAATTGTCAACTGTGGCAAAAAGCGGGAATATTATAGTGTCGTCCCTTTCCATCTTGCCATTTTTAATTTCTATTTTTTTCTGCCACACTTTAAGCGTTATCGATAGTTTTATTACGCATTTCGCGTCTTTGGTAAAGTTTTTTACGTTATTTAAACCCTTTTGATAGATTTTCATTACTAAATAAAAAATAATAATATATAAGTTAAGTCGTCATTTTAATTCTAATTTATAATATATTTTTGTACCTCACACAAATTACTATAAGTACGTCATTTCATGCTATTTTTTTTATAAATCTTATTAAACTATAATAGGTCTACCTACACGATTTTATCTAAAGTGTCTTCACGAACAACGTTTGATTAGTCCAAATCCCGTTTAGCAAGTTCTTGAATGTAGCAATAAGATAAGAATTTAAATCTTGCTCAAAATCACTTATTTCAACATAACAGCGTTCAAAGTGGGTACTTAGTTTATCGCAATTTACTGACAGGTAAATTTATTCGTATCATGGACGAATAAAGCAAGAGAAGTTGCAATGCCTATGGTTTAATAAACTATTGCTTGTCACTTGTTGCCATGGTTACGGTGTCCAGGACATCACTTGAATTCACGGTTTTATGGCATGAAAATTGACAAAACATGTTTTTTTTTTCTGGTAGTTATATTCCCTTCCTATGATGGTAGCCATCTACCAAGCATCGAATGATCACATCGAGATGTCATAATCGGGTTCGGCAACATTATCTATTGAACAGAAGTGCTCTCTGCCGAGTTTTTCTTTAAAAAAGGAATGAGTACTTACTAGTTTCTAATTGGTCGGCAACGCGCATGTCCATAGATCACGGTGACCGATTTCTATCAGGCGGGCCGTATGCTTGTTTGACATCGGTCTGATATAAAGAAGAAGTTTAGGTATTTTGGTAAGAGGTCAGGGCGCCGTACAAAATTGATTTAACTGAGACCTGCTTTAGTGTTGCTATCTAGTAATCATCATGCTAAAAAATCTACTAGGCAAAACCAACAATTTTACAATATACGATCAGGCGCCATCATCCAATGTTTTGCACTACAACGAGATCATCAGCTCACCTTGTTGGATGCCTTTCCATACTACGTCTTCTGATATGAGGTCGCAACTCGAAAACCTTTCTGCTCCAGTGGCCGCAAAGAGTCCTGTATAATCTTTCCATAATTTCGTAAATACAACTGTGTTTAAACTTTCACGATTCTCACACATAAAAAATTTACTACAATGGTAAAAATGCCTCCGATGTTATTTCTCCGGGACCAGCGGGCTAATGCTGTCCTTGAAACGTTGGACGTTAGTTTTAAATTTTTTTCTCCAACATGATCGTAAATGTATGCCTTTATGTCACGAAATGAAGACATGAAGTTTCTTGTTTACGGCTCCCCCATTTACTTCTTGGCCGGCGGCCGTGAAGTAATGTATGGCGTAGGTATGAACGAAACATTATTGTCCGCTGCTCTAACTTTTTAATTTGCGTAAGTACTAACACTAAACTGACAAAGGAAAAATTACATACAGCCAACGACCACTAGATACTGGCGACATAAAAAAAAACAAATTCTATGGTTCTTTGATTTATGTGCGGTTAAACATGGTGCTCGAATAGCTCATCCAAATGGCATCTTTAAAAAATAAAAAAGGTGGCCAATTAAACTTTTTTTTCCTAATTAACCATTTCACTAGTAGTTATTTTAATTTAAATATTTCCTCACAATGTTTGAGAAAAGCACTATACAAGCCTCGGCCGGAAGAGAGATTGCAGGACTTGTTAAATCCGGCCTCGTCTACGACTCGGCCGTCTACCACAAACTCGTCCTGCAATCTCTTACTTCACGGCATCTGCAGTAATGTACTATTAAGCCACTAAGCTCCGTTGTAGTGAATTTATAATACAATTTTTACAGGTAGAGGTTACCTAGACAGTGTCGTTTCTCTTGTTATAATTGTCCATGTTCGTACGTCGAGTTCCTCATTAGCGCTGTACTGTGAGTTTGAGCTCATGTAATTAATACCGTAGCTCATACTGCAGCCATGCTCCCGTCTTACAGCTGATTGACTAATTATAAGCCTTATTGCAAGAAGATAAGGGTTATCGAAGGTTAGTGTTCATGTCATGCGCAACTCCGTTAAACCAAGTTAGTCCAGGCTTGAGGTAGTCCCAATCATCTACTGGGCACTTCTTATTTTTTACCGACAATGATCTACTCGTATCTCCGCACTGAAACTGTCTGATTAAGAATTTCATTATTATGTTTTATATATGGGTAAATACCCGAAATTTTAGTTTACCTTATCATTACAGTATACTTGTTACTTCCCTGGTTAGTGTTTGTAAATTTATCCACATTATTAAACTCAAAACACCGTGACAGAGTGGTCAATCCGAATGCTGAAGGCCTAGTATAAAAGTTGTACGACACTTACTTCTCGATCGCGTTAGCGTATCGAGAGTTCAAATTATGTTTGCCGTTTATTTAAATCATCCGGCAACTTTCATATTTTGACCCCTCGATACGCTAACGCGGTCGAGGAGCTAATGTCGTACAATTTTTATACTAGGCCTTCAGTCTTCGCTGAAAAGGGCCACTCTGTCACGGTATTTTTTTAGAAAACCACTGAAAAGAAAAATTCATTAACTACATGAATATAATTACCGAACAGTCTGTTTCAAATTCGTATGATTTTTTTGTTAATATTTTCTACCGTTTTCATTTTACACATGATCAATCATTCGGAAAATCGAGAAAATCGCGTTTCATTGTCGGATGTCGGAAAAACGAAAACGGCCCTACTAAACTTTTATCTAGTTACGAATGGGTTCTATAACAATAGGCTTTGGGTACTTTTTTTATACCACGACGGTCGCAAACTAGCATACGGCCCACCTGATAGAAAGCGGTCACCGTAGCCTATGGACGCCCGCATCTTCAGGGGGGTCACATGCGCACTCATTCGTACGCTGCGTTTTTGAAAAACCCCTTACTGTAATAGTTCGGGAAAACCGCGGCAGGGAGATGATTCCACTATTAGATGTTCACAAAAAACTCTACTATTTTCCTGAATTTACCCGTTTTTGGATAAAAAGGAAAACAGCCCGCCACAGAGAATAACAGTCTTAATTTTGTTTAAAAAAAAATTGTTCTAGGCTCAAAAACTAGGGAGAAAACTGTCGTGTTTAATACACCTAAGAAATTGGCAGGTAAAAGTGTATTTTTAGTTCACTTAGTTCACCCAGGTGATATAATCTGGGTGAACAGACTTAACTACATTTTTATGGAGATAAATGACCCTGTTCCGTTATCTCTTAAAAACGAAAGCTCACCACGTTACAAGCAATTAGATGCAAAAAAATCAGTAATTTGTAAAAATAAAATCGGTTTACTTAAACCATTTTTTTGTTGCTCAAGCGTTTGAATAATGCATTCATATCAATCGTACATCTTACCCGAGCACACCTGACCAATGATTCTGCACTAATGCCAAGATAAATATGAAATATGGAAGATAAAAGTGGCGGATTGATTTAGCATGGTCCGGCCGGAGATCGGGATCACGGTTCCGGCGTCCGGGGAATGTCCGGCAATCCGATTGGGGCTTATTTTATTTTGAGATTAAGTTTCGAATTTTGTCCGGATTTTGGACAGCTTCAGTATTCAGCGCACGTTTCAAAGTAATCTAGTGTTTTGTTTCATAAGTCCGAGTCTTAGTCGTTATTTATGTCGAAATCAGATTAAACAAGAAATAAAAACGAAAAAAGCATAGATTTTAGTTACGGTACACATTGCGGTACATATTTACTTTTATTGCAATTTATTCAAATGTTTTTATGACCTTTCTTTTAACTCTTTCTGGCAACAAGTATAAAGGACCCCAGGTCTACAGTATGGAAAAAGTGATTTAAGTTAGATGTCATTGGGTTTTGATATACTGTAGACTTTAGTGCCCTGGACAAAAGTCCCTATGGATGCTACCACGGTTTCCTATTACATAATTGTCTTACAATTACTATAATTGTCTTACAATTACTATAGCCGCTTTGGTCAGTGAAAGAGTCTATTAAGTTAATAGGTTAGTGTGATCGTTTTAAATCAACGCGTACATTGTATGAAATATTTTTAGTATGATCTTAATTGGACTGCACAAACTAAGTTAAACGAGCAATACAATGTTTAGTTCATACTCAATATCCAGAATTTCCCAAAACAACCAAACTGCGAATCAAACATTGATTTCGTTGGAAACTAATTAAATATTCACCTAGTACGTGTCTGCGATAGAAATTGTTAAAAAATATTGTTAAATTCTCGCTTTTATTCGAACATTTGTGAAAAATGTCGAACGCGGGGCGAATACGATTCGTGAGGCTCAATCAGTGGCGGCTAGTAGTCACAGTAAAAATAGGACAACCAGTATAGTGTTTAACTTTTTGTTGAAACAAATCAAACTATTTCACTAAATATTATGATTAGTAGCGCGTAGCGTAGCCCGTTATAGAGATTGCATATACTCGAGAAATTCGCCAACATGCGTTAAGACCAGGTGGCCTAGTGATTATGGTGTTAGCCGTGTGAGATGAAGACCCGAGTTCTATCCTCGGCTTGACCTCCGGTGGTGTTGGTCTTTTTTTCTTTAATATATAGTTGATAAAGTAAAGTGTGTTGTTTATTGATAAAATAATCTTGTTTTATTTGAATTAAAATGATCTGACAAACCATTTGAAAAGCATGCAAGCGTTGACGTTTGAGCATGCCACTGGACGTTTAAAATATAAAAGTACCATACCATAACTGATAGCGAAACCACTTACGAATACTGATACTGATAGGTACGTAGTTATTGATGTAACATAAAATACATATATTTGTATAGGTAATTATGGACTGAAATTTTCCAAGCCAGAGCAAACGTTTCTTTTTAACAGCGCGCCAAAGAAATAGATACTGGGCCGTAACCAAAATCACAATTTTGTCCAGAAAACATCAAAAAATGTAATACAAATGATTGCCAAGTTAATTAGATCTCCTGTCAGTACCAAATTGTCACGGCGACAAGCTTGACCATTCGTGCGAATTTAACGAAAGTGATGCTACTGTTTTTAAAGTACTGTGCTATAGTTGCCTACATGATGTCAATAACTGGCTGTCCCAGGAAGATATTTAAGAGTAGATACATTATAACTAGTGGCTGAGCGACTTGGTAAATAATGCCATACGATTAAATAAATTTAAGAGTGCACATATGCGAAAAAAAAAGAGAGCGGGATAGATCTAATTGCAGGAGCACGTAAAAAACGAGAAAGAAGTAATGGACGGGCGCCTCAAAATAAACCGCGTAATAAGAAAATTGATGTTTACAACTAAACTAAATTTGTTGTGTGTTTTTAAAGCAAGATTTAAGCTCTAGTTATTACTCAACTATTTAACTATGAATTATTTTAATAATCTTAACAGTTTGGGCTATGTTTGAAAAATAAAAGTATCGAAGTCTTTGTTACTAATCGTGTTTTCACGTTTATCATGTTAAGGAAATATGTCGAAGTTTTATTTATGTGAATATCAGGCAAGTAGGTCTCATCAACATTTCAATCTAGACGTCTAAATGATATCAGCTTGGCAGTTGTGGCAAAGCTGTCGGCAGTGCTATTGTAATAGGTCCATCAATATCTATTAATTATCATAAGATAGGTAATATATAATATAGCTTAAAGAGACAAAAAGTAGTCTATGTCACTCTCCTTTCCTTCAACTATCTCCACTTAAAAAATCACGTCAATTATTTGTTGCTCCGTTTTGCCGTGAAAGACGGACAAACAAACAGACACACACACTTTCCCATTTATATTAAGTATGGATATATGTATATAAGATATTGACTGTTTTTATAAATAGATTTACTAATTAAAAAAGAACAGGCCATGTGCGTGTCGGGCTCGCCCACCGAGGATTCCACACAAAGGAAGGGTCGTGTCAACTGGTGGCACGGAACTTTCAGTGCGCTGAAATTATACGCTTTTCGGATTTTTATTAAGAATTTTCGTATATTTCGTGATTCTAGGTCAACTGCCCTACACGTTTTGATTCCCTTTGCTAATGTATGTGAAATGCGGCGTCAACGGCCGTATCTGTTGATTTTGTTGACGTTGTAGAGGTTTGGATTTTTCACAGCTTTAGGGGACCTCAGACCTGTGTGTTTGATATTAATTACAATTTGCTACCTCTACGGTCTTGACGAGAAACGGACGGAAGGACAAAATATATGTCTCACGGTTGTTTCAATTCGATTAAGAGACCAACACCTTCATTACAATGTTGTCACGCTATCCTACCCGTGATCATATAATGAAAGGACAATACTGTTTTTAAACCAACTATGGCATAGTTCTGCCGTCAAATGTCAAAACGCTATAACCCAAAAAAACATAGTTTTGAGAAAACGCAATTAAAGGTGTGAACAGTTCGACCTTCATAGCACCTATACGAAACACTAATATAACAATCGACGTAGCTGAACTATGGAAATTCGCCTAATTCATAAAAATATTAGCCAAAAAGTGATTTAAATACAAACAGAAATCTGCAACGAATCACCAGCAATCTTCTAAGCAAAACGCTGTAAAATTCTAGTTTCTCGTTTCAGCGTTTTGGCTTCTAGCATGTAAATCACAATCTGGTTGATTGCATAAAAGAAAACATCACAAATGTAATTGAAGGTTTAAACATAATTCATTCAAAAAATTAAATAGACTATCAAGTTTCTCATTATTTTTTATAATAAATTATACTTGAATAATAATATCTTTTATTTCCTTTGCTTCCCTCGTTTTGGTGTTTTACAGAGTTCGAGAATATACTGATTTGATGAATCAAAACGCTGCAAATAGAATTTTGGTAAACGAAAGAAGGCACCGTGGATATATTAGTTACAAAATAAAAACATTGTAACTGCGGTTAAACATTGTTACGTCAAAGACGTAGTTACTGTGTTTTGACTTTTTTCTACGGATTTATTGAAATAAGATATCATAATTCAGACAATAAGGAATGATAGAAGAAATTAAAAGTAACCATTCGGTACAAAAACACATAAAAGGCTGTAACTCGAGTTACAGCGTTTTACCAATCGACGGTAGAGTTGCCGACATGTTGCCAATAACTGGCTTTTACAGGAAAATATTTAAAGCTGCCGGCATTGCCCTAATAATAGCTCCAGCGTGATTAATGACCACATAACGGTGTATGTATGATATTAACTCTTTCATAGATAAGCGATTCACGTTCGTTTTATTTGATGTGGGTTTTGGAAAAGGTTTTAGTAAATCAGGCCCCAATTTCACTACGCTGTTTTAAAGAACTTTCGGTAGTTTTTGACATGAGTTTTTTTCCTGTGTCGGAATTCCGTGACATATGTAGTGTTTCTTGTCACAAATGTCAAGAGCTCTTCACAAAAGTATTCGTTATTAATGATAATAATGATGATTTTATTTATAAATGACATGTTGGCGGCAAACAAGCATACAGCCCGCACATTAGTAAGCGGCGCCTGTATCCCATAGACGCCTATAATACCAATAGGGTGTGACAATTGTCAGCATCATTAATGCTGACAATTGTCACACCTGTCACCGTGGTGAAATTGGGCCCAGGTGTTCCTGGTGTTAAGTATGTGAAAGAATACAATACAATACAATACAATACTCTTTATTGCACACCTCACACAGATGAAATACAGTTACAAGAGAAAATAATAATACAGAACAGTAACAGTAAGGGGTAACAATAGGTGATCTTATCGCTAAAGAGCGATCTCTTCCAGACAACCTTTGAAGAATCTTGCAATCTTAGTGCAATTACACAGTCTAGGTCTATTTAACAGACAAACATGCATGACCCATACCAGAAACAGTAAGTAGATTAAATAAAATTTAAACTAAATGTAAGTAGGCACTACAGCTTACGGAGTAGAGGAGTCACGCCATAGCAACCTACCCTCTTACCAAAGTCGTTTTAGATATTAGTTATAATGCAAATGACCATGTTAGAATAATATTGACTGATTTAATGTCATATGTCCCCTGGATGGGGTAGAAGGCGTCCACAGTGTGTCGCCATCCCGAACGGTCTTTAACTGCGCGTTTGACTTCGCTCCAAGTCATCCCTATCGCCTTAGCTTCTTCAGTGATCATCCGCCGCCAGGCTTAGGTCGGCCACGTTTCCGTTTTCCTTGGGGATTCCAGTCCAGGGCTTGCCTCGGTATGTGATCGGGGTCCCTTCGGAGCCTATGGCCAATCCAGTTCCACTTGCGGCATTTGATATGAAATAATAATATGACATTGTCTAAAAGCAATCTAAAAAGTGGTACTACGGTTGTAATTTGGGGAGTGTCTCATGTGAGCGGCACGCCGCGCCGCGACGCTTCGCGTTCGCCATTCGCGTAACGATATCGTGCACGTAGGACACTTTAGGCACGAACCATTTGATTTTCTGCACCGCACCGCACCGCGTCTATAATTCAGATATTTTCCGCCTCCGCCAAAGCTTCAGCTCAGTTTTAAGATTAACATGGACATTTAAGGATGTCTCACAGTAGTCCGTTCCGTTCCGATCCGATACGGGACGATCCGTCAGTTTCTATAGAAAGTATCACGTGATAGCTCGGAGCCCTCGGACGTCACGTGACTTTTTGTATAGAAACTGACAGATTGTCCCGTATCGGATCGGAACGGAACGGACTACTGTGAGTCATCCTTTACAGGGACATGTTAATAACTATTATTTAAATATTGAAACTTTCACGTTGCAATACTTTTATTTCAGACGATATTTTGAGCCGTTTCGATAAATAAACCCGGAACGGTCCCAAGGATCAAATTATTCCAGCGGTGGCAAACAGCCGAGATAAAAGGTTCCGTAAATTAACTATCAGCTTTTATCTGGCCGAAACTTATTTACGACAGTGGAGCTCGATTTACATGCTAATAAGCTGGAATACCCTTTTCTATTACAAGGACTTTCATACGTGTAGTAATAAGATATGGCCTGGAGAAAAGATATTGGATAGAGTTTTTGGTCTAAATTCTTACGGAGAAATAAATGTTTCACATTATTACCAGATTGTATATGCAGTAATGATTCGAGTGTAGGAAAAAGATTTCTTATGACTAGATGACTTAGAGTAGTTAGAATATTGTGAAGAAGCAGTTATTTTATTTTATCATTCTTCTACTGCCAAAGCCCACACAATGTTTTTCATCACACTTGCTTTACTTTAGGCATAAACACTAGCGTGAAGAACGACGTTTTCCACACTAACAACTCTAAGTCTTAATTAATGATTTACAAAACGCATTGCCAGCACGTATAAATTAGGTAAGAGCAAGCATGCTCGAGCAAGTGTGATTAAATAAATAATTATTATCTACCTATTTCTACAGTAGCTATGAGTCATAGGGGTGTGTACATGGCGTATGTAATGTTTCCCTGGAAAAGCAACGAAAGTTGATACCGAAAGTATAACGCTTAATCTCAATTTGCTTTAAACCAATTACAGTTTCCTTGGCATAAATAAAATTAAGTTCAAGAATTATACACAATTTTCTTAATGTATTTGATCAGCGAAGATTCGTATAGCCGCGAGGGTTTGTACAGGGAGTTCAGGTCATTGAACTCGGAAATGTTTTGGCCAGAATAAGACATAAGAAATAAAATTTTGTAATTTGTTGACCTTTTACTGTTGGCCATTCATATATGTAAGTAATTCGAAGTAATTTTTACGGGCATAAAAAACTTGCTTGTTTAAAGGTCGAGGTCGCCACAAGGGCCAAATGGTTGCTATTTTATTTAGTCGACTATCACGCCATACGTCACTTTCACACTCACATACATTTTGTCTATATGTTTTCATTAACACATATATGTTAACATTTTGTCTATATGTTTTGCCTTAAAACTGCCTCGCTCTTGATACTTCTTTATTAGTTATTCGTTGTTTTAGAAGATGTTTTAAATTATTTTCAGACTATATCAGTGTAATTTTAAATAGAAAACTCCCGTGAGTATTAGACATATTAATATACTTAGACCGGGTTACTCACGTCTATAAAGTCGAAAATAGCTCGACATGTTTCGGGACGGTCCGCGCCCCATAATCATGAGTGGGAAGCGCTTGCGGCGATTGCTCTGCGCACACTGCGCGCGACAGCGCGTTGAGCACGCCGGCAGACCGGCGCGGGGGGCGCGGTCGGCGCAGGCGCAGGCGGCACCGGTATAGGCGAGATACTACCCTCTCTTTTACTTCTATTGTCAACTGCACTATTGCACACGACACTTACTACGTCACACTCTAAGGTATCGTCCACACTAAGCACCGGCGCAGCACACAAAACCGTTTTCCAAGCAGGGGGTACTGACCACCCACCATCGCGATTGAAATTTGGGTGACGACTGATCTCGATAGCCTCCCGTATTTTCCGTGGAATGAAAAACTTTCCTTCGCCAGCACGGTTACCTAATCGAATCTAATATAGTGCGCACCCGAATCCATCGAATGATCCGTTACGGCAGAACCCCGAGTATCCCGATTTTTCATACTGCGTATATGCTCAGAAATCCTTGTGGAAATGTTGCGGCCAGTTTCCCCTATGTAGTTCTTCCCGCAGGAGCACGGGATCATGTAAACCCCTGGGGTACTCAATGGCTCCTTATCCTTCGGGGAGCGCACCAACTGTCGGAGCTGCATATCAGCTACATGTCGAGCTATTTTCGACTTTATAGAGTAACCCGGTCCTAGTATATTAATATATCAGTGTAACCTGGAAACCATTTCATATTTATTTTACCATAAATCTTAAAACGTTTGATTTTACTTCCGTTTCATCTAGGTATAATTTATTTAATTTCCGCCAATTATTCTCCGTTTTGACTTCAAAAGGCCTGTCGGGAGAATACGCTTTGTTTTCACAAAAAGTCAACGGCCTAAATTTTCGAATGGAGGTTAAGAATTTTTCTGTGTCCTTGTATGATACAGGTTTTTCATTAGAACTAAATCATAAATTGGCGTTATTCACTCAACAAACACAGTTTAGCTTGGTTTAGCTAAATGATTGTTTGTCTTGCCTGTCAGCTTGATATTTTCCTTTGTCAGAAAGAGAGACAACCGATTGCCATACGTACTCAACAGTCTGCCTGCGGACATCCTTGATCAAAACCTACGGACTGTCAAAAGAAACTTAAAGATATATTTATTGAATACACTGGAATAGTACCTATAGGTATAGATATATTTTTTTGTAGTAAACACTTTAGACCGGATTAATCGCGTTTATTAACACCATTACCCTACATTTCGATTATGGTGTTAATAAACGCGATTAATCCGTTCTAAAGTGCTTAATTTCAATGAGTTATTCATTGAAATTAATCGCGGTAATAGAAGACAATATTGTGTTGTAGTACCTACTTATTTTTAATTTATTAATTCTTTCTGCAGTCAAACTGCTAGACAGTTTCGCAGGGTTTCTGCCTGCGATGTAATTTTTATAATTAAATAAATAGTAAATAATTACGAACTATGAGGTTGGTGATCACAGTTTAAAATGGTTATGGTGGAAAGGTTATGGTTACTCCTTTATCTGCCGGCCTAACCACCGGTAGCCTGGGCCCTGCCCCGTTGCCGGCGGCACTCTGGTTAGGTCTTTTATAATATCTCTATATGTATATTGTATTGTTTTTGTATTGCTTTTTATTTTATATTTTTACAACCATATTATAAGAACCTAATCTAAGAACATAAATTAATAAAATCATAATACTCGAAACAACATAATTTAACTAAAACGCCAGTTAACTTTTTTTATGAATAAGGGATTCAAATGTATAAACTTCACGCTTGACCTTTTGTATGCAATGCTATATTTTGTTTTCAGTTACATTTGTTTTCATTATTGGCTATTATTTCGGCAAAATACATACGAATTGGTACATATTGTCAGTAAATATCACGTGTAAGCTCTGACGGATACAAATTGAATGTTGCTTAGTAATAAGGTTTCCATCATCACATTTTGAATAAGAAACCCTAAAAATTGTACAACGCTGGTAAAGGAAAAATAGACGTACGAGTACTTACTATATATCTTTGAAGTAGACTATACTGCAAAGTAATTGGCGGAGCGAGTTTAGCGACGTTCTAGCGGCTTCCGTGTCACGCACAGCCTGTATAACGTTACGTTACCGCTATCTGACATACGACTTAGGTAGGTAAAAGTATTTGTAGTATATAAAGGGATTACAGGGTGTGGTTTGCTTCATCGCCAGCACATTGCTCCCATCGTATTACTAACTCTCGATGGAAAAAGATGTTTTATAACTTTATTGTGTGTTCTCACCGTTAAATTCTGAACTCCCGACAGTTTATAATTTGACTAGGGATATTATAAACTAACCTTTTTTTTCTCCACCGTGGGAGCGATATATATAAAGGTTGCCTTAGGTTGCCTTCGCGAATTTTCATAGAACTGGTCATCCCCCCTCCCCCCCGGCCCGTCATCATAGGCCCTCTGCCTATGTACGCCTGGGTACGGGACCGCCGTTTTATACAGGACAGCGGTACTCCTGTACCTCGGCGGCAAGCGCCAGGCCCGAAGGTCCCCGAATCTAGCCAACACTCGGAAGTTCTCTTCCTCAAAGAGAGAATACTCCGCCTCCCTGTGCGGAACCCCCCCCCCCCTCTCCTGGGAGTCCTCCTAGAGATCGCTTATCCTTGCCCCCAGGAAGCACCGTCCAGAAACCCTTCCCTTTCTCCGGAATCAACCGGATCAAGAAGAATAAGAAGCCCTGGAACCCACGGAGGTTTCCCGTTGTAATTAGTTGGCCAATTCTGTATCTGTGTCTATTTGGTAGATATAAAGGAGTTATCGCCAAGATTTTCAGATAACATTGAAACTTCTCGCAAAATAATTGCTAACCCTTCAAACTTTGGTTTTACGTTTAGTTATTCATTCGCCCCCCCCCCATACCAGCTCCCCTTCGTTTTTTTATTTAAGATAAGATAAAGATAAGATAAGATAAAAAGAACTTTATTGCATTATCAACTTAGGTACAATAATTAATTTAGCCGAGGGCTATGCATAGCAGTGAGTGTACAGAAGTTGCAGGGGTCCCCGCACTAGGCAAGGCCTGTATCGCCTGTAGGCCTGTATTTACACTAAAACTTTACCTATTACAGTGTCTGACAGACGCTTGAGAAAGAAGAGAGGCTTGTTAACGTTACCCGGAACCGTGAATTCCCGGTTCTCGCCAACTCGGTACCAGGAGTATCGGTCCCTGCAATCCAAAAACCTCAATGAGGCGGTTACATATTATAGCAGAGTTGCAACGCTTGAGATAGTGGTTTGTGAGCGAGATGGTGACATAGGCATGTTTTGTCTCGCTTGTTCACCGTCCCCTCATGCGGTGACGGTGCCGCCCGGTATGGAAACCGCACAAAGTCAATAACTCCCGTCCGCAACCGCCCAAGACCCGACTCCCGAGTCCGCCATAACCATTTCAAACTGTGGTTCCCAACCTCATAGTTAGAAACTACAGATTATATTACACTCCGACTTTAATGAGAACTTAGCGTGAACGAAACAAGCCCTCGCTATTAATATTGACTTTTAAACGCCATTTAAAACTCAATATTAAAAGATTAAGATTTTAATTACCGTTAGTGGCCGCATGTTAAGTTGATTGCTGATGGTTAAAATTAATACTTGGTGATTACGGAGCCTTGAAATATAAATAAGTGGAAGGAAATAAAGTTGGCAGCTTTCGTTTTTTATTAAATACTTTACCGTTTATATAAGGTATGATATTGTTATTTTAGAGAAACATACCATGGCATCATCTTTTTGTATTTTTCTTTGGATTCTGAAGGGGCAAGAGCTTGAGCTATTAATATTTTGAAATTTGGTTCAATCAAAATATGTTCTTCTATTTTTAAGACTCATGGTCAATATATCACTTGTCCTGAAACATATTCGGCCATACGAAGTTAAGATGCTAAAAGGATGACTCACATTAGTCCGGGCCGGGCCAATCTATCAGTTTCGTCAACGTCACATGACCTCCGAGGGCTCCGAGCTACCACGTGATTATTTCTATAGAAATTGACAGATCCTCCCGTCCCGACCCGCCCCGTCCCGTTCTAGTGTAAGTCATCCTTAATAAATCTATTCTATCCACTTACATGCTACCAGTAGCTAGATCTACACTCTTGTGCACCTATATTTAAATTGTCTGCACTTCTGCAGTAGCTGTGGCTACCCAGCGGAGTATATAAAATCTTCTCTGTCCTTCTTCTCAGCATATTTTGCTCCACTGCAGGATGTATGCCTCTTGCAATTTTTTCCATTGTTTGCGGTTTGCGGCGTCTCTCATCCAGGTCGGCCCTGCCGTCTTCTTTATATCGTCCGACCATCTGGCAGCTGATCTGCCTACGCTTCGGCTTCCCATTCTAGGCATCCACATGAGAGTTCTAGTAAAGTTGACCACCGCCCATCATTGCTCCGGCACACGTGCCCAGCCCAACTCCATTTCAGGCAGGTATTTCACTCACTTCCTCACTGCAGTCAGTATCCGTTCCTCTGCTGGTCACTAGCCACTTCTCATGTACAAGAGGTACACCATGTTTAGTGACATTGTAATCTACTTACATTGTAATATAAACCCAAAGTGAACTTTCTTTTCCACTTTCGTGTTGTTTATCTGTTCAAGCATGGCCAACCCTTTAATGCTGTGTTTACAAAATCCAAGCCCTGCTCGTTATCGAATCAGTTCTAAATATGCTAATGTAGCAACAAAGGGTGGAATGGTTTACACATGCAACTAATTTAAGTTTGTATTGGTAGTCGCTGGAATGAGACCATGATAACGCGATAAACGATAAATTATAGTTATAATCTTTAGGAAACCTTCTATTCTAGGTGTTTTATTTTCGTTTCAACCTTAAAATGTGAGGTATTGCTGGATAGGTATTTGAAAAGTAATCGGTGTTTGCTATTAACTTTTTTTGATAAAGTGAATATTTTCGGAAATAATCGCTCCGGAAGTTTAAAAAAATGTGTCTCCCTCTCTAACTTTCCCAACGAACCGCAAGTCCCAAAAATATGAAAAAAATCATAAAAATAGAGCACTATGAAGAATTTCAAGCCAAGTTATTTTCAACTTGGTCAGTTAAGCAATTTTAGCTAGGTATTTAACAAAAAAAACCTAAGTATCACCTCGGTTAAAATTTTAAGGGCGGAACCCTACACTGAGCATGGCCTGACATGCTCTTGGCTAGTTTTAATAAATTGTTGTTTGTGTAGGTGGATACCTTCTGCACGTCCTAATGGATTAGTTTACTGCGCGTTGGTGTTATATGTTTGCAAAGTTAGGTGAAACTAAGTTTATCTGGCAATTATATATTTTAAGTAGTCACACTACCATATATCATGCCTTAGGGCAAAGGAAATATTATTTACCACCTTATTTTGTAACTTATCTTACCAAAAGGGGTCAATTCAATTCAATCCTTAAAATAAATGGCTTCTGTCCATCCAATGGGACAATTTTGCCAGTGTCAAAGTTTGGCTTAGCAATTGTACGGTTATACTATATAAATTCGCTCTTTGGGCGAGACTTTGTAAAAAGGGGTCTAAATCAATGAAATTCAGGCGTGAGACTTGTCTTATTAAGGGTAGAAACGAAATACCCGTCAAAACAAGCTTAAACAATTTCATGTTCTAAAAGTCAAAGGATATTCTACGCAGTCCTCTTGAATAAAGGTTCAAAGTCTGACGATAATTGGGTAATACCCTCGTATTTCAAAATATTGAACACATTTATTTTTTAAATCTCTAAAATATTGATACGCGTCGTATTATTAAGGTAAATACCCGAGATGTTGCAAAATGAATTGCAGAAACATAAGGCCAGCATTGTTCGTTTTGTATCTTAAATAAGATTAGATAAGATAAGATAACAATACAAGGTATATCTAAATACTGGTGATTTGTTTAAAGGGGTAATTAGTAAAAAAAAATTGACGCGGTTTTTTTGTGTGGGGATTTTTCCGCGCCATGCGGACCCCAAAGGAAATTAAACACTTTAGAACGGATTAATCGCGTTTATTAACACCATGATCCTACGTTTCGAGCCCTTTAAAGCACTCTTTTTCACAGGGTTAAGATGATGATCCGTTCTAAAGTGTTTAATTTCAATGAATAACAATCGCGGTAACAGAAGACAATATTATGAAATAAATGAATTAAATCATTATTTATCTTTGCAGTTTCGACGTCCGCGGCCGCTCCTTCAACAAAGCGCTCCAATGGTCTGACCCGAACGCGTTCGGCCCCCGCGCTTACTTCGCGACCGTGGCGCGACCAGCGGCGCTCACGCTCGATACCGTCCAACTGGACGACGAGGGCATCTACCGCTGCCGGGTCGACTTCAAGAACTCGCCGACGAGGAACTTCCAGATACGGCTGTCTGTTATCGGTGAGTCTTTTTATAATTCATACTACGTTTATTTATGACACTAGACAAAATAAGTAGGTATGTTAGAGAATCCCTAAAATCGGAGCCCAACGGAGAAGCTAAGTCGTCCACCTTGTTGAATTAATAAGGTAGTCAGCGCGCGACGCTCAGGTACAAAAGTTTGAACCCCGAGGGCTGTTCGCACTGCTGGCAGACTGCAGTGGTTGCTATAAGCCACTGTAGCTACCTTCACGTCAATTAACACCGCCATCTAGCGGTGCCACTTCAACAACACCAACACAACTTGCTAGTTAACTAGCTTCTCGCACGCCATCTATTGGTGGGCAGGTCTTAACTCTGTGTAAGGTATTGGTTAGGTTCTAAAATCTAGCCAATCACACAATATTCTCCGACAAGAATATAGGATGACTCACGCTAGACCGGGCCGTGACAGGCCAGGACGGGTCAGGCCATGGCCGATATGTCAATTTCTATAGACAGCGTCACGTGATCGGCTCGGTAAGCTCGGGGATAACGTGACATTTCCCATTTAAATTGACACATCGGTCACCGTCCAGCCGGCAACATGAGTCATCCTTAATACAAACCAAACATGTGTCGCGAAAATGATCCCATCTCAGTGTGTTCTTTGTTAGCCAGCGCTGGTCTTCCGGTGGGGTGGGATCATTTTCGATCTCGGCATGCTCGAATGTCGAAAAATGAAATGAGTGTATCTCCATTTTTGTAATCTATTTACGAGTAGTTACACGGGAAATAACAGATAGGTACAACCTGTTGTTTCCCGTGTAACTTACTTTATTATGTTTGAGAAAAAAAAACAATACGTTAAACAAATGAGCAAAAGAGGATCCAGTTTTGAATAGGTAGGAAGCGTCGCGCAACTACGGCCCGCAGTCTGCGGGCCGTCTGTAGAATGTTTAAAACAACATTTGATAATAATTAATGTTTACGTCTAATAATGTTCGACGTAATATGCGTTACATTTTTTTTTAGTAATAAGACATTTATTGTCAAAAGTGTAACTTACTTAGCTTCCTACCTCTACCTACCTTAAATCTGGCGGCATTTCCTCGTTGGATCGCAATGTTGATACTTACGTTGTGCGATTTTTTTCCTCAGGGGTTTTTATTTCCCATTAACTGATATTAATTGTATTTCATACTTTCGATTTTAATTCAGTTCAGAAGGTTTGACTTAATATCCAAGGTAAATTAAAATGCTACGTTTATCCAGAAAAATTCAGAAAAACTTTGACATGCCACCGCTTACGAAATTAGGTATTACTTTTTTTTTATTGATATAAATAATAGTTACATAACATTTTATATGACAGTACCGTTAAACCAGATCGGTTTGTCTCGATACCTCGTTCCGCAGTTCTTAATTAATCAAAGACGAAATTCAGTGCAACATAAAAATGCCGTTCTTCATAAACGCTCATCAAACCTCTGTTAACTTATACGTATTCATTGTTTGTCTTTATGAAACCATTTGCAATAAAATTATAAAAGTAATAACCATTTATTAAAATATTTCAGCCTTAAAATGGCAAGGGTTTCAATCGACTATAGTTGGCGATTTCTAAGTCTGAACTTTTGACACTTGAGTATTGACGTAATTAGTGATGAGGCTAAGACAAATCGTTTGTCAAATTCAGCGATTATTGATTTTAGCGATGAATTGTTTGATTCGATTTTACTACTACGGATTTATATTTGATAAGACCGAGAAACTTCGACAAACTGCGCATTTGACATACGATTTTTTCCAAAGGTATCTTAGTTTAGTTCGGAAATCAATACAGTTGAATTCTTAAAATGTAAGATAAAAAACCTTCATTGTTAATTTTTCTTATTTTAAATAACATTTTTTTTCACATCGTACTTAGTTTTATTTTTGTTTTAATCGTTTTGTTTTGATTTTTACTGTATTGCCTATTGATTACAAGATCGATTTTTATCGATTTACAGACAGTTATACGAGTATGAATTGGAATAGCAGACATGGTCACAACACTAAATTAAAAAAAAACGACGTAGACCGTAACTGTTGCCGTGCTAAATTGTTATCGTAAAATATTCAATAACTAATGTATGAAAAAATGTAACATTCATCACATTATGTTTATGAAAAGTGTAATATTGTGTTTATGTACATGGCTAGCTGTAATATCTTTATGGGATTTTGTTTATAATTCCAAAGTGTCTTGTGCGTTTACGTTCTACGGGTATTTCGATGTGTCAAAAGTTCAGACTTAGAAATCGACAACTATAAATGGAACCTTGCATTTGAAACTTTTTTTACTTTTAAAGTAACATTCCATGAGTTACCTTACAGCACTATAAAGCTATGTATAACACTTTATAAAATAAAAAAATCGGAACAAACCCTTTATCTACGTGCACAAGAATTTTGAACCCCAAAATAAGAGAAGAGAGTCATTTCTTGCATAAAGTCCTATAAACACGAGCAGGGTGAGAAGGGGCAAGTTCAAACTTGACATTTCAACTGTCAACTGTCATGTTTCTCACAGAACCCATAAACTTTAGTTACCCTAAGTTTGTGTTAAAGTTCCCATTGTTACCTTGTCATTATAAATTTAATTTTAGTTAACGCTATTGTGAGCCCCTTTTGGCTGGAGTGGTGAATCGAGCTGGGACGACCTCGATTGAAATTCAACACAGACGCTTGGAAATTCTGAAAATTCCAATTCAGCTTTTTATTTTGCTTTTAATAGCCGGACCGCTATTTTTCCGTGGAAATTTAAAATAACCGGATTGGAATCTTTCGGAATTATTTTTAAAAATCGGCAACTTTTAAAAATCAAATTCAGAAAATTCAATTCGTTTATAGAATGTCATACCCACGAATGGTTGTTCGAATATTCATGGCCACTTGGAAGAAAATTGAAATGAAACATTTCTTCCTTCTTTTTAAAGAATGAAATACAGCCAAAGAAATAATTTCATGAATAGTAAAACATGAGTACATTAATTTTAATTAAATTATACTCTTCCCTGTAGCGAACAGAAAAAAACGAAGAAATACGTAAAAATGTATCGAGCTCCAGAACCAACTTATTCTACAGTAGGTACTTACGATATGAACTGACAAAGAGTTACTCGTGATAATTATGCTAACGAAATCATTATATTTACAACCGTATACGTAACCGTTATATAGCGTTTTAAAAATGTCCTATTGAATAAACGTCCACAATGTTTGGAAATGATACGAATAGTTTTGTTAATTTTCCACTTGGCCGTTTGGAGAAAAAAAAAAAATTCGAAAAATTGGTTACAAAAAGATATAAGGTAAAACAAAATGGCAATGTTTTTTAAATGTAACTTCTAAAACGGATGTCTATGCTTTGTGCTTTGCGCGTTTAACTTTATCGACAACCGAACGCTCCAAAGAGACTTCCAAAATATACAACAACACTTAGGTATAACAAGATACTTAACGAGTTAAATCGTACCGCAGACAACTTTCCCAACGCGCTGGCTCGCAGCTGCTCACATTCTCACACTAAAAAACTTTAGCGCAAAATGTCTGCCCTATGGTGAAAATTTATAAGCGAACCTTATCTAAAAGCCAGTCTTTCACGGCTTTCGCCGCGCGAGCGATGCAAAACAACGCTTTGTGTTTCGCTCCTTTGAATTTCGGTAAGGAAAAAGAGAGGTTACACACGACCGTCCCATCAAAGAAGCGCGGAGTGGTGTTATTACAATAATGTACGGTGATGCCACGTGTGAGGCTTTTAGTGCCAAGTACTGGCCTTAAATGTGTTAGCTTGCGAACGAAAACATATTTTTCTTGTCACGTAGTTAATGATCGTTCACTTGGATAGTCTTAGGCTTATTTATTGGATATAATAAGATATTTTTTCATTTTAGTAACTGTCATAAAACATTTATTTTCGAAATATATACAGTTAGTGTAACTTACCTAACTACCTACCTTAAATCTAAAATAGGTCCTTAAGGCATTGTACCTAGGATGCTGGCGGTATTTCCTCGTTGTATCGCAATGCTGATACCAGCTCTTTTAGTAACTTGATATACGAGTATAACATTATCAGACAAGCTATCTGATGTCTGCTTGGAAGTCGTTAAAACTTTCAACCACCTTCGCATTTCCTTGGGAGTCGAATAAAAAAAAAACTTTACAAATATGGAGACTCCTGTGGAGTTGCGAGACATTTGAAAAATGTTTTATGGAATTTAAAGTATCGTGAGACGTATCTCTCGTGAGAGAAATCTTTCACAGTACGCGCTGTTAAGCTGTGGAATGAGTTACCCTTGTCCATCAGACAATCTCAGTCTGTGGCATCATTTAAAGATAATCTGAAAAGACTGTGGCTCTCCAACCAAGTTTCAAATAATTGAGAACTGGCATAGTAATATTTGTTCATTTGTGCTATATATATATATATATATATATATATATATATATATATATATATATATATATATATATATGTATGTATTTAGTAGATATATATTATGTATAAATGTAGATATATACTATTATTATTGTTATATATAAATATATACGTAATTTATTATAACTTGTTGTATTTTACGTACTTAAGTACTTCCTTGTTGTTTTGTACATTATTGTATTTGTTGTTTGTCTATCTAGAACTCGAAGATTCTCCTCTCAGTTACTCAAAGGTTAGCTGGAAGAGATCCCTTATAGGGATAAGCTCGCCTTTGTACCTTTGTTTTTATCAAAATGTTTATTTTTACTATATTTGTGTACAATAAAGTGCTTACAAACAAACAAACAAACAAACAAACGTATTAATATGATGATAAATTACGGATTAGTTACAGTCACGCGCCGCCCGCGATGACAATACCGGTTGAGGTTGATCCTGTATCGGTATCCTGGGATCGTCCAACTGCAGATTTAGTCCGAAATATGGCACGTGTAGTGATTAAAATTACGTGAGTGTTAAGGATGACTCACACCAGTACGGGACGGGACGATCTCACAATGTTTATAGAAAGAATCACATCCGAGCTCGGGGCCCTCGATCACGTGACGTTTTCTATAGAAACTGACAGATCGGCCCGGTCCGTTCAAATCCTGGCACATTCTAGTGTGAGCCATCCCTTAACCGTAATTTATCATAATGTTGTTATGTTTTTTGTTATGATGGTAGAAGTGTAAGCCTTGGTGGCCCAGCGGTAAAAGCGTGCGTTTAGTACTAATGAGTTTTTTTCATCGTTTTTCGGTGATGGAAAACATCGTGAAGAAACCGGATTAATCCCAATAAGAGACCGATACGGACCGGCCGGGACGGACGACGATATATGGGTATATACCCATGTGTATACACAATAGTAACACTGTGTACACTCCATAGTGTACACTCTATAGTGTACACAGTGTTACTGCGTATACACTACCGTGAAGTCAATTTTGTATGATACCTACACATGTAAATATAGGCTTCTTTCCAACTCGTGTCGGTTTAAAACCACATACACTCGTTTAGAAAAAGCTTTATTATCACACTTCTATTACAAATAACTATTTTAATATCGACTTGTTAATCCCAGAAATTGGTATCGATTACCTAGTTTCCAGAACCTAAGTTTAGCAACTCACGTCCCGTGGTGTTAGAATGTAAATCAGAGCTCGTGTGACCCAAAGAACTGCATAGGAAGCTAGCCACAGACCTTCTCAACTACTAGACGGAGCATATTTGATGGTTTTTAATAAAACGTGTTTACCACTTTGTCGATTCCCGTCTTCCCGATAGGGCGCTAATGCAATAGATATCCATTACAAAATTAACTTTATCAACAATTAACAAAGTCGGTCTTTTAACAAATACATATTTTTTCAATGTTTTCAGTTAAAAATGGAGTCCGCGAAGTTCTACGAACCATGTCGCGCGTAAGAACTAAAAATATATGAATGTAATCTGTTTATTAAAATGACAATCACATATTCACAATTAGGGATGACTCACACTATAACGGGACGGGACGGGGCGGGACGGGACGATCTGTCAGTTTCTATAGAATACGTCACGTGACATCCGAGTGCTCCGAGCTATCACGTGATTCTTTCTATAGAAATTGACAGATTATCCCGTCCCGTCCCGTCTCGTCCGGTCCTAGTGTGAGCCATCCTTTATTATGTACCTATAAGGAGTTGAACCTGGAATTGTATAGTGTAAAATGGTGTAGAATGGCGGCTGTGCTGATAGAGTCGTAGAATTTTACATGTAAAATTGTGCATAATGTGTGACCTCGTTATCTTTGTAAACGCTCCATAGATAATTCGCCGGCTATGTAGTCTGTGAAGTTAGCACAAAATATACCTAATAAATTTGCCCCGCCACAAGGCGAAGTTTGTTGTGAACTCCTAGAATTCCCTGTACAGTCAACCGAATAAAGTAGGAAGCTCAAACTTTCTAAAACATATGGAAATGTAAGGAAATTTATAGAATACTAACAATTCATGTTGTTGTGAAGTTTCACATTAAAGGTTTCGTGTTTTGTTAGGTACTAAGCCAAAGTGATATTAATGAAGATATTGTATTTTGAACTCAGAATTCAATACAGCAGTAATCAATGGAAATCGACTCCGTAAAGCTGACACAGGTCTTTCTGGACTTTGTCGATCCAGCGAAACATAAGACTTAGGACCTTTTTTTAATGGAAGGAAAATCTGTTACGGATACTTCTCCGCTGGGAAAAGTGTGCAGCAAGTGCAGAAGCTATGTCAGACTATCACTGACTTAAAACCCCTCGCCGGTACTCTTCGACGGCAGCAGGGTGGCTTTGGGATCTTCGGTGGAACGCACCCTTGCGTCACGCCTCTGTAGGTCTTACCTTTTATATTGGACGATAGCAGACCCTATTTGCTACCGTTTGGGATCCCGAAGAATCCTTTTCGTTGCCTTTCACGACGAGCAGGAGATACCATAGCCGTATTCCACTGCCGGGGCTACAGGACATAGGACCTACGACCTGGGTTTTAGATAAAAACATGATCAATTGAAATTTATAACCAATAATACGGAAAAATTATTGAGAAATCTTTCTACTTTAATTTAAGGCTCGGAGCTTACGAAAAGTAGGATAAAAGTAGGATACATACGTAGCTCTACACTAGAACGAAACACTATAAAACGCGTTCAATAGTTTGTTGAACTCGAGCATCGTTCACACTGAAGTGGAAATGGATAAATGCGAATAAAACAATTTTGTTTATAAATCCCTCCGTGATTGGTACACGATGTTAACTATTATTTTTAAGCAGATACTCGTACGTCTTCGAACGATACCAAATTTCTCAGAAAGAATGGAAGAGTGGACGTGAAGTGTATGTCTCAATGTAACTTGAGACTCCACTTGCTGATTAAGAAGTACTTTCTTACAGTAGATGTTGCTAAGCGCCTCCCTAAGGCGCATACGAGGGATATGGGGGAGAAATTTGGGCTATTCCAGGTTTGATCTTGGTCGGAGGGCACCGTGGTGGAATAATATTGATCCCACGGTGCTCTCATTAGCGGCCAGGAGGGAAACGCCGGTGTGGAGTTTAGTGGGTAGGGCCGCTCTGCTTCCTTCTCGCTAGGAGAAGGAGCAAGGAGCGGCGAGTCCCACACACCCCCCAAATGATCTACCCGAGGTCGGGGGACGGTGCGTAACTGCATTCTACACTCCGTCAAAAAAAAAAGTTTGATCTTGGTAGCTCAGTTGGAAGAGCGATGAGCTAGTATATCAGAGTCGCGGGTTCGACCCCCGCCTCCGCCCGAGGTCATGAATGTTTCCACTGTTCCTTTGTTTCTCAGAAAGTTGGTACGTCCTTGATTGATATTGCTGTTTTCAATTTTGTTAATATTGTCTATTTCTTACGTAAAAGTTGTCGACGATGCTGATCGTAACTAATGTATTTTTAGACCTGTGTACGTAGACTTTATCTAACATTTCGCATGCTACAACGTTACCGGCTGCAGCGGGAGCCGTGTTAAATGGCATTCTGTTACATCTTAACCTATTGACGCCATATAGTCGGCTGTGGTGTGGCCCTCTTGCCACGGATGACAATGACGACTACAGCCGCCAGCATCAGTAATGTAATAAGGTCTTACGCGGGACCCCGTAACGTTTAATTTCGTTTAAATAATCGTTAAATGTTTCCTTCACTGAAAAGCGATTAGTACCTAAATCAAATAATACTTCGTACAAAAGTTCCGAAAACCTCATTGGTACGAGACGGCGTTTAAACCCGCTGAGGATTGAAAGTCGCCGGTTTACCGCTAGGCCACCAAGGCTTCATAAATAATACCCAAATACCTATGATGTTCAATATTAAACCTATTTAACATTCAGCTGTTTTCCTAAAATAGGCGTTCTATTAAATTGTTAATGGTATAATAATAGCGTATTGATTTATTGTAGGCGTGACAATTTCGAACTTTCCGTAAGAAGGATTCATATTAAATTTGATGTTTTGCGAATGGGAGGCGATCGAGCGGTAAAAAGAGCCTGGGAGGGTAAATCGACAGCAGCCCATCCGCCCGGTCGGCCTACTTGTAGACACCGACTGATGGGCGAATGTAGTGGACGCGGATCTGTGCGAATTCCAGGGTGAGGACTGGCAAGAAATTGCATAGGACCGGAGTTAGTGACGAGCAGTCGTGTTGGAAGCTAAAACTCACTTTGGGTTGCTATGCCAGAGGAGTGAGTGAGTAAGAATGAATTAAAAATTTTGATTAGGTTGATCAATTCGCTCACATTTATATGTATCAATAAGCCAGCCTATACCGGGGGGCTCTATAAAACGTGCATTTTTTTATTATAGGTAGCACTCCCCAAATTGTACAACGTTTGTTCAGCGACTTTTAAAAATAACATGTGTTTTGAGTTTTATTACACTTTAAAGTTTGAAGGCGCAATGTACTGTAAATTTTGTAATTTTTGTACTATGACAACTTGACGTAAATATAAATAGTAGATTTATGTCAAGGGCATAAAGTAACCCATTTTATCCGAGGATATTTATAGTAGTCGAGGACGCCGCAGGGCGCCAACAAGCGCCGGCCGTCTGTGATTTTACTTTATGCTCTAGAGCATAGAAAGCGATTTTATGTCGACTTGTCTCGACTTAACGTGGAAGTTTTCGAGCAAGAGAAGTGAAAATACTATTTTGTTTGTATGAAAAAATAAAAACATATTTTTTAAAGTTATTGGAATAAAGTTTTTTAGATTTGAAGAGATTAAATTGTTTGCTCCTGTTGTGGGGCCGACGCCGTATACGTCCCTCTTCTAGGTACAGCCTTCCTCTCAAGCGCGAGAGGGTTTGGGTTACAATCCCCACGCTGGCCTAAAGCAGGCTGAAGACGTCACATTTCGTTCATCATTCTTCGCAGATGTATGCAGGTTTCTTGAAAACGTTATTTATATTTTACAGTGTGTTGACTGATATAATGTATGTCAAGTACCTAATATAGTTTAGCACCAATATAGTCATTAGTCGATTTTATATATGTTATGTGTAAAACTATACCGGTTTTCCAAACCCCAGTAGGAAGGAAGCCTTACGTTTGATGTGGCTATAAATCGCATAGCTCAGACTACAGTTAAAATTATGCCTCCTGAATTATGCATTGACTGTAACACGGTAGAGGTAGTAAAATACTTGATGGGAACGTTGGGTTGGGGCAATTTGTACACAATTTGTGACGGTTTATTACATGTCGCGTTGAGGTTAGTTTCTTGGAGAGTCAGAGGCTCCCGTTTCACCAAGATGATAAAGGGTGATAATTTCTAAAATTACTGGCGTTTCACGCGTATATAGACTACGGACACTGCTGTGTGTCGGTTTGCCACCACATTGATATTTTAAATAAAAACGTCAATAAATAGGTACTTTTTGGGGAACATTTTACTACAATTTTCACGATAAACTGTTAATTTTTGACACGAGACTCTTCTTGTGTCGGTAACTTGTGACGTTGTCGTGTTTCTTGTGACAATTGTCAAGGGCACTTCACAAAAGTGAACACTTGTCAACGTAGTGAAATAGGGGCCGGAGGTATATTGTAATTGTTAAATGTCAACTGGTTTTATTTTCGTTGTTATACGAACTGGACTCAATGTAGCACGAATGGACAAAACTTTCGCGTGAAACCTAAAACCGGTTGCGATGAAATTTATTATAACATTAATATATCTCACGATAGTTTTAATTCGAAACATAAATAATGTTTTCAGAAAACTCAATCGAATTTGCCAGTTTTTATCATTTTATTGACCATTGGCAAGGCAAGCACATTAAATATTTGGTTTCATTATGTATTACCACACCCACACATAATTATTATCGAATCTAACAAGGAAAGTCATTACGCGAAATTAATGAGCTATCATTAAGATGGGAGTAAAGTATCAGTTTCCATCATTATATGAATTTACTCCCATACATAGGCTGCCATATATATGACAAAACACTGTATCTCGAGTAACATGTTTTGCGGTAAAGTGAATTCGGGTAATTTTGTAAAAATTCTGAAAGGGATTCTTAATATAAGGAAATTATAAGCTATTTCCTTGTAATTTTTCAGACTTTTGGAATTACACACGGGCAGCTTATATCAAAAAAATATCTTTTTTGGGATTTATAGGTATATACCTTCGGTTGACAAGCAAAAATCTACAAGTTCATAGCGATAGTGAACCATATCACATATATATAACAAGGTAAAGCAAATCTACCTATCCTACTAATATTATAAACGCGAAAGTTTGTAAGTATGGATATTTGTTACTCTTTTACGTAAATGGATTTTATTGAAACTTCACAATAATATATCTTATACATCAGACTAATACAAAGGCTACAATTCATAAAATAATAATTGCGCAGACGAAATCGCGGGCACCAGGTAATTAAAATATACAGTGTTTTGACAAAACAACACCGATAAAATTGTTAAGTAATATAAGGGCTTGTAACGGCTAGTGCTTGTAAAATACACTGTATCCAGAAAATATTAGTAAAATACTGCACGGACTTATCAAAAATAAATTATTAAAATACGATTTAAAAAAAACCTAATAATGTTTATACATTTTCCAAATTGTATTGAAGTCGGGTGAATTTATGCGGTCTTATGGCAAAAACTAATTTGGTAAAATGCAATTTTTGTAAACTGACTGTTTTTGTAGATACAGTATTTTATCACGAGGCCAAGAGCTGGGTAAATTGGAACTCCGGGCAATGTGATTATTTTGGAAAGTTTACGAGTAGCTACGTCTAAACATGAACTTGGGAACTTAATTGTTGTAATATAATCGGTTTAGCTTAAACTTTGCTTTTATGTTAAGATACTGTGTCTCATGTTTCTCGTGTTACATTACGTAACTTGCAAGTTGTAAGGATGTTTGCTTATAAATAGCTAAGACAAACGTTAAGTCGTATAATCGTGACGTAGTAGAGAACTTTTCAGTCGAGTAGGTAGCAAGTTTAAGTCACGAATGTTGCTGGAAAGGTACCTATAGGATTTAAAAGGTTTAATTAAGTATGTTACTGCTGTATAGATTTTTTTCTTTTTCTTTGACAGTATCACGTGGACGTCGTGGTTATCACTTCAGAAGGCCTAGTATAAAAATTGTACGACATTAACTTCTCGACCGCGTTAGCGTATCGAGAGTTCAAATTATGTTTGCCGTTTATTTAAATCATCCGGCAACTTTCATATTTTGACCCCTCGATACGCTAACGCGGTCGAGAAGTTAATGTCGTACAATTTTTATACTAGGCCTTCTGGTGTTGGTGGCAAGGTTCACATCACGCCGCCACTCTTTTCTGATGGCCGTCTTCCTCGTGATTCATGTACCTACAGACTATAGCGTTCAGAATTGCATGGGCAATTTATGAATGAATTCATTCATAAACTGCCCATGCAATTCTGAACGCGTGTGTATATTCTGAACCTAGTAATGATGAGCCATTTACTACCCATTTATTGCGTATTTTTGATACAAGTGTTAAATTAGGTCAGCTGGAAAGGATTTACATAGTGGCAAACAAACATACCGTACGCAATGGAAGCTTAGACATATTGCAGGGTATTTAAAAACTTGGAAGATCCATTAAAGAATCTCATACTTTCGAAAAACGGAGCCCATTTTATAGCTACTCGTGATAATCTTAAAGTGAAGCATTTGTTTATAAAGAAAACTCCATAATTCTCTCGCTCCGTCTCGTATCGTACTTCAAGCTTCAACACCAAGAAAAAAGCCCCCAGAAAGCCAGCAGTTGTTTACGACAAAGCCTTATTGCTCTCTGAAATCAGGAACAAAAAGGACGGCGATCATCTGCTCGCTCTCACACAATAAAACTTGTCAATTATCGCAATCTCATATCGCGAAACCCTTTCCGTCCACTTCGGAATGCTCGAAAACTTCCATCCAACGTGGATACGACAAGAATATAAAAAGCAGCCGAGTTCGCCGAGGAGGGGGAACGCCGAGCTGAATTAATAAGTACAACACGAAATTTGAATTTAATGAAACAACTTGGCGGCAAGCAGCTGAGCGGGTATCGATTTTGCTTATAAGAAATGAACTGCTCGATGTACTCGTAAACCGCTCGGATACTCGGTTTTGCATTTAAAATGTTGTGGGGATATTGCAAAGGGATTTGTTACTGATTTATGAAAATTGTTATGTATTAAGTATATTATCGTCTGCAATTTCATTTGCGTAAAAGTCGTCGTCTAAACCTTCAACCCTTCGCGCTTCATTTCAAAACCTCTTTTTTAAGAACGACTCCCACTAGAGCGGGAATCGGCTACGAGCTTAGCGCGTAGCACTCGTTGGCACTCATTGTGTTAAGATAACATGGTCATTTACATTATAATTACCTACCTACTATTTAAAACGAGATATTTACCATGTAAGGTTCTTATGAGCCCCCGATATTTCGGCACTGTTGCAAGCGCCATGTTCACGGTTCACCGTTTTAATAGTAATTATAATGAAGACATGAGTTCTCCCAAACATGTCGCGCATAGTGACTTAAAAGACCTCGGTGTTCTCCGTAATTTTATGATAATATTCTTAGACTTGTTCATAACATCATTATTAAAACTTTACCTTAGTTATTCTAATAATAAAATTTTGTACACACTTTTAGAACCAGTTTAATATAGATTTCATGTCCAAACACTAATTTACTCATAATTTACCCGCGCGTGACTAGTTAGTTATGGTGATTTCATGTTCTACAAATCATATTGTAATTAACTTTGCAGACTATAGTATATTATAGAATTAAACACGATCCAATTAAGTGGATATTTATCGCCTTCACAGAATTCACATACTAGATGTTCCACAACTAGGCATTTTTCTCTTATTTTTTTTATTTTCGAAGGACTTATTACCAAAAGTCGGAAAGTCGGAGTGAGTTTTTCGGAAATTATTTGTGTGTATGGCACGAACCCACTCTGTAATAATAAAAAAAAGGTAAAAGTTAGGTAATAGAATAGGTATACCGTATAAGTCAATAAAGAGTATGAATTAATTTCTTTCATTTTCCCTATTCATATAAGTATCTAGGAATCACAGTTTTGTTAGTTATATTTGTAAATAAATAATTTTTAGTTGGCATTAAAAAAAGGAATCACAATAAATGTAAATAAAGGCTAAAAGCCAGATATGACTCGTCAATTTTTGTAAACATTGCTCATTAGCATTGCTCCTGCGCGTGCGATACTTATCTTTGATAGAGCATCTTGACTACGCACGCTGTCTCCAGAATACTGTAATCTCGAGAATAGCTTAAGTCTACGTTTTATATTACGAGGTTAAAATAGATTCAAGATTTTTCAAAGAAGACATGACATGATATATTATAATTTGTACGACATACAGCTTTCCGCGACACGATTCACACGATTGTGTCGTCAAGACAGTGTGAGGGAGCAAAATGTATGGAGTTTTATGCAGACGCTTTTATACTTATCATGATCGTTTTCCATACAAAAAGTGTAGTGACGACACTGTGTCGTGGCGTGGAAATCCACGATCGAGTATAAAAACGACCATTGTCATCTATGTAAATATAAAGCTATGTTCGATCATGCTCCCAACATAATATATCCATACGAGCATCGATCAAACAAGAGAGTAAACTTGTCCAAGTAAGTAGCGCCCAAGTAGCTGACTCATAAAGAGGTTGTTTATACAATAATATGATGTATTGGTTTAAGAGCTAGAGCCCGGAAATGATACAGTTTAATAAAGTGAAGACAACCTTAGCCTATAAATGCTTGATATGCGCTGTTGTTTTATGAGCAATTCCAACCCTCATTATGTATACAATTGTAAACCATGAATTAAATCATTTATTATGTATAATATACACTGGACGTAAGTCTGAGCTGTAGGATGGGCGGAACGAACTTTAAACGTTTAAAAAAAGGAAGGATTGCATATTCTTAGGAAATTTCGGACCCTGGTTGCCGTGATCGGGTAGCCCAGTGGTTAGGGCGTCTGCCGCGAAAGCAGGAGGTCGCTGTTTCGATCCCAGCCCTGCTCACCGGGTTTTTCTGTAGTATATGACATCTCTTTCAATTTATAACCTAATTATGTATGTTTTTGAGTATTTGTGTAGGTAAAGGATGACTCACACTAGAACGGGGCGGGATGGGACGATCTGTAAGTTTCTATAGAAATAGTCACGTGATAGCTCGGAGGCCCTCGGGTGCCACGGGACGTTTTCTATAGAAACTACAAAACGGCCCGGCCCAGTTAAGTCCTCGCCCGTTCTAGTGTGACTCATTCCTTATTGTAAATATATGTGATTGTTATTATTGCGCGACATGTTTTAGAGAGCAGTGTGTCATCCTTAAGAATGAGAATAAAAATAGTTTATAGCCTTATATGTACATGAAAATACAGTTACAGATCAAATACAACTATAAAAAGTATTAAAAATAATACTGAACAAAAGTGAGAGAAAAATAATAAAAAGTACTTATTGAATTGTCCTATAATATTTATTTATTTATTTATTTATTTAACTTAAATCTAAGTTTATTCACCCTACAGCTTTGGTTATAAAAAAATAACGTCACAATTACCGGGCCGATTTTTCATGCTGTCATTTTTGATTGTTTTTATTCTGGAATATTATTCTAACCTCCACTGATTAACAACTGCCTAATGCCTGGCAATAAAAAAGTGTACCGACAACTTTCAATTTTTTTTTTAAATATTTTTAAGCTGAAATGTCTGCGAACGATACCAAATTACTTAGCAAAAAAAAAAAACTGGGAGAACTCATGACCTCGGTCGACACTCGAATTTTAATTCTTCCTCCTCCTCGAATCCTTCGGCCACGCTCTTACTAGGGCATGCGCCCGGGAATTCCTGGAACTGATTTTTCTCGGGATTATCCGGGAAAAGGCTCTTTTGTCTGGGACTGAAGGTGAAATTCTCAGGAAAGTATCGATGTTTCGGGAAATTTATCATAAGCTATATAATTCAATTACTTTTTTTTTTTTATTATTATTTATTAATAATTCACAATATAAAACTTATATCTAATTCAGTTCCCCGCAAAACTGTATGTACAGTTTGTATGCGGGTGTGAGTCTCTAGATAACAAAAAAAATCTTTAATCAAACAAAAATAAACAAAAATTACATTCCAGGCTAAACATATATTTTTATTCCGTCTAGGACTAAACCAACTAGACTAACTAGACTTTAGTCTCTAGTTGGTCTCAAACTTTATATATCAGGTCATGAATAAAACATTTATTGTCTTCTATTACATAGTTAGTTAGTTTAGTAAGGAAAACATTTATTTTCAAAATATATTATACAGTAAGTGTAACTTACCTACCTCTACCTACCTTAAATCAGGTCATGTGTTCTTTGAAAAATCTTGAATCTATTTTAACAATTTGTTACTGGAGAATTCTCAATATAACTTGAGACTCCACTTGCCGATTGAGAAGTACTATCTTCTTACAGCAGATGGGCGTTTTTACTTTTGTTTGTAGAAAAATCATTTTTTGCTAAATTGGAAAAGTGTATATGTTTTCTACTCAGACTCGCGAGCTCATTCAATCCTAGTAGGAGAAAAAAAGTGTCCTAAAATGTCCATACATTTTTCAAACTTTCCATTGCGCTACCGCATCTATGAAAAAATTGTAGCAAAATGGAAAAATATCCTAGGACACTTTTTTTCTTCTACTAGGATTTAACAAGCTCACAATAGGCTAGACGAATGAAAAAATCTATTTAGTCCGTCTTTTAGATTATAAAAAAACATTGTACACGTATTTTTTCTTTTATTCGTCAAGTCAAAAATGACAAAAATACAATGCGTTCAAGTTTGGCGTAATGTCACTCCTAGGTACAATTCTTACCTAGGAGTGACGTCACAAGCCCCCACCCCGGAACTTTAATGCTCTTTATCTTCGTCAATTTTAGTTAGATTAAAAAAGGACTGATGGACTAATTAGAATAATAGTTTTTCAACGTTGTCGTCATCCCTATTATGAGTAGAAAACATATAATCACTTCCAATTTAGAGAGAAGTGATTTTTATACATCAAAAAATAAAAACGCACAGATGTTTCTAGTTAAGCGCCCTCCTTAGGCACATACGAGGAATACGGTAGAGAAACTTCGGTGTCTCGGTAGCTCAGTTGGTAGTGCGATAGGCGTGTTTTCCGAGAGTCTCGAGTTTGAGTCTCACTTCTCTCTTTCTAAGAAACGAATTACTAGTTTCAACCTAAACAAAACTAATTTTAAACGTTGTTTCCTTTTTCACGTTTTGTTATTTTTTAGTCTAGGTTCGTGCATATCGTGTGTACGATTCCTTGTGTCGACGCCTTGACTCACGGCCGCTACCCCCACTTAACTGTTACACATTGCCTCGCTTAACTCAAAACCGGCGGAGGAAGAATTACGTTCGGAAGTACACTGCAGGCCGTGGATGTTCGTACGCCAACGCTGATACATTACACCCTCGGCAGTGTAAAATGTATTTAGTGATGTGCCTTGGGAAAATTCCCCTATTCTTGGAAAATTCTGATTTTTCGGGATATTATTTACTCGTTTGCTCATTGGTTAATGTGCAGACGACGTCAAAGGTATGTTACACTTTTGCACTATGTTACAATAATAGTACGTAACGGAGACTAAGTGAATTTCATTTTTGGGATGAAAATCTTCTTAATTTTTAAGAAAAAAAGAAAAAGTGAAAAAGCTCATGGCCTTGGGCAAAATTGCTATGCATCCTGTAGTCACAAGTTCGTGTCTCGCCCGAGGCCATTAGTTTATTCCAGTTTCCCTTTTATTTCTCAGAAATGTTGTATTGTACGCAGTTAGTTAGCAACAACGGGAATGTTCTAAAGTGTTTAATTTCTATTAATAACAATCGCAGTACTAACAGAATACAATATCAAATTTAATACTTTATAAAAATTTAAAATTTACTAATAATCTAGGACCTCCTTCGATACCATAGATATTTAAAGTAACAAGATTTGTAACGAAGCTAAGTTATAATGGGTCCTACTGTCTCCAGGGGGAGGTCCTCTGACCACATGCGCCGCGCGCTTTAGCCAATCACAGAGCGTCTCTGCGCGCGGTAAGCGATCACGTAATGTGGCGTTAGAGAGGAGTGTAAGTCGATAAACTGTTATCCATCGATATTTCATACGCTCAGAATATTAAAAAATACAGTAAAATACTAGAACAACCGATACGGTCGTGGTTAAAAAAAATATTACAGTGGACGATGTGTCAAAAATAATTTTACTTAAACATGACTATTCATGTTTAAGTATAATTATTTTTGACACGTTGTTTTTGAGGTCGTCGTTGTCTTTAACTTCAAGACACTTAATATAGATTAAGTGTCTTGAAGTTAAGTCTGTGTGTGTGTATACGCATACGCATCGTGTTTCGCAGGGGTGCATGGCACTTCGATAAAGTAACCACAAGATGAGATTGTATTCCAGGTACCAAACGTCGACTGTAGTATGGGCCATTATATTCACTGGTCTTACCGCCCTTTGAGTGATCTAGTAGCTCAAACCACGACATATCTTCCAAGTAAATGAAATGTCAAACTTAAAGGTGTTAGTTTAACCCTCAAAGTTTTATGAAATTATAACGTTTATTCACTTTCACAGCCCGTGCTATCCAAATCTATGAAACTTGGCACTGACAGATCCTAATACTTTATAGATCTAATTTTAATTTTAATGAATGCAATCAACTATTTATGATTGAGAATCATTGCATATTGAACCATCCTCCAGCTAATGTTAAAAATAAGTTGAAGATTGCATCAAATTACTTTGCACTCCTGAGGTATACAAATATTAACCGTTATGAGCAGATGTGAGGCGAAACATTTTTATGGGATTAACAAAAAACATTGCAATTTAAAGTACTTTTATTGAAGGTTTACTAGCCAGTAAAATGTAAGTAAACACTTAACAGTAGCAGGGCGGAAATTATTCATTCTGCATACAGGACCCTGGAGGAAAAGTGCCTTAAAACCTTAAGTTACCTCGTATGACTCAAGGGGAATATAAAATAACAGCTTTAAATTTCAGTCAGTCAAATCCAACACAAATTAAAAGAAAATGGTTTTTTTATTACTCTTCACGATACAGTTAATGTTAGTGTTAAAGTCTTATACTTGTCTGTCGGACAAAAAAAAAACCTCAAAATTGAATAGACAATACACAAATCGTTTGTGTTTGTACACTACACACTACCTAACTAAAAAACTATGTAACTAAAAAATATCTTTGTATGTAGTTTTGTTTCTTTTCAGAAATAAAGGAATGTCTTATAAAATGGAATGGAATGTCTGTCTGTCTGTCTTAGGTAAAATGAACTGACTTAAGGTTAAAGGCACTTTCCCTCCAGGGCCCATTAAAATTTTCCAACCTGTATATTTACGGACCAATTTGCATGATTGTTATATTTACAAATAAAAATGCATTTATTTAGGTTTTATTCACAATCTTCAATAGGGGTTTAGTTGTTTATAATGACATTCGAATTATTGCCCAGGATTAGATAAATACAAATATCTAAAGATAAACCTTAAATAAAGACGTATTAACAAATATTGACATTAACAAAAAATTTACACATTAAACTTAAAAACGTTTGGGTTTTAACTGAAAATGTTATTACTTATATGAGTACAATCAAGCCAAACATTTATCGACGCACATCGGCACGGGTGCATCTCTAGTTCCCGGCAAGGCACAAGCGGCCGTACCAGGTAATAATCATGCGATTGTGAAGATCGCTAGCAATTCTATACATTGCGCGGTTGCTTAACCAATCGCCACGCGACACAACTTGTTTGCTATTCTAAACCGGCAATGTAAAACGCATATACAATTTGTACAACCAATTAGTCCGATAGAGAAAATTCATACGGCACTGAATATATTTGTAAAAATGCACGATTTTATCAACTAATAACTAATAACATGAATACTTATATAATTATGGTAGGTGATTCTATAGTCCTTGAAGTTTTTGTTTTCACTTCTATTTTTGCAGGTAACAACGCAGCAATTCGGCATTTCTCGAAAATATCGGAGCACATTTTACGGTCGCGGCTAAGTTGCAACTGGCTCGAGTTGAATAGTAATATGGCCAACTGGCCTTATCGCTGCGACACGCGCTACGCCTCCGTGCGATATCTATTCCTTATGATATCTATGTTCGATACATAATAATATTGTTCTCATACGCAATATTCCTCGTGCGAGGAATATTCTCGAAAACATTCCCACGGTACATCACTACACACCAGCTAAACGGCAAATTATAAAGTGTTCTAGCAAAAAGCAAACAGGTTTTCTACCGAACAGGGAATTTGAGAAACGATTGCGGCATGCCCTGATTAACGTAGCTAATTACACTGCCCGTTTTCGCTAAAACAAGTTAGTGTAGTTTTAGCAGAACGTACCAATTTACCTCTCCTAGTGGATTTCGTTTATCTGAAATGCCAAATGTGATCGTTTTTAGTGTAAGGTACAGTCGGTGCCCTCACATAAGTATCCACCCCACATATGCAACTGCGTAGCACGCGTGGATACTTATGTGAGGGCACCGACTGTATCACTTTCTCGCTTTGATTCTCAATGAATCTTTATGGCATAAGCGCCTTATCAATAAGCGACAAAGTGGTAGGTACCTGTTACTAAAAACCATCACAAAGGACCATGTGCAAATTGGCCCCAAACCCAACAGAGCTGAAAGTTACGAGTATCTCATTTGATAGGTATTTTTATTTACTTATTTTCTTTATATGGACACCAAGTTGAATTCCATTGCAGAACTGAGATATTTAGACATTTGTCAGTCAACAATTGGTACATAAATGCATCCGAGTGGTATGCGTAATGCATTCTCCCCCTAATAAAACAAAAGGCAGTGTGGATCCGCCATGATTGCCGAGCGGTTGTCAATATTTTTACTTACATAATACTCGCGTTATAATACGAGTATCTCAGATCTGCAATATAATTCAATTTGTTGCCTGTATAGCGAACTGAATCAGACAATAAGACCCTAGAGAACGAAGTTTGACTTTATAACGTTCACAATGTAAGAAACAAATGCCAATAATAATAATCACATACGTACATAAAATGGCCACCACTCATGATTTGGTAACTATTCTTTTTTTTGCAATCTATTTTTTTGTCTGTTGTAGGTACCTAAACCAAAATTTAAAAGCAGATTTTCAAAACAACTATTACAAAATACCCCCTTTTTATTTTTCTCTGTAAAAAGTTTGCCAAAAATATGTACTTATAATGATCGCTTAACACCACTGTACTTTGTATACGGGTTGGAGCTGCCTCCACAAGAATTTATTATACCCCCTATCTACATGTGCTTATCTCGGAATTTTAAATTGTAAACGAGCTGACTATACGAAGGCTTGAAAGCAGTCAAGTAAGCGGTGATGGGCGAATTTTTTACACTTTTTACAACTTGGAACTTTTTTTATATTTCTTCTCAGAATCGCGAGCTCTTTCGATCATGTTGGGAGAAAAAAAAGGGCTCCAATATTTTTAGGGTTCCGTACCTCAAAAAAGATAAGACGGAACCCTTACAGGATTAGTATGTTGTCCGTCCGTCCGGCCGTCTGGCTGTCGGTCCCCTTTATCTCAGGAACGCGTGGAGGTAGCAAGTTGAAACTAATATTACATATAACCCAACTACTGAAATAGACATAAGGAGGGCAGTTAGAAACACACCAAGAAAACCACATTGAAAAAATTACCAGTACATTGGTTATCCAACCAAAACAAGAATATAAAGGTTTAATTTTAGATTACCTTAAGAATCCACATATAAAGAAAGGATAATAAATGCGCACCCACAACGGGTACTCGACCAATCCCGGGCTCTAAAAAGGCCAAGCAGGACAAAGGCCCGCAAAACTATTTAATTTCTTCCGGAGAAATCGGATCCAAATACTAATATCTGTGGGCTTTAGCAATATCAATTCGGGGACTTTTATCCGAGTATTTTTTTGTTGAGAACCCTACTCAAGGGATGACGTTACGGTCGGCCATTGTTGAATTGCATTATTCAATTGCGTGGTGGGATCGGTATGTACGACAAAGCGTTTACTAGTGATAGCTGGCATAAACGCCACTTGTCTCGCAAAGTGGGGGCGGGGGCGGTTTCCGTCGCGCCACTCTCGTTGTGTTCCGATTGGTTATAAAACGTTAGAGTCGAACGCTTAGAATGATGTGCCAGCGCCTACAGAGGCCTTACCTTGACGTCTTAACTCGATTCAATTGACGACCTTATAGGCACTGATACACATGCTCATTAATAGCATGCTTATTAGCAAGCGGGGAAGTGGGAGGGGCCCCGCTCCAATCCCCTCTTGCTAGTTAGTTAGTTAGTTAGTTTCTCTGGGCTTTTTTCCGCAACTCGACATCCATTGTGCCTTTTTTGCGTGTTAACGAGGTAGCCCTATTCCAACCACCCCAGCTCCTCAACGAAACCAAGCATCGGTTTTAGGTTGCTAAATGCCTCCTTGAGTGTTATTGGAGTCCCCAAATACTTACTCCTGTATTCTTCTACCTGTTTGCATTCTAGGAGAATATGTTTTGCTGTTTCCTCATTTTCCATGCAGGCTCTGCATATGGGGCTATCTGTTATACCCATATTATATAGGTGTTTGTTTAGTGTATTGTGTCCTGTGATTAGCCCTACTATTTTCCGGAGTTGGTGTCTGGGTGTCCTGAGTAGGGTTTTTGTGAACTTTTGGTTTAACTCTGGTAAAACTTCTTTGGTTTGTCTACATGTCACCAGGTTGTCCCAGTATTTGTTGTGAAGGTGTCTGTGATATTGATTTAGTTGATTTTGTATGTGCGATAAAGGTAGTGGTATGATAGGTTCCGGTCCGTATGTCGGTGTCTCTGACCCTCTCCTTGCCAGTTCATCCGCTGCATCGTTTCCTCTTGAGCCACTGTGTCCTTTTATCTATTGTACGGTTACCTTGTTTCCTTCTTCACTCACCTCCGTTAGGCTGTTGTGACATTCGAGTGTGAGTTGCGACGTATGTTTATCACTAAGTAGCGCTTGTAGTACCGATTTACTGTTACCGACTTACTGTACCCTCTTGCTAATAAGCATGCTTATTAGCATGCTAAGTAGTAATGAGCATGTGTAACAGTAGCTAAACTCAGCCGAGACCATGACAAATGAAACTGTGACGAAACGTCAGTATATTAAGATAAATTAACTAAATTCGCGATAGACCCTTTCTATGTTCATAATAATGTGTATAAAACGCGAAAGTTTTAAGTGTTAGACCTAAACTGAGTCGCTTCAGTTATAGACTAAAGCGACTCAGTTTAGGTCTGAGCCCAAACTGAAACTAAACTGAATCCCCTAAAGACGTCATGGTAAGGTCCCAAATATTTTTTTAGGGAACAGCTAGACACTAAATCCGGGGTGACGATGTTATAAGCACTCATACACGGTGAAAAACAATATCGGTTACAGTAGAATAACAATCGCTTGCGACTGCGCAATTCTAAAGTTTTAGCATCTTGCTCATTCTTAACTGGTGGAAGCGAGTTACTACAACTAGTTTATAATCGCGTAGCTGCTATTAACTCGTGGCTTAATAAAACACTAGTATTCTTACCTTGATTCTATATAACCGTACACGCGGATAAAATCGTATTTTTGCTAAAATTTGGTAAATTTCAAGTGATTTTTAAGTTTTTCAATAAAATTAACTAAAATACATATAATTTGTATGCTATCAGACCACAATATGACCCTGTTTATGATTGTAAAATAAAAATAGTTATGATTAATGTTAAATCATATTAAACATATAAAATATAGTACTTAATTTTATTATTTATCTTGCACAAGCTGTGACTGGGACCCATTGGAGAGACGACGAGGGAATCTCAAATTTTTAAGTTTTTTTTTTTCTGTCTTCTCTATTTATTATTTTGATGATACGAGTATTTTGCTGTTCAGTTGTTTTAAAAACTTTATTTACGAGCATTTAAAAAGAATAAGGACTCTTAGGAAGGAGGAACTAGGATATTAAAGCCTTAAAAAAAAAATTATAGAAAAAGAATTGGGCAGACTGCTGCTATGTTTTTCACTGAGTTTGTAATCATCAATGAAAATGAGTATTATTAAGAGAGCGCTTTTTTAAGGTTCTGATTTAATTTATATTAATAAATAAAATATTTTGAACAGTGCTCTATACAATATTAATAGTGGTTCACTCAGAATGTGAACACGCGACTCCTATATCTCGGCAACTCCTAGACCTACTTTGCTTATATTATAACTAAAAACTTCCATTTACCTTATCAATGACCTGCCAAATTTCAAGACAATCCAATCAACAACGAACAAACATACATACATAGGTACAAACGACGGATTGTCCAAAGTCCAAATAGATAGGGAGCGACAATGTTTAATGATATAAGTGCTCTCGTTTCCGGCTCACGAATGCGTCTATATTAAGAAATCTATATCCTATTTCAAGAATTCCTCCAAATGTGTTTGCGAAACACATACGTCGAACCGATTCGATATGATCGTGTATCCTAGCTATTTTCTACAAATACAGTTCGACTATCCAAATTTAGCCACAAGTCAGAATATCAAAGCTCTCTCTGCTTATTCAATGTTCTATTAGCGTTTGCATAATGAGCGCAGTCCTTTTGTCACACGTAACAATGTTAGTTTTAGTGTGACACACGAGTGTACGGTGTATGAGATACACCCGCCAGTGTTTTACATGCGAAAATGCCTGAAATGCAAAATAACTCATTAAAATTCAAAATACTGGTACGAAATTTTAAGAGCTACATTTAATTAGTTTACTTAACCTATGTAATATGTAAATGGAATTTGTGCAAGTATTAAATATATATACGGACCCTGTATATATATTTAATACTTGCACAAATTCCATTTTGCATGTAAGGTGTATTCGGGTAAAACTGAATGTCGGAAAATGTCGGGTAATTCCGAAAATGATGCTGATACGTTGTGCGAGGAAGCCACCAGCTTTTCGGTCACCAGTAACATCAACCAGACGTTTCGCGATTTCTACGAAAAAATAGGGGAGCCTAAGAGGCAAAGAGAACGTTTGTCTACTAACTTGATATTAGGAGCCAGATCGTCAAATTTGTGTTTCAAATCGTCAAAAATACAAGATGAATTTTGAATGAAGAGTTCGCATTTTGCAAAATTCAGTAAATCAGTCATTTATTTGCTAAAACACGGTAAAGTATACAGGTCTTCTAGTATGTATAAGAGCTACATGTTTAGTCACTAGGACATGCAAATATTTATGAGTGAGTAGCGCATGCATAAATTAATCATTAATATCTACAAGAGGGAATGTCATTAAGATATTCATTAACGGAATAGTACGCCTTACACACTAAGAAGTTACGAGTAAATAGTGCTGTTTTGAATTCTTTAACATTTTCTAAGTTTAAAATATTAGCAGGTACTTTGTTAAAAATTCGAGGTCCATACCAATTACACTTTTTGACATAAAAGCTGTGTTTGAAGACTTATAGTTAATTTTCACATTATGACGTAGGCTGTTGAATGTTTTAAATTGGTTCATGTTACATTTGACATACATTGCTAAACAGTTCAGTTCAGTTCTAAACCAATATTTTTGAAACTACTCTTAATAAGAGACAAGTCAGAGAGCACAGTATTTACGTTGCCTCCTAGGGTCCCGTCATCTAGGTACCAGAAATTGAATTTTGATTTCAATTTTTGGATGATTGGATTTATAGCCAAACTAAAAATTGCTGGGCCGAGAGGGTCACCCTGCTGACATCCAACCTCAGAAGATAATTCATTGGACTTGTACATTAATTTAGAAGAGTCCGAATAGCAAAAGAAAAGGTAATTGTACAGTTCAGGAATTTTGTCCCTAATTTCTGTCAGCAAAGTGTCCCTATTAACCGAGTTGAAAGCATTTTGACTACAATTTCGCAATCATCAGAGGAAGGGTAGGTCCTTAGGGCATGGACGGCTGCCTTGCACCCACCTTTCGTGCCAAAACCCAGCTGTACAGGTTCAAAAAGGCCCTGCAATTTTGATCGAATGTGTCTAACCGCAATTTTGGAAGCAAGAAGTCTTATAGTAGAATTATAATTTAGAATTATAAGAGAATTAGAAGTAAAACTATAACCATATGTGGATTAGGCCCCTCTGGAGAAACAACTTGAACCACAAAACGTGAGTGTTAATCGAAAATGAAAATCTAGTTGGAGTAGTAATAAATATTAAATAATATTTAAAACGGGTCACTCACGTAATTTAGTCGATTTTTTTTAAATTACGTGAGTGACCCGTTTTAAATATTATTTAATATGTTCGAGTCTCACGAGAGTTTTATAGTAATAAATATATCTACTTCTTAGTGACGCTTGGGCCTCAGGTGAATTGATTAGTTGAAAACTAGCTGTTTGGACGCCTTAAATAAATAAATGTACAGTATCAACCGGCGTCGAAAAGGTATTGGAAGAAGCAGCCAAACTCATATGCCAATTAATATGTAGGCATTCTGATATATGTATTTAACAAAAGTTAATAATAATATATTGTTTCTTCCTCACTTTTTATTCACCGTTTTTCAACAGCAAGTGTGTTATAAAACGGTCATTACACACATCAGCTTTCTTATTGCTCACTCGCTTTCAGCTTGCGCGCACAATATCGTCTCGTGTATAATGACCATCATAGCACACTTGTATCACAATGCACTTATTTTCAAATTTCGAAGGTTGTTGCATTAATAAGGTACTATGCCTCAAGGACCTACTTAAGATTTAAGGTAGGTAGAGGTAGGTAGTTAGGTAAGTTACACTTACTGTATATATTTCGAGAATAAATGTTTTTTTATTAATAAGAGCATTAGTTATATGTTATTCTATTTTTGTCTATTTATCTAATGAAAAAAATGATCTTCAAAGAAGCTAACGGTAATGGGTGTTGTTTAATTAATTTTCTGAGGATTCTCCATTTTGCTGGTTCTGTTAATTCTGTGAACCATTAACTATTATTTTCAATTTCGAATGAAAATCAAGAAAATGTATTTGAATACCTAATTATGAGAACTGCGTGCGTAGCCAAGATGCCAATCGCTAACACTCAGTCGCAAACGAAACGCAACTGTCATTGTCACACTAATAAGGAAGAGTGATAGAGAGAGATAACTACGATATGCTACGTAGCGTTAACGATTGGCATCTTGGCTACGCGCACCGTGAACTTAACATGACTTGTACTATCGCGTTCAAAATTTAATGGGCAGTTTATGAACGAATTCATTAATATTTGGTTGTGATTCATTTAATTTGACAAATAATAACCACATTAATTTAATCTCTTTTACTCCAAAATTCTCATTGTGAAAGCATGTGTTTCAACTTATTTGTGTAGGAATAAGTTGAAACACATGCTTTCACAATGAGAATTTTGGAGTAAAAGAAATTAAATTAATGTGGTTATTATTTGTCAAATTAAATGAATCAGAACCAAATATTAATGAATTCGTTCATAAACTGCCCATTAAAAACTTGTTACAAATTAAAACAGTATATTTAATAACTTAATATTCGTTATCGTAATTCGTGGAATTTCATGTAAATTAAACTATTAACTAACTAACTGGATTATTGGTAATAACCAAATTCATGACTTAGCACGTAAATAATACAGTCCTTAATTGTAGATAAATGAAATAATTACGTAAAATTGAAACTTTTAATACGGTGCTAGAAGTATATTTCTGAATCGAATATTTTTTTTATATTCCCGTGCCCTATTAAGGGTTACTAAAAATGTGAGAAATTACCTGAAAAAATTAGGTAAGACGTATTTTTGAACTTTCAATTTAAAAATGTCAATCAGTAAACACTAGTTTATGCAACAATGATATACCTAATAAGGTTTCTTGAGCGTCGCCGTTACATAACGAGACAAAGTCGAGTTTTAATTATGAATCGTTGCATACTCTAGTTTTTTTTACAACAGCTAAAATAGAGAAAAAAGCAAAATCTCGAAAGGTGGCACAATGTGGAAGAGGTTGTATGCCAACCATAGAAGAAAAAACAACAGTATTAATATATTGTACGGAAATCTATAAGAGCATCGCTTGACGGTGGTCTCAAGGAATACCACAGACAACGTTATAATGTTTCGTTAAGTTAAGTTGTTTGTTGTTGCAAACGGCCTCCTAGCCTAGTTGGTAGCGACCCTGCCTACGAAGCAGGAGGTCCGGGGTTCGAATCCTGGTCAGGGCATTTATTTGTGTGTTTATCACGAATATTTGTTCCTGAGTTATGGATGTTTTCTATGTATTTAAGTATTTATACGTATCTGTCTATTATATATATCGTCGCCTAGTACCCACAACACAAGCCTTATTGAGCTTACTGTAGGACTTAGGTCGATTTGTGTAAGATTGTCCCATAATATTTATAAAAAAAAAAAAAATCATTTGTTGCTTATACAAATAGTTAGGTACTTATATCATGTTTACTTTTTAAATATCGCTGTCAGTCTAATTGGCAGATAGAAGTGCTGAAATGGAAAAAAGTACATAAATTCACACCTGTATTCCAAAAGGGGTAGGCAGAGCTCATAAAAATGCTCGTATTTCAGTGCCAAGTCTAACAAATAAGGGGTTAAGGATACCACAATTGTGGTATTGCAATGGCCCATCACCCACAACAAACTTGAATCCATATCCCACAGTCAACTTATATGATATCCACGCACAAAACAGAGAGACTAATAGAAGCGTAACGTAAGCGCGGCGCGTGTGGCAATAGTGCGCGGATAGCCGCACGCTCGCACCACAGATAGTACTCAGTTAGTCACGAGCGCCCAAGTAAGATCGCGGTTTATACAAAAGTCAAAATAAAATGCAAAGATGCCTTATTGTGCGGTTTTACACTGTGGAAACGACAGCCGCAAGCAAAATATCTCCCATGGAGGTATTTCATACCACCGTTAAGTCTTATTTTGTGTATATTTATATATTTTCTCAAATAATGTCGTCCTCCGCAAAAAAAAACATCTGCTCAAAATAAAAACAACTTTATGTACAAAAGATAAGGTCGTTTTTTACGAAGCATAGAACTAGAGAACTTTCTAGAATATCGCACCGATAGCGGGCTACCACGCGCTACTCGGCCTAGTGCGAGGAAAAATATTTTTTTATTGATATCGATATGTCCTTTTTATGATTGAAAAATAATATATTCTCTAACATCATTATTTATTGTAATCGGGTTTTGAATTAATATATTTTTTAAATGAAATGTCGATAAAGTTGCGTCAAACGTGTTTGACGCCATTGCGAATCATCAATTGGGCGAGTTTCCATCATCTAATCATGTAACCGATTTAATCAAAGCTGTCGTAAAGCGCTACCTGAATGTTAGAAATAGAATCCATCATTTATTAAAATTAAAACTGAAAATGTCGAAACGGCAATTGCTAAACAAATATGTTTTATTTCAGGGGCAATAAAGGGTTTTTATTTAGATTATTAACTTCATAAGTTAAAAAAGTGCATGTTCTAAGAAGACTGAATGATAATAAATTAAAAGAAATCACATTACTATAAAGTAATGTGATTTCTTTTAATAATTAAACTGATTCCTATTATTTGCATTTGCTTTCTTAACCTACTTATTTAGCGTAGAAAAATTAGGCATTACAGAAAAAAAATGCGTATTTCTGAAACTTTGCACAAGTGTAGGCATATAACAAAAATGAAGGAAATATAATGTAGATTATAAGTATTGAAGTGATAAAATAAATATATTTAAATGATTTTCGAAATACAAGCAAGTAACAGACAGAAAACGTTAATAAATGTAACAAATACCTTTCTAAAACCTGCATTAAAATCGATTCAGCTAAACGTGAAAGAATCGTGGACACACATACATACATGTGGATCAATGACCCTTTTTTTTGAAGTCGGTAAAAGTGCAAAAACTTTCGGCTAAATATAAAAAATACCTTTCTTAGAACCGCATTAAAATCGGTTTAGCAAACCGCGAGATAATCGGGAACAAACATACATACATACATACGGGTCAAACTGAGGACCTCCTTTTTTGAAGTCAGTTAAAGTACGAAATCTTACTACTAAATGTAACAAATACCTTTTTCAGAACCGAATAAAATCGGTTTAGCCAAACGCGAAATGATAAACCAAGTATACATACATACGGGTCAAACTCAGAACCTCCCTTTTTGATGTCGGTAAAAGTACGAAATCTTACTACTAAATGTAACAAATACCTTTCTCAGAACCGCATAAAATCGGTTTAGCCAAACGCGAGATAATCGGGAACAAACATACATAGTATATACGTATTTATACAAATACGGTTCAAACTTAGAACCTCCTTTTTTAAGTCGGTTGAAGTACTAAAACCTTCTCCTAAATGTAACAAGTACCTTTTTGAAAACCGCTTTAAAATCGGTCTAGCAAACCTGAAATAATCGGGAACAAACATATGTAAACTTCAATAAAAGGAGGTTCTCAGTTTGACCCGTATGTGTGTATATATGTACATACATATACACATACTGTAGTCGGTTAAAAATAGAAGAAAATTAGGTAGCTACGGACATAATGCGATACAAATTTAATCCTGAAACGGATCATCATTATTGTAGTTACAGCCTGTGTAAGTATGGGTTCAGTTTATTATTATTTAGTTTGGAACCCTAAAAAATAACAACATTTACAATTTATATAAAAAACCTAAATTCTTGAGTCAAAGACCTGTACTAGTACAATATTTAATAATTTAAGTTTTTTATCGATATATTATCGAATCTTGCACTTCACTAAGCTATCCATTATCCAAAACGTGTAATAATATGCCTATCTCTGTCACTCCCGTTAAAACTGCGTACGTGGAAGGGAGAAGGTGGATGCGCCATCTTTTGTGGTGTTGCTGAACTATTTGATGATAATAGTTCAGCTACTCGATGCCAGGTGACACCTCTTCCTTTGCATCCATTATCCAAAACGTGTAATAATATGCCTATCTCTGTCACTCCCGCTAAAACTGCGTACGTGGAAGGGAGAAGGAGGATGCGCCATCTTTTGGGGTGTTGCTGAACTATTTGATGATACCTAATAGTTAAGCTACTCGATGCCAGGTGACACCTCTTCCTTTGCACGTTAAGTGTGAAAATTGAAACGTCGTATGTGGTAAAATGAGTATTATAATTTCAACGATGTTACTTTAACCATTAAGCTTAGTTTTGAATAAGATATTTTGCCCAATTATATTGTAGATACTGTGGTGTGCGAGTTTGAGGCTGTGTGAGTTTGGCGACATCGGTTTTCCTAATATTCCGGTCGCAAGTCACTTCTACTAGTCTCTCTGTTTTGTGTATCCACGGGAGGAAACGGGTGGTGAAAGTATTTACAGTGTGTTTGACAAGAGCGTGATCAGTGTATTTGTATCTTTTTTTAAGGTGGCACAGAAAAAAAAAGTACTGGCTGAATAGGTAGTCTTTTTGCCTAGAATGCTTTGTAAAAAAAAAAATATTTTTGGACAGTTTTCCGCCTTTTTATGTTAATTTTCAAAAAGAGTGCCGCTTACGCTTCTCCTTACGAGGCAGTATTTCTCAGTACGCACCGAAAAGGACCCAAAATGTCACGAAATCAAGCTGCTACGTATATGAATAAATCAAAGGCGTTTGTAAATAAGTGGGTAAAGCGTTACATGGAGTATAAAAATGTTGACGACTTACCAGAATGCGGGAAAACAAAAAAGACCTCTTCCATAGAGGATAAACGGATCTTACAGATGTTTTCGAGAAATCCACTTCTATCATTGCGTTCTGGGCAAGAAAAACTGAATAAAAAAGGTTTGAAGATATCTCTGGACGCAATCAGAAGGCGTTTGAATGAAAGTAGTTGGAAATATCGCAGTACGGTGAAGAAGCCACTGCTTATCGAAAATCATATGGAAAAAAGGCTATGGTGGGCGAGCTAAAACAACAACCGAGATTTGAGTAACATAACCTCGACCCGGGCTTGGTCTACGGTAGATAATAGAGCACTAGTGCGAACCGTAAAATACCCAGTAAAGGTACATGTTTGGGGTGGCTTCTCGAAGCAGGGTTTTGGCCGTTTGCACTTATTTACTGGTAATCTGGATGCCCCTAAAATAGCCAGAATTTATGAAAAAGCATTGTTGCCTTCGGCTAAACAGATGTTCCCCAAATATAACGCTTCTTGGACACTGTAAGAGGATAATGGCCCTAAACACCGAAGTCAGCACTGTACTGTATGGAAAAGTAAAAATGGCGTCGATGGTTTGGATTGGCCCTCACAATAACCCAACGCCAATCCAATTGAAAATGTTTGGGCGTGGATGAAGCTCAAATTACGGGGAAAACTACTATCAGTATTACTGACTTACCTCGCGAACTGAAGTCAGTGTGGAGGTCTTTACCTCGTAGTTATGCCAAAAATTGGGTCGAAAGCATGCCTCAAAGATGCCAAGCCATTATTGACTGGACTGGAAGCCTTATTAAAAATAAAGCATGCATGTTTAATTATAACACTCTCATATAATAGTATTTAACATATTCAATCTCTTTTTTTTTAGTTTTTACTTTTCACGCTCTTATCGTACATAGTGTACCCAATACCACACGGGGATAAAGGATTGATTGATTGATTTATTCAGAAACAATGCATGATTGTGTGTGATTGTGTTTGTGAAAAAACATGCGGATTCATTATAATACCATACATTATGATTTTACAGTATACAGCGTGTTTTTTTTAAATATTACCTCTAATTTTAACTAGACGTTACATTTATTTTGTATCTATTGTTTTTTATAATATTATAATTCAGCACGCAATGTATAGCTACTTTGCCTTACTGGCCGTGACGTAACAATTAACTGTCACAAGTGATAACTTTTATCTGCTGTCAAATAAATGTACGCACATTGCTGCACGGAAAATTTTCAAATATTCATTACGTTAAGTGATTAAGAGTAACTTAAAATTCCCTTGCAATAACCGTTCATAGTACTAAAACCTACGTTTGTAGGTAATATTATAAATACGGGCTGTAGATAAATACTAGCCGAATACACCTCATAGTTAACGTGTGAACTAGTTATGCAAGTAGCCAATTAACAGCAACAAAACAAATTGACGTCGAATACATCGAGCGATAACTGCAAACATATCGCATCCTAGTGTATAATTGACGCCGTCAACTATGAAATTCCCCTTAAATTGGATGGTATTTGCCTTTGATTCGTCGTGAAAGTTGGGTCATGTAATGACTACTAACTAGTCGGTGCGGTCGGGCGGGCCATTCGGCTATTCGAACTGCCACCGATAGTCGAAAGGGCCGTTCGTAATTCGAATTTGCGGTTGAACCTTACGGCTGTTTTGTTTGGCGGAAAGGTCACCAACGTACCTACCTTAATTACGGGAAATGTTTCGGTTTGTGGGCGAGTTTTATTTATTATGCGAGTTTGGAACTGGGATCAGATAGTTTTGTCAGAATTTTCTGCGGCATTGTTTATTTTTTACTGGTATTATTTGCATAACAATATTTGTTATTTATTGCATTTTGTTGGATTTTTACTTTCCAACAATTTTTTTGGCATTTTTTCCAACAAAATTGGTTGACAAAGCTGACCCCAGGCTCTTTGAGCCGTGGCATAAGCTGGGAAAACGCTAGGAAGAAGAAAAAGGCTTGTTTAAAGAGGCTTAGGTTTGTTCAAATACCTAATCCTACGTAGACACTCATGAAATTGTTATCTGTTGTACATTAAAATTGTTACCTTTAATAGTATCGTGAAACATTTACTACTCATTGAATTCAGACCCAATTTCAAACTGATTTGTTTCACTAAAAACGAGGAAGTTATATTTTGTACCTATATCATACAATGAATGGTATAACCTAAGTACGACCTGCCACCTCGAAAATGGAAGTCGGCCACCAAAATAGCGCTCTAAACTACGAGTATGTGCGACTATGCTTTTACGAATTGTCGGTTCGAATTTAACAGAAACTTTATCTTTGTTACAGTGCCGCCTCATCAGCTGATTCTGTACGACAAATCGGGTCGCGACGTGTCGGGCGTCGTCGGGCCCTTGGAGGAAGGCAATGAACTGGTTCTGGTCTGCGAAGTGCGAGGAGGTGAGTTACCTGTAGAGTACAAAAATAAACAGGTTTTCTTTAGCCTGTATACAGGGTAGAATCCTAAACGTGATCGCAAAAAAAGCTTAATTGCGGTTTGTTTGGATATTTCTAATAACGTACCTATAAGATACCTGTTTATATGGTTGGTCATTGAGCTTTCAATTTTTTTAATACATGGAAAACCAACAGCGCTACATATGTATATCAATCTTATAGAATTATAATAGTAGTTTATGCAACAGTGATATAATAAGGGTTCTTAAAACTTGAGGGTCGCCGTTACAAAACGAGGCGATGCCGAGTTTTGTAATAATAGACCCGAGAGTTTTAAGACCCAATTATGAGCTGTTGCATACCCTAGTTTTTCTACGACAGCTAAAATAGCGTAAAAAGCTAAATCTAGAAACGTGGCAGAATAGGGAAGATGTTGTGCCCACTAAAGAAATTAAAAAAAAACTACAACAGTGCTAATATATTGTATGAAAATCCATAGGAGCAGTGTTCTTATGGAATACCATAGACAACGTTATAATGTAGACTTTTTGAATATCGCTGTCAGTCATCTAATTGACAGTTAGAAGTGCTGGAGTAGAAAAAGCGAATTACAGGTCACTTATAGAACTATACTAAATTATTAAAAAGTATTTACCCAACATATAAAATCGTACACTACAATAAAAGCGGATATAGAGTACATCTATCCTACGTTTTCTTAGATTTTGATAGCAGAGTCTGTGAAAGTGACGTCATCATTTCATAGAAGTGTGACGTTTATAATAACACTTTTAAGTTTGACAGTTCATTTGGTCGGAAGAGTTAACGTGGTTTGACTCTATGTATGAACCTATGATATATGATTCCAATACACAAAAAGAAAGAAAAGAAAAAAAATACATTTTTAATAGTGCAACATACCAACAACAACTTTGCTATGATTTCAAAAATGAGTAAAGTTTATCATATTTCAAACAAACCAACAAAATATATTTCATTCGCATGTGACATTCAGCTATTTCAAATTTAATTCCTAGTACTCGTATTAACCCTTTCAGAAAAGTTTTTCACTCATTTTGCACCGAGTATTCGAGTTTTGCTACGAAAAGTTATAGACAATTGGCTAATCCCATAGTGGAACGCGACGTCGAGAGCTGGCTGTCACGAATTATATTCCATCTCTCTATGTATTTTTCAACGGACTTTAAAAAGGTTCTGAGTACGGTGGATGTTTTGCTGTTATTAACGCGAGTAATCCATCAATAATGATTGGATTGTTGTTTGTTTCAAAGAAGATTTCTCCAAAAGCCGCGTTGGAACATTACCAGAGTGATCACCATTGTAAAGGACGATTCACACTAGGACGGGACGGAACGGGACGGAACGGGACGGGCGGGACGGGACGATCTATCAATTTATATAGAAACCGTCCGTCCCGGTCTAGTGTGTGTCAACCTTAATGACGCTATATTGAATTTTGATTTTGATTACGAAATCCATCATGAACAATGGGAAAAATACAATACAATACAATACAAAAAAAAAAAACGAAACGAAAAATCTTGAACGGACAAATTTAAAAAGACATGATTTAGTGTTTTTTTTAATAAATAAAACATTTTAATTCGTAATCAACCAATTAGGCCGTTCCATAGTCACATTTCGCTAAGTTAAGACAACATATTAATAATCATATCTTCGAAGGGAGAAAGTTAATATTATTAATATTCTTTAATCTAATTAGAACGCATAACTGAGGTGTATTTGATAAAGAACTATTGCGATATCAGCAAATATACTTTATTTTAAACATCTTCTGGTCAGTTGCATTACAAAAAGAAATTTTACCCAACCCCATTATTTTGAAGTCTTTTTTTAACATCAGGTTTGGAAATGGCCTAGGTACACTTAATGTACTTGCCTACACTAGTAACATACAGCGTTCCGTCGTTCGCTTTAAAATATGCCCTTTAATAAATATTATGTGTCGAATTTTCCCGGGCGAGATTCCTTGTGACTGCGGCAAATCATATATAGGGGAAACTGGACGAAACGTGTCCATAAGACTGTTGGAGCACATACGCAGTGTAAAAAAGATGGACTATGGCAATTCCACCGTGGCAGAGCGATACAAGCTCGCTGCATTTTCTCCGATTTGATAAAGCGAGGTTGCTGTTTCAGAAAAAATGCTATATTATATACCACGCAAAATATGCAAAGCGATAGGGTGGCCCTTATTTTAATTGAGATGGTGGCTGGGCGGTGCCACCGGTGAAACCTGTAGTCCATAGTCAAAAGTTCAGTTCAGTGACTGTAGTGGACACAGTGAGTTCGGTGTGCGTGCCGCCTTTTACATTGGTTGAACCAAGTCTGCAGTCAAACAATCGCGGAACACCAAGATCGGGATCACCCCGAACCGATGATCTCATCGAGAGCGCTTCGGGCGGCGAGGCGAAATGCTTTAGTGCGCCCGCTTGCGTCGTCGCGCACGGTATTCCGCGCTTGATAATGGCATCATAGGATGTCCGAAACATATCGCAGATAGTGAAATACGTTAGTGTTATCCGTTATTTCATTATAATGTTACAAGTGTAATTGAGGCTATTGGAACTCATTTCTGGACCTTTAATAACATTGTTTTTGTTTCAATAATTATAGGCATTGACTGGGCACTTGGAATAATAATTTGGCCGTAATGTTTCCGTTTCTACGAATTCGTGGCACTTGAATTTCAATATTGTTTTAATCGAAAGCAATCTTACGTTATCACGATATCGCGTCAATTGTGTTTTGTTATTAAATTTGTTATTGAATTTTCTTAATTAATATAACGCACGCGCAATATAATTAATATAAGCATTTCGCGTTATTAAAGGTTACTTATAGTTATAATAATTTTAATACCCAAAGTGACCTAAAGCGTGTCACAAAATGCTGATCGGTTCAAGGACGTAATAAAAACTGTGGTGTGATTAGGAAAAAAAAAGAAATAAAAAAATTAATGCCAAAAAAGTTGTATGGGACAACTGGACAAGTCATCCAAGTAGGCCAATACTCCATATTGTTTTTTACTAATCAGGCTACGATACTGATAACGCCCTTAAATGGCTCAACAACATTTTCTAACACCTTGTATTCCTATATTTTAAAATATAATATACAATCATTTTTAAAAAACAAAACACTAACCGTTACCAGTAATATTCTACAAATAATAATTATTATTCTACAAATAATGACGTAGATATAAAAACGTTACGCCCCGCTGATAACACAAGCGTTTAAGGCTGTCAAAACGAAAATAAATGTCTTAATGAACAACCGAAGATAACCGTGTACCTATGATAAAGTACTAAATTATCTACTTCATGTTGGTTCGAAATTAAAGGTTTTGGCTTACCTGCTACATGCTTCCAGTTCTCTCTTTTAAGTACCCTTTAGCTTTCTATTATAAAGAACCAACCGCTTTCTTAGTAACCTAGGAAATATACGGTTTTGAAAAGCAATAAATTGAATAATTAAGCTTAAACGGTTAAAAGTCACGTATTTTTATCACAATAAGAAAATGTGTTTTGACTGCATCGGGCAGTTATCGTCGGAGAGACAGATACAGATACAGATACAGATACAGATATTTATTGGTAAAAACACATTTTACAAGTCAGTTATTACTATATTACTTATAGCACTATGTACATTCGACATTTGCCCTTTTATTGAGTGTAGGGTCAACGTTCTCATTTTGACTAGGGATTTGAAAAATCATCTATGCTGTAGTAAGCATTTTCTACAAGATACACCTTGAGTTTTCTTTTAAATATTTTATCAGACCCACTTGAGTCTCTTATATTAGAGGGTACTGAGTTGTAAAGAGTTGGTCCCATGATGCTAAGCGACCGCCGAGATTTAGCGAGCCGGCGCCTCGGGGCCAGCAGCACGGGGCGTCTGCGCGCGGGGATGTCGCGGGCTTGCACGCTGTATTTGTATTCACCAATGTTGGTTCTTACATACATACATGCGGCCAGTATGTATACGCTCGGCAGGGTGAGGATTTTATGCTTTATAAATAATTTTTGAGCTGGATGGTCCATGGCTTTTCCGTCAATTATGCGAAGGGCACGTTTCTGCATTCTAAACAGTCTTTCACGTTCAGCAGCTGTCGCCCAGAGCTCAACACCCTGTGTCAGAATCGAGTGAAAGTAGCCGTAATAAGCCATTTTGAGGTTTTCGACTGACAGACTCGGGGCTAGTAGAGTGGTGTTAAATCCGCAGCTCGGGCATCAGTGATGCCCAACGATGACTGCCCGATGCAGTCGAAACATGTCACGTCTATTGTGATAAAAAAACTGAGTTTTAACCGTTTAAGTTTTATGTCAGTATGACATAAAACTGACATAAAACACGAAAGTTTAAAATATAAGTAGGATACAATTATAATAGTCTGATTTTCTCAAATTACGCTCTGCTGTGATATATAGATAATATATGCAAAATTCGTAGAAACTTTTCTTCTGGAAGTAGAGAAAACTTTACTGATTAGGTTTTTTTATTGAATCTCCCTACAAGCTGCCAACTCAATCAATGACTGGATTATACACTGTGCAATGCCATTATTTCAGAGCAGGTTGTCACTTAAAAAGTAAAAGATAAATGTATACCACCTTATAATTTAAACTTTCGTGAGTCATACTGATATTAAATTGCAACGGTTAACACTCACGTATACCTCCTTAATAAAAAAGTTGAGAAATTTTAGTTCAATAATGTTTTCTCCCTTTCTAACAAACGCCAATGTCAACCTGACAAGACAAACAATCATTAAGCTATTTATAAATAACGCCATGCTTTAATAAACATGGCCTTTATAAGTCTCATCTAATCTGCGGTAATAATAAACAAATAACAACTAATTATATTATAAAACATAGAACGGGTCTGTCGCGAATACAGAAGGCCTACCACGAACCACGAACGAAGTTTCACCTCTCTGTCGCACTTGAGTGAGAAATCACAAGTGCGAAAGGGAGGTATACTTTCGTTCGCGGTTCGTGGTAGGCGCTCAGTTAATTTACCTTAATATACCTACGTTCTATCTACCCATGCGTTTAAAGTGACTTTCCGCTGAGTATGCGAATATTTCTAGCAAGATCGTTTTTGAATCTTCGCTGATTCATCAGTCAAACGAAAGTGTCGAAACGTCGGTAGGTGTTGTCGGTATACAAAGGTATCTGTATTACCCTAAAACTGAACAGACCACCAGTATTTTTGACAAGCAAGGTTATGCAAAAGTTTCCTTTTTTCCTCCCGTTTGACCCAAATGCAAAAGTGTTCGCTTACCTTTAATCACAACCGGTAAAAAGCTATGGAAGCTCCAACGTGGCCCCGGGGTCATTCTAATCGCCTACAGAATTTGGAACAAGTGAACCATTATAAGTGCTTGCGGTCTGTCTCTACTTATAATTATATAATTGCGCAATTATCAGCGTGTGTGAGCGGGACGGGTATACTACATCAGTATGCCGATTTTTGAAATCCCAATTGGTATAATCCCAATTTAGAAAATTCCGACCTAAAACTCTGATTTACAAAATTCCAAATCAAGAAAAACACGCACTCAACTCAACACTTAAGTCATTACGCGGTCGTCCCGGGATGTCGGCCCCCTGAGAAACTATATGTTACGTCTTACAGCTATAAATTAAACAAATAGCGAGGCCTATTACCGAACAACGTCGCCCAAGTGGCAATATTCTACACTGTTTATATTTATAGTTTGATAATAATTGACTTTGGCAAAATTGTTCAACTTTCAGACAGATGCCCTTATTCAAAAAAAGAAATACTTTTGACGGATTTCCGTTCAATACTTAACAAAATCAAATCAATAACAAATTTTATTCTTCGAAGAAACCTTCTGGTTCTCTTTAACCCAGTTAACTTGTAAATTTTAGTCGCCCACGCCCATTCACCCAACGGGAATAAACGGGCTAACCTCGATTCGCCCGATAAAAATGATCTACTGGTTCCCGCTGTATTTTTTATGTAAGCGCGAAACCAAATCATTTACATAGGCATTAATATCGAGCAATTTAAATTAGGGCGGCGGACATTTTGTATAAATTGTTGCTTTATTATTAAATCTGTTTTGACGTATAATTTTTTGGGCTGGGAATTCGATTCTGCTCTTGTGAGGGTAAGAAATTGCTAGGCAACTTTTAATGTAATTATGTATTTATTCAGGGTTTTATATCCAAAATGGGAAAAACAGAAATGTTGTATTGTAGTTGTGGTTGTATTACATTACCTTAGAAATAAACTTATGTGAGTTCTATCGCCTATACAATGGGTTGTGTTCTAAAGAATTGTTTGAGATGATGCCAACGTCCACATTTTACCATCGCACCGCTCGCCATCGACAGGGCGCTCATCCGCACACCTTGAAACCAAAATGGTCGCGCGCTGTGCGGCTTTACAGGATGGGGTTCTTCAAAAAAGGTGTGTAAAAGGTACAAGAATTACATGGGTCGGCAACGCGCATATGACCATGTGTGTGGCATGTGTGATGTGTGTGATGTGTGTGTGTGTGTGATGTGTGTGGAGTTTCAGGCGTCCATAGGCTACGGTGACCGTTTTTCATCAGGCGGGCCGTATGTTTGTTTGCGACTGTCGTGGTATTAAAAAAAACTTTTTTGTACAAAGAAATTGAGTATACATAGGTGTGTAGTTAGCCACCGTGTAATTAAAGTCCTGAATAATGAGGTACTCTCGTACCTGGCCAACTCCTTTTTTTATATTCAGTTAAATATAGTATATGTAATGACGTATACGTATCCAACTGTGTTACTTATTACCTTCCCACTTTGTCAAACAAGACAAAATAGGCAATATGAAATGAATGTTGTCTACGATCGAGCCCGAAAGAGCTACGAAACATCCCAATGAGCTACGAAGTACGAGTATGCTACGAGGCGTGTAGCGCCGAGAGGAATGCTACGCCGCGCCGTGGAACGGAAGAAATACGTGAAATTGCAATATCTATTTACGAAATCATTTTCAAATACGGTATGCTTGTGAGAAATTTGAACGTGTTATTTGGGGAAGATATGAGAAATGGAGAACACTACACGTATACTAATATTACGTAGAGTATGAGCACATAATATAAACTATTTATATCGTATTTTATATTTATTGGCAACAATGTTGCTTCGTTGCATTGATGTAAACAAGTTTTAAGATGTAATGTTGATGTGGTGTCCATAGAATTTGACTTCCACCGACTTGCCTATTTTCAAATCGTAGGGGAACTCAGACTCAGGGTTCAAATAAAAATAGGCAAGTCGGTGGATTCGTTTCCTATGGACATTCCCCGGTTCCGACAAAATAACTCAAGTCTTTGAAATTAAACACTTTAGAACGGATTAATGGCGTTTATTAACACCATGTTTCCGAGCCCTTCACAGGACTCGTTTTCACATGATGACTAGAAAATTAAATTAAGAAAAATTCAAAATAACTAAAAAGACTAATCGGCATCTGGGGCGTGGTTTCAAGAATGCTGGCATAATTTGCAAGAGTGTGATATACAGTAGAAAATATGCAACAACTCCTCGTGGAGTGTTCGTACTCGAGCCAAGAGGGTGCAACTTATGGAAATTCAAGGTTTTTCGTTGGTGTCGGAATCTCCCAGTCAATATTTGCGGAACCCCTGTTAGAACACGCAAACGCAATTTTTAAAAAAATAAGTACACAAATTTAGTAAAGTTTTTTTTTTCTACTTTTATAATGTATGAGTCGTTGTATAGTTGATCGTTTTTCTTTTTACTTCATTTATATTTATGTATCAATGTACAGACCTAACGGAGCCGACTAAAGAAAAGAAAAAAGAAAACCTTTTAAAGAAAAAAAAAAAGAATTGCTGTACTAATGCGTTCGACTATTATTTTAGATTAACCATATTCCAAATCTAAATTCTTTACAATATTATAATTATAATCCTAGAGGGGCAATTAGATTTTATAATCTTGGTTTGTTTTTACTACGATCAGGCGTCAAATCATGTTGATATCAGGGGCCTTACCATGACGTCTTAACGCGATTCACTTTATGTTCTTAACTGTGCTGATATGTATGGCAGTGACTCTAAGTCAGGGGGCATGCGCATGCCCCCATGGTAAGGGGGCAGGTCATAGTTCATTGGCCGACTATAAGCCAGCACCAGCGCGTCCTGTCAATTTGCTTCTCGCTTGCGTTTTGTCATCACTGTCATTTTGTCAGACTGTTTTATAATGAATGCACAGTAAATAAATACAATTTAAACTTTCGACAGCAATACTGACTGTAAACTGACATTATTAAGCATTAACTGCGACATTACGACATTTCTGGTAAAAATACGTAAGTATTAACCATTTTTTTAACACGACGGTGGCAAACAAGCCCATCTGGGCCCATCATACCCTCCTGATGGAAAGCGGTCACCGTAGCATATGAACGCCTGCAACTCCATGGGGGGTCACATGCGCGTTACCGACCCATTAAAATCTTGTACACTCCTTTTTCGAAGAACCCCATACTGTTATATTTCGAGAAAACCTCGGCACCTCGGTGTTTAAATCTGAATAGAGAAAACCCTTCTGAATATGAAAGCATCATTTCTAAAACATTACAAAGATTGATTATTTTGTCTACAGTCATTACTAGCCCACAGACCCTCTTAATTATCTTAACAGAGCATACAAGAAAATTCGCGATCACCGCATATATGCAGTCCCATACTAATTTAGTTTGGAAGCACAATTGTACCGGAAGACGTAGCATTGTGAGGCCCCCCACAAGGTGGACCGACGACCTGGTGAAGGTCGCGGGAAACCGCCGCATGTGGGCAGCGCAAGACCAGTTATTGTGAAGATCCTTGGGGGAGGCTTTTGTCCAGCAGTGGACTTTTGTAGGCTGATATGATGATGATGACATGTATTGTGTTATGAGGTGAAGCTAGATTATTGTTGTATATGTATAATAGGGTGGTAGTCGGCTATGCTCCTACACTCGTAGAAATGTATAAGTTAAACTGTGCATATGGTCACCTTTGCTGGCCATATTCGGGCAATCCGTCAAATTTCTATAGTGGGTATGTCCACCGGACATCCGCCAGACAACTTTCCCATACATTTATCGGCACATCTGGCAGATATTCCCGAACGTATATAGCCAGCAATTCTCTTTCTAATACCCTTCATAATGTTTGTGTAGTCTATGTAGTAACCACAACATGTATATTTCCCGGTACACGCGTAAGATCGTTCAATTATGTAGCGGCAGTTATTCTTGAAACTTCCCAACAACAACATCAAATAAAAGTGTCTTAAACGGTGTTCAAACTGTTCACTTCAATATAACTTTATTTACTGGGGTATATTTTTTGTTTAGCCAGAAGCTTCTGGATGTATAACAACATTAACTACCAGCAGGATGGGCCTTATTTCGTTGTTGGTGGCACCTTATGTTAGGTTTTTTTATGATATGTTTTATATTGATGCCCGCGACTTCATCCGTGGATATTTTTTTAGCCTATAATCTGACAGGAGATCTTAACGTCCCAGTGAAGGTTGCATCTAAATCCATTTAGCCGTTTCCACATGATGCTCGAACAAATAAACAGGCAGACAGACAAACAGATAAAAAATCTAAAAATCATTTTAATGTGTTATCGATTCCAAGCGCTTTTTTTTTCATATGTCTTCAATGTACAGATTTTTGATCCTACTCTCCTTTTTATTACTGTAGGTACACTTTTTTACCCTTTTTTTATTACTGTACATGTTTAGTACAGTATTGTACACTTTTTTAATTACTGTACACTTTTTTACACTTTTTTTATGACTGTACACTTTTTCCCTATAATTACTATTTAAAACGAGATATTTACCATGTACATTTGTTTTTATGAGCTCCCGATTTTAAATAGTAATTATAGTGTACGAGTAAATGACCATGTTAGCTTAAAATCTTATATTGTACACTTTTTTTACACTTTTTTTATTACTGTACACTTTTAGTATAGTATTGTACACTTTTTTATTACTGTACACTTTTAGTACAGTATTGTACACTTTTTCATACAGTCTTGTTTGGAACGTGATGGTTCGTTAAGTGCCAACAGCCTGTAAAATTTTAACAGTGTTGGTAGTTCTGTGTATGAATTTGACACTTAATGCTTATGCTTGCGTAAGTGCGTATGCTTTTTCGTACGAAACATTTATCGTTAGTGTCTTAATAAAGGATAAGGGGACTCCAGCAGAGTGAGCCTAGTGGTCTGATAGCTATATATAAATATAAATACTACGTTTCGTGGTGAATGCTATATAAAATAAAAACAAACCGTTTCTATGCTAAATTCAAACAGTTGTAAGATACGTACTATTGATTACATCTTGCCAGCATAGGCTTGCATATGCTACCTCCAATAGTATCAATGAAAAATTATTCGCTAATGACATTCTGACTGATGTTTTTGTTATTTTTTGTATGTATATTTTTTTTAATAAGTCAACGGTGGAAATGCATTTTCAGTCATCCCAGCCTTATTTTTCCAAAACTTGTAAATTTGAAGTCAAGGGCCTATTTAAGATTTAGGCTAGCTTGTAACTTACTGTACCTTCCTATATTTTGAAACTAATTTTCGAAAAACTCATTGAGCCAGAGTTCATTACCACGACCTCCGGATTCTCAGACGTCCTAAATAATTGATTGAATCGGGCGTTGCTTTGAGGAATTCCATATTAATTACGACAATAATGTTACTTTGCTATTCCGCCAAACAAATATTCAGTTAGAGTAATTGGATAAGCCCTAGGCTATTAACATATTTTAATAAAAATTTGCACACTTACCTAATAAATGTATAATCATTGTCACATTGTCGTATAGAGTGACTATACAAAAGCAAAGTAATCCTCAATCCCTCTGGGCATAGTACCGTGTAATTTGGCCCAGATGTTCTTTTGCAAATGATTTATAATGAGACGAAAACTCCGCAAACTTCTTTGGCACCGGTATTAAAAATTAAAGTACGAAATACGCTTTTCAAGAGGATCGAAATAGCTGCAATATTCTAGAAAATGCGAGTATATTGGAATTCTCTTCGTATGTTTAATGATACAGTTGTACCTCTAAAAATACAAAATAAAATACAAATACAAGTCGTTTGTTTCCTTGAACAAAACAATGAACATAAAATACAGAATTAGGCACTGACAAAGGAAAAAGGTATGGGCACAGCTTAGCTGGTTTTAAGCCCATCCAAGGTCAATCAAAGAGGGAGAAATTACAATTTAGGTATAATAAGGCAATGAATAGAATGTAGGTACACAATAATTTTTATAAGAAGTAAAACTACAACTACTTACCAATTATTATACTAAACAATGGCTGAAACTACTTGAAACTGAAACTCTAATTGTGGTTAAGTTTGGTTTATGAGTTTAACTCACTTTTGTTTTAATAAGAGCTACGGTAAATTAAATTTTATTTAATTATAGTTAAAACGGATGATGGTGAATGGAGGATCATCGAACATGCCGAATACAGTAACTGGTAGCTGAACTGAATATTATTGGTGAGACCAAGGCCCCTGGATTGGTAGGTGAAGAGAGCATACATTAGTCGACCGACTGGATATCTAGATCTGGTGGAGACGGATCTACGTAAGCTCGGAGCCACAAACTGGCGAGAGATTGCGCAGAATCGGGTAAAGTAGCGAGCTGCGTGCGTAGCCAAGATGCCAATCGCTTACGCTTGATAACGTATCGTAGCTACCTCTCTATATCACTCTTCCTTATTAGTGTGACAATGACAGTTGCGTTTCGTTAGCAACTGAGCGTGAGCGATTGGCATCTTGGCTACGCACCCTGTTGTGTCGGCCAAGACAAATTTTAGGACGCTGGGCCAGCGCAGTTAGTTCGTTTATAATAATTGGGCTTTTGGATTTTGGATTGTGAACCAAACAATTAAAATGTATTTAAATGTTATATCATAGAATTTACATAATATGAATTTATAATTCAGTTATTCATTTATTTGAATAAAAAAATATACAACGGCGACTCTACTGCAATACTTGTGCTAAAATGCGACCAGAATCCTAACCCTAGTAATGTGTATCTGTTCTTAAGATCTATTGTTTAATATGTCATTAAGTATCCATGAGCGATGTCATGGATAGGGCGAAGTGGAAACGTGGGAGAAGGAAAGCTGATCCCATCACCATGGGGGATATATAGCATGGTAGAGAGAGAAAGAGGGATTCGAGATTCAAACTTCCGCAGTATTGATTTAAAATTGCTGCTCTTATGCTCTAAAATAGTCTGCGATCGGCTGTAATTTTTGAACAGACATCCGCTATCTGGAATCAAGTAAAGTGACCATGTGTGACCATGTTAGCTTATATATGTATATGTTAGCATAATATCCTAAAATACTAAATTTGAAAATCTTTTTATCTACTTAAGGGGGTTAACCTTGAGGGATGAATTTTTCCAAACCATAAAAAAGCATATTTTTTTTATTCTGATAAGGAATCTTTACATCATTTGAAGCTTGTGGTAAAAAAATTATTATTCATATTAAGCATTTATATATATTTTTCACCCCCATTCAACCCCCTTTAATGTCAAATTTTCCAAAATACTTCAACTTTTTTTGTTTTTCATTTTAAAAACAATGATCCGGAAGATTCCCGATGTCGAAAACTTGGATTTGCCATAAAACATACAAAAAAATCAGAACTACCTTCTGCGACGCAAGGCAAAACGTACCAATTCAACGTACTACTTACTATTAAACAAAAAGTTTTCTACATGAATAGGAAGTTACGTCTTATTATGCATCCCTTTCATACTTACATATAAGTTAGAACGTGACACCTCATGGCAACAGTCAATTAAGCACAACAAAGTGTAACTAATCAATACTCGTGATTAACCTGTATATCATCTCAAATCAGGACAGTATCAGTCAAGGAATAAGCATAAGTTTCCTCTCCCAAGTGAGAGATGAGAAATTAAAGCGATTACTTTGATATATCGCCCTTAAAGTTACCGATAAGTCACGCTCACGCTGAGATCGGCGCCAAATGGCACCCCGTGTAAAGTTATCCATTGCCATGGGCCTGATACGGTAACGGAAAACGGGAACATCTCGATTTAGGCACAAAATTAGACGCACGATTGCGTCCTACCACTAAATAGTTCGTGTTTATCCTTTAGCTATATTCATCATAGATTTAGAATAAAAAACTGGCTGGATACCCAATCAGACGAAAAAGATGATGCCATAAAAGTGCTGCAGTATTAGTAGTTCTGTGTATGAATTTGACACTTAATGATTACGTCAGTAAGCTCTTTTTCGTACGTAACATTTATCGTTTGTATCATCTTCAATACAAAATTGTTCGCTAATGACATTCTTACACACATTTTTTGACATTTTTCAAGTCTATGCTTTTAATAGATAAAAAGAAACGAACAAAAACTAAAAGTACGCATTTGCAAATATTAGGGAGCCCCAATCCCAAATTGAAAATTTCTTGAATCAAAATATCACATTATACCCCTCACTGGCTCCGTCTTTTTCGATTTCATTCGCCAAATTATGTCAGAGCCGTAGAAATTATACAAAATCGTTTCCGCACTCGCGTCATTAAAATAAAACTGGAACGTTCGAGGTTTCACGTAGTGGTAGAATAACGACATCCGAAGTCATTTTCAAGTTGTATGAGTACGGTGAGTTTTAGCTAAGTTTGTGTATGGCATGAGACGAAGTCGAGAAAATCTTCACGTATAAACAGTTGCTAATCCTTCGAGCGCTTAATGTTTCGGGCGGGAATTATGCATAGCCTTAAGGATTAGTTAGCTTGTCATCCCTTGCCGCGCTGTGGTTGACTTTGCTAAATTTTAGGGCGGTTGTTCAACCGTGTTCTTACAAATATAGTTAGAATAAGTTTTACTCAAAGTCGGCATCTTCACCTACCTTTATATTGAAGGTCAGCCTTTCAAAAAGTTATTAGCCTTTTGAGCTTCGCTGCTAACCTATAATATCGCAATTTTCGGTATCCTTCAACCTCTTACTCCTAAAACTGGCATAGAAACCTGAATAATTTGCTCTGACTACCCCTTTTGGGAATACAAGCATTGTTTTATGTATGTGTGTATTAAATTATGACGGTCTGAAGACAACAGTCGTAATAGCACTGGTACTTGCTATGTGTGTATGGATTGTATTCTTCTTATTAGTTATCGTTCCTAGATTTTCCAATGATGTAATAAGTTATTAGTAGGGGAGGTCAAGATGCTAAATTTGTAGTAACTCGAGCGTCGTAGGGATCTATTGGAATTGAAAGATTAGTTGATTGGAAAAATAAAAGGTGCAATTGTAAAACACGAATCAAATAATTTATTAAATGTAATTAATGTTTTGATTAATGTTTTTTGTTGTGATCGGGTAGCCCAGTGGTCAGGGCGTCTGCCGCGAAAGCAGGAGGTCGCTGGTTTGATCCCAGCCCTGCTCTCCAGTGGCTTTTTGTGTAGTATAATTATGATATTTTGTTCAATTTATAGAATAAAAGGTTATATGATGTTTTTTTTCTTAGTGGTGAAGGAAAATAAGCTACTAAAGACATTTTTATGTAAAAAAAAATATATATTTTGCATCAAAATACTCGAGCGTGACAGGTATTAATAAAAACTGCATGTCATGCGACGTTTTAAAAAAAAAGGTTTTGTATTTTCAACTTTTTGACCATACCACTCCTTAACGTTTCGCTGAAATTGACAGATTTTTGCAATGGACACTTTTTAATTAACCTACTATACCTTAATCTTTTGACTATACTTTTTTTTGATATGATCGAACTTATATCAACAAATTATATACGGCTAAGGTAATTAACAAGGTACAAGCCACAAGTTAGTTTGCCGCGCCGGAGTTACCACAGAAATTGCCTCTTGGCCTCCCTTACTGTAAACATGAGAACCGGTATTTCATCCTTGAGTCAATTACATTTGATAAACTAACGTGACGATTGCGTTTGCGTTAAGTCTTAATTTCTAAGTTTAGTAGTTTCCAATACGGGACGTACTTGGAGCGTCTAAATTCTTTAGAAGTTAAGACTTCACACAAACGCGATCGTCTCGCAAATTTTAAATCGAATGCCCCACATTCTAATGCTTCGGTAATTGCTTAAATTCTCTCTCAAGTCTCTTTATTGGCATAAAAACCCAGAAACATTGCGACATTTAACAACACTGTATTAAAAGTAAACGTTTTTTTATATTACTCTACTGAAGCAAAATTATTTCACGGGTTGTTTTTAATGGAGCCAAGTGGAATGGTCGTCGTAGATTGGATAATGACTGGGAACCGCAGTTTGTTTTCCAGCGTAAAAAGACTACGTCAACCACAAACACTAAAATGTACACCGGTTTTGATGGACAGAGTTTTTGCAATTTTGTGTTGCACAGAGACAACTTGCATGCTCCACCGAAATGTGGGCATCTTTATCATACATCTCAATAGAAAAGCTTACCTACCCGACGTACCTTTCATGTGCTTTATAGCCCTTAACTTTTTGGTAGTCCACAGGAAAGACTGTATCATCGTTTTGTGTTTGACCAATTTAATGCTTAATTACTTCGACTCGGCAGGATTAGCGCTAGTAGTAGACTGTATGGCGTCGTATGGCCGCGTTAATTTTGGCTTTATCTGTCGATTCTTTTGTGTTTATAGTTTATTTTCTTTGCTTTTAATGTACTTTTATTGTTATTATTTTGTTTTATTTCTTTTATTGTTATAGGATTAAGTAGACTTTTTATTTCTGTGTTTTAGTATTGCCATTTTTGTAAAACCATGGGTAGATTTTTTTTTCATTCTATATTTTACTAAAGAGTTGATTTCGATTGCAGGCTTGTATAAATGTACCTATAGCCTTAATATTGTTTTACATGAGCAGGAAACATCGATATATACACATTTGCGGGAAGTTGTGTCAATTTCTGTAGAAAGTTTTAACTATTAAACTCTCGTGAGAAACGAAGAACGTCATCAGGAGCAACTACCCGCGACAGAGGCAAGTCGGACAAGTCGTCCTGATGACGTTCTTCGTAAAGATCGAAACATATCGAGTGAAAATCGACTAAAATACGTGAGTGACCCGTTTTAAATATAATTTAATATGTTACGCTTTCTATAGCTTCCCGGCCCTAATCGGCCTGAGTCATCCTTAAATAGTAGACTGAGTAGCAGGGTACCTTCAGTTATTTTAAATAATTAATAAATTATGATGTATTATTTGATTTTGAAATGGTACCTTCTTAACAGTATACGTGATAGTTAGTAACATTTAAAAATGGTACATATTCATGTAAATGAACAGTCCTTACATTTGATTGCCACATTTTCTATGCCCCACTACAAACATTTCTACGTCAACAATCGTGTTGCTTTAACAGCCTTCTTCAAACATTGAACCATGTCAAAGCAACATCGGCAGACAACCACATTCTACCAAATCTAGCAGGACATGCTGAGTGCTTGTATGCCTTATTGACCTGAGCAGTCTAACACAACAAGCTCACCTCACGCGCAAGCAATTTTCTGTCCATTATTATAGGCCCAGGAAAGAGGCAAAAGTTAGAGGTGAAACTTGCACGGGCCGAGAACTGTTCCAAACTTATTAGGAAAGTTAATAAAAGAACTCTAAGGTTCTGTTTACATACAATGTTCTAGTTTCAAAGTCGAGCGTCTCCTGAATGATTTTGTTGGACTTGTTCCTATTACTCAGGGATTTTTGTTATATAAAAATGATGGGAAGTCTGATTGGTTATTTATGTAATGAAAGTTTTAAGGAATAGAAAAGAATCTCTAGTTAGGGTTCTGTAGTCAACTAGGAACCCTTATAGTTTCGCGATGTCTGTCTTTCCATACGTCCGTCCGTCTGTCAGTTACTGTTAGTAGTGGGAAGCTGCAATTTAATATGAAAATACATATTAATAATGCCGACAAAGTGGTAAAATAAACAGTCGAAAATGTTTATTTTTTACGTCTACCTCTCATTCACGTAAATTAGGAAGTGATTGTTTTTTTCGAATATTTGTGTCGGTCGCTTTCAAATTAAAGGAACACATTGTCGGTCGGGTAGGGTATTAGTATGCCATACATATTTATTTGAACATGAAACTAATCAACAACAGACGATGTGCATTATAACGGTGCTTTTTGGTTTACTCTCCAACGCGATATTATCGATTGATAATGCCAAGTAATAAGATAATCTCGAGTACTAGAACAATTTTACCCTATCAATATAAATGCCTTGAGTCCGTATCCGTTATGTGTTTTATGGTAGGAAAATTTAGCTTCGCAGACTCTTTTAAACGGTCCATAAAATTATATAGCTCAACGTTGGCGGAATTCTTTAAGATAAATTGCTACAAAGTTTACTGATGCGGCATCAAGCAGTTTACAAAATTATTGAATTCCTCGATTATTCCTTTACTGAATTACTCAGCTCAGGAAGGGGTCAAGTTAATTAGTTAGTTATGGTTACAACTTTACTAACAATCTAACTTAGTACCGTGGGGTTACTTTGATTCTTGGTGTGACATTGATAAACACTTCGTTTTATTTAAACGCGAGTATTTGGGTTTCCGAATGCATTAGTATATATTTTTTTAAAGTTTTTTTGTAAGTTGCTGACACAGTAAACGAATATAATTGTTAGCAGTGCGAATCACGTGTCTAAATGTAACTCTATTTTTTTTGCTATTTTTCATATTCGTATAACTTCTAAACTAACAAAGTGGGTTTTAAAATGGTTCCCAGTAAATATTAGCTTGCCAGAAGTGTGTTTACGTATACCATTATATTGTATTTTATGTCATAAATTCAAACTAGACATTTTATTTCAAATTTACTTACTGAATGGGATGTCTTCGATCGCCTGTCCCCATACATTTTTTACACAAATTGATCTCGTCTCACTGTAAGCTCAATAAGGCTTGTATTGTCGGTAATAGACGAGGATATATATATAGTACATAAATACATATAATTACATAGAAAACATCCATAAGTGTAAGGCCTGAGTGGCGAGCGAGAGGCGACGCGTGCGGCGGAGCGGGCAGCGTGGTGTGCAGCGTCTATGTGCTTTGTGCAGCGTACACTCAGGACGCTCACATAACTTTGCTTGTATAAGCTCACATACCACTATCTTAGTAACAAATATCCATGATAAACACACAATAAATATCCTGACTAGGATTTGAACCCGGAATTTCCTGCTTTGTAGGCAGGGTCACTACCGACTAGGCTAGAAGGCCGTTGAAATAAATATTTATGAACTTAATATTGTCTTCTGTTACCGCGATTGTTATTCATTGAAATTAAACACTTTAGAACGGATTATTTTTTTATTTTTTTCTTCGGTTTATTTTTTTTATTTTTTTATTATCTTAATTATAGAATGCCCTTCAGGCTTTGTATTACTAGCTTTATAAGCCCCTCTGGGCATTGTAGACCAACCTTTGTTTTTATTTTTAAATTATTTTTATATTTTTGTATGTAGGTAGTTTGCACAAGTAACTTTTTTAATTAACGGGGAGAATTCGCATTCTCTCAGTCATCATCTTAACCCTGTGAAAACAAGTGCTGTAAAGGGCTCGAAACGTAGGATCATGGTGTTAATAAACGCGATTAATCCGTTCTAAAGTGTTTAATTTCTATTTATGAACTTGTTAAAACGAACTGGCTTACAATAAATCGGCAATTTTTATTCCACTATTACTTTATTTACATCCTAGCGACCAGATACTTAATTGAATCAGGATTACTGCTGTATTGCTTAAAATCGCTTCGTAAATAAGCCAATATTTCTCGTAAAAAGTAAAGGGTAAAAAATGGTTGTTATAAGTTATCCCTTAGAGATAGGCATGTACCATCACAGACTTTTTTGTAGACCTTCTTAAGGTGTACAATATTGTAGTTCATTTTGATATATCTCGTAGGGTTCAACCAGCGTTTATAGGTGAATTATATGTTTAATCCTTCCTTTATTTAATAAAAACGATTGGGCTTCTTCATTTGGCCTTATGGTTAATGCGAAGAAGTCGCACGCGATAATGATTGGGAGTCCCCATTTCATCTCCAGGTTGTCTGAAATGGCAATGCCTGAAATTCAATTTGATGGTACACACATTCCTTTTTCAGTTACTGTCAGGAATCTAGGCATTGTCATGGATCAGACACTCTCTTGGGCTCCTCATGTGAGCGAGACTAGCAGGAGATTGTTTGCTTCGTTGCACTCGCTTCGGCGTCTTCAAAGTTATCTCCCCATTCACACCAAAATTATGCTTGCTAGTTCTCTTCTGATTCCTATCCTTGATTATGCGGATATTGCTATGACGGATCTCACCGAGGAACTGCTTGACAAGCTGGAGCGTTTGCAAAATGTGTGCATAAGATACATTTTTGGCCTCCGCAAGTTTGACCATATTTCGTCTTTCCGCGCCAAACTTAAGTGGCTGCCTATAAGGCGCCGTAGAGACACCCATGTACTCTCTCTTCTTTTTAGTGTCCTTTTTTATCCTTCTCCCTCCTATCTATCGGAGAGGTTCAACTTTTTAGCAGACGGCAGTGGGCACCGGCTACGTTCCAGTGCGGATCTCTCTCTGTCAATTCCACCTCATGCGCATCGGTCTTATGACAAATCTTTTACAGTTTATTCGGTTAAACTCTGGAATTCTTTACCGCCTTCTCTCCGTCAGTGTCAGTCGGTCGCATCGCTGAAGGCGAATTTAAAGAAGTTGTGGCTTTCGGACGAAACGTAAGATATATGCGGTTTTATATACTTGTATATGTATGTATGTATGTGTGTATTTATTATTGATGTATGTAGTTTATGTATTATGTATTGTGTATTTATATATTTATGTATGTATGTGTTTATGTATTTATATTTAATAGTTTTTGGGCTACCTATATAGTATAGTAGGAACTAACTGGGTTTCTTCTTCTTTTTTTTTAAATGTAATTTATACAATACACATACACATGTCTACCATCTCCAGTTCTCCTTTAATTGCTCAAAGGTTAACTGGAAGAGATCCCTAAATGGGATAAGTTCGCCTTTGTACAAATATTTGTGTTATTTATCTTGTTTTTTTTCCCCTGTTTTTGTGCAATAAAGTGTTTTACTACTACTACTACTACTACTAAAAACAACTCCATCAAACCCATTACGTAGTTTTAAAGATCTAAGCATATATAGAACAGACAGGGGGAAGCGACTTTGTTTAATACTTTGTTATAGGTTCAATTATTATATCCCTAGTCAAATTATAAACTGTCTGGAGTTCACAATTTAACGGTGACATATACTCGTACATTAAGATTTCCGCTAAATATTCTCACCTCTTGCGTCGCATAAAGACGACACGGTTAAAACAACATTGCGCAACTTTCACAAAGTACACTTGAAACTTCTCGTTACTGAAAAAGCAGAATTTCTTAATTAACGCCAACAAACATAAGCTAAAATTATGGACGGTGCCTTAAGTGGCGGGTAGAAATAGCACAAAAGTTTTCGAAGAACAAGAAACTTAGTTGTAGTTACTGACGTCGAATGATCAATATGGCAAGTAGACCAAGAGCTAGTTTCGGAAAATAGGCAAAACGCTCTTTTTGAGACAAACCGCTTTCTTTAGTAGTGCGCCACCGTAATGGGGTATATACGCCGCAGGGTACTGGATGGGATATTTTCTAAATAATTTTATTGGTTTAGGTAATTTTGTTACTGCTACAGTTCATCAGTGGATATCGGCTTCAAATCTAATGAAACAAAATTAATTACGGCTAGGTATTATGGGCACCTTGTTTGGTGGTGGGTTTTAGTTTTAAATATAATTGTAATTTATCTTTATTGTTTGTTTAGGCTTATGTTCAGTTTTAAATCTGTATTGTTTTTAACTGTAATTGTTTTATTTAAAAAAAAGGCCAACTACAGCCTATTTATTGTATCTGTGCTACAATCGCGAATGGAATGACACCTTATTCATACATAACAGCGTGCGCAGCCAAGATGCTAATCGCTAACACTCAGTTGCGAACAAAACGAAACTGTCGACTGTCGCACTAATAAGGAAGAGTGATAGAGAGAGATAACTACGATACGCTACGTAATGTGAGCGATTGGCATCTTGGCTACGCACGCTGTTCCTTTATGTATTGTCGTAGTCTAGAATGGGACCACATACTGGAGCTGGGAGATTTAAGATTTATATTTACTTGTTTTTTTTATAAAAATCTTTATAGCTGGTTATTAATAGCTGCTTCTATTAAAAGTTATTCTAGTCTTTTATATTTAGGTTTTACGAGGAGATTAGGTAAGCTTTTATTTTGTGTTAAGCTTAAGTGCCTCAGTTTTGTAATTTTTACATGTGATGTGTCCATATTTAATAAATGAGACGTAATAAATAATGATATTTAGCTGCTAAACAACCGGATCAAGTATATTTGTGCACACTGTTGACTAGAGAGATTTAATTTGTATAATGTTGTATCCTTTTCTGGTCTAGCTCTTAGTGTAAAAGGAAACTCGGTCGTGAGTTAAGTATAACGTGCGACACGTTAGGCGTCCGATCAATCAATTTACGCCTCTGCTGGTTTGTGTTAAGGTTTTCGTAAATTGCATTTACTATTCATGCGATCACGTAAGTACAATAAGTAAAATAGATACAAAAGGTTCGCTAAAAGACAGAGGAATAATAAGGCATGTTGTATGTTAAAACCATGGCATTAGTTGCCTACTGTATGCAACCTGAGTGTATTACCTACATCTGCTTTCAAATTGTCAAGTGCCATAATAGCAAGCCACATGAACATGAATGACACCTTAACTTAAAATAGGTAAAGAATAATGCAGACATAGTTTTCAACAAATTAGCTAATTAATAATGTTATTGCTAAACATTTTTTTGGAATATTTTTAGTTAGGTACTTTTATTTGTATATTTAAAATTTTAAAATTTGATTCCTTATGTGTGTTCTATTGCCTATACCTACAATGGGTTGTGTTCTAAAGAATTGTTTGACATGATGCCAACGTTCACTTTTCACCATCGCACCGCTCATGGCTCAACAGGGCGCTCATCCACACATCTTGCAACCAAAATGGTCGCGCACTATGCGATTTCAGAGGAATTTCCTCCCTCAGACGCTTCGGCTGCGGAATCAGGTTTTCCTGAAAGATTACGGTAGGTATGGGGTTCTTTAAAAAGGAGTGTACAAGATTTTAATGGATCGACAACGAGCATGTTACCCCCCTGGAGTTGCAGGCCTCCATAGGCTACGGTGACCGCTTTCCATCAGGTGGGCCGTATGCTTAGTTGCCACCGTCGTGCTATAAAAAAAAGATTATATTGTCTTCTGTTACCGCGATTGTTATCGGTAAAGGGCTCGAAACGTGGGGTCATAGTGTTAGTAAACGCGATTAATCCGTTCTAAAGTGTTTAATTTCAATTAAAAAGATTTCTTTGGGAATATGTTAAATTAAGAAATTACCAAAGAAAGTCGATAATAAAATGCTATATAGGTACCTACTGTAAATTTTGCCGTGCCGCGAACACGATAACGTAATTATGGCGTAGCTCCGGGGTTTTATTCCAATGCTTCGAGGTAAGAGTCGAACGACAAAGCAGTGTTTTAAGATGTGTAGTTATACAGTTATACTATGTAAACAAATGGAAGCCATTTAATAAAATCCGGTAATGTTTGGATAAGAACAATGAACATGGTAGGTTTTTGACGTAAGGTGTTTGAAAAAATGTATTTCTTATTGTTTTGCAACTGCCCTGTATTATTTGTTCATAATGTTATAAATGTAAACTCCTTAATTACAACTGACAGATAGGTGTCAAACCGCGTTGTTGTCAACATATTTGCCTAGTTACGAATAAACAGTACACAAAGCGCATGAGCGTTGGCAATGACAACGTAAATGCTGATCAGTTTCCCCTAGTTATATGTCAACAGTACGCAATACGCATGCACTGGCACAAATCAAAAACGTAAGAAATCTAACAGGAAGTAGGCAACCGCAAAAATAAGGTACTCAATAAATGAATTTAGAAACTTATAACCATTAAGTAAATAAATACTCGAGCACGTAAAATGTGCGCCACTACATTATACTATCGCGTTCAGAATTGCATGGGCAGTCTAGGAAAGGGAATCGGTCCTCAGATTTAGGTACCTTATTAAAAATCTAAAAACAAAACTCTAAAAAGTTGAGCAAAATCGTAAAAAAGTATACCGGACTCTTAAAGGATGACTCAAACTAGAATTGGACAGGACGGGGCGAGAAGGGACGATCTGTCCATTTCTATAGAAAGAATCACGTAATAGCCCTCAGAGGAGTGACGTTTTTTAGAAACTGACAGACCGGCCCGGCCTGTTCTAGTTCAAGTCATGCTTCAAATGGAAAAATTTCACAGTTTTAGGAATACATAAAAGTACAGTACATGTGCAAAAGCATCAAAATCCTCCTCAAAAGAGTTGTCCATACCTCGATTACAGATTATATTTTTGTATGCGTTCGATTAGCTTGCATACTATTAGCTCCTGGAATCAACTCCCTTGACACGGGCAACCGAAGTTGTTCGTGCTATGTTTACACGATCCAGCTTGGCTCTGGTATTACCTAGCTATTAAGGAAATTGAGCTGGGTTTAATACTATGCTAAACTAATAGACTAATGGTCAGGTAAGATGTTTGGGACTGATGATTATTTCACCAGCATTAAGTCTTTTTTGATTGCTTAGCAGCAAAAAAAAATAAGTGCTCAATAATAGGTATCCCGTTTTAGATTATAGTCATAAAGAAAATGACCATGTTAGTTCAAAATCATATATTATGGTAAAGTTTCGCTCTTTGTTTAATTTTCAATTTAATACTAAATTTTTTCTTTCTGGCAAAATTTCGTTTTAGTTTTTAAAACTCAATTTATTATACTACTTACCTAATAAAATGTTAGTCAGTGCTTCCCACTTCATATACAGCAGCTGCACGAGCCAATGCCCTAACCCACTAACCAATACCCAATAACCAACAAATCTATATTTCATGGATATCGACTGACTACCGAATGCGTTAGACCACTAAGATTCATTATGAATCCAATCCTATACGGACTTGATTTAACTCTGAATAAGGCTTACAGTATAAAGGCAAACACAAATGCATCTCATAGATGCTACAAGCAGATATTGCTTTGTGATTAACTGTTTTAGAGGTTATCACGTATTCTATACGAATATTATACAGTGTGTAGTTTGAAACTCTTCGTTGCAGTATGCAGATAATTTTATTGCGTCTGGACACGAAATTTATAGGAGTTGTGTGGTATGCGCATAGCATTTTAGTTTATGCATTAGCATAATCATGAACCATGAAATTCCATAGGTATTTGTTTAGAATAAAAGACGTTCTATAGCGTTCAAAATTGCGTGTTTATGTATTCATTCATTCATAAATTGCCCATGGACTTTTGAATGCGTGTGTGTACCTTGAAGAGTTATTTTGGTATCCTTCCTTCTTTTGATTTTGGTATAAGTGTGCGTTAATATGTTATGCACACATATTCTAATAATTCAAACAGCTATTTTAAACAACAGTTGCTTCATATTGTAAATCGATTATTGCAATACGACAAAGTATTAATAATAAATTAGGGTATAGCAAATATAACTAGATATTTAGAATGCTTAAACTATTTATAAATAAATAAGTTCCTATGTGTAAATGATGTATTGAAATGTGCCGATGTACAAATAATACTTACAAATATCTAGGTATGTATCTATCTTTATAAATATGTAGCGTTGAATTATACATCAGCAATATTCAAAGGCTTTATTAAAAATACTTTATGATGGATATGTGATTAAAATATTCTGTGGTTTACCGGGTCATGCGCTCAAAGTGAAACACGCATGAATTGCCAATATAAATTGGATGGGGCTTAAACTTTGCAACATGATAATTATTTTCATTCCAATTACGTGAGCTATTAGTACTGAGGCCACGTACCCCATTGGGTCTAGTAATAGATACTCGATCGTCTCGTAAAACACAAAACTCTAAGTATTGAAGGTTTTAACTCGGCCAAAGAAAAGTTCGGTATAGTATAGATCATACTGTTTTTGACTACCTACTCCATAGTAGGTAGTCAAAAACAGTAAGATCATTTTTCTGTGGAAGATAGCTTCTTCCTATCGTTTTCCTGGCTTATGCCACGGCTCATTTGCCTGGGTTCCGCTTTGGCAACTAATCCCAATATTTGGCGAAGGCACTAGTTTAACGAAAGCTACTGCCATCTGACCTTCCAGCTCAGAGAGTAAACTAGGCCTTATTGGGATGAGTCCAGTTCCCTTCATCGATTTGTAAATATCAAATGATATTTCGTACGAAAGTTTCGAAAAACTCATTGGTACAAGCTGCCAGGATTTGAACCCGCGACCTTGGGATTGAAAGTCGCACGCTCTTACCGCTGGGCCACCAAAGCTCACGGAAAAAAGCTTAGTATTGAGAATAAAAACTAGTTTAACCAGTACAATTTAACTCACTTAGAATATTACCAACTAGCTTCATGCAGCCAAATTTTCTAGTCCGCAACACCTTGCATCTTGGCTAAAGTGGCTTAGCCAAGATGCCAATCGCTAACGCTCTATCGCGAACGAAACGCAACCGTTATTGTGACACTAATAACGTAGAGTGATATAGAGAGATAAATACGATACGCTTCTGATCATGAGTCATTGGCATCTTGGCTATGCACGCTGAGTCGGTAGACCTTAGGTAAGGTAAGATTACACTTTTTGGTGACCCTGTCATCAACATCAAATCATCATCGAGCTATCAAACGCCTTCGTAACTACAATAAATAAAAGTGGTAACCAAAAGCGATAAACATAATAATATCCTTAGTAAATTACCGACCGTCCATCAATACCCTCGTGCTATAAAAGTGATGGATGTGCCCACGCTTTTATAGCGTTTCGCTATTCCGGAGAGTGCACCACACTCCATAATTCTCTTCAAAATCGTTTAATACTGTATATGTTGGGCCAGATTGTATAATAGTATTTAGACAGATACATCACTTTTGGGGAAAATGCGTTCTCGGAACTTTTATGAAATGTTGGTAGACATCAGTGGCAGAGCGTTCATATAACTCGATTCCTGCCGGCTTCCCTTGCGTCAGCCAATCTAAAAAGTTTTTCATTAACGAGTCAAAGAAAAAGCGGGCCCAGTAAATATTCCGAAGCCACTGGTCGACCATTTAACTAATAAACACAGGTTCTTACCATTTTTTTTAAATTATAAATTGATTTCACGATAAATCGACGATGTTGAATCCGCCATGTTCACGAGTTTTTTTTTTTTTTTTTTTATGCTATAGGGGGCAAACGAGCAAACGAATCACCTGATGGTAAGCGATTAACGTCGTCCATGGACACCCGCAACACCAGAGGTGTCGCAAGTGCGTTGCCGGCCTTTAAGGTGGGAGTACGCTCTTTTCTTGAAGGTTTGAAGGTCGTATCGGTCCGGAAACACCGCTGGCGACAGTTCGTTCCACAGTTTAGCTGTGCGAGGCAGGAAGTTTCGGGAAAAGCGCACAGTTGAGGACTGCCAACCATCTAAATGGTGAGAGTGGAAATATTGTCGCGTAGGGCGATGGCGGAAAGAAGCGGCAGGGATTAATCCGAACAATTCCTCGGAACAAAAGTCTGCAGAAACCGAGAGAGAAATATATATCGGGAGGTCGGTTTTAATAAAAATCCGTAGTAAAAACCCATTTTTATTAGTTCGAATTTCAAATAACCACGACAGTTTCGTATATAATAATGTTCGAAATCATACCGACCTATTTTTTTTTAACATTCTAGCCGTCGGTCACATATCGAGGGCACTAATTCAACCATTTGCAGCTAATATATAGCTTCAGCTTTTTGCATTCCTTTAAGCTTCTTACCTCTAACGCATGAATTTGGTTTACATCAACTATGTCCTATTTACTTTTTACTATAAGATTCACTATGCTGACAGGACGGTCTTTACTATACATTTAAGTGTGCTGAAAAATTAGTTAAAATATTACTTAATCTGCGACAGCGTTCCGAATTTATCCTAACATTGAGAATCTTGGTAAAGCAGGATTTCAGTGCTACCCAGTTTTAGAGCATGAATAGGCGAGTATGACTTGGTAATAGTTAGCAGCCTTTCAGCCTACATTGTTGGGTTTTGGTTTGTTGATATAAACATGTACATATATGTTGATGTCTGATAATAACCTGCCATGACGTAGGTTATCTGTAGGTACAGTCAACCAATTTGAACCACCACTGTAGACTGTGTCGTAGTGACGCTATAAATCTGTAAGACATCTTTTACTGCTTGTTCCTAAGTGGCCTAATAAAAATTGTTAAAAAATTATTCCTAAGTGGAACTTTACAAATTTTTTGTGATGGATAAAGTTAAAATTTCATTATAAAGTTAGAATTTCATTTTAATCCATTTAGGTTTCAAATTTAGTAGTACAACTTACGTACGCGTCAGTCACTTGTCAATCTGTCAAATACTTTATAAGAAAGTTGTTGTATTGCCTATATTTCTCGAGAATTCATATTTTTCGTTTTAGTTTGATTATAACTTGCTTAAACGCTTCGATTTTAAAAGCGATGTCATTTTAGTTAAGATTGTTTAGTTGAAGTTGTGAAGGTACGCATTACGGGGTGGACTGATTCGATTCTTACCACATACTATAGGTACATACAGTGTGTAAGTCTAATACGGGCGATACATTTAACCAAACATAGAATTCATTAGTGTTATCAATAATTAAAACATATTTTTAAGTTACATTCAATAATGACCCCATAATTATTTTTTTCATAAAATTTTCAGCAGCAATGTACGATAAAAAATTTGACGCTGACAGTTGTCAACGAATGTTTAACGCGAGTGTGTTTGCATTACATTGCGGGCCGAATAATTTTCTATGGATAAAATTTTAATTGCAATTCCATTTGAAAGTTACCTAATTACATTTCTTATGTCCTATCTAACCACCGTTAAGAGGTTCGCCCGTATTCGATTTACACACTGTATATTCCATTATGAAGCGTTTACAAAGAGAACAACGTCACCACACATATGCACAGTTTTACTTGTAAATTTCTACGATTCTATTCATGTTTTTTTTTCTGGAAACATGCATGTAAGTTTTTTTCTTTTAAATTAGTTATTTTCTGTTTCTTTCTGTTTCATTTGCTCCGCTACCCAAAGGTTGTCTGGAAGAGATCGCTTTTTAGCGATAAGACCGCCTGTTATTTGCCTCTGTTTTTGTGTATGATGTATATTTTTATGTTGTAATATTTTATGAGGTGTGCAATAAAGAGTTTTAAGTTCAAACTAATTGTTAAACAAACGAATTGTTCATAATTTTAGTTTTTAACATATCGTAAACGTCGAGGAAACTCAAATAAATACGGGACTGCATTTATGCGGTGATCGCGAATCGTCTTGTATACTCTCTTTAGTAGTTACGAGTAAGGTGATGGTTTGTGATTCATACATATACCAAAGAAATGGTAACTTACTTGTGTATCTTACTTACTTATTTTGTCCTCAGGCCGCCCAGCTCCGACAGTAATTTGGCTCATCGATGGAACGCCAGCATCCCAATACATCGGCGAGAAAACCGACACACACGTCGTTGTGAACCGACTTGAGCTGCCACATATTAAGCGGAGCCACCTAAATACGACGTTCAAGTGCCGAGCATCGAACACAAATCTCGTCAGTCCTAAGGAGAGGACTGTTAGGCTTGAGATGAATCGTAAGTTTCTATCTATCTACTTTTTTGAGAGGTACAACTACGTGTTAGTTGACAACAGTTTTGTACTCACCAAATGTATAGAGGCACAAGTCCGAACCTGTCGATCACACTGACAGCACGGGAGGTGAGCAGGAAAAGGACAAGGTTGAAGAGGTCCGTGCAATGAACCCGCGTTATGTTATTCGCTATTTTGTATTTAAATAATAACGTCTGAGAGACCTTTCGTAGGTTGTTAAAGGTTAATAGGCGTGCTCAGATATTTGAGAGCACCTTGACCGCTTCGATATACCTGATGGCGACCGTACACCGATTGGACCTTGATATGTGGAATCATATCAAGCGGTAATATTTGAACACGACGTTGAAGTATCCATCTACAGGCATGCGGCTTTCATGGATTAGGGAAATAAATATCAGGATATAAATTGTACAATGCAATAGAACTATGAACGTAATAATAAAATGCATTTGGAAGGTAAACTCCGTAGAGCCGACCCTATAATTTTCCACCCGCTCCATTAGTTAACAATGATGCACTTTCAGACCATGAGATAATAATATGAGAAATAATTGAGATGAAAAGAAACACGACTGACTGAACAAAACTAAATAGATCAACTGAAAAATATAAAACACGTTACAATCAGAGCAAAATCACACTTGCCATTTTTTTATTTAAGTCATTGATAACTGCAATATGCGACTGTTGCACAAATAGACAATTCAGATGACTGAGCACTCTCAACTCCAGTTCCATTTATTGACTTGCCAGCGATCGTGATGCTTTTTCCGGAGCTATTTTATATTTTGTAACAATTCGTCTGTTTGTATTTTTTTATGTATGTTCACTGATTACTCCGAGCTCCGTCGTGTGATTTAGATGCTTTTTTATTTCTAAATGAGTCCCTTCAATTTGGTCTCATATAAATGTCTTGCTGATCTGATGATGGGATATATGAGGAATTAGGGGAACTACTAAATTTTAAAAGACATATGATAGATGATTTCGATGATTTCTTAAGTAAATGAAGCTATTACATAAAATTCTTGGGTGGGATGGCATGTGGAACTTCAGATATATGAGCCGATAATTCCGAGCTCCCTCGTCCAATTTGAGCATTTTTTTTTGTTAATAGGGAGTTACCTTCAAGATAGCCCCATTGAAATGCGGTGCTTATCTGATGATGGGATCTATGAGGAATAGGGAATATTCACTATTTTTTTAAATACTGTTGGATGATAGCTTTTATCATAAAAATACTGTAAAATAAATTTCAGCGCATAATAACTAAAATTTAGTAGATTAATCTTCTTTCAAAAACTCCAAATAAAAACGGGCGTTTGAAACGCCCGCCATTCCGACAAGCTGAGCCGTGACGTCATTTCTCATCTAAGGCCGGCACACAGTCTGAATCAGGGCCTATACAACGAAAATCGAACGATTGCGATTTATACCTCCGTCTCTGTCACACTTGCATATTAGAGTGAGAAAGAAGTTTCCCGTCAATGCCAATTTTCGATGTTCGTGGTAGGCATGCAGATTACGATGCATAATTACAATTATATTGTGAATTAATAATGCATAAAATTACGTACAATTTAGATATTGCTCACACGTATCCTGATTTTTTCAGATATAATAAATTTCTCAGATCAATTGATGTGAATTAAGATTATGATTTATGAACGTGTTTGATCGGCCCAACATAACCTAAAAACTGTTTATTATTTAATTAGTCTTGTATTGTTCAGCCGATTGTGTTTACATTTACAATGGAAAACGACATACAAGTCATAAAACCGCTTTAAAGATGGGATATGTATTGGATTGTGCCAAAATGCAAGAATATGAGTAGCAGAACGAGAAACACTAGATATCTTATGAAGGAAATTCCATACGAGAACATGTATACAATTATTTGACACAGACGATTCACGATTCGCATGCTTTTTTTTAATGATCTGGATACTAGTGCTTCTGTGCCGGCTGTACACCAAACATTTGAGAAACCGAGACGCGAGATTACATACAGCGGCTCTCTGTTCATTCGCGTTCTTGGCTTGGTGTACAGACACCACTATCCAATGACGTCACACTCGACGTCACAGCGTTTTAACCGTTTGTAATTTCACACATTTTTTTGCACTTTTCAATAATTATTTTCACAGCTAAAATAAAATAAAATTAAGAAATTTTGATAGGGATATAATGCTGAACCAACATAGTTTCTGAGAAAAAAATATAAGCCTTATCTATTTCAAGTGCATATAGCCTATTAGGGAACTCCTTCATAGTTAAAGGCACGTATATGGAGATTTTGGTGTTTTCTTAAAGCATTTTCTGACTTTCACGGAAAATTCTAAATTTGGTGAATTTCACCTGATGATGAATACCAGGGGTGGCATGTGGAACTTTACATAGGTAAGCCGATAATTCCGAGCTCCGTCTTGAATTATGTTTTATTAATTAGTAGTACTGCATTACTCATCCTAGTATTATCAACTGAAAAAAGAAAAATAAAAACATTTTAACAAAAAATAAAATGCCGATCTCCGTAGTGGGAATGTACGCCGGGCATCCGTTAGACAAAATTACAGACAATTTCATTTCATTTCATTTATTTTCTCGCAACCATGGTATTTACATGCTATTAATTTGTGTAAACCAGTACAGGCATGGACCCTACTAGGGCGTAGCAATATTAAATCTAAGACTTAAATTATACATAATTAAATTAAAGCATAACATAATTATAAATATCACATCATTATTTTTACTATTCTAAATTATAATAATTAAAGTAAAATAAAAGGTAATTGTACTTAATTTTCACAGATAATAAAAGACAAGTAGGGACACAATAAATTAAATTTCAATTTCCAAGAAGTCTTGCATAGTGTATGGACACAAATGTATTAGGTACAGCTTAAGTTTTTTTACAAAACTTGTATACTTTTCCAGTTCTGATATATATCTGGGAATTCTGTTAAAAATTTTAATTGCCATTGCATGGGGACCTTTATTTGACATTTGAAGTTTATAAGAGGCAGCTTTTAGCATAATATTTCGTGGGCGTAGGTTATGCATTTGGGGATTGAGGATTTCATATTTTGAAAAAAGATCGTTATGTTTTCGAACAAACTTACAGGATTCCAAAATGTACAATGCGGTAAGGGTTAAAATGTTATACCTCAAAAAGTACGGTCTGCAACTTACATCATCATTTACGCTTGCTAGTTGTCTTATACAGTTCTTCTGAAGTATAAATAATTCCTTGACGTTTACGCTATTGCCCCATAATATTATACCGTACTGTAACCAAGCTTGGGCAAAAGCATGATAAGCACAGATGGCCGTCTTTAAATTTGTGCACATTTTTATTTGTCTGAGAGCGAAGGCGAAACTTGATAGTTTAGTAGCTATTTTACCGACGTGGGTTTTCCAATTTACATAATCATCAATCTCTCTACCAAGCAATGGGCAACTGGGAGTAAGTTCTAATTTGTAGCCTCGGTTGTAGTATTCGATAGGCCTGGTAGTACTTGTACCACTTATTTATCTTTTTCACAGTGAAGCCGATCCGCGTGGAAATTCAGAACAAGCAAGTCACACTGTCTTCAGAGCGGTACGTCAGTCTGAAGTGTGTGTCGGAGGGAAGCAGACCCGCGGCACAGCTCACCTGGTTCAAAGACAATAGGAAGTTTACGCGAGGCAATGTGAGTTCTACCTAGACATATATCTCTACGATTTGGGAACTTAAAAATGTAAAATGTCAATTTATGTGACTATTCTGACTTATTCCAGGGCGTTTAAGGTATAACACTTTATATGTATGGAATCACGGCGTCTTAGCCTAGTCGGTTGTGACCTTGCTTACGAAGCAGGAGGTCCCGGGTTCGAATCCTGGCCAGAGCCATTCATTTGTGTGTTTATCACAAATGTTTGCTCGTAAGTTATGGATATTTTCTATGTATTCATCAGATTATAAAACCAATAGGATTTAAAACACACAAACATATTTTCTTTTTTGTGCTAAATTTAGAATAGCAAACTAATTTTCTTACTTAGACCGTTTATTCCTATACAACAAATGCATAATTGTGACTCGAACATAATTTGTACTTCTATTTGTTTAGAAAGTGGAAGCTCAAAACGATACGTGGGTGAGCAGCACGATAGAATTCATGCCGCTACCCGAAGATGACGGGTCGCTGCTTAAGTGTCAAGCTGACAACAGCGCGCTTCCTGGGCAGAGCATAGAAGACTCGTTTAAGCTGGACGTCGTATGTGAGTATCTAGTTCATCTACACCTTGAAAAACTGTACACTGTGTTTCGTTGAATGCTTTATTTTTAATTTTTAGCTTTGCTTTAAATTTCTCAAAGATACTGGTATTCTAATTAACTCCATTTAAAGCATAATCACTACTTAAATTTTATCTCATATGGTATTGGGAACACAACCTTAATATTATCATAAACATAACAGGAAAAATATAACATTGATCGTAACTCCATTTTTTTTTTGTTAAATAAAAAAAGCTTTCAATTTTTTTTCCTTTAAATTTATGTGGTATCATGCTAAAAGTACTGTCCTATAACTTAAGTTAAATAAATTGGTTGTCATAATAAAAAAAACAAGGAAAAACAAACTCGCATACTAACTGACCCAATCTACATGTGGCTGACGTCAAATTTCTACTTCTAGGTGTAGTTGAAACATAAAGTTTATACGGTGCGCGAGGTATGTATTGCTAATTATAATGATATGATGTACAGAAGTAAGAAGATTATAATTAGTTACATGATAAGGACGTGAGTGAGGTTAGTTTTTTGGAATCAAATTACGGCGCGGAGTATAGTTCCATAAACAGTAGGTATTATACTGATGACGATTGGGTCTACAGATGTACCAGAACAACGTTATACATACAAATTAAAACACTGATTGCATTATGGATTTGTTTAAGCTCAAACGTATCCCTAATTACGTACCTCCCACATAATTCTTAGAATTTTCTCCAACAGCTTAAATCCAAATCTGTAGTCAATGAAGAATCTTCTTAGAATTTAATACTGGTTATCTGATATTTTTCTTCGCTGTCTAAGGACGCTGGACGAGGAACAGACTAATTGAATGCCAGTATTCTTTTTTATTGACTGCCGGAGCTCACTTAGTTATGAATAAATCAAACTTGCGTCTGGCTTAAGACCTAGTAAAAATGCTATAAGAAATTCACTTAAAATATTGTGTAATGATGTTAAATAAAGGGCTAACCACACGTACTTCATGTTTTTAATCGGTTTCAATAAACGAATGATTGTAATACTGTAAGAATGTTTTTTTTTTCATTATATTTCAAAGACAGCAGATTTTACTTAAACTCATAATAAGACTGTTCTATATCTGTATTTTTTGACTTAAGCGTCTGCAATTAAAATCACAATTTCATTATACTCGTATTGAAACCACCAACGAGTCATGTTTCACTAATAAATCCACGATTTTTTTGGGTTATGTTTTTAGGGTTCCGTAGCTCAAAAGGAAAAAACAGAACACTTATAGGATCACTTTGTTGTTTGTCCATCCGTCCGTCTGTCTATCAAGACCCTTTATCTTGTAACTAACACTTATTTATTTAACACCGATAATATTTTCTTATAGTCTGGTCTGGGTCCCGCACACCACGAACATCGAAAATTGGCACTGACGGAAAAACCTTATTGCCACTCTAATATGCAAGTGTGACAGAGATGAACATACAAATCCGCATTCGTCCGCTTTTCGTGGTACTAGACAGGGATCTGTTCTCAATCATGCATAGGCAGAGAGAATCATACTGCCTTTTTCATTCTCTTGTATTGACACGTCGAAAAAAATGGATGGATATAGAGTTTTTTTTTATCTACTGCGATCTGTTAAGGTTGACAGACGTAATTCAAGTAGTCCATGGTGAAGTTATTTAAGTTTGTCAGTGTTCTCTATTTACTACGTACCTACTTAATTTAATATTAAGTGTTTGTGATCTACATTTTGTCTTGGTATCGAGCTATAAACACGCTCCGTCACCTCACAACAATTGTCTATCAAGAGTCCCCTTTCCTAGAATTTCCAATGTCCTATTATTGACTCCAATAAGAAAATTGCCAGTTGCCAACAACAAGCAATTTTTGTTACCAAGTGTTGATAATCCAATTCCACCCACGGCAAAAGTAAATTGCCCGCTGATTGCTTTATAATTTTGACAATCAACTGCCTAACTCCGTGAGCGTAACGGAATTAGCGTTACTTCTTAATTTAGGAACAGACCACCTCCCGTAGACTAGAATATGACAGAAGCTATTGCTTGTGAACTCGTGATCACTACGCATAGGTACAGTTAACCAATTGGAATGTCAAAATGACAAGCAGCAAGAGATTTCTTACAATCTGCAGGGTTATGATGCTCTATCAAATGTCACTATGGTAATCTGATAATGCTATAAACTGATAAACTAACAGATGCGAATGTGTTACACGAATAGCGCTGCGGTTTTTCTGATAAAAATGACAGGTTTACCATTTTACCGGCAAAACTGTCACCTTACCAGCAAATGACACATTAAAAATGTATCATCATTTATAGCGTCACTCTGTCATAGTCTTGCAGTGGTATAGGGTTCCAATTGGTTGACTGTATGTTCATATCGTAGTCGACGAATCGATACGATTGCTTACAACAACCCACTATGTTAAACTATTTATGTTTCTTGTTATATTAATTGTACGCACTTCAAATTGTATTAAACTCTTATGGCGTTATTCATCAACACACATAAAACACAGTTTAGCATCCTTATCTGTTAGTTTGACATTTGCTTTTGTTAGAAAGGGATAAAACATAATTCAATTTAAACTTCGCTAATATTGTCTTCTGTTACCGCGATTGTTATTCATTGCAAATAAAAATGATTTGATTTGATTTTGATTTGATTGAAATTAAACACTTTAGAACGGATTAATCGCGTTTATTAACACCATGATCCTATGTTTCGAGCCCTTTACAGCACTCGTTTTCACAGGGTTGAGATGATGATTAAACTTCGCTATTCTGCGCTATATGGGAGCGTTAGTAGCCCAGCAGTAAGACTTTAAATCCGAAGGTTGCGGGTCCAAACCCCGGCTCGTACCATTGAGTTTTTCGGAGTTTTTGTACGAAGTATCATTTGATATTTACCAATCGCTTTTCGGTGAAGGATTACATCATGTGGAAACTGGACTAATCCCAATAAGGCCTTTTTTTTTTTTTTTTTTTTTGTTTCCCAGGGGAAATCCGTTATGGATCGCATTCAGCCGGGAGAAACTGAGTGGGTATGTCCGACTCGCACGGACTAAAACCCCTGGGGTGTTCCGCCACAAACGCTATTGGGACAGGGTCGCGGGAACGCAGTTGCTTACAACCGAAACCCTGTCGGCGTTGCCTTTAGGCTCGTCACATTTGGCATGAAAGCCATCTCCGCTGAGGCCCTCCGGAACACAGCGGAGGGCCATCCAGCTTAGGACCTCTTTACGCCGCGGGTAATGGGACTCCCGCACCATCACCCGCAGGTCCTCGTTATGGCGGCTGCATGCGGTCCGCGAAGGCGCGGCGCCGCCGTCCTGTCCTCCTGTGACGCTGCGGGAGGGAGTTGACGTCGTCCTCCCGCATCCGCTCTGCCGCCTCCTTCTGCGCCATGACGTCCGCGCTGAAGGAGGCCATTGCTGTCCAGGCCTCTTCAGTGCCGGCCATTCGGCTAATCAAAGCCGGCAGTGCTAGGTCTCCCCCTATTACCGTGGACAAAGCAGCGCGGGGCTCCGCCCAGGCAGGGCACTCCTCGCGCGTGTGCTTGGCCGTGTCCACGGCCCCCAGCCCACAATGGTGGCACAGGGGGTTTTCCTCTCTTTTCACCACCTCACACAGGTACTTGCCAAAGCAGCCGTGCCCTGTCAGCATCTGTGTGAGGTGGTATGAAGGTGCGCCGTGTTTGCGGTCGACCCATTGCTTCAGAACGGGCCGAATAGCGTCCACCAAGTCCCGGCTAGCTCCCGGGATCTCCAACCTCTCCGACCATCTCTGAAAGAGGACGTCGCGTGACTCTTCCCGCCACTTTCGGACTTCTTGGGGGGCGGGTGGGTTGTCATTTGCTCTGGCCTCCTTAACGCGCCAGTAGACATCCGACAGGGCTGTGGCTTCGAGGTCCCAGGGCGGGCTTCCGGCGAGCAGGCAAGCGCTCACGTACGAGCATGTACGGTACGCTCGAGCCGTCCTGAGTGCTAGGGCCCGCTGCGGCCTCCGCAATTGGGCCGCATTTCGAGCACTCAGGGTGTCCGCCCATATTGGCGCACCGTATAGCGCCATCGATCGCAGGACCCCCATGTAGAGGCGCCTGCATGTTCCTCCCGGACCTCCCACATTCGGCAGTATCCGTCCTAGCGCTCCGGCTGCAGCCAACACCCTTGGGGCCAAGCGCCGGAAATGCTCGTCGAACCTCCATCGGCCGTCGAGGACGAGTCCTAGGTACTTCATAGACGACCCAACGGCGATGGAAGTCCCTCCCACCGTGATGCGAGCACCTGGGGGTGGCGCGTTCCGGGGCCCATGGAAGACTAGGGCCTCTGATTTATGTAAAGCCACCTCCAGGCCCAGCGCGCGAATGCGTTGCACGACGTGTGCCACTCCTGCCGTTGACAGATATGCCGCCTCCCGATGTGTGTTACCCCGGGCTACTACGAGGGTATCGTCGGCGTAGCAGGTGATGCTGACCCCCCGCAAAGTAGCCCCACGCAGCACCCAGTCGTAGCCGATGTTCCACAGGAGCGGCCCGAGCACCGAGCCCTGTGGAACACCGCACGACATTTGCCTTCTCCCCCAGCCGTCCCTTGTTGGGAAGACCACAACGCGCCCAGTGAAATAGTCTGCCACTGTTTGTTGTAGGTACTCAGGCACGTTGTGGTATTTTAGGGCCGCCTTTATGGTTTCCCAGGGCAGGGTGTTAAATGCGTTGGAAATGTCCAGCGATATCGCCATTGCCACTCTCCCCTGGGAAACTTCCTCCTCAGCCAGATCCCTCACCCTGGCGATCGCGTCCAGCGTAGAGCGCAGCGGGCGGAAGCCGTACTGGCAGTCGCTAAGGCCCGGCTGCATGCTCCTGACGAGGCGGCCTGCGAGCACACGTTCGAACACCTTCCCCATTTCGTCGAGGAGCACGATTGGACGGTAGGCCGACGGCTGGTCGGGCGGACGCCCGTCCTTACGGAGGAAATCCCAATAAGGCCTAGTTTATCCTAGCGTTGGAAGGTCAGATGACAGTCGTTTTCGTAAAACTAGCGCCTTTGCCGTGCCATAAGCCGGAAAAACGCTAGGAAGAAGGAGATCTGCGCTATATGGCAGACAAAAGTGTTCCCGCTAGACTTTTATGCTTTACTCGCTCGATAGTCCCGCATACCACAGAATAAGTAATAGTACTAATGTACAGAAGCTTCTCTTTCCTACATTTGACGATTAGTCAAACATGCAAATGTCAAGATGACATTAACATTAGGGTTGTCACCGTGCTGTCAGTTGCGTATCGTGATACAACAATTTGTACAAACGTAAAAACACTTATTATTTCGGTATTAATATTGGTATTAATTGGTCTAAGTAGTATGCGGTGTTTTAATTATAAATATACCTTAATGCACCCGTGAGGTAATGCGCATTGCGCGAACCCTGACAGTTTATGCGACCCATAGTTGGAAAATCTTCTGTCAAAACGCGGATTCACCCCCCCCCCCCACCCCTCCCTGCGCATACTTGAAGCTTTGAAGCTACTCATAAGAAGCCGTGCTACCCGTCTTTACTGAGTAAGTGATCTGTGTTCGAAAGGATCATTCTAGAAACGAATATTGCGGAGTAAGCGATAAAGGGGCGCGGGCCCGAACAGTTAGCACATCCGTAACCCCGTTAACTTTAATTATCATTGCTACTTAGCACTTGCTCAGCTCATCTGCCGCATACGACACTTCCAAGCTCTTCTTAACTGAAAAACGACTCACATTCCTTCAACTAACAGGGATATAAGACCTTTTGGGAATGGCTGCAGTATTGTGCTAAAATTAGCTCTCGTTGAAAACTCTTCCGCTTATACAGCGACAAATATTTTTATATGACCGAGTATATTCTTTGAGGCGGCTGTTAAAGCTTCACTATTACTGCAATATAGAGATACGTGGATAAATTCATTTTTTATTGCTGAACCGTGATAGCTCGGTTCACTTGAATAGGTGAAGCTACTATGCAATAACTTGGAAGCGTGGACAAAAAAATGCAAGCGCTAGTCATAAAGAGTGCGAGCGGAAATATGGCAAGAGACCGATTCTAACTTTCAAATCTCAACTTGATCTATCATGTACGTAAATTAATGAAATGAAATGAAAATTCTTTATTTCGGACAAACATATGCATCCATAGAGTAAAGCATTAATGAAATAATTTATTAATTGTAAGAAATGTTTGATTCATGTTTTTATGTACTTACACTATTACATATAAATTCTCTCGCGAAAGCAGAACATCGCTTGTTCGATCCCAGCACTGGGCGCTGGGGGCCTTGGTCACTTTTTCTGTAGTATAATTATGACATCTCTTTCAATTTTTAATTGATCTATCATATTATACTCTTTAACGGCCTCCTACACTGAAAAAAATATTTACCAAATGATTAAAGGTTAGCTATATTACGTGGAAACTTTGATAAATTTAACAAATCCTTGCTATCAAATTTACAAAACTAAAAAGGTTGGAGTCGGTACCAGAGTTTTGGTGTAAATCAACAAAGAATATTGTACATTGTACCAAACAAGTATCAACAATTTAGTTTGTTGATTTAATCATGAAAGTACTGATAAACATAACAAGCCTCATGGTTGAATTTATCAAACTAAAGAGGTTGCCGTAGAAATATTAGTGCTTACCAAAGTTCTCAGTATAATGTACCAGTGTATATCCTACATTATACCGAAGCAATCACATCAAATTAATTTGGTTCACTTTATCATAAAAATATGATAAATATAGCAAGACCTTAAGATTGAATTTGCAGGACTGGAAAGTTTGAGGTTGCTTATCAGAAATCCTAGTGTAAATTAATATATTTTTTTTGTAAATTTTACGAGATAAATACCAACAATTTGCTTTGGTTGATTTTATCATTAAGTAATGGTAATTAAAACATAACCTCGCGGTTAAATTTACGAAATTACAAAGGTCGAGGTCAAAATATACTGCTTATCAGAGTTCATAGTGTAAATTAATAAAGAATATTGTAGATTTAAAGAAATAAATATCAACAATTTGATTTAGTTGACTTTATCATTATGTAATGATAAGTAATAACAAACCTCACGGTTGAATTTATCAAACTAAAAAGGTTGCCGTAGAAATATTAGTGCTTACCAAAGTTCTCAGTATAATGTACCAGTGTATATTGTACATTATACCGAAACAATCACATAACATTGATTTGGTCCACTTTATCATAAAAATATGATAAATATAGCAAGACCTTAAGCTTGAATTTGCAGGACTGGAAAGTTTGAGGTTGCTTATCAGAAATCCTAGTGTAAATTACTAATTTTTTTTGTAAATTTTACGAGATAAATATCAACAATTTGCTTTGGTTGATTTTATCATTAAGTAATGGTAATTATAACATAACTTCGCGGTTAAATTTACGAAATTAAAAAGGTCGAAGTCAAAATATACTGCTTATCAGAGTTCATAGTGTAAATTAATAAAGAATATTGTAGATTTAAAGAAACAAATATCAACAATTTGATTTGGTTGACTTTATCATTAAGTAATGATAAGTAATAACAAACCTCACGGTTGAATTTATCAAACTAAAAAGGTTGCAGTAGAAATATTAGTGCTTACCAAAGTTCTCAGTATAATGTACCAGTTTATATTGTACATTATACCGAAACAATCACATCAAATTGATTTGGTTCACTTTATCATAAAAATATGATAAATATAGCAAGACCTTAAGATTGAATTTGCAGGACTAGAAAGTTTAAGGTTGCTTATCAGAAATCCTAGTGTAAATTAATAATTTTTTTTTGTAAATTTTACGAGATAAATACCAACAATTTGCTTTGGTTGATTTTATCATTAAGTAATGATAATTATAACATAACCTCGCGGTTAACTTTACGAAACTAAAAAGGTCGAGGTCAAAATATACTGCTTATCAGAGTTCATAGTGTAAATTAATAAAGAATATTGTAGATTTAAAGAAGTAAATATCAAAAAATTGATTTGGTTGACTTTATCATTAAATAGGGTAAAGGAACCAATAGTCGGCCTTTTAACGAATGTTTTGAATTCAAACCCTTCCCATTTTTGCTTGCGAGAACCAATTGACAAAATACTACTCTTCATTAAATCACCATTTATTAAACTTTTATAATTTAAAATAAAAACACTAAATCATTTATTTACTTTTGAGATAATTAACAAAAAAAAAAGAAGGGGACTTTTGCCCAGTAGTCAGCCCCAAACGACCTTAAGTCGGCCATTGGGTCCCCAGTGCTCAGCCGTCACAAGGGCATGAAATCATTATTTAAACAGGCGGCCGAGTTTTGGAACCTCAGTACCCAATAGTCGGCCACACCAATAAAAAAATACATTTAAATGCAAGTATTCACAAAATTGATTGATAAAAAATTAGTAAGTAAGTAAGTAATTTATTTATTGCGCATCCACACACACAGTCTTGGGACTGTGAATTACATTCATAAATAAAAATGAACAGCCAATATCCAAAAGTTGGCCCCCTACGGCTGAATACTGGACTTTATGATAAAAAGGTAGGACCCAATAGTCGGCCGTCTCAAAATACTACTTTCGTGGGTAAAAATATCCATTACAGTAGGAAAATATGCTCGTAAACCATATAATATTATTTTCAAAAGAAAACAATTGGAATATAGTATCTATTATACGAGTACGAGTATATATCGTCGTCTAGTACCCACATCACAAGCCTTATTGAGCTTACCGTGGGACTAGGTCGATTTGTGTAAAATTGTCCCACAATATTTATTTATTTATTATTTATTATAGTATCAAAGGACCACTCGCCACTTACCCCTCCCTGCACAGATCACCCGATTTTTCAACAAATATGGAGTTAGAGAATGAGAATACATTTATGTTATTGGATAATTTAAAAACTGGCGCTATTTGTGGCGAAAAAAAAGACCGAAAAGGCCGCCTGTAGTCGGCCTGGGTACGGCCGACTACTGGGTACTTTACCCTACCTAATGATAAGTAATAACATGACCTCGCGGTTGAATTTACAAAAATAAAAAGGTTGAGATCCAAGGTTTAGATCCTGCCAGAGTTTATTGTGTAAATTACCAAAGAATATGGTACATTTTGCCAAAAAAATTACATCAATTGGGTTTGGTCGATTTTGGCATAAAAACATACCGCTCTAATTATAAAACCTTATAGCTTTGTGATAAGAATAAGACTCTAATGTGAAATGAGAGCCAAGTTCAATATTACACATGCATTGGTTGTTGACTTCAAAGACAAAAGAACATTGATTTTCAGCTTCATGGAGAGTTCTTAGGTATGGGGGTCATTTTATACTGACCCTGGCGAACAATATTCAAAACATTTTATGAATGAAAACTAAAATAATGTGACAAATATTATCTTTCATATACAAATGACTGCAATGACATTAAATTTGAAACTTAAGGCAACGGCCTAAGGTATATTTTCCTCCAATGTTCAGATATTTGTGACCACTTCTCTTGCTTAGATGCCTGTGACGATTTGTGCGTTCAAATATTTTTACCTCACTGTGTGATCAAAATTTACTGAAATAATTGCTGCTCATATATTTGTGAAAAAATTGAGTGCTCAGATGTTACTGGCGGATCTGTTGTAAAGAATTTATTGAAGTTTTACTCTGCTCAGAAGTATTTGAGGACCTCGCCCGCTACGATATATCTGATGGCGACTGTACATATACGTAAATTATTAGTAGGTACTTATTTTAACAAAATTAATACCAAATGGATTTTGTTAAACTACTTATTACAGTTACAGGCACTAAATATAAGTAAAAAGTCTTAAAATAATCAATTACTTAAGTGAAATATTATACTAAAGTGTTCAAAATTTACCAGTTTCTGATTTTTCTTTTGTATTCACCTAATTACCTATCTGCATGCCAAATTTGAACTTTCTAGGTAATCTGGAACTGGGTTGGTGTTTTGATCTATATACGTGATAAAAATGACGATTTTTGGACGTTTATATTACTTATACGTTTATATTTGGAGTACATATGCATCTTGCAAGTCCCAATATATGTATGTGCCAAATTTGACACGTTTATGTAAAATAGTTTTTGAGTTGTGAATGGATCAAAAGTGGCTCTAAATGGTTCGTGTACACACGGTGCTGCTCGCCAGTTCTGTTACTTGAACTTGTGATTATTTTTAAACACATATTTCAATGTTTTGAAATAAGTTATATTAAACAAGCTAGTTTACATGCCAATTGCGACTCTAATACCGCGGCAAAGCTCATCTACTCACCAAGTTAAAAGACACCTCTATCTGCAAAAACATTGCTTATCTTACTATTAGGTACTTTAATGCAAGTGAATTATATAATAAAATACATTTTGTAGCTATATAGGTACTTTTTTTATTTCTTATTTAAAGCTACTGCGCGTCTTAGTTTATCAGATCAGACTACTTATGTAAATTTTACAAAACCAAAAACCAGATTACAAAAATGTTTGATGTCGTCATAAATGATTCCATCCCTCTCTATTTATGCACTATATAATATACCTACCTATAAATACGTGGCCCCGAGAGGGATAACGGCGCGTGGTGCAAGTGCGAAAGAGATGGTGATAGACGCTTGCTTGGGTGCGCCGGCTCACGACGGTGCCCCGCGTAGCGCCAGCGCCACTAGCGCGTTAGTTATATACCGGATCCAACCGATGGCGGTTGTTGAGACGTAAATTGTATTTGTGATTGTTGACCCCACACCGACCGACGACAGTTCATAACTATGGATAGTGACGAAGACGACCTAGAAGTGAGCTGTGCTATTTATTTAGCTGAATGGGGTTTATCCGAAACCACTATATCTAATTTTGAAGGCAAGTATATTATGTTTACTATTATTGTTAAATTAACATTTTTCTAGTTGCACTGATACGTAGTTAATATGGCCCTGTCTCTTGCCTAGATATCTACTTAGAAATAGTGGTTAATAAGTATCTATAATCTTAGAACAATTTACAAAACGAATTTTAGTAAAATTTATTAGACTGTTTGGTTAATTTTCATAATGGCGTCGCGCCAAGGTGCGACATCGTATAAGTACCTAATGTAATTTTGTTGTAGAAAACTAGCCTATTAGAATAAGACATGTGATATATCTCGCGGTGACATATATGTAACTGCTGATGCATATATGTAACTAAAACAAACATAAAAGACTAATAACGTATGTCTCTTGGTTTTTTAGATAATAAGATTACCGTCAAATTGCTTGAATTCATAGATTCAGTGGAACTTAAAGAATTGATACCCAGTTTGAAGGAACGTATACTATACAAGCGTTGACTGAAAAAACTACAAAACATTATTCACGTGAGTATTCTTGCTTTATAATAGTAATTCTCCTTCTTCTTAAATACGAAGTTATGGATATTTGTTATCTATTTAAGTATTTATTTATCTATAATTATGTATCATCTTTCTGTGTACCAAGGGTGATTTGTATAAGTTTGGCCACAATTTTTTTTAAATTACAATTAGCATAACTGGCCGCAGGACTCCTTGATGCCAGAGTGTCACTAGAGAAGCTAAGTCACAAACAGTTGTGGTGGCCTTTATTTAACTTGCACTGATTATAACTGACCACTTTTGAAATTTATATAGTGTAGAAGAATATATTATATTTCACCACACCAACTAGTAAAGACTCTCACTAGTACAAATATCAACTTTGCTCTCTTGTTGCACAAATAGTAAATATTTATCCACAAGAGTACCAAGTAATTTCATACAAATTTAAACTTGATGTCTTAAGCTAGCTGGTAGAATTTACTTATAAATGATGATTTTAAATAATAATAAATATAAAATAAATTGAAGGACTCGATTTAGTTTGATGTTTTACAGTTAGTATTTTGTTCGTGTTGGTGTGGTGAATAAATTTGTGTTTCATTGTTGTAAAACAAATAACTATTGATACTTTATATAAAATGTTGCTGCTTGTTACAGGCGACAAGTTCTGATGATACTGTAAGCATTAATAGCGATTTTTCTGCACCGAGTCCCACAAACAGCACCAGCGGCAATGAGTTGCTACCCACGAAAGTAAATTATTCTTATGTAAGTTATTTTGCCTTAATTCTGTCTATTTAAGATAAATACCTACTTCACTGTCACCCAAGCAATCCAACTCGTTTGTATTAGGATAAAACATCCATAATAAGAGCTTGGCGCGCTCGCCCTTTTGTTGAAATACATTTATATGGTGTTAATAAATTAGATACCAACATATTTGTATAAGTATGATTCATTTAAAGACAAGTGTAAATAAATAAGCAGGGGTAAATTTTATTTAAGGTCAATATGGCTAATTTCGTCATAGGAACAATTTTATACACGAGCATATACATATTTATTTTATTTACCACTATAGGAAAAATAAACCATGTGCTTTTGATTGATGAAACTAATAGCATTTGCTGCTTTGTCAAAGAAATTGTAAAAAACTGTTCGAAAAAAAAACGCTTTGGAATGAAGTAGGCACAAAGACGGAACTAGCCACATAGACCTTAAATCAAGTAAACAACTTGCTAATCATTCTCCTTCTTCCTGAAAAGGAATCATACGAGTAATTAGTATTCTCTTGTGAATTAAAGATGATATTTTGAAACTTTTCTATGTATTGTCACTTCACTTATTATGTCAAAGCGTAGGTTGCCGTGTTTTTAAATTTAATTCTAAGCGTTTCTTAGTAATCCTATTGAAGTAATTATTTATTATGTTGGTATAATAATGTGTAAAATAAAACTGAAACACATTATTTATTGTATATTACACTCATGACAAACACATAACAGGCAATATTAGATTACTTGTTAGAGAAAATCACAGCATGATTGTGTTTGGCAAGTATTTATTATGTTTAGAAAATTAACACTAAAAAATTTATGAGACTCATTTTGAATTGTCAACATAATATGAATGGTGTTAATGTTAACTTTCGGCTCTAGAATGGTTGCTTCTGCATACAAATATTCTGTTTCCATTTTAATATATATTATTTTCTTTTTGTTTACAATGATGATTTAAAGATTATTTTGCAAAGTAATAGTGCTGGAGAAATATGTCTGGCTTCTTTAAAAAAAATGGTAAATTAGACACTTCTTTAACTGTATGTTTATGTATGTACCTACTTGGTAGTCTTGGTACCGTCGGACTGTCTATGGACGGACGGACCGTAGAATCTATTTTGTATCACATTTATGAAAACCGCTTTCTTTAGTATGTGATGGCCAGTTACTAGCAATTAATCCTACATCTTTTTTTTTCAGATTGAATTGGATTTTGAAAGAAAATTTAAAGGAAAAGAGCTGCTTCTCTTCAAAAAATGGCCCGATTTCTTGGAAAAAGCACTCGGCCATTTAAAAATCATTAAAGCTGCTTCTGTCTACATTAAGTTGATTGAAGAAAATCCAAGTGAAGGTGTGTTGTCATTATATTGATTAAAACTTTTACAAATTTCGCAGGAAAACCGAAACTTAAAATATATTTTGTATTTTTTCAGATGTTAGAGATTTCTGTTATTGCGCGGCAATTGGATATAAACTATTACCAACTGTAAGAATACAGTGTCAAGATACAGATGGCAAAAAAAGAAACATAAAGCCAAGCATTCAAGAAGCTATGAACAATTTTATTCTTCATGCAAAGGTATGTATAATTTCACTGTTAACACTGCAAAACGGTGACTTTCCATACTATCAGCGATAATGCCATTCTCTTAAAGTTATCAGTTTCATCGTTTTTTTATATAAACAGGCTGTTGCCGAAATGTTACATTATCACCGTTTGTATGAAAAAAACTTTCGCTATTGTTTCACGATCCTCTTAAATATAACATATACTCGGTGGCAACACTAACTAGAAATTATAAAAAAAATGGATGAAAGTTCAAAGATATATTCTAATTTCCAGAATCAAAGCGAAGTTCTCACTCAACTGGACTATCGGCAAAAAGCCCAAATGGCTAAAGGTCTACGGTGCCAACCAATCATCGTTGCTGTCGGACCAACCATCGATGCTCTAAAGGATTTCTATGTTGCGTATGACGACATCCTTTATAAAATAGACTCATTCCTGAAAGCGCTGGATATATGTTTTAAAACTTTTCACTGCCTGGACGCTGAATACCCTACAGAAGCCGTTCACATTTGGCTATTTTTGCAAAAATATTTCTACAACATTGACAAAAAATCAGACAGAAAGCTTTCAGGAGTGTCGTCTTTTATCTCGGACTTGGAATAAGTAATTGTCAATTTTACCAAAATGTTTGTGTGTTTTAAATGTCTTGCCTCAGTTCAAGATTACAAAGATTTTTGTGAACATTTAAAAGATCATAATTTAAGGTCAAACTCAACATATCGCTGTAAACAGTATAAATGTGATCGCGAATATCAAAATGTAAGGTCTTTTAGACGCCACTTAATTTCTCAACATTTGAACACACAAATAATTTCTAATCACGATCAAATCAGAACAAACGTTTGCGTTTTAAGTGAAAATGAACATGATACACGTATTTCGTTGGATTCAGATAAATCCTTCGAATATCATCATCTAAACAAGTTCTGTCGTGAGAGCGCTTTGGATACTGCCCATAGTTTATTACAAAAATCTGCTGCTACGTTGGTGCTTTCGTTATACAGTGACGGTGGGATTAACCGTAAAACTGCTCTTAAGATATTAGACAATGTTCAACTTCATATGACACAAGTTATTGGTGATGTTTTTAAGGAAGTAATTCCTATTTGTAATAACTTAGAACAAAGTGAAATAGATAGTATACATAAATTAATATCAAACCCTTTTGCTGACATACGTACAGAATATCAAATTATAAAATATTTTACAGATATAAATTGCTTCATTCCTCCCGAACAGTTTATTATTAATGAAAATGTTACTGACAACACCGTCAACAGTTCAGTAATGCTTGCACCTAAATCATGCACAGGCGCCAAAATACCGCTTAGCTCAGTATTCAAGGAAATCTTTGAGTTACCCAATTTTTACAAATTACTTTTGAGTACATTAAAAACCAGCAATGTTGATTTTCCTAATTTTGCTCAGAGTTTCATTTGGAAAAAAAAAACTGCAAGTAAGGAAGGCAAACTCTGTTGTCCTTTTTTTATATATTTCGATGATTTCGAATGTAATAATCCCCTGGGTAGCCACGCCGGTGTACATTCAGTATCGGCTGTATATTATCAATTTCCTACTATGCCACCGGAATATCTTTCTTTGCTAGATAATGTGTTTGTCGCTATGTTGTACAACTCTTCTTCTAAGATATACGGTAATCACTCGGCATTCAACGAACTCATCAAAGAATTGACATATTTAGAGGAAGAAGGTATAGACATAAATACTGAAAATGGTACAGTGAAAATCTATTTCATACTTGGAATGATATTAGGGGACAATCTAGGACTGAATACAATCCTTGGATTTTCTAAGTCTTTTAGCAGCAATTATTACTGTAGAATATGTAAATGTCACAAATCTATAATGAAAACACAAACTAAAGCTGATAATGCACTATTAAGAGATCGGGATAATTATGCTAATGATCTTGAGCGAAATAATGTAACAGAAACTGGAATAAGTGAATATTGTTGTTTTAACCATATTCCTAGCTTTCACGTAGTAGATAACTGTAGTGTTGATATTATGCACGACATTTTTGAAGGAGTGTGTCATTACGACTTAGCTCAAATTATTTTGTATTATACTGAAATATTACACTGTTTTGATCTGGCCCTTTTAAATAATCGCTTAAAATTATTCGACTATTCAGTTACAGAGCTGAACAATAAGTCTGTTTGCATCAAACAAGAACATTTGATTCGTAGTAAGTTTAAAATGTCAGCTTCGGAAATGTTGATGTTTGTGCATTTGTTTCCTTTGCTAGTTGGAGATTTAGTTCCTAGTGATGATCCCGTATGGCAATTTTTAATAATTTTATTACAAATCATTCAGATTATATTATGCAGCGTTGTACATGCTCCGACTGTAAAATTGTTAGAATCTTTAATTAACGAACATCATGAAAACTATATTAAGATTTTTAATGACACATTAAAACCAAAACACCATTTCATGTTACATTACCCACATATTATTGAACGGGTGGGCCCCTTAAAGCAATTATGGTGCATGAGATTTGAAGCTAAACACAAAATATTAAAAAATACAGCTCATAACATAACTTCTAGAAAAAACATATCTATAACTTTGTTAATAAAAGAACAGTTAGCATTTGCAAATAGACTTTTTCTAAAAAAGGGATTAGAATCTAGAGTGGAATTAGGAAACGTTACTTTAAGGGAGTCGCATGTGGTTATTCCTAACATTGACGATACTTATAATCAAGACATTGATTTATCTTGTGATTTCCAATGGATACGTTTTAAGGGCACAAAGTTTAACCCAGGAATGATAATAGTTACTACTAATGAAAATAATTTTTGTTTTTTTAAATTAAAAAAAATTTTTCGCTCTAAGTACTCTTTGAGCATATATTTTTTGTGTAAATCATTAAGTTGCTCTGGTTTTAATGATCATTTGCAAGCTTATTCAATTGAAGGAGAAAACGATTCCATGGAGCTGTTAAAACCGGAAAATTTAATTATTTCCCCCACTAATATTCATGTTATTGCAACAGGTGAATCTTATTGTCGATTTAGTTACTATTGAAATTAAATGTAAACAATAACAGTAATGGTGTTTGACAAAAAAGTAGCGTAGCGATGAAGCAACCTGTATGAAATATTTCGAGGTGTATTATTTTTTATGTTAATTAATATTGAAGGATGACACCTCATTTCCGCTTCTCTAGTGGGTAGTCGATATTTTGATATGGTAATTATTGTAGCACAATGATGACATGTGAAAATGTAATGTATTGTAGACGTAGTAGGTGACATCTGGCATCTAGTGGTTGAACTTGAAACAACTTTATGTCTAATTCCTCATATTATAAATGGTAATTGTAAATGGTTGTTCAACCGCGTTTTGTTTCACTCCACTCCGACATCTAAATGCGAAACATCAGTTTATATCAAGTTTTGCCACTGAATGCCAGAGGTCGCCTTTTGTGCTAATCCGCTGCGCGGAAAATGCCTGTTTTACTTGTGGCCTAGCCCTAATTCTGTTCGAATTCGGGCCCCGGTAAGGTTGATCCTAGCATCCTTTGAAACGTGATTGTTTAGTGTTGTTTAATAAATAAATATTATGACATGTATCAAAAATCGGTTTATTTTTCTTCAAACCTCCGCTTTCATTAACCCTTTATATCAAATTCAAGTTTTTTCGTAAAACTGTTCGTAAAGTTTTTTTTTAGTAGCTAGTATGTATTAAGTTGTATTTGACATTTGGTCAAAGTATGATTGCCGTTTATATAAGTCATTCTACTACTCTCATAATTTGATCTCTCGCGATCGAGAATTAAATGTCGAATACAACTTATACTAGCTACTCTGCATTATGATATCAATTTTTTTACTGGCAATATAATATACTGATTAAACTCGTCTTAGTTCAGTAAAACATACCTAAAAATATTGTGAAAATTTTACTGGTGGTTGTTTGTTAATTTATTGAACTAACACTTTAAATATTTACACAATTTTTATGTAGATATAGCAAAAACATTTTTGATTTGCAGACTATTATTAAGGTGTGGTGTCATTAATAATTCGAAACTTAGGCAGTTCTCGATACGCATCGCAGGCCGCTCCGATGCGGTGTGCGATCGGGACGCCGCTACATAATTATGCTTACGCCTATAATGGTGTCACACTCGCACCGGAGCGGCGTGCCATGCGAATCGCATCCAATGTGAGAACTGCCTAAGCTTCTAATCTTTAATCACACACACCTTAATAATATTCTGGAAATCAAAAATGTTTTTGCTATATCTACATAAAAATTGTGTAAATATTACTAGTGTTAGTTCAATACAATACAACAAACTAAAACCAGTAAAATTTACACAAAATTTATTGGTATGTTTTACTGAACTAAGACCAGTATAATTAGTATATATTGCCAGTAAAAAAATGATATAAACTAAAGAACAAGTCTGTTAGACGTTACCAAACAAAGATGACGAAAAATACGAAACACACATGATAGATAATACAATATTATCTTTGATTAAAAGTACAATACATTATTGATAGTTACATCAAACAACCTTTGGTAGTAACTAAAATATAAATTTGGTAATTATTAACAAACTAACTCTGATGAATACACCGAATGTGTTTAGTAAATACTGCTAAATTTAGTTTGTTATATTTACCAAATGAAATATATTTACATTTACAAGATAGATTCAGTATTTTCTACAAAACAAATATTGAACATTCTACCATAGAATAAGTGATATCTACCAGTTTTTCCTTATAAATTTTACTAAATAACTTTTACATTACCTACTAACTGACTTCGGTCATTTGTACCAAAAATAGTAACTGTAGAACATACAAAACGTATTTGGTTAAAAAGAAAAGTACAACGTTGGTAAAATATAAAATATCTGTTAGGTAGAATTCATCAAACTATAAACTTGTAAAAAAGTTACTAAAGTACTTTCATAAAAACGTTACTAAAGTACTTTCGTTAAATTAATACTAAAGAACTTTTGTAAAAAACGTTACTAATGTACTTTGGTAAACTATTTTATCAAAGTACTTTGGTGAGAAATTTTACCGAAGTACTTTGGTGAGAAATTTTACCAAAGCACTTTGGTGAGAAATTTTACCAAAGTACTTTGGTGAGAAATTTTACCATAGTACTTTGGTGAGAAATTTTACCAAAGTCTTAAGGTAAAATATTATACTAAAGAACTTTGGTGAGAAGTTTTACTATATTAATTTAGTAAAAATACAGGTGTAATCAACCAAATAAATTTGGTAGAACGCCAACCTTTTTTGTTTGATAAATCCAACAAAAATTTGTGATAGGACCGAATTCAACCGCAATTTTTAGTAAAAACAACGCAAAATCTGATAAATCCAACATATCATTTTTTTCAGTGTAGCCTAGTTGGTAGTGACCCTGCCTACGAAGCAGAAGGTCCCGGGTTCGAATCCTGGTCAGGGCATTTATTTGTGTGTTTATCATGAATATTTGTTCCTGAGTTATGGATGTTGTACATGTATATAAGTATTTATATGTATCTGTCTATTATATATATCGTCGTCTAGTACCCACAACACAAGCCTTATTGAGCTTACCGTAGGACTAGGTCGATTTGTGTAAGATTGTCCCGGTATATTTATTTATTATACTAAAATTATACTTTGTGCATTCTGCATCGTGCGCGTACAAGCAAAGGGCGCAAGCGGGCGTACTAAAGCGTTTCGTGTCGCCGCCCGCAGCGCTCTCGATGACAAAACCGGTTCAGGGTGATTCTGTCTTGGAGGTCCGGGATCGTTTGACTGCATGTCATTGATCTTTTCAGCTGTTGAAGTATTGATCGGGACTTTGGTACAGCCTGTATAAGTTTCCTTCCGCGGACGGTGTAATATGAGCTGGGATACTGAGGTTTTCCCGATTTTCTGTTATGTAGACAGTATGGGGTTCTTCGGAAAAGGAGTGTCTCTTCCGCGAAAGCAAGAGGTCGCTGGTTCGATCCCAGCCCTGCTCACGGGGGACCTTGGCCACTTGTCCTATAGTATAATGACATCTCTTTCAATTTATAAGGAGTGTACAAGTTTTTAATGGGTCGGCATCACGCACGTGACACTCCTGGTTGCAGGCGTCCATAGACTACGGTGACGGCTTACCATCAATCGGGACGTATGCTTGATTACAATCGACGTAGTAAAAAATTCTTCGTCAAGGTTAAATCAAGTTGATATTTCTAAAGTTCAAATAAGGCCCCGAGTATCGTTGCATATCAGCAACCGAAAACGCCGAGCGATGCGAAGACAGACAAAGGGTGAGAATATACGTTGAAAGGGTGCTCGGAAGTGGACACGGACAAGAAAAAAGGGACCATTGTCCTGCGCACAATAGCCCGAGAAATATATCTATCCCTAACGTTTAATATCATTACTTCTTGTCTTTTTAGGGATGGCCCAGATCCTTGCGGCCTTATTAGGATCCGAATAATGTGGGACGTCCTGGTTCTTTGATGTCAGCAAACAATTTCAATTGTGCTTTCCATGGTTTGGGCGGACGTTTAAGGTGTAAATATAATATTACAATTTATAATATTATGATATATTTATCATAACAAAACGCCTTGACTGAAATTGTACATTTCGATGTTAGTGTGGAAAGTATGTCATTATTCACGAGACCCAAGGTAACTTGCCACGAGCCGTAAGCGAGTGGCAATACTCGGGACGAGTAAAAAATACATATCCGCACGTGTATCGAACGACGTTTTTCAATACAGGTGCAAAAAAATTAAAATACTTACATAATACAGCCAAGGGCACTTTTTGAGCAACTGTACTGATTTTTTTTTTAAGAATGAATTAAAATACGTTTGGTAGTGTGATAGAGGTAAGAGCATTGGTAACCCAGCTGTAACAGCGTGTGACTTTAAATCCGAAGGTCGTGAGTTCGAACGCCGGCTCCTACCAATGAGTTTTTCGGAACTTATGTACGAAATATCATATATTTACCAATCGCTTTTTGGTGAACGAAAACCTCGTGAGGAAACCGGACTAATCCCAATAAAACCTAGTTTATCCGCTGTTAGAAGGTCAGTAGGTAGTCGCTTTCGTAAAACTGGCGCCTACGCCAAATCTTAGGATTAGTAGGTTGGTGCTCAGGGAGTCGGGGGTCCACACCCCCGACTCCCTGAGAACCACCGAGCAGACCATGGCACGTGGAAAAATACTAGGAAGAAGACCTTTTCTTAGGGTATATTTAATGCTATCGGTTTATTTGTTGTTCGTTTCGCTACTTTTTGTTTCCAAATGTCTTTGTTTTCAAAGACATTTAGACTCTTTTCGACTGTTTTATTCCATAACGTTGCTTTATCAACAACTTATCGCATGAACTGGCCGATGAAAGCACTTAGTTTTGCTGGGCTTTTTCCGCAACTTGACACCTACTGTGCCTTAAATGTGTGATAACGAGGTACCTAGACCTACTCTAATCACCCTTGCTCCTCCACGATGCCTAAGAAACTGCCTATATCATAGAACAAGTTTTAGCTTATTTGAATAACGTGAGCGACCCGGTTTAATATACTTAGGCCCACTTGCACCACCCGGGGTTAGCCACATAACCCGGAGTTAAGCGTTTTTTTAAATGGAATTTGACAGCTCAAATCCGGGTTAGCGGCTAACTCTGGGCGGTGCAAGTGGGCCTTAGGGCTTCTTGTGCCAACCAGGGTAGGCGGAAGTAAGTGATAACTGTCATATTCCGCAAAAAAAAAAACTACTAAAAAGTATATCACGGAGCGTAAAATTAGGTGCGACAACGAGCGTAGCGAGGAAGATCGTGCTTAATCTTCATAAGATTGTAGTAGAGAGTAGGTAAGCAACACCAAGCGATCGTGCCGTGGGAGCGAGTTGCATTTTTTACTTAGTGTATTTATAAATTTATTTATTTATTTATTGAACAAATATACATTTCTTAGCATTACAGTTTTTACCATTTCGCTAACAAATTAAATATATATGAGGAAAATAAAAAAAAACACATTAATAGTGGTTAAGAAAAAAGAAAGGAGAAAAACCTAAGATTAAATGTGACATTCACAAAAAATCAAAAAAAGGGCGTAAAGTTCACGCAACTTTATAAAGAACAAGTCGCAGTCCGGTGCAACGGATAACAACTTGTTTAGTAGCGCCTGCCCGCGCGCGCGGACGAGTGGAGAGTGCTTGTGCGCCACAGTGTGGGCTGTAACCTCAGCTAGGAGACAGTGACTACTACCTCGGAGTTATTTATCAGGGACAAATATGTAATACATACTTGCAATCAGGTCTGAACAATCAGACTCCCCTCTTAGAAGTTGGCAAGTTGTGGAAAGAAGCTCAGTATTTCGCCTGACTTCTAACGAATTAAAGCCTAACATAAAAGAAGTTTATATCTGAGTAAAATACAGTCCTCCGCGTTCTACTTCTATAACCATTTCACTTGACTAGTCTCTAGTCATATTAGTTGGAGAGTATATTGTGTATTAGAATTCCTGAGTAACATAATACCACATTACGTAGATAGTTACTATGAGTTGACGTATAACTTACTGCAGTAGATTAAATTCCTCCGAATATAGTATATGACGGGTATTCCAGTCTAACTACGGTACATGCAACCGTCCATGCAGTCACAAATGAATGTCACAAATGAATTTCGTTTGTGCATTTGGTCCCTGCCAAAGTCAAAGGCAGTCAAAGCTCGAGGCAAACTAACAGTGACACGTTAGTTATAGATACCTATTTAGAGTTGAATTGCTACTATGCTACATACAGATTTAATTTTGATTTATATCTCGAATAATTTGGTACCATTTCATTGGTTATTAATGTGGCCGTCTAGTAATGACGATGACTGCCCGATGCAGTCGAGACATATCACGCTTAAATATGATAAAATAGTAGTTTATGCAACAGTTTATTATTACAAAACTCGACCTCGTCTCGTTTTGCAACGGCGACCCTCAAGTTTTAAGAACCAATTATGAGCTGTTTCATACGCTAGTTAAAATACCACAGCTAAAAAAGCGAAAAAAGCAAAATCTATATGAGCAGTGTTCTTATGGAATACCATAGACAATGTTATAATGTATATTTTTTTTAATATCGCTGTCAGTCATCTAATTTACAGATAGAAGTGCTGGAGTAGAAAATAGTAGTTTATTCAACAGTGATATAATAAGGGTTAAACAAGTATGAGCTATTGCATACACTAGTTTTTGTACGACAGCAAAAATAGCCATGTTGTATACCGAATATTCTAAAGGCCGTGATGAAATGTGTCAACTATTTCACATCTTTCTTTTTTAGTACCTAGAAAAAACATTTTATGTGTAATAAAAATCACATAAGACGACTTAAAAATACGTTGTATCGCAATATGAAACCGTTTACGATATTTACATTTATTTTAAAAGATTCTCGCCTTAAAACTGGTGATTGAACGTTTATGCCATCTTTCGACGCCCCGATCCCCATATTAAAAATAAAACTCCACCTACACACACAAATGTCACCAAACTCGAATAAAATGCCATAGATGCACACACGTAACGTTACGTATAATTTATCGTGCCCAGATTAGTCCTGTGGGGCGTAACCGGAATACATCATTTTACGTCGGCAGGCGCGCCGCTTCGCGATTTCAGAACCTTGTATACGACTTTTCCAAGAAATTCAAGACGAATAACGAGTCTCTAATCCACATTGGACGAAAGAGTGAGCTATGTTGTAACGGATGTCAGTGACGGATTTTGCAATTTTGCTACTTTATTTTATAGAGGGCTACGAACAATGATTTGCTTCTATATCGCACTTGTGTGATTTCATACATAGGCAACATTTTGAAGTATTTTTGTCAAATTCTTTCGGTGTCAATCACAGACCTTCCATAGACATACATAAACATTGGACACGGCATGGGACTTAGCTTTTTGTAAAGGGTACCCATATTTCGTATTTTATCTTAATCCGAAATTTCGTTGCCGACAAGCTTAAACAAAGCCACCATAACCAGCTCTGTAAAATCTAGGTCATTTGATTAAAACCTATCTTCCGTTTTATTTAATATGTTGTGTTTTAGATTCGGATGAAGCCGTTTTAGGGTTCAAAATATGCAAATATTTTGGCCGTAAAGTTGACTAGTAGTGCTTTCCTAAGGGCATAAAATCTGCCTTTTGTAGTACGCTCACGTGCATAAAGTATAAATAAATAAATAAACCGGCCGTTCAAGCCAGGGGTGAGCCATTTACCTTATAATTTGAATAGGAATATATATAATATATATATACTCGTACATATACAGTATGTAAACTTACAAAAACCATGACCACTTGAAGCTTGTTGATGAGAAACTCGAGTACAATTGCAATTACGTGCATTTTACGTGCTTAAGTACATGTTTAATGGTTTGAAATCTCTAACTGAATTTTTTGAGTACCTACCTACTTTTTGCAGTCTGTGAATGTTTTTTGTAACGTCCTGTAACGTTTACGTTTGGATAACATTTGTAATCGCATGTAGTCTTTATTTTCCTCGCGAAAGTGAGGGATAAAATTTTGTATTACACTCGGAGATAAAAATTTGTTCAACTCATGAGCCTTGAGACCCAGTTTTTGAACCACTCGTTACGCTCGTGGCTCTATTTTGGAATCTTTTGCTTACTCGGGCCTCAATATAAGCCCGAGAGCTAAACAACATTGCCTCCTTGTATAATTTTTTTTTAAATACCTTACGTAAATTTGTCCAAATTTCAATAAAATACCTACCATGATAATTTTTCTGATCTAAACATTAACGTGTTTAATTAAATGGTTTTCATTAGTTTACATACTGTACCTATACTCAGTTTTAGATTTCCTCAACAGCGTAAGAACGAGCGTCACCTAACAAGATTCTAATTTAAATTTATTTCGTACGTTCCTATGTTTGTTTTATTTGTACAGTTATTTATTTTGAAATAGGCCCCGCGGGCTCATAAAAGCGAGCCCTGATTTGTGAAGCGCGTAACGGTAATAAACGTTTATTTAAAGTTTATGCGAATACAGCCAAGTCCTAAAATATCAATGCAGTTTCACGGAAACAAATATGTGTACACGAGCTTATTGACTTGGAATAAGGCAGTGTTTACATGCTGGCTATTTTTATTCAAAAACTGGTATGGATATTATAATAACAGATAACATTCACGTGTGTACGCCACTACGCGCGACATGTTTCTGAGATCTTAGTACCTATCGCATTCCATAACCGTGCGCTGAGTACCATGCGCTACGACGCAGGCATGCGCACTGCTTCGCGCCTCGCCACGCGCGCCGCCCTTGATGACAAGACCGGTGGGAATAACGATATTTATTTATAATAAAAATATGTCTCACGATAGTTTAAATTAGGAATGGATATTTTAGACTTTATAATTATGTACCTGTGGCAAAGGGTTCACAGAAGTAAATTTTTACTTGGTCATTTTTAGATCGGTATTTTAACGAGATTATATCCGTGTAAGATCATCCAGGAGCAGGTTTTAATAGGTAATAATAGTTTACCGCGGATTAATCGTTTTTTTACGAATTCATGCAAGCCAGGGTTGTACCTCGATTTTTATTGCAAATCTAGCTGTCAATAACTATGTGTTGATGCTAAAGTAAAATATTACGTATAAATGACTCATTTTGCATATTTTCTCAACAGACTTGGCGAATACCTGCATTATGCATAAAAATATAACAGACCCATATTAGTTAAAATATGTTTTGTCCCTTTTCACAAACGCAAATGTCAAACTGACAGATAAGGACAAACAATAAATTAGTTAACGTAGGTTTGATGAGCATTTATGAATAACGGCATAAGAATATATTGTGATAGAAAGTGTTTTCGAGAATAAAATACAGGACAAAAATATGATCCCCATCTTAAAAGGTCGCAACCATCTGTACCTATATAATTCAAGAATATTTTAGTACCTAATATTTTCTTGGAAACATAAATCTAACATTTTTAATATTAGGCTGAAAAGGCTTTAGGTTTCATATACCTTAGCATCTAGAAAATATTTTACATTTGCTTAGCAAAAACATATATATACTCAAATAGTGTGTTGAAACAAAATTGGCCGTTTTATTTCGTATCAAATTTGATCGTACGTTTTTCGTAGCCATTTGTCAGGGCTTGGAAATGTCTTGGCGAGGGATCTGCTTATTTAGCTACGCCTTGGTAACGTAAATACCCATATCATGTCCTTCGAAATGCGATACATGGTTTTCAAAGATCGGCAACGCATATAAATTAAACTTTATTGCAAAAAACACAAAAGTTTCCAATGGCGGCCTATCAGTCAACCAAAGAGTAAAACAGACATTTAAATTGGTGCAGAAAATTAATATTTATGGAGATAATTGACTGTAATAACAAATCTAAATAACGTAGAGTAAAAGACTTTACACATACGATTACATATTACTCCTCTTTAGTTGATGTTGTTGTTTTGATTTCTAAGAACGAGGGTGACCGCTTTCCATCAGATAGCACTTCTGTTAGATAAAAAAACACTCATACACACACACGCACACAAACGAGATTGTACATGTGTGGTTGTAAATAAATAAATATTACAGGACATTCTTACACAAATCGACTAAGTCCCGCAGTAAGCTCAAGAAGGCTTGTGTTACGGGTACTCAGACAACGATATATATATAATATACAAATACATACATAAATACATAGAAAACATCCATGACTCAGGAACAAATATCTGTATTCATCACACAAATAAATGCCCATACCGGGATTCGAACCCAGAACCATCGGCTTAGCAGGCAGGGTCACTACACTACCAACTACGCCAACCGGTCGTCGATGTGGTCGTGGTTGTGCATGTGTGAGAATTATATTTTAGAATTATTGTAGTATCTATATCAAAATTATTATTTGTATGTCTTTCCCATCACGGAACAATACCTTTGGGAGGCGTACGCGGAGCCGAAGCCAACACGCAGAGACTCTTTCGACAATTTAATGAAATGTAAATATGCTGAACTATTAGGGGATAGTGGTGGACTAAATACTGGGTTATGGAGAATAAAATCGGACGTCTGCCTAACAAAATGGTAAGCAATTATATTTCCAGCAGACGGTGACTCGTCCACATAAGATGGCTCAAGGCGGCTACCCATTACGTAAAAAAATCAAGCCCTCAAGTAACGAGGTAAAATTTAGCAATTCGCCCTAATACAGCTGTTAGGCGAACTCACTAGCTTTTAGCAACTCTAGTTACCAGTTTTCACCCTTATCACATAGGTTCTAGAGTCCATATTTTCATGCAAGTATATATCTATGCGTATTCGCGTTGAGGTAAAACTTTCCTCGCACGGTTTAACCACACCGGACTTGCTGGCACTGATTCAGTCTAATTTACTCTGTGGTAGAGACAACATACTAAAGACACTATGTAGACTCCATTTAATTTTACTAAGTATTACTCATGTCTCATTAAAAATCGATCGATTAATTGTAATATTCAGGACAATGTTTCATATACCACGTTCATGGCAAAACTGCAGTCGACCAATCAAACACCGCAAGTGAAAATGGGTTGACCACACGCTCTGAAGAGGTCACGATCATATACCCAAGCAGGCATTAGATCGGACTCCTTAAGGAAAGTAGAAGCAACGCCGTCCCAAACAATCCTGGCACCGCACGGTGATAAGCGAGGCGTAGAGGATCGGAAAGACTTGGAGTGAAGTAAAGCGAGAAGCTCAAGATCTATCGGCGTGGCTAAAAACTGTGGACGCCCTTGGCCCCATCTAAGGGACACAGTTCAGTTTATTAAAAAAAAAAGAATGGCTTCTGTACAGTGGGAAAATTTGTGCCAGTGTCAATGTATATGGGGTACAGTGTACGATGCGTTCAAACGCACAGAGGCACGAGGCAGTTTGACCTCGGAAATATTGGGTGATGACAAAACAATAGTAAGACGCGTCTCAAGAGTAATTCTTCACTAGCTGCACAATTTTTAGTTAGTTCACTGCAAAATACGCTATCAATATTACACATTAAACAACTAAATGAACAAAAAATTATTCTGGAGACATCTTCGCCATGTTGAATATCAACCGGACGTCCTAAGGGACACAGGATCATATAAGTCGAAGTAAGTCAAAATGGCAAAAGCAAGCAATGACCTGCCTGGTAAAAAACGGTTAACGAAGCCTATGGTCGCCGAAGACCCGCGTTGGACACTTTATAGCAACCTGTACACGAATGTGCATCCATCAGTTTTGTGAGAAGAGCAAATAGGTAGTGAACTACTTGAGGAGATATTTTAAGTTTAAACATTAATTTTTTTTTTTTATATAATGGCGACGGGTCAATTGCGAATTTAGTTAATTCACCGACGTTTTGAAACAGTTTCATAAGTCATATTTGCGGTTTGTCTGTTTATAATAAACCGTCGTCAGATAAAAATACTGTATACGAAACGCGAAAGTTATAAGTATTATATTGTTTTTTTTTTCTAAACTAGATACCACTTCGTTTGCGCGACCAGCACTGACTTAGTTTTCGCGTCAGAATTAGTTTTTGGCGTAGATGTCTGTTGGTGGTACACTAACAGCTTTAATTACGAAAACTACATTCTCTCGTAACCCGAGCTGTTAATACGAGTTGAAGCCTTGCTTACAAATGTTTCCAAATTCAAATAACCAGAACACACAGAATCGAATAGCGCAGAAGTTCAACTATGATAATCTAATACCCCTAATAAGCCTAATTTAGGTATAAGTTAGTTTCACGAGAGTTGAGGCAAACACACACAGTTACATGAAGTACTTGATTCTAAAAAAAGTGAATGAATGAGTGAATGTTAATGACAATGAAAACACTTCAAGATATATTTTGAGTAGGTGTAAATACTTTTGGACTTATTACAATTCATTGTTGGGGAAGAATCTAACTCGATATTTTATGTGAGACAACGTCGGTTTTGGAGCTTCCATGTTTTCAGAGCTTCGCGCCATTGCCCAGGCAATATAAAATATAGTCAATAATAGTTTGCCGTATTAAATATATTAAAACGGGAAAAGGAGATTTTATACGACCTATTCTCGTCTTCGGACAGCCAATGCGAACGACTCGTAAAAATTCTTCTCGTTATAGAGAAACACGTTGAACAATTTACGACTTAAACATTAGGATGATCACTTTTAATAAATTCGGTATCCGTGAGTATCATAACGTTCAGAATTTAAATTGATTTGCCATTTAATAAGAGGCGGGTATTTCAAAACTCCACAGTCCACAATGCCCTCCATACCGCCAGAGACAGAAAAAGTTGGATAAATATCGTCCGTGAGAAGGTGATGCAGAAGGGAGGTCACGACCCTCAATTCTGAGGAACACGACGCAAGGAGGGAGGATTTCAAAACTAATTAATAAAGTAAAAGTACTAATTCTCGACGCTGCAATAGTTTTCGACTTAGGCATTTTATGTCAAACTGACAACGTTTATAATTGTAAAGCATGAATTCATCATCATCATGAATCATTTATTAATATTAATAAATGGCTTGATTCATATTTTGAAGTAGTTACACTACTATATACAAATTTTAAATTGAAAGAGATGTCATATTTACTACACTTTTTCTGTAGTATATAACATCTCTTTTATTTTTGACAGCGTCTTTTTACACAACTGCGCAACGCAAAGCCGGGTTATGTGTTTAACAGTCTATGTATGTATGTATGTATGTTTGATCCTTTGTGGCTAACTACAGATCAAACGCGTGTACCGATATTGATGATTCATACGTCAATCGATTCGTCTTCTTTGTGCGGATGTCACTAAAGACATGGGAGAATTTCGAATATAGAGAAATCTTTGTTATTAAAACCTATATGTCTTTGACATAAGGTGCCATGTCGAATACTAGTGCTGCATCGAGCTCTTCTACCTTATTGATTTTGGCTAGATTAGACACTTTGATATACAGCTTATAACCGGGCCACTTGCACCAACCGAAGTTAGCGACCTAACCCAGGGTTACGCGTTTATCGTATGGATTTCGACAATTAACATCGGGTTCTGGTCGCCACAAGTAGCGCCTAGAGAATTAAAAAACATATATTAGTTCCCCGATACTGTACAATAATTTAGTTACATAGTTATGGAAATGTTGCAAAAAAACATAAGCATGGTTTGGGAGCCATTGAGGAAATTGGATATTATTGCGTCCATGTATGTGGCATTGACTGACAGTAACCGTTAATTCGGCTGTAGGTTTGTTTGTGCCTTTTTCACCAAACATGGGTGCAAAATTGACGTTTTACCTAGTAAGGCCAATTATTACTTGTATTACGATGACTTCAAGACATAACTTTTAACACGCTCACGTCAGTATACGTAATGATTGTTTACATAACGATGTAATTTTGAATTCACCTTCAGATGTCTGATAAAAATGATATTATTATTCACAGGAGTAAATAAAATATACCTATATGTCAAGAAACAAAGCGTTAATACCTAACGCCAAAGCCAAAGCCAAGGCCAAAGTGCGCCACGCCACCCCGCTTGGCGTTCGCGTAACGATCGCCATCGTAGGACACTACCATTGAGTATCAACGATTTGATTATTCCACGCCGCCTCGCTTGGCGTTCGCGTGACGATCGCCATCGTAGGACACTACCATAGAGTATCAACGATTTGATTATTCCACGCCACCCCGCTTGGCGTTCGCATGACGATCGCCCTCGTAGGACACTACCATAGAGTATCAACGATTTGATTATTTCACGCCGCTCCGCTTGGCGTTCGCGTGACGATCGCCCTCGTAGGACACTACCATAGAGTATCAACGATTTGATTATTCCACGCCGCCCCGCTTGGCGTTCGCGTAACGATCGCCCTCGTAGGACACTACCATAGAGTATCAACGATTTGATATTTCCACGCCGCCCCGCTTGGCGTTCGCGTGACGATCGCCCTCGTAGGACACTACCATAGAGTATCAACGATTTGATTATTCCACGCCGCCCCGCTTGGCGTTCGCGTAACGATCGCCCTCGTAGGACACTACCATAGAGTATCAACGATTTGATATTTCCACGCCGCCCCGCTTGGCGTTCGCGTGACGATCGCCCTCGTAGGACACTACCATAGAGTATCAACGATTTGATTATTCCACGCCGCCCCGCTTGGCGTTCGCGTAACGATCGCCCTCGTAGGACACTACCATAGAGTATCAACGATTTGATTATTCCACGCCGCCCCGCTTGGCGTTCGCGTAACGATCGCCCTCGTAGGACACTACCATAGAGTATCAACGATTTGATATTTCCACGCCGCCCCGCTTGGCGTTCGCGTGACGATCGCCCTCGTAGGACACTACCGAAGTTGAACTTCTGTTTCTAGTAATTCTTTGTATGTTTATATATAGCTGTTTAACTCCAGCATACAGATACCGAAGTTACTAAAATGTGTTTATTAAAACAAAACCATTTTGTTTATCTCGCATGTAATTTAATTTAGTCGGCAAATGTTGGACTGAGGTTAACCATGTTTGTTGGATGTTAATTTACGTTTTTGTGAGCATTAATTATTAACACACTTGTTTCATCGCAGGTATATTCGTAGGTACAGGGTGAAATTGGAGAAGCGAATAGAAAAAACTTTTTACTTCTTTTTATTTTTTTTAATGCTAAGGGGTATCCCCTTTACTGGAATTTATATTTATTTAAACTTGATTGCAAAAAATTAAATAAATAATACTAATGGCGGACTTAATGCCTAATTGCATTTTCTACTATGCTGATTTTTTAGTTGACACGGCGGAGTATAATATTGTACTACAGTGTTCAAAATTGCATGGGCAGTCTATGAATGAGTTCATTCATGAAATGATTATGCATTTTTGTACGCGTGTGTACATACATTGATTTGCATTAACAACAATGGTCAATAACAATCTCAGAATTAGATATCTGTCCACTTTCTAAAATTAAGTTCCTATTTTTAGGGTCTTCCGGTTATTGAAGTATGACCTAAATAAGAAACAAATAGTGGTTAAATTTCTCGCGGGGGTTTTTTAGTTTAAATAAAATAAAAAAACACTGTTTCATTAATTCTGATCACGTCTAAGATTTCCCCATTATTCTAAAATATGGGTCAAGAGCAGATGTAACAGCAGACGGAGCTAACGCAGGCTCGGGTCATTCGGCTTGTAGGATTAATTTGGCTGTGTCCCTCTTAGTCGAGGCGTTGTTTGATTTGTTACCAAAAATGTCCTTTTTTCCTGACTCATTCAGGCGGTTTTTCAGCAGAAAAGAAATATATTTAGCAATTACATCTAAAAGTGAGAAATCTATTTATTATTTTCTAGTAAAAAATAAATTATTCAATAAATCATAGTCAATCTGTAAAATATAATATAATAATTATGCCATATTATAATAACTTGCGGCACTGTGCAGGAAAAGCTCGTTATATTTATTAGTGTCTGTATTTGCCACAACAGCATAGACGCATACTTCATTGAATGGCATTAAATCGTGCAATTTAGTTTTTTTTTAACTGGCAGTACAGAAACTTGTATTGATTACGTTCTGTTGCATCATAATTTTGTGTTTAATATTACATTTTTATTGTTGTAAAAATTATCTCGCTGGGATAATAGTAACTTTTACTTTAGTTGAACTTCCTTCATGTCTAAGATTTCACCCTGTATACTAAAATATGGGTCAAGAGTAGATGGAATAGCCGACGGAGCTTACAGGCTCCGGTCACTCGACCTGTAGGATTAATTTGGCTCTGTCCTTATAAGTCGAGGCATTGTTCGATTTGTTACTAAAAACGTCCATTTTCCGACTCATTTCCTCGTCATTTTGCCAGGAATAATATAAAATTTAATAACAATATCCTATTGCTTGTATACCTACTCGTATATTACCTACGTATTCAGTTTCTCCTGTTATCAAAAAACTGTTGTATTTTCAGTATAGAAGTCATTCTATCAATTTCGTTATAGTACTCGTAATTATATCATATCTGCTACCTGCTTTAGCTTGTGCTGCATCTAGCTATACAGCAGAACGAGATGGCATATTGCGTATCCCCTTTAATGCATGACTGCGTCCCGTATAACCTCCTGAATCTCCGCATAGTCAACTGTCACTGTTAGTTTATTTTTTCATAAAATGGCGCCGCGATCAGGTAGCAGTCATAGAGGAGAGTTCATCTGTTTATATCAAAGTAATCTTATTTTATTTTCAGTGGTTTTTATTCAATGTAGTATAAATATGAAAGTGTAGATCAAAATAAACAATGTATAATTGTGATACCTAGAACATAAGGTATTTACACTTCACAAACATTTTCATTATTTTATATACCTATAGTTAAGATTATTTTGAGAGATGAACGGCGAAACGCTGATTTATATTTTAAAAAACTTATTGAGTAGCCTCTAAAACAACATTTAGTCAAAAGCGGTTGTATTATCCCAAAAAAAAAACATATTTCAACGGAATAACTGAAGACCTTTGAAATTCAATCTCAATGACATTTTTTTTTACACTGAAAGCATCAAACCGCTAGCCCATATTGTTTCAATTTATTTTGTTAATTAAATTATAATAAATATGATGATTGAAATTAAACACTTTATAACGGATTAATCGTGTTTATTAACACTATGACCCCAAGCCCCATAGTATTGTTCCCAGCCCAAGGAGAAGCGATACATTCCCGGGATGCTGCGCGAGGCTATTGAAATCAAGAAGGTTCCTAATTTCAATAGAGAGACTTTTCAGTACCACCAGCTTGGAATCCTGTGAATCCTGTATTAAATTGCATCAAGGATCAAGCACGACACAAGAATGGAAGACCTTAGTGTGGACTTTGTTTGAAAAGATTGAAAACGGATACAAGAGTCATAATGGGGTAGTTTTCTTGTCGCTTTTTTCTGCCCCATAAGCCAGTTAGGGAAGCGTTCGTAAGTTGTATGTATGTTAATTCTCACCGGGTTTTGTAAATTTTAATTTTTAAAAGTTTAAATGTAGAATACTCTTCAGGCAATGTTACTAGCTTTATTAAGGCATTGTTGACCAACATTTGTTTTTGTTTTTTTTATAATTTTTCGTATTTTTGTATGTAGGTAGCTTGCCCAAGTAACTTTTTTGATTGACGGGGAAAATTCACATTATCAGTCATTATCGTAACCTTGTAAACTAGTATTGTAATGGGCTCGAAACGTAGGGTCACGGCGATTAATCCGTTGAAAAAGGGTTTCATTTTAATGAAAAACAATCGCGGAAACATAAGACAATATTAAATATGATGATTCATAGATAGTATTTTCCGCAATGAAGGCCGCAAAAATATGTACTCGTAACACATTCTTACGGATGTACAAATAATATTGTGTCACATATTTTTGCGGCCTCTTTGTAAACCGTATTTCTACTCAAAACTCAAACTCAAAAAGCATTTATTTGAAGTAGGCCAAAATTCAGCACTTTTCAACGTCAGATTGATTAAATACAAAAATAATATACAAAAGTAACACTTAATTCTAATAAACATGTCAAAATATACCTAAAGACTAAAATTGAAATTGGAATATAACAATGTCAGCAAAAATTTAAAAATAAAATAAAAATATAAACATACGGTAAAATAAAAAATTAAAAGTTAGTCAATTGGATAATTATAATATAAGTCATTCATTCGTTCACTCGTTCATTTCCTTTCGTTCATTCCCATCCATCCACTCTCTTGTATTCCCACGCCAGCAGCTCGGCCATTTTCAATCTGCGAGCAGCAGGTACACACGGTTTTCCGGCGCTGTGGCCTAATTATATTTAGAAATTTAATGTAATTTATTCGTTTTTATAATAACAAATCGACTCAGACTATTAACATGGGACATCAGTGACATTACAAGAGTTTCGAGGCGAAATTACATCACAGAAAAGACGGTGAACGAACACACAAAAAAAATGCTGATACGAACCGTACGTCGTCGAGTCTTTATAGGTAAGAAATTTGTCCTTATTATTTAATTTGAGCTAGAATATTATACATAATTATCGTTTAACAGGTTTCCAATAAAGCAATAATGTAGATTTGGTCAATTTTCATATCAGAAAGAGAACCTACCCACAAATGGGGTGAAAAATAAAATAAAAGATTTAATCACTAAATTCGTTGTTTTAGATGCCACATCCAAAACTAAAACCATCGCAGCTACATGTCGTGATACCGAAGGACAGAGCACGAAAGAAAATAAGGAAGAAACTATCACATGATTATCGGCCTGCGTAGTCCGGAGCAACTCGGTCCCTACTTCCATTTTTAACATGTTTCCGATAATTCTGTGTCTGTAGGTATGTCTTAAAGTGCAGGCATTTCAGGTGAACAGTTATCTGCGGAAGCGGTGACATTTTATTAGCCATTAAAGACCTATAACGACGCCCGGAGCGAGACAAATAAACATTTGCGATTCCTGCTTAAATTGTTGCCAAACGGTCCGCGCCGAGAATTCGGCATTAAATGTGTTACGGCTGGCTGGGCAGAAGCAAATGGAATTTATTTATATTTGGAAAATTAATTTCCTAAGTCGTCATAGCTGGCGGGTTCAGTTTGTCCGAGGTGATCAGTAATGACTGCTAGATGCAGCATGTAACGACTTACACTCACAACTAATGTTCATACCTCATCAAATCGCATCAAAAGCTCTGTCATTCAAATGCAAACTTATGTGAGCGGCACAGTGCACGAATCCTATGACCGAAACCCTGAATCCTTTGGAAGTTTGACGCTACGCCTGACGCGTGTGAGGCCGTATGGGTACTAAAATTGACAGTAGTTAAACGCTTGCACATATCTATATGCTCGCATATAACTGTACTGTGTTTTGCCACAATACTATGAAGTTGATACAATAAAAAAATCTAAAAATGCTCCGTTGCAGACTGTAAAGTAATGTTTGCATAAATACATTTGAATTTGAATTGCAGAAAAAATATTGTTCAACACTAGTAAAAAATCAAAGAACAAAAACTGTCACCAAATATCTTCTGCTCTTAATGGTTTCCATGAAATATGCCAAAAACTCGTCTCTGTCTATAATTATTATGTCCACATACGTATGAACTATGCTAGGAGTCTCTCTGCGAGATCGTATCAGGAATGAGACCATCCGCAGCAGAACCAAAGTAACCGATATAGCTCTCCGAATCGCTAAACTTAAGTGGCAGTGGGCGGGGCACATTGCACGTAGAACCGACGGCCGTTGGGGCGGAAAGGTTCTCGAGTGGCGACCGCGTACCGGAAGGCGCAGCGTGGGTAGGCCCCCCGCAAGGTGGACTGATGACCTGGTGAAGGTCGCAGGAGTCCGCTGGATGCGGGTGGCGCAGGACCGGTCATTGTGGAAATCTTTGGGGGAGGCCTATGTCCAGCAGTGGACGTCTTTCGGCTGAAATGATGATGACGATGATGATGATGACGTATGAACTTTCTATTTTATAATTCTTTTTTATTATATTGTTTATTATTTGAAATTATTTTTGTGACGATCTTTTTGTGAATTCATTTTATTTTATCTTGACATGTAAAATATAATGTTAATTTTCAATAAGAAATAAATAAAACTAAACTAAACTATTCAAAATCAAAATATTTATTTTTCAAGTAGGCATGTTACAGTGCACTTTTGAACGTCGAATTTATTAAAATAATTATACACCCCGTTATCTAACGCTCACTTTGGGGGCAAGCTAAAATAGTGATGTTGCTTAGTCGATTCATATTTATAAATCAGTCAAAATAAAATTATTTTTGTATGAATAATCTTGAGATAATTAATTCATTGTAGATGCAAGTAATGAGTTATATTTGATGTCATTAGATGTTCTGTATCTATTTGATCGGATAGGAGGACGACAATTATTAAACAGTATAGAGACGACTTACTAGGTAATTTAGTACAAGCAGTTTAATGTCGGGGGTAAATTTGAATTATTTAGTACTCTATCAGGTCCCGTTTTGTTAATAATAACGAGCAGTTTAAGTTTTTATATTCAACTTCATAATTTTATTAATTCAGATTATCGAAACTGCCCCATCCCTTGCCCCGAAAGTGAGCGTTAGATAACGGGGTGTAAAAATAAATAAAGCTACACCCGGCTCTAACATGCATTAATTTGAAAAAATACAGTTTAGTTCAATTTTAAATTCCATTCAATTCCATTAATGACATAGCAACAAGCACTTACGAATCTTCAACAGCTTATAAATTATTACTTAGAGCAATTTATTGATGCTGTCTGTACACACAGATATTCGAATTAAGAATAATTATTAACTCCTATGATGACATATCTAATGGACGGTAATCTGTAGTCTGAAGTGGCCGTCCCGTTTCAGAATTCTTCCGTCAACTTTACTAATGAGACAAAACAGATGTAAGGAAAAAAGCAGCAGCGAATATTTAAATCGAGCTGAATAGCGGGCGATAGATAATTAGGAAATTGAATAGGGAAAAATAAACTCGAAAGAAAAAATGTTTTAAGAAATTATACTTGATTTTCCCAAGTTTTAGGAAGTTAGGTGAATAAAGGTAATACTAATATCCTCTGGGTAATAAAAACTTACTTTTCTCACGATAATGTTGTTACGAGTATAGTCGAATTCTGAGAAGTTTCCCAAAAAATATCGTTTATTTACTAAACAAAGAAGTTTGTTTTCAAACTTTAGGATGTCCAATTAAATGGCCCAGACGGCTAGACAAAGGCCAATCAAGTTCTGACTTCGGTTAGGCTCTATTCAAGGCAATAATTATTCTAATAGAGTATTTAGGGCCGGCTTTTGAAAGTAAGGAGGACAAATGTCGAGCGCGGACGGCCTTTTATAAGGATTTCTTTTAAGCCCCGAAAAGCTGTTGTACACGGAAAAGTATTATAAGCTTGGCTTTCTTAAAATGCATTAATGTGTAGGAACGCCCAAGTAGGTACCTATTTGAAAAAGAATAATTACTATGAAATTTATTTGATAAACTGGTTTTTTTTTCGGAAATTATCGCTACTCCTTTTTTATTGTTATGAGCATTGTATCTATTAAAACTCTTTTAAGTTCGCCTTTTGTGACGGACGTTAAACCACGGTACCGTAAACGATTTGCGGGTCGGCTTTGATAACAACTTCCATCCGCTACTTAAACGCTCGTTTAAACGAGTTGAAAAACGCCAAAGCAGTTTTTTTTCGGCATCACTGATAGTTGCTCCAGCGCATAGTAACCGGACACGTGTGTAGTGCTACTATTTCGTCTAGAAAAAAAATATTAATGGTAAGTACGCTTATCTTCATGTATAATATATACCTACTTAACGCAAATAAATTATCTGAATCTGAATCTGAATCTGAAGGTTAAAAAACTTTGACTATACATCTGCCAATAATAACTACATGTGTTTTTTAAGGTGTCTTATGTTAACCCTTAACCGCCTACCTTCCGTCTCACAGACTCATTCAAATTTAAAAAATGTAATAGACCTAAGTGCGACATTCCTAGAAATCTCTATATCCTTGTACCTTTCCCCCTCCTGCCTCAGTACCGCGTCACCACTCACCAGGGTCGGTCGTGTATGCGTTTAGTTTTGGCGAGTATATTGCTGCCTCCGACCGTCTCTGAGACGGGTGGTAGGTGCATACGTATTTTTTCTTAGGGGTCTCGGAGACGGGTTGTAGGTGGTTATGAATTTATGCATTACTATTTTCTTAACATTGGTGTTGAAGAACGGTAGGAAGTACAAAAAACCTGCTGTACTTGTGACCCGAAGAAACGCAGAACTCAGTATACATGTGTTTAGAATGCCAAAACACCAATTTGCCTACAATGTTTGAATAATATGTGCTTTCACTGCTGCGAAAAGTAGTAACTAGGTGGTCTGCAATTTTATCAAAATACTGCCCTTTTCACCATGATTTATTGTTAATTAGCTTTGTTGATCATTGAATATTATAAATGATTACTTCAATCTTTTTATAAAGTTATAATTTTAGTGGATCTCACCTTCCAAAGGATATATAATTCCTAGAATAAAATTAAGGATTGGTCCCAAATTTTTGAAGAAAAATATATAAAGTATTCAGGTTTTTGATGTTATTATTAGATTAATTAATAATTTAATTTGTGTATTTTGTAATTTTTATTTCAAATTACCGATATGATCCATAACATATAATATTTAAGGGCGATATTATTTAGCCGTCCTAGGGACGGGAGGTAGGTGCTTGTGTGATAAAAACAGTAGGTAGGTAGTTAAGGGTTAATCAGTGTTTATTCGTGAACTTGAAAAAAAATAACCTCAATCTGATAACCTATACACGCGCACTTTACCGGGGAATCCATGGCTCGGGGTGTCTTTGATCACTTATACGTGGTGAAATTAATCAAAAAAGGCTGATTATATCTGTGATTAAAAGGTATTCTAAAGTGCGTTTAAGTGCTTTTATACCTGTTCAAGTGAAGTACCTACGTTTTTTTTGCAATAAATAATCTAACAGAGCGCTTGTTTATTTCATTTGGTATGTTATCAAAGTAACCCCACATATCAAAGTCACCCCTACATACATTATGAATATAAATAACGCAAAAAATACTTAACCGATTTTTATTTTTTTATTTTTTATGAGCTTTTAAACGGGGTTAGTTTGTATTTTCATTGTACAAAAGGTTAAAAAGTGGTAGTTTTAAATTAACCCCATTCTCAATATAACTTTGATCGTGTCGTTTTGTTTTTTTGACAAAACTATAAGTCCATTTTTTTTTGTGTATTGAAATAAGAGAAAAAACCGATAATTATATTTTAATTTCATATTTTTATGTATAATGGGATCGTCAGAAATTAGTGTCAAACTTCAAAATTGATCAAAGTAACCCCGGTTTACGGTACCCTACACTGAGCATGGATCGATATGCTCTTGGCCGGATTTATTACCATTATTGATTGTGAGTATAAAATGTAAATGAGTAAATATGACACTAGCCTCCGCTCGCGACTTCATTCATTTCACGATTTGTCAAAATGTTCAACCCCTCAATGGGGCATCTTTGGAGTTAGTTACATTTTAAAGAATCCCTAATTAGAACGCTTTATATAGTCGTGTCGCCTAGTACCTACCCATAATACAAGCCTTATTTACCTAACCGTGGGACTAAGTCGATTTGTATAAAATTGTCTCATAATATTTATTTTATTTTTAATGGAGTTTACCGTTATTCGAATAGGTACATTACAATCGAATAAGTCAATCAAATAATTATGTATTTACAAAAAACTTAATTAAAAATACTGTACCCACAAAGCAATTATAATTATACAACCCGCTCCCCGCCGCTTCCTGTTTTTGAGTTTATTATCTTCGATACCACGTTCATCTCATTGAAATCAGTAATTTATTTCAAACATCAAATAGGTTTTTCATAACTTTCTACGCATGTTTATCATTTAATGTAATCAGTCTCCTATAAACTTATCCGTAGCAAAAGGTACCAACGTAGGTCTTATCCATGAAACACGTCACCCTTAGGGACGTAACTCGAGGATTTAAGGGCAGTTCCTCGCCATTTGCGAGCAAGTTTCAGAATTTGTGCTCATAATGTTGGATAATGCCTACCCGGAGCGGCATCCCTATTTTTTAAGTCTGATCTTGATAGGATATATTTATTATCGATATAATATGTTTGGCAGTAAGTATTCGCAATGATATTTGCTCGCACTAAGCTTTTGTTAGCAAATTTCAACCCCGTTCTCACTCCTTTAGAAGTGGTACAAAAAAAACCTTTTTTTTGCATCTTTACAGTATTTGGAGAACAATAGTAGATTACGTACCGAGGCCTGTAAAGTAAGAATTGTCTCAGATCTCGTGTAATTGTCGGCCGAAGCGAAGCTGAGATCGACAAACATGTCATCTGAGGCTTTCTTATTTACTGGCCAAGGTCAGTACACTATTTTTCTGCTCGACGCAGTCGGCAAGCGGCGCATTTGTTTAGCGTAGCGGCCTGCAAGTGGCTACTTGCCGGCCGGAAGGCAGAAAAAACAATAAATCATGTTTCGAATTTCAAATTCGAAATCGAATTTTTAGCAAACCCTTATTCTCTTTAAAATCACTATCCAACGATATCTCACACTAAACGTAACCAAAACGGTTACGAAACGTAAAAACAAACACCCCTACCACGTGTAGGTACCCTAAAATTAAACGGTTGCCGTCTTTATATGCTACCATTTTGTTGGCATGATTGATATGTATATACCTATATGTTAAATTCCAGCTTTCTAGTACTGACGGTCATTGAGCTAAGCCGCTAACGGACGGACGGACAGATAGACATGGCGAAACTATAAGGGTTCCTCATTGACTACGGAACCCTAAAAAGGCTCGAGTTGGTAAAGCTAAACAGGAAATCCTGTCAACTTATGATTCGAATAGTTTAAAACTCGCTTCTGGGCTAAAAATATAAAGGTTACTTACAGCTTTTCATTATCCCAGATTCAGCAACTTAGTTCAGGTTCGATAATGTTACACGCATGCGCGACCTTGAAATATTAGACCGTACGTTTATTATTTTATATTTTACTAATCACGTAAAAACTTAGGGCGTTAATCTGAAATTCCTTTCATTCTTTATGTACTCGTAAAACTAAATTTTATCAAAATATTTTAGGAATTTTTAACAAAAATTAGATAATAAAGAAATAAAAATTGAAACCTGACATTAATTTAATGCTAAATATGTATAAAAAGATTTGAATATTTGTAGCTCTGAATAAAAAATCGATTAAAGGATAACTCACTCTAGGAAAGGGACGGGGCGGGACAAGACGACCTGTCTATTTCTATGGAAAAAATCACGTGATTGGTCGGAGCTCTCAAATGTCACGTGACATTTTCTATAGAAACTGATAGATCGTCCCGACTCGTCCCACCCCGCCCCGTTTTAGTGTGAGTCATCCCTAAAAAATATTACTAATCACAGCCAAGCCAATATATTGCTTTAATACACATCATCTAAATTTTGCGCCATGAAAATATATACGTTATACTGTTGATGTCATAAGCATACTTTTATTGACTTTTATGTTTAATATTGTATGTATCTGACAAGCAAACAAACACAGAAACTGTAGGAAAAAAACTATATCCATCCCATTTTTCTGGGTGGTAATACAAGCGTCAGAAAAAGACAGTATGATGCTTTCTAACCTACTGTTACTGCGTCCGTTTGCTTGTCAGAATGATTGCAGCAGCATTGCTTTTGCGAGGGTGTGGCTTCAGCCAATGCACGTATGCTTCAGCATGTGATCACACCAATTGAAATGTATTAATGGAAATTAACCTAGATAAATGAAATAAGTTAAGGATATTACGGAGGTGGTTTAATCAGAACCTAGTTGAACCGGTGTTTTTAAAATTGTTTTAACGGAGCTGGATTCGGAACCGAATCCGGAATCGAAATCGGAACCGCAGGTAAAGGTAGACAGTTAAATAATCGTCACAGACAAATGGAGTGAATCCCAAGGAGACAAGTCGATAGCTATTTGTACTTCTATATACTCGCCACGCACCGCACCATATTACCTCCGCTCGTGATCAATTGAAGCCAGAGCCGGAGGTTTAAAATCAACCAAATGTTTCGGCATTTCGGACCCGTAGCCGAATCTACGTAAGATCTCTAAAATACGTAATATGCTCGAATTATTCCACACTCTTGAATAACTGGATTCCCAAAACTTAGTCCGCTGAAAATAATGAATTGAATTAAATCTTGAAACAGAATTGTCTTTGAAGTTATAATGAATCTTCTTAATCTTAAGTTTTTGTCCGCAAAATGAAACGCCTGTGCCGGGTTGTGCTGAAATTTCTTGCGGTGTTTTGTATCTATATGATTATATAATAACATCTACGAGCATACATAAATACTTAGATATGTATGAATGTCAGCTGTATAAAAAAATGTATTATATTTTCCCAGAATGTTGATTTCCCAGCGGTTTATAGCGTGGGACTTGCAGTCCGGAAGTCGCGAGTTGAAACCCCTACATAAAGGATGAATCACACTAGAACGGTTTGGGATGGGGCGGGACGGGACGATCTATCAGTTTTAATAAAAACGTCTCGTGACATCCGAGGGCTCCGAGCTATCACGTGATTATTTCTATAGAAATTGACGGATCGTCCCGTCCCGTTCTAATGTGAGTCATCCTTTATTGGCAGCTTGCATATAAAATAAACCAATATCCGTCAATACCAATGCTAGACTTTAGTGTTTTCATGAGTTAATTAAGTTAATTTGACAGTGTAAATGCCAACATTGCCAACAAAGTTAGTGCCCCAACTTCGGATCCCACCAAGAACAAATATTTGTTTCCGAGTCTTGGACATCTATCTATAGAAACTCACAGCTTAGTTTAGGACTAGGCCTGTTTATACAGTTTGTAAGCTAATGAAAACTATTTAATTAAACACATTATAGTTTTAGATCAGACAAATGAGCATGGTAGGTATTTTAATACCTCTGCCCTGTATTATTTGTTCACAATCTGATAAATGACAACTCTTAAATTAAGTCAGGCTTCAAATCATATTGATATCAGGGGCCTTACCATGACGTCTTAACGCGATTCAATTTAGGTTCAGTTTAGGGCTCAGTTGTATGGAAGCGACTCAGATTAGGTCGTCAACTGAATCGCATTAAGACGTCATGGTAAGGCCCCTGATTGTTTGCCTAGTTACAATTAAGCAGTACCATTATTTAATAGATTACCTACGTTACTCATAAACAGTTTTCAAAGTTCATGAGTGTTGCCAATGATAACGTAAATGTTGATCAGTTTGCCTTAGCTACATATCAACAATACGCCGTAAATTTACTGTCACAAATCATAAACGTAAAACAAACCTTGCAGGATGTGACAAATATCATTAACCGACCAAAAAACTAGGTACTTAACAAATTAATTCAGTGATTTAACATATTCTTAATAACCTGTCTTGAAAATCGTTGCAATATGCGGTCACTGTTTGTTTTCCTGCTTAATAAAAATCTTGATTATTTTAAGTAAAAAGTAGCACTTTGTCGCTAACTGATAATGCGCTAATGTCATACATATTTATTTAGAAATTAAACTTATCAACGCAAACAAAATTTCATTATCCATATATTTTGTTCCTATGCTATCTTATTCAACTCTTCCTTTTTTTCTGGCAGATCCTCCCGTAGTGTCGCTGTCGCTCGGAAGCACGCTCAACCCCCACGACATCAAGGAGGGGGACGACGTCTACTTCGAGTGCTCTGTTCGCGCCAACCCCAGGGAGCATAGAATATCTTGGTACCATAATGTGAGTTATCTGTACAACGCCTCCCAAGAAGCAAAGTACTACAATAACCTCCTATACCAGGCCGGGCCGAGCCGTTATCAATTTCTATTGAAAACGTCACATGACCTCCGAGGGTTCCGAGCTCGGACGAGATTCTTTCTATAGAAATTTACAGATCATCCCGTCCCATCCCGTCCCGTCTCTAGAGTGAGATACCCTTAAATGCTACTAGTATAAGCGCTCGTAGTAATGCCATTATTAACTTGCGCTTTACATAATAACAATAAAATTAAGGTGCGCCCAAAGTAGGTTTACAGTTGTATATAGGCGTTTTATACTCGGTCTTCGCTTTGTACACTACGACAGTGTGACGTCACGACACTATAGAGTTGCAAATGTAAGGATTTGCAGCATTTTTTTTTTGTGATAGTTTTCCGTACAAAAAGTGTCGTAGCGACACAAATTTTCGTGTTCTGGAAATTCACGACCCAGTGCCGACCATAGAGGTAGTCTCAGGATAACTACAAGAGTAAATTTCTGTTTTTGGGGTGACTTTCAATTAGCATTGTGTTTAACGAATCTTGTAAAACGTTACCTAACAACAAAATTAGGATTGGTAGTAATTCAAACGTGAGGCTGACAAATATTTTCCTTTACACACATCAACGAATGGATCAAAATACTCAGATGAGCTAACGATGCTACTCAGCCTAATAAGTTTACCTGTGTCTAGTTGCCGTGGTCGAGTCCAGCCAGAAAAGGATGAGCTATGCACAAATTGGTACACGGACTTACGTAACTCTGCAGATTGTTATGAACGTATTGTGACGAAAAATGGAAACTTTTAACGGCGACAGGCGTTTTCATACCTTCAATAAAATGCATTTTACTGAGTACCATATAGTATATATCCTATATTTCCTATGGGAATAAAAAATGTAATGAAAAACCTCTTTGAGTCAGTCGTTAGCTCTTAAAATCCCTATGTGAAATACTTACACTATACAAAGTGTTACATATGTAAGTCCCGAACGATACTTAAACAGCTGATAAGGTTAAAGAACCTGAGTACGATGCAAGTTGAAAAATACATTAGTAGATAACGAATCAAAGAGTTGTAAACATTGGGATCGTTTTTAGGTAAAAGGTATTTTGTGGATCGTTGATAAGTATCATAAAGATTCATTTACAAATGAACAAAATTAGGTGCGAAGTTACATTTATTAAAAATTAAGACAAATGGGTCGAAATGAAACCTAGAATCTCTATCATAGTTTCACTACTGCCTACATGAAGGCCTTAGCCATGCAATATGCCCTAACTATTTCCAATTTTGCAGGATAAGCCAGTAGTCCACAATCTAACATCTGGCGTGATTGTGAGCACCAAGTCGCTGGTGCTACAGAAAGTGACGCGAGACCACGGTGGGGACTACAACTGCCGCGCGGCCAACTCGCTCGGCGAGACGCCCAGCCAGCCGACTCATCTTAGCATACAGTGTGAGCATAGCTTAAAACTTAGAATAACGCTTAGTAGGTTACATCCTGACTACGGTTGTGAAGTAACTGCTGCAGAAGATGGCCAGAGACTATGGTGGGGACTCAACTGTCGCGCGGCCAACTCGCTCGGCGAGACACCCAGCCAGCCCACTCATCTTAGCATACAGTCTGAGCATAGCTTTAAACTTAGAATAACGCTTAGTATGTTACATCCTGACTACTGTTTTGAAGTCGCTACTCCATAAGATGGCGAGAGACTGGCGGGACACTATTTTCGCTCGGCCAACTCGCTCTACTCGCAACTTCCACCCAGCCCACTCATCTTAGCATACAATGTAAGCATAGATTACAGAGAACTTAGAATAACGCTTAGTAGGTTAGATCCTGACTACTGTTGTGTAGTCGCTGCAGCAGAAAATGCCCAGACACTAAAGTGAGGCATAGCTTAAAACTTAGAATAACGCTTAGTAGGTTATATCCTGACAACCGTCATAAAGAGGCATTAGCAGAAAGTGAGCCGCGACCATGGCGGAAACTACTGCCACGCTAATAACTCGGGGTACACTACCTTTTAAAATCTTATATTATATGATTCTGATTATGAAAATCCCGTCCTATCAAAACTCCGATCATCAAAATACCGGCCCATGAAGTCACAAATATTTGAAATCCCTAATAGACAAAAACCAATTCTTTAAATACCAAATAATATACTACCGAATCTGTATTAGATTCGAGGTTTTTTTGATAGGAATGTTAAATGTTCGTGCTTTCATGAACCGAAATTTTGATGATCTGAGTTTTTATAGGTCGGAATTATAAAATTGGGGATTCTCTTTAGAAACGCTTCATAATGCAATGTCCATATAGTTTGCGACGCTCTCAAAACAATCCACCGGTGATGCTTTCTTGTTCTTATGCTACTCTGTTAACACTTCTGAAAACAATTGAAAACACTTTCTTTAAAAAAATGTAATCAGCGTTTTGCAAATTATGGGCGCATTTTGTAACAATCGCATATAAAAATACTAAAACTAAAACATTCAAGAAAATACCGCACAACGTCACAAACAACCGATAAAGACATCACTAACTTTATTTATATTGGAACGCTGCCAATGCCGCCTCGTATATTGAATTCGATTTTCCCATCTTGCATAGATATCCTGAAACTTTGAAGATATGGTGACATTAACTCAAGTTTTATAGTTTCGTACAAATATATTCGGAATTTATGTACCAGTATACAAGGTGCTCAGGAGGAAACCAAAAGATTTCAACCATACATTACTGATCAGATTTAAACATTTCTGGATTCCATCTAGTTTGATAAATAATAAATGATAAATACCTTTATTTTTCAATTTAGGTACATTACAATCCACTTATAAACGTCAAAAGGTAGTACCGGTTCTAACCTTTCACCGCAGGCCGAGAAAATTATTACTGGCAAGAAACTCTGCGGGGCTTACTTATGATAGCTAAGATATCATAGTTTTGTCCGCTAGGTTCGGGAAAACGCTAGCAATGAGAGATTGTCATTCTTTGTTTATTGAGCCTATGTGAACAAAAAACTTTACCTGTGCTTTTTGTAATAGTTTTACCAATAAAATACTTTTATTTATGTAGACATATGAAATTCAAAAAAACTAAAGATTTTTTTTTAGTTGTTTGACCAAAATTTGGTATTGTAATATTTTTTGCTGCCTCAGGAATGTAGGTATATTAAAATATTTATCTTTCCTTGCGTTCGCAAACGAAGTTGCGAAAAAAGCTAATCTATTATACAAGGTTCATCTTGTATAATAGATTAGCTTTTTTCGCGACTTCGCCTACGTAAAATTAGAAAAAAAACTATCCTATACCCTGTCAAAACCATAGAGTATCAAGAGTGAACACTCGGATACATCGTGTTGTGACCAGCAATGGCGGCCGATTTATATGTGTGCGTGCAGCCGAGTGATACCATGTGAAGTTTTTTTTTCCGAATATAATCAAATCGAATTGATGACCGGGGATTCAATGAAAAGTTAAATATTTGTTTTGATGAAAATTATTTCTGTGCTTATAAATAATTACACGTAAATATGTAATATACACATAATTTACAAGTAAAAGTTACTTTAATAGGTATAGTAAACAATTTCATACGGATTACAGTAAGGTAGGTAATTCTCTTTCTAAACAATGTTGAAACAACATTCATGCGACAAGTGATGATTGGGGATCATGTTAAGGTAGTAGTAGTACAGTCACGTCTTTAAATATACACTTTGGAACATATTCCAGGGAAGAGCCAAATTATAATACAGATGCACATACAAAATTTAATATATATATATTAAGAAAGGTACCATTTCATGGATTTTTATGTTTCCATAAGTATGAAATATGCAAGACGAAGCAAGCAATTACGCGACTTTCGGGATATAACCAAACTCAAGCTGCTGGTCACACTACGCGTAATGAAGTTAATATTCGATTTTTTTGCATAAACACGAGTCAATTATAATTTTACCGATGAAAGGTCATTCCATGTGACTTGTTTTTGTGACCGGTTGCGTTTTTACAATGTAAAACTACGCACGTCGGCATTTTCACATTATTTTCACGGAGATGTTTGTTGTTGGTTGGTTTCGTTATCACTGACAGATGACAAGCGTAATGTTTTGTCTGTGCATGTATGCGTTCTTGTCGGTACAAGGTGACAGGCGTAATATGGGCGTAATATGGAATCACAGTTTCTTCTTAGTGACACTACGTCTATTTATTTTCTAAGTCTATGGTCAAAACAAGTTTCTTGAATTTGAATACAAACTAGTTTTGGCATTAACACTAGAAATAATAAAAAAAATAAGGAAGGTGGTACTGTTTTAGCGAGAGTAGGAGACAGTAGGTATGTTTTTTTCTGACTATAATACACATTTTACCCGGGTCAGAGAGCCTGGGTTCTGTTTTGTCACGATGTTTTCATTCACCGAACATCGATTTGTAAATAACAAATGATAATTTCGTACATAAGTTTCGAAAAACTCGTTGGTAGCTACGAGTCGGGATTTGAACCTCTCGGGTAAAGCTCTCCGGGCAAAGGCTATGAATATAGACAACTAATTGACTAGAAAATAGTTACCATAATGATGAAAATTTAATTACAACGATTCAAACTAACGTATATTTTTACGAACGCGCGCACAAAGGGACCGGGGACGGGACGGGATCAACGAAAAGCACACCGAACTAACCGTGTGCACTAAATCATGTGCTTGTCATTGATCCCGTCACACGATCCGACTCTTCAGACTCCCGCAACGACGACGCCGGATTTCTCGAATCCGCTTGCTTCGGGGCCCGTTACCTGCGCCGATCTCGGGCAGTGATGGCCGAGCCGTGAAGGTGACAACACCACTCTGTCTGCCCGACGATGACTGCCCGATGCAGTCAAAACATATTTAACGCCTATTATAATAAAAATACGTGAGTTTGAACCGTTGCAATTTAATGTCAGCATGATTCAGGATAGTTGAAATTATATGATGAAAATTATTCGAACTCTAGTTTCAACAGGTACTTTCGAACCATCCGTTTGCAGAATAACTTTCAAAGTACTTGTGAAAAGTTTATTCAATTTTAAGTTTATCAAATAGCCAAGATAAATAGAGCTGCAGCGTTTACATCTCATTAAGTGAATCCGTAACGTAGCGTTTAATGCAAGCGAGGAATTCAGGAAACATTCAAAGTTTCAAACAATAATGAGGCTAAAACGTTATCAATGAAGCGAATCTGAATATCCAAACTTTATTTTAATAAAATTACGGATAACTCGGGTATTTTATGTATACTGAAGTTTTTCGCAATTGTTTTATTTTGGTGTGCAATAAATAATATTGTAGTGTATTGTATTGTATTTTAAGACATTTTTTGCGGCAATTAGTTAACATCGCAATCAAACATACCCGGGTCAATTGATGCCGGGATGAAAGTGTTAAGTCACTACAGGCAACAGGATCCGGAGAACCTAGGTTCCCATTATCTAGCGTCAAGTGCCTACAGTTAGCGACCGTGCTGGGCATCGTAATGAGTGTTTTTATGTATGTATGTATGACTATTATAATATATACAGCCGGGAACAGAACGATGAACTTTTACGAGAACGGTTATTCGGCTCTTGATTAAATAATCAAGAGCTTTATATTTACCCAATTAACTAGGTCAATATTATGTACCGTTTTCGATGTAAAGCTTGTTAAACTTTAGTGAAAAAATCCAACATTTTCAACCCAAGTTAATCGGGTGATGACCTCATCAAGGTAACGCTCGAACATCGAATGTAAATGGTGATGTAATAATTTGAATGTTAAATTGTAAATACTTTTCTTAAGTGAAGTCTTGGCATGTGTCATTTAAAAATGTAAATAAAGTAGCAGGGTTGTCACCAACACCAAACCAATTTTTTTCCTAATAATTTGATTAAAAATGAATTAAATAAGACTACCCTTATGAAGTATAAAACTCAGCTTTTTGCTTAGTAAAGTAATAGGACTGGGCCTGTTTTAAAATTCGCTGAAATTGCATTTTAATAAAAATGTCTAGATTAATGAATGATGCAACGTAAAGTGAACATTATGAAACTAGCAGCAGCAATATTAATACTGGGATGAAATTCTATGTTGTTAGTTCACAGCTCGCGACATTGCTAGTTTATGCATGTATGCGAACATAGAATATGAAATAATAAATCATTCTTATAACACTTGAAACTTCCGCGTTTTGTACACATTATTATTAACAATAATTATAATTGGTCAAACCGCGACCATGACACATTACACTGTGTTGAAACGTTGGTATATTAAGGTACTCGTAAATTAACTAAATTTGCGACAGACCCATTGTCATTGTCAGTTTGTAATAGTGTATACCTACTTACATAATATACCAATGTATACTTTCATTTAAAACTTATTGCTTCCAACCTTAATTTAAGCGGTAGCTAATATGATCACAATGTTATGAGCTTGTCGAAGATTCGTTCCATAAAATGTAATTATCGATTCTTGCCCGTTGTTTACGTTAAGAACTTAAGACCCTGACGGACAGACAGAAAATGTAGCGACGACAAGACCCTTCGCAAACTCCGGACAAACCCGTAATAATTAAGCCTGCGATAAGTAAATTGAGAAAAGATTACTTTTCTGATCAAAATTGGAGTATCTTTTGTTCCCCATTGTCAACAAAGTGCTAATAAATTTCGTTCCATCGCCGGCCGGCTCTTAAATCTCCCGCCGTCTGCAGTATCAATCATTCTCGAAGAGATCCAAACAAAGATTAGTTACAGTCAACGGGTTGAAAGCTGAATATATTGAGATACGAATAATTCGCATTTCGGTAAACAGGAGTAATTGATCCTGTCCCGTGCTAGCCCTTACTTAATACGGTCCGTAAATGGGTTACCTATCAATTTACATTCTACACGACACTTACAAGCTATTTTACTAAGTTCTGCTTTATCACAAGTTGATATTGAACTATCTAGCGAGACCATCAATCAATATCGAGCTCTATTATCCTTTGGTATTAATTTACTGGCAGTTCTGATCAATGTGGCAACAAACAGGGCAAGTTCTATTAGTGCGCGGAGAGAGGCGAATGTCGGCGGAGTGCGGGAACATCAATCATTCGTGGTAGGAGCGAAGATTTACGCCGTCAACGTCACCGCGCACGAACATCCGAACGACGACAAATGTGCGCTTTGTTCCATCCCTATTTATTACCTCACTTCGCTTTGGAGGTTCCTACACGAACAGTTTGTATTGCGTTACAAATCTTAAACTCGTAGCAATTTAGGTACTTGCGATCGCTCAACAATGCCAGTGTAATCAGAATCACATATATTTTCATAGCCTTAACGTGAGCAAATATTTGAGAGCTTAATGAAAATCTAAAGGCGCAGTTTTGTGTGTAAATGAATCACGGCGCCGACTGCGCCAGTTTCGGAGGGGCGATAAAATTTATAATATCGTATAACTTCTGTTATGATTTAACGAACTGAATTTGGGCTCTTTGTCTTTGTGTTAATTAATACATTCCTCCTTGTTACTGAGACGCGTCGCTTTGCGAAAGTCGAGTCATGCATTTTAGCGTAATTTACCTTTTCAAAACTCCACTTGAATCTGGAATGCTTTTATGCTTGTTATTTTGCGAGATAAAGATACATTAGATACATTGACTTTATGTAACAATATACGGCTACATGTTATATATTGTAAAGGTCTTAGTTTCAGTTACTAAACAACCTCGATAAATTAAAGCTCTCGTTATTATGTTCGTTGTTCGAGCAAGCACTTTATAGAAAAGTGTTTTTTACACTTCCTACACTTTAAGCTTCACTTTATATTTGATTAAAATCTTATACATACAATTTTTACTTACTTGTATGAATGAACTGAAATTAGGTATACTTCCGTTATCAGGACCCAATTCCATCACTCCAAAAAGTGTGACAATTCTTAAAATTACCGAATTACTCGCGTTCCAGGCGTCCATAGGTTACGGAAACCGCTCATCATCGCGCGGGGTATGGGCTTAAAATAAAAACGTAATGTATCGTTAATAAACAAATAATTTCTTGGTGAAGTATTTTTGACAATTTTAACGAGGTCTAATAGTGTGTTAAAGAATTTGCGGTAGTTTTTGACACTAGAATGATCCTGAGTCGGAATTTCGTGACATATGTCGTGTTTTTTGTAACAAGTGTCAAGAGCTCTTCACAAAAGTATTCGTTTTTAATGGTAATAATGTTGTTTTTTATTTATCAAGGTTATTTATTTATTGAGACAAAAAGGAATAGAAATGGTACAAAAAGACAGAATATATATAATTAAGATAAAACTAATACTATACAATACTAAACTAAATAAACCTAAAACTAAAATCGCCGTCAATAGAACTTACAAACGATGTAAACAAAAGGTATCACATGTTTTGTCACTGTTTCTCCTTGTATTTTTATAGTACCTCATCAAACACCACTGAAGACCTTTAGCTAAACTTATTTTTATAAATTTTGAAAACTGTATACATAAATAAAAATTTGAGCCGTAAGAAAGGAGTATAATGTTCCGCGAGTACGTCATCAAATATTCAGCCATCCATTCAGGCGACGAAGCAGCGGCGACGTGAATTGCAAGCTGCCGTTCTGATAATTACCCTACATGTATGTCATATGTGGTGAAATGTCGCTTGTTTGTTGCCTTGGCTATGTTAAATAATTTAGCTTAAAATGAGCCTGCTAGTTTAATATGGTCGGGTTCTAATAAGTTTGTAAGAAAGTGACGCATGATAACTGATAGAACGGCAACCATGCTAGCCCTTCTGAGCCTTAAGCACTATTTTATAAAAACATTATTTCCTAAATGAGAAATTGTTGTGTTTTAAATTCAGAATCCCGGGCCCTTTCGATCCTTATAGAAGAAAAAAATTGTCCCAAGATTTGTTTTCCATTTCGCCACCATTTTTTATAGAATCAATTTATGATTCACAGATTTAGTATAGAATAATTTATGGAAATTACACTCTTTTTCTCTTACTTGGATTGCAAGAGCTCTCGATTCTGAGTAGAAAAAATATAAAAATTTCCAATTTGGCAAAAAAAAACCAAAGTTAGAGGGGGGGGCACACTTTCGATCAACCAAATTTTTGTTTCATAAAGTTACTGAGTAAAACCGCTGTGACATACGGACGGACGGACGGACGGGCTGGACGAAACTATAGGGTTTCCGTTTTAGCTATTTTGGCTACGGAACCCTAAAAACGCCCAGTATAATTATTTACCTCATATGTATAATAAGTCTCATTTCTGAATACAGTCTTATGCTTATGATATATAGTCAAGTGCCGCTTTACTCTGCCGCGCGGTCGTATTTAAGCGGCACGGCGCCATATTCCAAGATATCCCATCCGCTAGATTTGGTTTTGAAATAATGAAATCCATAGAGACGAACTGTGGCATAAATGTAATTTTGGGAACTAAAAATAATAAGTTTATATATCAGAGCACTCCAATATGAACAGTAATTTAACTAATGAAATAATTTTTTACCAGTCAACCAATGGACTAAACCAAAAAGTTTAAGAATTTAGGTAAAGGGTCTTTAGTGTTAAACTGAAATGATTTACCTACCAAATAATATAAATAAATATGCCTTCTCATTTCTAAAGTGGACATATTAAGGATTTATATTGAAGCGTACTTAATTGCAGAATTTCAAACGATATTTTTTTTTATTCAGATGCCCCAGTATGCTCCTACCCGTCGCCCCAAGTGCTGGGAGCACAGATGGACGAAGCATTACGAGTTCGATGCTCAGTCACCGCGAACCCGCCAGATGTCACCTTTTTCTGGCAGTTCAACAACAGCGGTGAGAGCCTCGATGTGTCGCCGACTAAGTTTGGTACGTTTTCTTTATGCTGTGTTTAGTATATCATCATTATCATTCCTGGATTTCTGGGACCTTTAGCAGGTCATCAGACCATCTTGTGGGAACCTTCCCAAGCTACGTCGACCGGTCCATAGTCGGTACTCAAGAACCCGCTGGCCCCACCGGCCATCAGTCATCATGGCAATATGTCCAACCCACAGCCACTTCACTTTTGACAGTAGTTAATAGTTGATAATAGTTAATATACCAGGTATTTCAACTTTGCCAATATAAGCAGGCTGTAAGCAGAGTAAAAAAAAAGTCAAAATAGTACCCACAGGGACTTATGACCGTTGACGACTATTTAAAACCAGCACACAGTAACATTAATCTCATCACCAGGAACAGCCAATGGGAGCACAAGCGAGCTGAGCTATAAGCCGCAAAGCGAACGCGAGTACGGCACGCTCAGCTGCCGCGGCACCAACGGCGTCGGCAAACAGATTCACGCGTGTGTCTTCCAAATTGTCCCCGCTGGTAAGTACCACATATTACATAATAGTTTGTAAGAATGAATTCATCTGGCGTAGTATATTTTATCTACCTGTAGGTATTTATATGGAATCATAAACTTACTTATGCAAATATATCTATGACTTGGCAGGCTATAAACTACTTTAGTTTAGAATTAGGAGCTTCTGGGTTTAAATTAGTGATGATCAGTGAGTGAGTGACCAAACTAAGGAACTATGACGTTTGATAGTTCTTAAAATACAAGTTCAAATTGAATGTTATTAGGAACAAATCTATGCCGTCTTATAGCCAATATGTCACTGAAAATTCAAGATTCTAGCTTTAAGAGTCCTATAATAAAATCCGCTCGCTCGCATTTCAATATTATTACCGCCAGTTGCGAGCCGACACGCATCTGTGTGCGGACACACATTACAATCAGGAATACAAACTTATTATCGCCATCCTATTCGAACGGCATAGCAGGTGCGGTTAGTGCGAACGGGAGCGAACATTCATTCATAGTATGTAGCACCGTCGCAACTCGCAAGGCCATTAGCTTGACGCGCGGACCAAACATTATTGATACTTGCGTCCGAACATCAACTATTACTTCGCGTAGGTACACGTGGTGTAGTGTTAGAAATTTTAATTTGTATCATCATAACTTCATAAGATTAAAAATAGTTTTATTCGAACGTCAAATGTCTCTAAATAGTATCCGATGTTATTTTGGAATAGAAATTTGTTATTGGTACATTTCTAAGCATACCTATTTACTAATAGGTATTGGTGATTGATTTTGGTGGGTGATGGTGATTTGGATATATTTTAGACAGGGATGTTGCGGATACTGGATTTGTGACATCCGCGGATGCGGATATCAAAAGGCACACATTCACGGATAGGGATGAGGATGCGGATGTTAGAGTAAGTACCTACATAAAAAACCCCGAAATATACAAATATTGTACTGTTTATTCGAATAAAAGAAACTTGTCATTGCTTGTCGCTATCTGTCAAGGGCGTAAGAACTCGATCGATGAATCTTGAAAACTAACCCAGGAAAGATACGGTTTTGACAGACATTAAATTATAATAGCCTGATTTTCTCAAATTACGTTCGAATGGGATATTTATAGATAATATATGCAAAAATCCTGATAGGTCCTTAGAAATAACTTAAAGGCTTCTTGAACAAAAAGTCGGGAGGTCTAAAAAACCGGCCAAGTGCGAGTCGGACTTGCCCGCCGAGGGCTCCGCACAAAAGTAGCATGGAACTCTCAGTGTGCGGCTGTTATACGGTTTTCGGATTTTTTCCTGTATTTTTGCCAGAAGTTCTTGCTTTTTGTCAAATTTCGTGATTCTAGGTTAATGGGAAGTACCCTATACATTTTTATTCCCACTGCAAATGTATGGGAATGGCCGTATCTTTTGATTGCGTTGATGTAAAGGTTTGGTTTTTTTTGCAGCTTCAAGAGACTGCAGACCTGTGTACTTATGTGGCATTAATTTTAACTTGCAACCTTTACTCGTTCCCGAGATAAACGGTCTGGACTGGACAGACAGACGGGCGGACGGACAACAAAGTAATCCTATAAGGGTTCCGTTTTTTTTCTTTGAGGTACCGAACCCTAAAAATGTGAAAACTTCAGGAAGTTAGGAAAATGATTTTATTTTGAACAAATTTGGGTAAGCCTTTTTTGCCAAAAACTATAATTACAAAAATACAGTTAAGTGCCTTGATATGTGAAGGCACTTATGCCTTTATTCTTGCACAATATTTTCATCGTATAACGGTACAGAACCCTCAATTATGCGTGGTCCGACACGCACTTGGCCGGTTTATTTCCGGATTTTGCTCATATAGCAATATGATTATCCCTGACTAGGGTGGTGGCACCAGTAATGGTCAAGGAACCAGTAACGAACAGTCACTTTTATTATGAGGAAATAAGGTTCATACATTTATTTTGTGTCAACCAATTGACAACCATATGATGATATTTGAATTAAGAATGAAGTGTTCATCACCCGTGTCTGTCAGCTTAAAGTGTTCATAATGGGTACCGTCACCTTAATAACATTTCTCCATACCGTCCCTCTTGCTACTCACACGTCAGTTGAAAAATTGAAACACTTCCGTTCAAACGCCCCGTAATTGACAACATTTCAAAATTTTCAATGTTCCTAAATCGAAAACCATTTCGAGATATACGCCTGTAGATCACATAAATATATTTTTCAATTTTTTTTTCGCAATATTTTTAGTAAAAATCCTTAAAAATAGTTTAAAGGGTAAGTGACGTCACACAGCTGATTCAGAGCTGCCACTATAACCAAAAAAAATCTTCCGGCTGGGTTGTCACTTGAGTCTGACAGTGTCACTTGGCACTAACCGCACAGTTCAAATTATTCGGATATTTACTGGTGATTTTCTTGTATTTTTCGTGTGTGATTTTGATCTTCACTGCAACTCCACCTTCTCATGGACTTAAACGACGCTTAAGATTAGCTGAATACATTTATTTAGGTGATCGTCGCAAATAAATAGTGCGCTTGTAGGTAAACGATCCAAACCGGCTGCTGAACACCACTCAGCTTTATTTTCCGTTGTACATGTTTTGACGTTCGTGACGTCTGTCGTGAATGTCAGTTTGGCTCAGACTATTTAAGGTTTAAAATTAAACGTCGATATCCGCATCAAATTAAAATTATTTCAATGATTTTTTTAGTGTATGAAACACAATCATGACGTCACAAGGCTGACTAATGACGTTTGTTACTTACGCCTTTCCTGCCCGAGTAACAATATAAATAGATTTTGAGACAAAAATATGAGAGATACGCAAATAAAAAAATATATGTGTACCTACCATTAATAGGTCCATTCTTTCGAACCATACAATAAAAAGTAGCACTTAAAAATATGAATGGTTGTCAATTCGCGGGCTCTAATGTAGGGAGGGTTAGGGAAGGAGGTCCTTATTGGGGATCAAAGTATATGACAGCCCGGTAATTCGCGGGCGTGAGTTACGAAAGAAGGTTAAAGTATCAAGAAGGGTTGGTTGCGGTACAATCACATTCGATAAAATTATTAGATTTTTTTATTTCATACAGGTCTATAATATAATCAAAACTGTAAAATACTTTCGTTAGTGGTTGGTCGCGGTCTATTTACTTTCCCAAACGCTTCCAGCACTTCCTAGCGCAACAAAACAAACATATTCTACAGTCCACAGAGAACAGCACAGGTCCTACCTCTACGAGCGCACGCGCGGTACTGAGGACTCAGCCCGCGCGCATCGGAATTTATACACCATTTGAATATTTAAAAAAAAAATACGGAATTTCAAAAAAAAAATATTTTTTGACTTCAACATGAGCTTAAAAGAATAAACTTTAATGTTGTATACAAATCATCCCAATATTTTGTCAAAATTACTGCGAGAATCCCTGTGTTTGCAGTGTATTTTTATCGAAAAATGTGCATATTCAAAATCGAAGTAGTTGGGTATGTGTGTAAATAATTGTAAATATGGGACCGAAAGTTTAAATAAAACCATGTTACAATATTATAACTACCCGAAAAAACATGTGTTTTCATGTATCGTGTTAAAAGAACACGAAGTCAAACTTTTGTCTCCGCGCGATTTTCTGAAAACAACTACCAGTAATTGTATAGTCAAAGTTAAAACACTGAGTTTTACTTAAATTAGAAGCTGAAATTTTAAATACTAGGAAATGAGCTATCAAACATAGTTAGCAACATTCACATACAGTTCACCGTTTCTTCGTAGTACAACGTCAAAAATCATCTTTTGTTGCTTTTCCGTACAAATCGTATTGATGGCCTCTTAACCAGTGCGAAATAACAAATAACAGGAGGTTGAAAGCGGCCTGAATGGCTTCAAGAAAGGGATAGTACGGCCGTGCTCTTGTTTTGCTTGACTTGGTTTGCCATGTTTATCCACCCCTAAAAATCCATTCAGAAAGCGTTCATACGTAACGTGGAACCAAAACATTAAAAATCAGTAACAACAATAGATATTTCGTAACCATGCACATATTCTCTTTCTGTTTTAATATCTGCACGCTCAACCGTTTTTTTTTCACTCTGACTAAAATGAATTTTGTTTTAATGTGGACATAGGTACTTCTATATCATTGGACTGCATGCTATTAGGTTCGATTCCATTGTATTTTGTTTTATGTCTCCGAAAACATTTAAATTATTAACGGGCTGCCATACAACCCGCTGGCATCAGAATTATATACTAGTTCTAATGTTCTAATAAAGGGGCAAAGGACGCCAAGCGTCAATTGTTCTTGCGTTGTATTCCAAACGGTTGGTATTTGCTTTTTTATGGTAGATAAATAGGATAAGATAAGATCATTTATTGATACAATACAAGAATGTTGTATGTAATTTTTAAAGTTAGGTACAAAATTCGGGGTAAGTACTAGTATTTATACTTATTATAACTAAGTATCTGGGTAAATTTATTTATGTAACTCATTTGTTTGGTTTTTTATCCCATCTTGTTACGGTCAGCAAATTCGTCGACACTATAGCACGTCATGTCTACCAGAGTTCGTTTAATTACCTAAGGTTTCTCTCGAACATCGAGTCAGTAGCTGACATTAATTTGTGAAAAGCGTAGGCCACAAATACCAGAGCCATTTGAATCAACAACGCAAGAGTTGGATTGGCTGCACGTTTTCTAATTTCAGTCTGCGGCTGTTAGTCGCGTACGCCAAATCTCATAACTCAACTGCACACGGCCCCTGTGACAACTGGAAGGGACTAGCAGTTTATTAGAATCTTTATTTTTTTATCGATAAGGCACCAATATATTAGAGTACGATTTTGGTAAATTTCATAGATTTCGATAGCACAGACTGAGACAGTGTTAAGTAAACGTCATAATTTTGAATGATGTATAAAAAACACTTTATGCCACACCTGGCCATAAAGTGCCTTTTTCCGCACGCTACGCGTACGGAAAAAGCCGATTTCTGCCCAAGTGTAGGCATAAAATGATATACCTAACACGTGAGGTAATAAATAAAGCCCTTGATCGCTTATTTACGTCCCTCGCTTGCAGCTCGGGTCGCAAACATCTGCGATCTCGGCCTTTCTTTGTTTTACCACACTAGTTAGGTAATGTACTATTAAAGTTTGATAGTTAATTTGCTTGGAAAAGATAACGTGGTATGAGTCTAGGTACCGACCAATGTTTTACAGATGATTACTAGGTACTTGATTTTCTTAAAACATTTGAGTACTTATAAAACATTTCAAGAATTGCGTTAATTTGGAGAAAATTAGGCAAACAAGTACCTACTACCTAACTTAACTACAAAAAACAACTTATTTCCTTATAAATTGGAAGATAGTCATATACTACAGAAAAAGTGACACGGCAGGCATAAATGATTTAATTAATGCTTTACAATTGTAATTTAGTTCCTGTTTTCTTTGGGAAAAAAGTGAAAGGAAAGCTTTAAGAAAGCTTTCATTTATATCAGGTCGGGGAGAAAGTCTTTTCGTCAGTAAATAATGAACCAAATGGAGGTGACATTGTGCTACCAACTTAATTATGTGAAGATCAGACATCAACATATCAACACTAAATTTGTTTGGAATCAAATTGAGGATGACTCCTTTAATAAAAAAAGAATAACTCAAATCGGGCGACGTAGCTCAGAGTAATCGGTGAACATACATAAAAAAAAGTTTCCGACGAGTTTAGGGCGTCCTCCTTTTTCAACCGACTTCAACATTTGAAGAAAGAGAAGGTTCATAATACGTATGATTTTTTTTTCAACCGACTTAAAAAAAGTTCATCAAAATTTAAAAAAAAATGGATTATATGTGTTACGCCATGCTTCTTTCGTGGTCACTTACAGCCAGCTCAGACTTAAATATGGATTGCTGGGGATTTTTCCTCGCGTAGGTATATCGAGCGTTTGTAGTTGTGTATTGAGTATTCTTCACCCAGGTTAAAGACGATTTTCCTATTTTCAATTTCTTCTCACGTTTCATAAATTTATTTTCTTGAATACTCTAACTCCACGTTGCAGTTGCAAGTGGAAATATGAGTTTGGTGTAGCAACAAAATACCCCGCTTTCCGTACAAGGTTTAATATTGGTGCGTTTGTTTTGAGTATTACAGTTGCCATCAGATATATCTAAGCTACCAGGCTGGTCACAAATATCTGAGCACGTCTCTACTATCAAGGCGTTTAATTCTTGTTCAGATATTTTTGAGCCCCACAGCGATCCACCAGCCGAACCAATTGGAACCCTAGGCCACTCTAGAACCATGTCAAAATGATAAGCAGTAAGAGATTTCCTACAATTTGATTTATAGCGTCACTATGACATAGTCGACTGTGCATATGTTCAGCAGTAAAACGTCGCAAATTGTCTCTGATTTGACAAATTGCCAAAACTGAAAGACATATCAGCACATGCCAAAACACACCTTAGTAGTAGATAATTTAGTAACCCTTATTTACACTGGTTCAGTTAATTAAAATAATTTAACATAGAAAGCAACGTGTCGTATGTAAAGGAAATATAAAAACATGGTGTATAAGCATGGGAGATTTTGTATATATGACGGACTTCCCTTAAAAATAAAACCCCTACCCACAAGAATCACGTACCCCTTCGATGCTAATTGGACATAAAAGAGGCCCAAAACGTTGTATACTACCATCCTGATGTACACATAGCACGGTAAACTGTCCCAGCCTCACCGCATCGTAGCGTTGCACACTTCATTACTACACATTCAAGTGGTGCTTATCTTGGCTGACTACGCTTTAAGTTTTACGTTCTCTGCGTTTTAGGGATGCTAAGCGAGCTCGAGCGTGACTTTTCTACAAACTAATGTATCATGACGTCAACACTGTATGCTTCCAAAGCGCACATACAGTTCGAGTACGAACTCCATTTTTTTTAACCCAGGGAAAACGTTATGGATCTCATTCGGCCCGGGAGACGAGCGGGTATGGACTCCCACGAACTAATATGGTGTTCCACCCTTTCGCTTTGGGGTGGAAGGAAAGGTTATTCTCAGGAACGCGCAAAACCTCCGAATACAGGGCCTCCCTACGGCCCTGTTTACACTGATTAGTGATTACTGCTACTTGATAGACAAATTGTATAAAACTGCAATAATTTCTCAGTGTGATTACAAAATTGCAGTGGTAAAAATCGTGTTTAAATTATTTGGGTGTGTCCGCTCGCACAATATCACATCAGTAGGCTTAGCACAAAAGTGCTGGGTCAGTAGCGCGCGGTCAAGAGAGATACCTCTCATTTTCTAACAGCTCGGATTAGACAATGACAGTTTTCTTTCTCGACACTTCTGTGACTCTTGTGCTAGAGCTAACTGGTGATAACACCAAGTAAAGTAGCGAGCTGCGACCTGTCCCTACTTGAACAGCGTTTAGAATTACACCCCTGCTATTATGTGCTGTGTTTACGATATTTTTTATGTTGTTTTCATGTTAAGTTTGGTACTTACGGGAGAACAATGCTCGGAGTTCTAAATTAGTAATTAAAGTGAAGAACTCGTGTAAAGGTTAAATAGCTTAACCCTTAATAGGGCAGAGGTATAAATTTCAGAAAAAAACTTCTTTTGCAACTGATTCAGACATATATTGTAGCCATAATTATCAAAATAATATTTAAAAAAAAATTAGAAAACCCATTTTCCTGGAAAATAGGGTGGTAATTATATGACCGTTGCCCTTTGATGGTTTTTAGAAAGTGGTAACCATTTGACCGCTACCCGATCCTGCTGCTTGAGGCAATACTATCATCAGACTGATGAAGCGTGGATATACCCTGTGGATGCACAATGAAAGCTCTAAAAGCACGGCGTGGCACATAAAGCCACTTTACACACGTCACATCGTATTCTTGATCGCTTTTGTTGTTGTTTTGTGCTACAGAAACGGCATCTCGTGAATTAAAAACGCACGTATTTCAGTTTTATCTGTAGGGACGTCTGGGACCCAGTGCAATGCATTTTGCTGTGCAGTGTAATTATTGGTCCGTTCTACAATAAGTTCGCAAGCATCGTCAGGAAAAAAATGTTCAAAGAAAGTGACAGGCTGTGATTTGTGAGTAAATGTCACAAGATTTTTAAATTGCATCGGTCTGTCGAATTTGGGTATGTGATGTCTTGGTAATTCTGAAGACCATTCTTGAGCTGATTTTATACGACGAAATCTGCTAAGATCCATCTCTTCAGGTCTGTTTTGGTAGGTAACTGTTTGCGAAGACTTTGCCTGCGATGGAACTGGACGGGAACTAGGCACGATATTTGTAACTTCATTTTCTAATTTCTACAACAATAACTCGTACAATTTGTTCGCTGGGTTGGGGTTGAATTATATCTGGAGGGCTAGATGAGGAACTTGGAATCATAATATCATTTAAAGGTGTAAGTGGTCTGTAATCTTCTTCAATTTCCATGGTCACGTATTCAACCAACTCTAACATTTCACCTGAAGACCGATCAAGGGCGCTAATCACATGTTTTTTTTACATTATCGCCAGTATCTGAAGTATTTTTTGTGGAGTCTCCGTTTATTGTTTTATTTTTGGCGTCTGTATAATCATCTATAATATCATCACAATGCTCTTCATGAACTTCTGTACTCATAATTTTTGATAAACCTCGCAAAACTTGATTATCGTAGTTATGATCATTTATGAAGTTAAAAATGTATCCTATATCATCATCTGAGTCACTTTCGAGACTGGAAAGGTCATTTTCAAGTATTTCTTGGATATCTTTATCATTGAGCTTCCTTTTTCTAGACATATTGTCTGAAAGTAAGAAAATAAAAAATGGAATTTCGAAATTGTTCCGTATTTTTTTGGCCGCAACGTGCAATGGTAAAATATTTACCACCAACTTAAAACTTTGTTTACAAACAGTGAAATCGTATATTGAAAATGGATAACACGTAACGTGCTAGATAATATAACATATTATGACAAAAGAACAACAATATCGACTTACCAGAATCTTGCTATAACAATATAACAACAAGTGTTCACTAAATAACAAAATAACACTCGATTTTTGAATTTTCTGCTTTGCATACACAGAACGTTTGTTTGACATTTCAAGGTGTTGCCAACATTTTTTTTTTATGAATGACAGGTTACGCATGCGTTCATAAACTAAACAAAATGTCGGCTAAGTCAAGTTGTGTTTAATCTGTGTCCTCCAAAATGAAGTGGTAAGTATATGGCCGGTGCCCTATTAAGGGTTAAACATGTTTCGCTTCATCGCGTGCTAAATTCGTAATGTTCAACATTTACACGAAAAACAGATAACTGTTTATACTTGAGCTCAGGAGACGTGCTTAGAAATGTTCAAATTTCTAACACTTTAGACTTTTCCTCTAAGAAAAGAACAAAGTTTCCACAGTAATAATATTTACAATTTTGAAACACGACCCCGCCAGGATAAACAAAAATTAACAAACAATACGCTACTTTACTTGCTTAATATAAAATCTTACAGGAAAATACATTAAAGACCCATTGGAGTAAATCATCCTGATTTGTTCTCGATGCAAAGGTGCCCATCATTTTTGCTGCACGTCTCCGCTGACTCGTGATGTCGTGATGTACAGTATCCGCTCCAGGATCGAAAGAACTCGCGATTTTAAGAAGAAGTAGCATAAAAAATACCAATGTTAAAAAATAATAATGGGGGAGAACAATTTTTTATAAAAATTTCCACCTAATGATACCACATTGTTCACAGCGCGTCCCAGCGCGCCGCGCAACTGCTCACTCCAAACAGGCAACACCAGCGCAGACGGCGGCTGGCTGCGCGTACGCTGCGTGGCCGGCTACGACGGCGGGCTGCCGCAAACTTTCCTGCTTGAAGCTTTAGACCCGATCAGCGGGAGGACGCGCTTCAATACTAGTGTTAATGATACAGGTGCGTGACATTTATGCACAATTCACACCAACTGGCAACAACAGCGCAGACGGCGGCTGGCTGCGCGTACGCTGCGTGGCGGGCTACGACGGCGGGCTGCCGCAGACCTTCTTACTTGAAGATTTAGACCCAGTCGGCGGGAGAATGCGCTTCAATACTAGTGTTAGTAACATAGGTGAGTGACATTTGATTCAATTCAAAACAAACAGATAATAACAGCGCAGACGTCGGTGGCTGCGCGTACGCTGCGTAGCCGACTACGGCAGCGGGCTGCGGCAGACTTTCCTGTTAGAACCTCTTCACCGCATCAGCGAAAGGACGCGCTTTAGTAGTAACTAGTGTTAATGTAAGAGTTGGTGCTGACTTCCCTACTATTTAGAGGCTCTTAACCGATCAGAAAGAGGACTCAAACGGGAAATCACAACACGACTAGCGGCGATGTATTCATTACTTGGCTGGCTCTAATGCCAACTTACCGTTTACTCTCCTGATGAGTGTTTCCACGGTCGCCTTCAGCAGGAATATGCGCTTAAACATTAGTTTAGTAATAGAAGTGGGTGACAAGAGTGAAAAATGTTATACTATGTAGTACATACGTGCGTACAATCAATCAAAGTAAGTAAGTCGATTGTTTGATATCATATTGTAACATATTTTTCTGTCTTAACCATAGTTGAGCTATTTAATTTCAGAGAGACAATGGTTGCCAGGCTCAAGTGTAGTTAGAGTTTCGGACTTAATTTTTATTACAATCAGAAGCACATTAATTACCTACCAAAGGCAAATAATTCATAACGTTCCAATATCACATAGAACTATCGCACTATAATTATGATAAGTTTTCCACAACACCCAAAATCTGAGCCATCCATTTTGTTGCGAAAGGGTGTAACAAAAGCTAGTTCATTCTGATTACGGGTTTCCATAGGGAGCCATAACAATTTCAACGGCTATAAACTTGATAGCCGGCAAACTATAAAACAGTTGGTGAACTATAAACCAGGTAGATAAAGTAATACGTTTAAAATTGCAGACCTTGGTCTTTGCTCTGGGTTGCATGTTTTTATGAAAGTTTTTAACATAAGTAGATCAAAAGCTGTAAATAAATAATTAATGACGACGATAAGAGTCTTATCATCTTTTTTGCTTACTTATAGTTATTGATTACTTTGTTGGAGACTAACTAATCGGTTTTAGAAGTGTCCCAATGCTGTGCAAAGGCCTCTCCCCACTTTTTCCAGTGCTTTCTATCCTGAGCTATCGCTGGCTATTCTTGTAAAAATGAGTCTAGCTCGTCTCGTTATCCGCTGCCAAGTCCCCGTCCCCGTTCATTCGGCAAGCGGCAGACATGGCCAAGTCCCACATTAAATTGGCCGCCTTTCCAGGTACATTTATTATTTGAGTCGAAGATTTGACGTATTGCGGGCTCTTTGAGCCACGCTCTAAAAAGTAAAAACTCCAAGCGTTTTTCTCGGCTTATACCATGGCTCAAGGAGCCTGGTGTCCAATTTGGCAACTGATCCCAAGATCTGGCGTAGGCGCTAGTTTCACGAAAGCGTTTGATCGACCAACCCGGAGGGTAAACTAAACCTAATTGGAAGCAGTCCGATTTCCTCACGATGTTTTGCTTCACCGAAAAGCGATTGGTAAATATCAAAATGATATTCCGAAAAAAGTCATTGCTACGAGCCAGCAGGATTTAAGCTCACCGCTGGGCCACCAACCCTTTAAATTATTTTGCTGCAATATGTGCGGGATAATTGGATTTCCAACTTTGTCAACAGATGGTCTCGTGACATTCAAACTGGACCTATCACAACTGTCTTCCGCCGGAGAGATGGAAGGTGCCACCTTCAACTTACTCATCTTTGCGAAGAACCTGAAAGGGGAGTCGGAGAAAACTCTGCTGGAGAATATCGCGTTTAATGATGCTGCGAGGAGGACTGGTAAGGGAAACTATGCTATATTGTTGAGACTAGGCTTCTTTTTAGTTCAACATACAATATGGATCAGGGTTATGTTGTACATACATATATCGACATTGAATAAAAGACGCAATGAAAAGATTCCCGAGATTTGGTACCATAGGTTTCAATAGGGTTCGATGCCGAAAACTGTGCTATTAAATTTGTTATATTTTTTAGGCCCATTCGAATTGTTATAATGAAATCCTACGTGGAAATGTAAGATCAATTTAAATTTGAACATTTCAACAATCTACCTGTTACGGTTATATATTATCAAGCAAAACGAACAAAAATAACATGTAATATTTTTTTGGGCAAATATAAAAAAAAACATTCGATGATTTTTTTTTAACTTAAATATCTATTTTATTATATTTTGTAGTATTTGCTTTAATAGCGGCAACAGAAATAAATCAGCTGTGAAAATTTCAACTGTCTAACTATCACGGTTCATAATATACAACCTGGTGACAGACGGACGGACAGACGGACAGCGGAGTCTTAGTATTAGGGCCCTGTTTTACCCTTTGGGTACTGAAGCCTAAAAACAAATACGCGCAATCGAATTAGTAGTACCTACCGGTGATAATCAACATACACACAAGTGATAATCATAGAGTGGATCATAAAAATTCCTGATTTATGTCGAGCCCTGAAAACGCTGAAATTATGTTTCAAACCTTATCCTTAACATCCACATCATGACGGTTAATACAGACGCCTACTTCCCTCAAATCCCCAGTTAGTACCGGCATAAATTAAAGAATAATTACTACGCAAGTTCCGGTTTCCGCCCTTTGAATATTTAATATGAACATTAATTAAGGTAAAACCGTGAACAGACGTCAAATATATGTTTACAGTTGTGGATCTTACTGCCTTGCTATAAGGTGGAAAAATGTTTATATACATTTGGGGTCGAATGTACGGAGCGGGTATCATTTCGTATTGTTTGTGCAGTTTATACAAAAATGTGGTTGATAGAGTGCTTATTAAGTCGTGTATGAACTTATTCGAGTATTTGTGTTGTTTAAATCAGCTAATATTCAGTGCTAATGACCCGATATCGGGTTCTCCGTATGTTATTTTTGCTACATAATGTTATCTGCTACGCACGTAGCACGTAGCACGCGCTGACACTGAATGAATGACGAATTGAGATTGATTTGTATAGCACCTATGATAATTGACGGATGATTGAACGATTAATTGAGTGTTTGCGTTTTAACTGGTGTACCTATTCAAGTAATGCCAAAATTAAATATCAGCCGAATTTAAAAAAAAAACTCACCCGACTATATTCAGTGGCAGGGGAGAAAATGGCATTATTTTGATACAATGATTTATTAAAATTAATTAAATTAAAATGTCATTTGACACTGACAGTTGTTCAGTAGTGGCTAACTTTTTATTAATTTAACCATCATCAGGACCAAAGACTTGCTCGAGTGTGCAAGTTATCATCCAGTTAACACTCAATTACGATTAATTAAAAAATGTATTAAGCAAAAAATCGAAAAATATTTTTTTCGTTGTCTTCATACAGTCAACTGCAAAAATATGTTTCGATAAAATCGTCTTATAAATATGGTAGCTACTACGCTCTTATTACATCGGAACAAGGTGATAATGGGACATATTTTTACGTAAGATATGTTTACAGGTGACTAGGTAGGTACATGTTTACCGAAATTTTTTTTGAATCAGTTTATCAATTACTACTAAACTGATAATAACCATTGTTAAACTCAAATAAATCAAAAACTGGGGTGAAAAACACATAAATCAAAGAATAGAATTATTCCTCGTTGAAAATTGGGCCATACGTCATCGTTTAATAACATTGCATGTCTCGACATTCGTTCCGCGTGTCGCCTGTGACCGACGCGTGTCCGACATGTGTTGATGGATTGTGTTTAGCTATGACAATCCGTTAGTGATTTTAGTTGGTATTTTAGTTGAAGTGCCATGTTTAACCACATTTTTGCCTAACAGCAGGGTTATGTTTTTTGAGTTTCGAGCGTAGGTATATAATTTATTATTTTCCGTTTGTAGGTATTTTTTTTTTAATTACGGCCTATACATTATTAGACGGATTTCATCTAGCCTCATAAGGTAATATAATAAAAGGATAACTCGGGACAAGTTCTAGGGATTTGGTATCGATAAAAAAGATGTCGATATAATTAAATGAATACATGTGCTCATTTAACATTCTCGATTACTTTAAAAAGGTTCGTTGTCACATTTGATATCGAGCCCCTTCAGATAACCCTTAACCACCTACCTTCCGTCTCACAGACTCATTCAAATTTAAAAAATGTAATAGACCTAAGTGCGAGCTGTGGTGCGAGCTTCCTAGAAACCTCTATGTCCTTGTACCTTTCCCCCTCCTGCCTCAGTGCCGCGTCACCACTCACCGGGGTCGGTCGTGTACGCGTTTAGTTTTGGCGATTATATTGCTGCCTCCGACCGTCTCTGAGACGGGTGGTAGGTGCATACGTATTTTTTCTTAGGGGTCTCGGAGACGGGTTGTAGGTTGTTAAGAATTTATGCATTACTATTTTCTTTACATTGGTGTTGAAGAACGGTAGGAAGTACGAAAAACCTGCTGTACTTGTAACCCGAAGAAACGCAGAACTCAGTATACATGTGTTTAGAATGCCAAAACACCAATTTGCCTACAATGTTCGAATAAATTGTGCTTTCACTGCTGCGAAAAGTAGTAACTAGGTGGTCTGCAATTTTATCAAAATACTGCCCTTTTCACAATGATATATTGTTAATTAGCTTTGTTGATCATTGAATAATTATAAATGATTACTTCAATCTTGATATAAAGTTATAATTTTAGTGGATCTCACCTTCCCAAGGATATATAATTCCTAGAATAAAATTAAGGATTGGTCCCAGATGTTTTAAGAAAAATATATAAAATATTCAGGTTTTTGATGTTATTATTAGATTCATTAATAATTTAATTTGTGTATTTTGTTGTTTTTATTTCAAATTACCTATATGATCCATAACATTGAATATTTAAGGGCGATATTATTTAGCCGTCCAAGGGACGGGAGGTAGGTGCTTGTGTGATAAAAACAGTAGGTAGGTAGTTAAGGGTTTAAGTATGCGGATGTCATTTCAATCAATATGACAGTTTACTGTCAGTACTATATTTAAACACGTTTTAATTTGTTTATTTTTTATTTAACAATGAGGAGAAAATAAGTAAAAGTATTTGTGTCGAATAACATTTAGATGTTGATAATAACATTGATATAGTTTTCTCGATAAAATATTTTGCTACATCACTTTCGTATAGTTTCCCCGAGTCATCCCAGGTATGTTGATACGATTTTATTCAGCCGCGGAAATATGTTAAATTCATTCAATATAGAAATGGTGGAGTCTGGCGGTAAAATATCGTAGATCGGTTTTATAGTTCTAAATCCACTTTCTTATTAACTATAATGAAATTATGGTCACAACAAACAACACATTGAAGAGAAAGTTTATTGATACGTGATGTAGGTACTAATGTTTTACCAGTTTTCCTTACCTATAGTCCAATAAATGTTAATAAATATTTGTAATCATGACTATTCCAAACAAAATAAAAAAAGTTTTGTTTCTACGAATCATAGTATACAATTTCCACGATACGCAATACACATTCGCGTGATACTAGTTATAATCGGCATAGCATAAATCATGATTGAATAATATTCCATGTTAAAGTCCCGTGTGTCTCCCATGCCTACGAGTATGACCGACGACGCGGGCGGCGTGTCCGACATATGTTGATGGATTGTGTTAAGCTCTCAGCGGTAATCACTTTGTCAATCCGTTTGTGGTTTGGCATTTGAAATTTAGATATTTTAGTTGATACATCATGTTTAAGTCTTTTCATCGAGCAGTAATCGTTTTGTGTGGTGGATTTGTTTATTCCTTTCTAAATTAAGTAACAATATTAAATGTTTTTGTTTTCAGACAACTTTCATAATAACAGTAATCATTTACGAGTATTATGTGTGCATGTATTAGTCAGCGCCGCCCTTTGTCCGCACTTAGAATTCAAAGTTATTTGGTGAATAAATGACGGTATTCATAAATAAATTAATTAATAAATAAATATATTATGGGACAATCTTACATTGCATTCGCGTAATGTTACTGAAAATTGGCATGACATAAATCATGTTTGAATAAAATTGCATGTTAAAGTGTGTCACTAGTGACCGACAACGCAAGCCGCATGTCCGACATGTGTTGATGGATTGTGTTTAGCTCTCGGCGGTGATCGCGTTATGACAATCCGTTTGTGGTTTGACATTTGGATGTTTCAGTTTAGGCATCACATTTACATGCAGCATTTTCATGAAGTTTTTACAATATCATGTGAACGGCCGTGATGCACTTTGTTTCATCAGTTTTGTGTGTTAAGTTTGTTTAATCGCTCGTGGCGGACTTGTGTAGGAAATCGAGTAATAAAATTTTAGTTTCAACTTGCAAATATCTAATTAGAGGCCTAAAAAGTGTAACGTCAGCCGAAGCTGTCCCTTTTATACTCGGCTTAAAAAATAATAATAAAAAAACAGCGGCTTAGATTATGATTACCAAAGCATCTTTTTTAAGTAAATTTGTATTCGTACATGAGCCTCAAACATTGTTTTTTATTTAGTAAAAACTGCAGTAGTACTATGACAGGGCAAATATAGCCATGGAAAATTTATCGTGACTGTCACTGCCTTATTGCTTCTCCTAATAATTTAAACCCTTATTTGACCCAGATGGCAAAAACGCAATGGGTGGCATCACTCTTGGGGTCCTTGTCGCCGCCGCACTCGGCGCAGCATTAGCCATCGGCGGCATCGCATTTGCGGCACTCTGTGCCAGGCGACGGCGCGCCCGTCCCCCACACAAGCATCCACCGGGGGACATGCTGGAACTGACCGATGGTGGACGGCGATATGTGGTGGCGTACACCATCAAAACTTCGCCGGAGATGAAGACGCCGGAGCCGCAGCCTGACATATTGAATGCACCAGGTATTTATTCAATAGGTTGATTATTTTAGGAATTTGTTTAACTTGTGTGTCACACGGACATCACTGATAGCAGTTATACAAAAGTGCCTATGTATTGTGTTTATATTGTACACTGCTGTCAAAAGAACTTTCATGCAACTATTTTAAATCAAACAGGCACATTGATTTTAAATGGAGTCAATTAAAAACAATTTATCAGCAGGACATTTTGATCAAAAATAAATCTTTTAATTAAATGACTATCGTGATACTTTCATAATTATTCGGTAAATTCGACTGTAATTGTCGTCAATGATATCTAAAATCATAATAAATACCTTTCCGACTCTATTGTTTCCATGCTTATACTCATAGAACAATCTAACATCATATCTTTCTCCCTATAGATTGTGAAAACCAAAATGTCCCACAAACTGCCGAAGAAGCGGATGAGTGGCCTAGCATAAAAGAAGTCCGGGGTAAGAAATACTCAAGTAGTTCTATAACTTAGTCAAATTGCTCTGGGACTGGCTTGATATACTGACAGTTGATTTTGCACAATCAATTATTAGTTTTTTTTTATTATTAGAAAAAGCGACACATTTTATTTCTATGCGGGTGGGTGGGTCTCGGCTGAAACAAAGCGGTCAAGTTATTATTAAGGATGACTCACATTAGGAAGGGACGGGACGGGGCGGGACGATCTGTCCATATCTCAGAAAGAATCACATCCAAGCCTTTGGAGGTCACGTGACGTTTTTATAGAAACTGACAGATTGGCACGGCCCGGGCACGTCCCGGCTCGTTCTAGTGTTAGTCATCCTTTAGTATTTACGAGGTATTATTAGGCAGTGTATAGGAAAAATATTAGGCGGAGAGTGGATACATAAATCAAATGTGATATTCCGTGGGTACTTTTGTCGGGTATCTTTCTACTATTTTTGTGTCGTTAAACTTTGTAAGCTGACCTACTATAGGATACAGGTTACCTACTACAGGCTACAGCTTACCCATAGAAAGTAACGAATATACTAATCAGGCGTTAATAATGAATATTTTTGTAGGAGAGTGGACCAAAGCCGGTGCAGTCTTTTCAGCAGAAGACTTAGCTCTACTAGACAGCGCTGGACACCCACAGCAGGTAATTTAAGCTGAGCATAGATATATTAGACCCCGGCTTGGAAAACGCAGCGTAGGACGTCCACCCACAAGATGGACAGATAACCTTATGAAGGTCGCCGGGAGACGCTGGATGCAGGTCACTTCCAACCGTTACATATGGAGGTCCAAAGGGGAGGCCTATGTTCAGCAGTGGACGTCTTATGGCTGATATGATGATGATGATAGATATATTAACTTTTTACTAGCGAAACTTTCAAGTTAATGGGTGATATAAATACTTCTAATCGATAACTTGAAAGATTCGCTAGTAAAAAGTTTTAAAGTTTTTTTTTTATTTTTTTATTATAGTTTAAAAGTCTTCTTCTTCCTAGCATTTTCCCGGCTTATGCCACGGCTCAGGGAGCCTGGGGTCCGCTTTGGCAACTATATTTATAAATGTGTATAGCATATATAGTTTTAAAAGTATCAATATGAAAGCTTTTCGTTAAACAAAGTCTTCTGTGTATAATTATGAACTGTTTGTCAACAGCTTACACCAGGCAGCGATATGGTGCCAAGCAGTAGACAAGAAGACGTTCTAAACCAGAACCTAGCTCAATCGGCGTTAGTTAATAATTTTAGGTCTAATTTCGTAGTTCCTAACAGTCCTACCCTAGGGAGCCCCAACTTTGTGTGCCCTAACGGCAATATAGGATCCCCGTTTGGAAGCCAGTTGGCTCTGAGCGGACCGACTCTAAGCTCGAGTAGTTTAGCGACGTCAACTTTACATAGGAGTAAAGGTAAAGCGAGAAGAAGAGAGCATGTCTTAGCTGAGAATTTGCCAGGGCCTGAGAGTTGCGTGTAAAATATGATCATGCTGTGAAGCATGCATCGCAGCGGAACTTTTATAAATGTCAAATACGCGGCGCCATTTTCCAAAATGGCGGATGTTAACATTGTTAACTTGATAGATGATAGAAGAGCTGACGAAGCATGTTACTGTTCTGTAAATATATTCATCGATTCAACGGCAGCTCTTACGAATGAATCTGTAATTATGTTTGATATTCAACGATGTATTAAGCGATTGCGACGTTCGTGTTCATATTCGTGTGATGAACTTATACATAGAATATGTAGGTGCTTTGAGGTCATTCAGAAGGACTGACGACGAAAACTTTATTATGATTGTGTCCCTTAAAGCGAATAGAAAAAAATATTGATATGACATTGTCAGCCACCAGTGAATCGCAAGCCCGATATTGTTTTAATTATTTCTCAGCCGCTTGTAGATACTCCTGTCACACTGAAGACAATAATGTTCCGAAGAACTCTGAATATAGCCGGATGTATTACGTTTAAGAATAAGGGTGTTTATTGTTACATTTATTACATATATGTGAATGCGAACGTTAAGTCGAATTTCACGCGAATGTCCCTTACAAAATGTGATTTTTCTAATGCTTCTGAAAATGTATGATAAATTGATAATATTTCATGACTTGGTTAAGAAATTGGTTGTATTCTCTCGAGCTTTACGGATTTCATTGCAGTAGCTGCTATACAAGGCAAAATCATTTCGCAAACGACTCGTTGACTGCTAATTATACTGTTTTAAGCTTTTATAAGCCTAAACTCTTTTCGTGCAAATTAAAATAAGTTGACGGCCTAAGTATGGTCATCGGCCTTGAAAAATTAACGTTAGTTTATGGAAAATAATAGTAATTATTACTGATATGTTTTGTTCTATTAATAGTTAGATTTTAAGGTTATTTTTGTATATAATACAAGAAAATGTATATTTTCATAAAATTACGCTACCTATGTGTTTTATCTGGAAGATTCTTTTATTTTGTGAAGAAATTGTAATGTATCAAATATGTTAGATGCGGGCCTATACATTTGTGAGCCAAAGTAGATGATTAACAATAAATTGTTAGAGAAACTGTAAATAATAATTGACGCTTGTAGAAAATACTATTTATTTTAACAAACTCGGTTGTGTGAATGTAAATAACTAATAGAAAAATATAACATATATAACGTTAAACATAAGATACGTAGGGCTATAGCTGTCAATTTATTTACAAAAAAAATGTAAATTACCGACGCTGTGTAAATTAGAATTACTTTTGTAATTATAATATTTGTAATCGTTCCATTTTACGTTAATTCTATTACATAGTTTAACATTGAAACTGACTTTATATGGATATGTTGTAGTGGTCGATTACAATGATGTGGTCCTAATTATATGTTCTGGCATTTTTGTATAAATAAATAACAATTTATAAGTGTTGTTGTTTTAATACTTGTTGTTCTAATGATTTTGATGAAATTGATATAATTCACAAGCATCCTACTCCCATAGTATATTATCTACCGCAAAAGTTTGTATGTAACAGGTGGCATCAGATATATCAGAGCAGCCATGGCGCTCACAAATATCTGAACACGACTCTAATGAGTACATATTCAGATATTTTTAGGGTTCCGTAAAAAACGGAGCCCTTATAGGATCACTTTGTTATTCGTCCGTCCGTCTGTCTGTCAAGACCCTTTATCTCGGGTACGCGTAAATGTAGCAAGTCCACATTAATACCACATGCACAGGTCTGCGGTCCCTTGAAGCTGTGAAAAAACCAAATCTCTACGTCCACGCAATCATCGGCTTAGCAGTAGGGTCACTACCACTACTACTACTACTACTACGCCAACCGGTCGTCAAATTATATGACGTGATTAAAAAGGGGCAATAGGTACCAGTGGAAATGTAAAAACATTCTGTGGGCAAGCCGGAGGTGATTTCGCCTACTTTCTCTTTGAGTCATTAAGAAACAATAAGGTAGATTTTCTCACGGAAGGGACGCCGGCAGGAATCGAGCTCTATTAACATCCCGCCAGAGATACAAAAAATCTTCTAGTATAAATAAACGGGTAAAAATATTAAATTAAATATACATATCTGAAAAGTAAAGATAATGCATTTACAGTTTCAACCGCCGTTTTAATTATACGGCTTAATTCACGAAGCCCGCTCCCATACTTTTTTATTCACTTACTCGGCTCTTCGTGTGTAAGTACGGGTAAGGAGATTACACCACCGGCATAGCTATTATTGCTACATGCACGCCTGGGAGATAAGTACTGAGAATATATTGACTTATTAAATAAAATAGCAAAGCAGAACAAAATTGTCAAAAAATGTGGATCACAATGACATTAGCGAACTTGAATTGATAATGATACAAACGTTAAATGTTTCGTACGAAAAAGAGCTTACTGAAGTTAGCATTAAGTGTCAAATTCATACACTTTAAAAGTTTATAGGCTGTTTGGCACTAAACGAAACGTCACGTTTTAAGCAAGACTATATGAAAAAGAGTCGCAACTGCTGCACTTTTACGACGTCATTTTTTCGGCTGATTGGGTATCCAGGGCCTATACCACGAAAATCGAACGATTGCGGATTTGTATCTCCATCTCTCTCACACTTGCTTATTGGAGTGACAAAGAGGTACTCCCGTCAATGCCAATTTTCGATGTTCGTGGTAGGCGTGCTGTTCTTTTATCCTATATCGGAGTGAGAATAAGTAGATGAGATTTGTATGGATAGGATAGTAGTACTGTTGTGGTATATATCACAGTCATCCAAGAGACACAAAAAACAAAGAGAGAATAGTACATTACATACCAAGGCCGTTTAAGTGGGAAATGCCTCGGACTCTATGTAATTGTCGGCCGAGGCGAAGCCGAGGTCGACTAACATGTGATCCGAGGCTTTCCCATTTACCGGCCGAGGTTTGTATACTATTTTTCAGCCCGACGGAGCCGGGAGGCGGCTATTTAGTTTTGCGTAAAGTGGCGCTTACCGGCCGGAGGACTGAAACATATCTTAAAGCTACTATTCGATTTGAGTTAAAAACCATGTATTATCATTTATCACGCTAGTCACGTAATCCATCCTAGCCGTATGACGAATAACTACCGGAGTGAGACTCCTGGGCTTTAGGTTTTAACTATGCTCAGTTGTATGGCAGCGACTCAGTTTAGGTAGTCAACTGCACCGCGTTAAGATGTCACGGTAAGGCCCCTGTGCTCGATGACAAAATCGGTTGAGAATGGTCCCGTCTTGGAATCCTGGGATCGTTCGGCCAATTCACCCAATGTAAATGGTGGCAAGCACACCGAACTCACTGTGTAGGTACAGTCAACCAATTGGAACCTTAGGCCTAGATTTCTTACAATCTGATTTAAAGCGTCACTATGACATAGTCCTACATTGGCCTACACTGTCACTACCTGCACTAAACTTTTCACTTTGGACTATCCATGCCGGTGGCACCGCCCAGCCACCATCTCGATCCACTTAATCGGCTCTTCATGTGCTAGTTCGAGTGATTACACCGCACCATCGGTAATATTGCTTCTTGCACGCGAGTATGGTAAGTATCTATATGTTTGAGACCTGCTAGTGTAGTATGGTCAGATTTAGTTTTCACTGTGACTATCGCGTTCCAAGTAGTACGAAAGTGACGCATGACGCCATAGATGATAAAAAGAATAAAGGATGGTATGCTTGTCATTTGTCATTGATGGTAGTCATTTACGGTGGGCGCCTTTTATTTTTTATACTACGACGGTGACAAACAAGCATACGGCCCGCCTGATGGTAAGCGGTCTATGGACACCTGCAACTCCAGGAGTGTTACATGCGCATTGCCGACCCTTTAAAAAAGGAGGATTCGCCTTGTTTACAGCTAATGGGGGCAAGCTTTGCTCTGTGGTTCCCCAGCTGTCAACACAGTGAATCCTCTTGGAGCTCTGGCGACCTTACTCACCAACAGAAACACAACACTGTGAGTAGGGTATAGTGTTATTAAACTGCGGTTTTCTGTAAGATGACTTCTGAGCTTTAGCAGGCAATTTTGTATGTATTATTGTGCATCTGAATCTATCGCATAAGTACGTACCTACCTACAAAACCCACCTAACCTACCTAAACCTACCTACCTAAAGTCTTCTTTCAGCATAATATCCTATCTTTGATATTTAAGGTACTTTTACCCCATGTGGCATCGCCGTGGGACAGCCTGTATACCGGCCTCTTAAGCATATCTTTTCATATTTTTAAGGCCGATAACGATATATTCTCGTATCGTCAAGGGAGTATATGCGTATACTTGCAAACTCAAAAATGGCTACGGTTTTAAAATGTTGTGTCTCTGTTTTCACTCGTGAAATATTCATATATAAATGACCTCTTTTGCTTTTAATCGTCTTGCTAAGTTTCCTAGATTTTGTTAGCACAGACTGTGAAAGTGATATAAACGTCATTTAAGAAGTTTGACGTTTAAAATAACACTTTTGCATTTGACAGTTCCTTTGCTTGTAAGAGAAAACGTGGTTTGACTCTACGTCATAATTACTTATATATATCAACATGTTTTTTTTTTAAATAGCCTCTCAGTGTGCCTACTGCTGGGCAAAGGCCTCTCCCTTGGATCTCCATAACTCCCTCTATTTTGCTTTATCATGCCAGTTGGTAAGGAAGGCGTCCAAGTCGTCTCGCCATCTCCGCCTGGGCCTGCCTCGTCCACGCCTACCTTGCGACATCCACTTGGTAGCTATATTAGCCCACCTATCCGGATGCATGCGATAGACGTGGCCGGCCCAGTCCCATTTTAGCCTGGCAGTCTTCTCGCCTACATCAGCTATGCATGTTTTAGAGCGCAGCGTAGTGTTTCGGATGCGATCCATCCTTGAGACACCTAACATGCTGCGCTCCATTGCTCGTTGGCAAACCTTCAGTTTGGACTTCTGACCTTCTGTGAGCGCCCATGTTTGGGCACCGTAGGTTAGGACAGGCAGAATACACATGTCAACGAGTTTGCGCTTGAGTGACAAAGGAAGGCTTCCCTTCATTAGCTCTTTCATGGACCAGAAGCTCTTCCAGGCGTTTTGAACACGGCGCTCAACTTCCGCTTTGCTTTTTGCTGAAAGAGACTATCTGGCCATTTTTATTTTGTTTTTTTTTTTTTTAATGTTGATATTAACTTCTTTTTTTCGAATGTGGAATATACCACAGATTTCTAACAGCTGGTCCAACGTGCTTCCAATTAGAAGGTCGTCGGGTGTAATTGGAAGCACGTTAGACCGGCAATCCAGAGGCAGTGGGTTCGAATCCCATGATTACCAGAGTCATTCGCAGTTGATTTTTTCTATTGTATGGACATCTGTTACAAATCTGTGGCTCAACCATCCTCAGCATATAGAGCAAATTACATTAATCCAAAGGACATAATTATGATGTTAGTATTAGGTACCGAATAATAAAGTTGTGGAAAGATTATTTTGCCTATATCGCCCGGTTAGCTGCTTCTTCAGACTGTACAGTCGCCACACAGCTGTGAATACAGCCAAAGTGTCAAATATACGTTATGTATACAGGACAACGTCTCAGCATTGCGATACAACGAGGAAATGCTGCCAGCATCCTAGGTACAATGCCTCAAGGACCTATTTAAGATTTAAGGTAGGTAGAGGTAGGTAGTTAGGTAAGTTACACTTACTGTAAGTACGAGTATATAATATTTCGAAAATAAATGTTTTAATTCAGGACTTTATTGCCTTAGCATTAAGGTCTTGTTAACATATTTTTGCCACTTTGAATGTATTCATAGCTGCGTGGCTGACTGTACCTACTTAAAACGATTACTCGAATTACTGTCACTCTCTATTCAGTATAATTAAGATTTGCGCTTAAACATTGGGTGGAAGATTTTCTAAAAGCGTTCTGCGTAAAAAAGATACCTTTACAAATTAGACGCGTTGTAAAGAAACGGCGACACTAATTGCTTCTAAATTGTCCTATAAATTGCGTTGAACAAGGCTCGTACGCTACGCAACAATTGTTTGCTAAGCGCCGTGCTGAGCCCCGGTCACAGATCACCAGCTGTTACTGGATAGAGTATAACCTTTCGAATGCGCCTGTCAAATATTTGCTATTAAATAATTAACCTTGAAATTTTATATCTTTTCTGCTCTCAAGCATACCAAATGTTAGTATATTATGGCATTATGTATTGCCATACCTGTCACTAGGTGGCGTTGTTTTACTCGCTGCTGCATTCACTTTATTTGATTATTAGGCCTTGCTCAAACGCTGCGACGGTGGCCAACAAATGGTCTCGCCGGAAGATCAGCGTTGGCTTTAAGGTCAACATTATGCTGAAGCGAAACAAAATTATAATAATTTTATAATATGTAAAAATCAATTGTACATTGCGACACAAGTTCGAAAAGGAGGAAAAACGCAATGAGTGGCGATAGAATAAAACACAACCTCAGACTGTTTTAAATTGCCTCGAGTTGCGAATTAACTATTCGCACGTCTATTTATTTACTAGCTATTTACTCATTTACAGCTACTTGTTACGTGTAGATATAGTTAACGCCAATGTGACAAAGTGACAAATCCATACCAAGTTCATATTTAAATTATAACGACTATAAGAGGTGACATTGAAATATATTTTGGGTGGCAATAGAGCACAGTTTTCACAGCTACATGTTTTTTTGTTTTTAATTTACTCACGGCTTAATGAATTCCTAAGTTTAAACGATGACATTTTTCACAACGTTTACTTCGTTTGAGTTTAAGTTTAAACTAGTTTTCCAATGCTACTTAAAATCACATTTATTAACACCTGATAGAACTGTGAACCTCTTAATGCCAAAAACAATTTATAAGATTTTAAAATTTAATACACGTTTCATTTTATTGTAACACCAAAGCTTTCAGTAAAATGAAGAAAAAAGAAACTTGAATGAGGATTACCGCGAGTCGGTTTTCCGCTGGGGGCGCTAGTGGAACGTGGGTCCTGCGGAAACATTTCAAACGTCACTTTGACATTTCTCTCATACTGACACAAGACCCACGCATGAGTGTCGCTGCCTAGTAAGCCACAATATGGTAGCTCCCATTAAGTTGAAATCCAATTAGTTTTAAGCGGGCCTCATCCTACACATATTAATATACTTAGACCGGGTTACTCACGTCTATAAAGTCGAAAAGAGTGTGCGCAGAGCAATCGCGGCAAGCGCTTCTCACTCATGATTATGGGGCGCGGACCGTCCCGAAACATATCGAGCTATTTTCGACTTTATAGACGTGGGTAACCCGGTCTAAGTATATTAATATGTCTAATACTCACGGGAGTTTTCTATTTAAAATCATCCTACACAATTTTGACATTTCATTGGCTTATTCCTGACTCCTTTTATTGAGTTCGGGTAGTGGGCGGTAAATGCGGTATTGCTCTAAACCAGCAACAAAGCACCTACCAAGGATCATAAAATCATAATTATAACGTTTGTCACCTAAAATGTCAACTTAATCGTCTCATGCGTGGGTCTTGCCCACGCATGAGTGTCGCTGCCTAGTGAGCCATAATATGGTAGCTCCCATTAAGTTGAAATCCAATTAGTTTTAAGCGGGCATCATCCTACAAAATTTTGACATTTCATTGGCTTATTCCTGACTCCTTTTATTGAGTTCGGGTAGTGGGCGGTAAATGCGGTATGGCTCTAAACCAGCAACAAAGCACATACCAAGGATCATAAAATCATAATTATAACGTTTGTCACCTAAAATGTCAACTTAATCGCTTGTCGATAAGGCGCTAATGCCAAAAAGATTCATTTAGAAATAACCCTTAACAATAATTTACAAAGTAGTACCTATATTTTACTAAACTCAACCACAAATGTGATCATCCTTATTGGTTGTTGTTAGGTTTATTTCTAAATGATTTATTATGACATTTTTACTATAGCGTTCAGAATTGCATGGGCAATTTATGAATGAATTCATTCATTATTATTATTATTTGTATGTCTTTCCCATCACGGAACAATGGTGTTCCGGACCTTTGGGAGGCGTGCGCGGAGCCGAAGCCAACACGCAGAGGCCCTTTCGACAATTTAATGAAATGTAAGGGGTACACCGAGCGGATGTTGCACCTGCCCGAGTCATGGGACGCACGCAGAGGCAGCACCCGCCAGGGTGTATAGACTATTGAGATTTAATGGAATCTAACATATGCTGGACTATTAGGTGAAAGCGGTGGACTAAATACTGGGTTATGGAGAATAAAATCGGACGTCTGCCTAACAAAACGGTAATCAATTTTATTTCCGGCAGACGGTGACTCGCCCACATAAGATGGGCCCCCACAAAAAGCGACATCTAAGATGGCTCGAGGGCAACACCGGTATGAGGGCTGGGGGTAGAGAGGTGTCACTGGACTTTAAACATATAGCCAACTCGCCACTTAGGTTTCCACATCTACCCTCGAGAACACAGCTCTCGCGACCCCACTCTGGACGGCCGGTTAAGGCAAGCCAGAGGCGGAGGACTTGGTCGGACGACGGAGTCCCCCAGGAGCGCTCAGGTACGTGGGGTCGCTACTCCCCAACAGCTCGCCACAAGCTGCCCTGCGTTGACTGATTGCACCGGTGGAAACCAGTGGGCGATGGGGTCGTCACATCCCTACGCCTTTTATTATTATTATTATTATTTATTTATAACCAAGAACGGTTTACACCAATTACACTTGTTATTCTACAACATTATTATTGTTACAGTCTGTTAGGTACATAAGATGATTACTTATTGTAATTAGGTACACATTCACCCAAATCATTCATTCATACTCTCTCGCAGTAAGCAAGGCACCTGGATGTAAGTTTGGACCAACAGTCTGTGAATATGTCCACATCTATGCCATTACGCAGAAGCCCATTCATCGAGTTGAGCATATCACATAGTGGAGAGTGGCGGCGAGCTGAGGTCGCGCGTGGCCCGGATCCATCCGACAGTTGTAGGTACGGGCGCCGGCGTGACTTGTTCGGAGGAACAATGATGTTGTTGAGGGCGTTGTGCAGTTCTATGCTATTTATTTTATTTCGTAGCACCTTACACGTCGTCATCAACCGCTCATTGCTCCTTCGCACTTCGAGAGAATTAAACCCTAGGCAGCCAAGTAGAAACTGGGTTGGGTACATAAAGGGATAGTATCCATAAAGTTTTTTATATAAAAAGCGCAAAAATGCTTTTTGCACCTTTTCAAGCATAAGTTTGTACTTGGCTTCGCTAGGGCTCCAAACAGAAGCACTCGCTTCAAGTTTGCTCCTAACCAGCGCGTTATAGAGCAGTTTGATGGTGCCAGGATTGCGAAAGTCCTTGACATTTCTCGTCATAAATCCAAGTCTTCGATACGACTCCTTAGCGAGGGTAAGGATATGGTCATGGAAGGTCAACTCGCGATCAAACTTCACTCCAAGGTCTTTGACTGTAGCTACACGATTTATGGGTAGTCCTTCCATCGTGTAGCTATAGTCAATGGGACATTGTCGTCTCGTATATGTCATTACTTGACATTTGCTGCTATTGAAGTGGAGTTTGTTCACGATGCTCCAACGATGTACCCGGTCTAAGTCCTGTTGAAGTGCTAGGGAATCGGATTCCCTCTCTATACCCATTACCAGTTTCAGGTCATCTGCGTAGAGTAGGCATTTTGCGTGCTGAAGGTCTTTTACCAGGTCGTTGACCATGATCAAGAACAGCAATGGCCCCAAGCTCGATCCCTGACTAACCCCCGAACGGGTGTGGTAGGTAGAGGAAATAAAAGACCCGAATTTAACAAACTGTGTCCTATCCTTGAGGTAGTTGGCAAAAAAATTCAGTAATTCTGAGTTAAAACCTAGGTCACTCAGCTTGAGTTTTCATAAACTGCCCATGCAATTCTGAACGCGTGTGTACCTAGCGATAAAGTGATACCTTTTAGTAAAAACGATCACAAATGTGACGAAAAGTTTTGAGCAGCCTATTAGGAGGTAATCTGTGTCCCCTACATTAAGCGACAACAAATAGGTTTAACGATTTATAAAATACATTATGAGACACAAGGTACTTCAAATTTTATAAAATACTTCAAAACAGAGAAATAATAATATTGATTTAACTCAATTTGCTTGGCTGCAGAAACTCATATTCTAAACGAAGATAAATAAAAAGAAAACAAAAAGGCAAGAAACAAGACCAAATTAGGAAGAGTAAAAATTTAATTGGCACTTATTGCATAACGAAACCCTGTCATCGTTTGTTGAACAAACGATGACAGGGTTTCAGGGCTTTTTATTTATCTTCGTTTAGAATATGAGTTTCTGCAGCCAAGCAAATTGAGTTAAATCAATATTATTATTTCTCTGTTTTGAAGTATTTTATAAAATTTGAAGTACCTTGTGTCTCATAATGTATTTTATAAATCGTTAAACCAATAAATATTGCTGATACCGACTCTATATGTACAAGTATACAGGACGTCCCAAAACTATGGGACATGAAGAGAAAGTACGTAGGTACCTACCTTAAATATCGTCTATAGGATATTTTGCTAAAAGAAGACTATGTCTTTTTTAAAAGTTTGTAATACTGCTTTTAAAGATACCTACTATTTACTTGCTTAAATGTATTAAATGTGAAAAATAAATCAGCCCTCTTTTTATGAGGCCAATCGAAAGAATGGACAAAAAATAATTATTCTTTTTAAGTAGGATAGTAGTTTAAAAGAGAGGACTAAAGTGAAATTAATCTTTTCATTCAAAGTAAAAACCTACGAAACTGCCGTAGTCAATTTTTTTTTAATATCTTTGAATGCAGTACCTGATTACTAACTTTTAAAAATAACATAAAGTCATTTAAGGTACTTTCCCTTCATGTCCTATAGTCTTGGAACGCCCTGTATATAATTATATAGGTACCCTATCCCATTATAATGTTTTGGTTTAAATCTGAAGTTGTCTTAGTTCTTATATTCAAGATAATACAATTTCTTAAAATGTTACTTTATACGATGGATATCCTTCAATTACTACCAACAAACAAAATACCATCGTCTCAACCAAAATTTAGGTATCTTATTCTTATAACAGTATTCATAACTTTAAAAATATTAAATTATCAGAAATAGATAACTTAAGCAAATAGTGGGTAACCTAAACTATTTGCCACTGATCCAATCAATCGGACTTCAAAATATTCTTATCCCCAGTACCTTTCAGCATTAATGTTACAAATACCTATATTTACAATTTTAAAAATAAATAGGTATCTACAAAACCAAGCCTGACCCGATTATCCAATTTGTAGAGGACATACCAAAAATATTCCAATCAATTCTCTTCTTCGTGCCAACAATACGATCCAAATTAGGTTCACGGTACAAAACTGATATATTTCTTATTGGATTTCACATACACGATGTAACCAACATGGTCACAAAACACTTCATTATTTTACCCTTGCGGTTTGGAAATATTAACCCGTATCCATATTTGGATTAGTTAATGCAATTCACTCGTTAGGGCCGGATTTGTGTCCGTGTACACGTATTTATTATATACGTACTGCCAGGTTTATGTTTAGGTAAATGGATATTTGGATGCTGATTTACTCTCCGGGCCCTTATACTTAATTATTGTGTTAAGGCTCGGCAGCCCACAGCTACTTGCACGCGCAAACGTGTGTGCAAAATTTTGCGCAAAAACGGTACGGCGTCCACATGACAGAAACTTGCATGTGCAAATGGTTTGTGAAAAAACTGGCCGATGAACGTTTTGTGCAAGCCATTTGGACGTTTTGCCGTCTTCACGCACATGCTTATTTGTGCCAATTAGCATTTTGTGAGATAAGTAAACCGCTTTTCCGTCTTAACGTACATGATTGCTTGTGCAAATTGGAATTTGCGCAAGTATGATTGAGCATATAGCTGGACTTTATCTGAGTAAATAGAAATCGCAGGGTGATATTAATGTTATTCCTGTAGGTGCACAAAATTTCTAAGCACAATGCTATGGTATTTTCGGCAGAAATTAATAACTTTAAAATGGGATAATGAAGCAAATAACACAATTTTCTGCAAGTAAGTAGATAATATTTTTTTCGTCTTCGGCATTAACGCTTGAATAACGCTCTTTACGCTCAGGATTTTATTGTAGAATCCATCGCTCCATTCGGAATTCAATGTACAATAAAATATATATTTTCGATCTCTTGTAACACAATCTTTTATTTTATACCACGTTAGTAGTAAATAAGTATACTGCCTGCCTGATAATAAACGGTCATCGGTAGCATATAGACGAATCCAACCAACTCTACTCAGATTAATATCCAATCTTGCATCATTTTGTTAACTGACTAGTAAGTTTAATTCCTACGACGTGCTGTAATTTTCAGTACGTTCACAAAAACACATCTCCAGATTTTAATTAACTAATATGGAAAACAGTGTGGTTATCGGTAACCAAATTCCAAGCACGGGCTTACTTACGGGAGATAACTATTATTATTCAATTTTAGACTCTATCCCCTAAACATAAAATCCTAAAGTTGATATATTACATAAGATTGATAGAGGGGAGAATATCAGTAGCAGAATTTCAACTCTAAAATTTTAACGTATCCAAATGAGTTTGGAATCAAATTGACTCATGCTTACCCGCTTTTACTGTCGCCATATGGAATGCTTGGAAGGGATAGATACGTTTAATCAGATTGAACTTGAATTACATAAAGACACTTTGGATGAAGGTTTAGAGCCTAAAGGAGTTTACAAGTATAACACGTAAATAATCGTCAAGAATACTCCATAACTTCGTAATTGCTTTTTACCTCAATAGGCGCATGCTTTTAGTCAGATTGTTTGTTTATTTTGTTAATGAACTTTCGCGCTTCGGAACTTTTTGGTTTCTCGAATGCTAAATAGCTTCGAGTTATCATTGATTTACTTTGGGTTGGAGCATAGTAGATACCAAGGGTTGTTTAATTTTTTTTATTTATTTACGGTTTTTTTATGTTTCAACTTGAATTTAAAAAAAGTGGAAGTGGTAAGGCATATATTTTTTTTGCTATGTGTAAATATTTAAATAAATCATCAAAACAATGTAAATACTAACAACGAAAATAATCTTACTTTGCTATTCCACCACACGAGCTAGTCAATTAGTGCCAACCCGTTATACCTACTTGCGTACTTTTTGCATGCAATTAATGTTCCCTACCTCCCGCCCCAGAAAATAAATACGCAAATAAATATAACAAACCACCACCACCAATAACATAATGTTCGACACGTGTTTCGCCTCTCTACGAGGCATCCTCAGGAGATGCAGGAGATCTTGTCGTGCTGGCGTCCGACAAGTGAATGACATGCTCAGACTGGTCGGCCATATTTATAACCTGGCCTCCCCCCCTACCCCGGAAGTGACATACAAATATTCGCCATAATGGTGATGACGCAACACTCAACTGTTTGTTAATAAAAAATCTCTAACTTGAGGTGGCATCTGGGCTGCGTACTTATGAGCCCGGCTACCATCTTTATGTATAAGGGTGAAAAATGAGATATTACACTCAATATTAATTTATTTGAGTCGGGGTTGATTAGGGTGTATACAGGAAAAGTCACACGGCGATTTATAGAATTTGATTTATTATCGCAATAAGAGGCCTAACTACGAGTTCACGATTCCGTCTAAAGGTAGCTTTAGGATCTAGGACAAACCTCAAAACCTAGATCGAACCGGGCCTAGCTTGAATCTCTTGAACTAAGCTAGCTTCTAAGATACGATAACCATTATTAGTCAATACAACTTAATAAATAGAATCTCCAAGACAATATACAGATGTTTGTGGGGAACACACAATCTAAAATAAATGTATTGGCAGATGTCATGTTATGAGCAATACATTGTCCATATTGAATTAAATGATTTGTTTTTATTCTTATTTCATAAATCTGGGAATCGAACCCATAACAACAAGCAAGGTTTCACTTCTGTTAAATACAACGAGAGTCGAACTCGTTTAAGTTATTCTACAATTAAACATGTGTTTAATTGTAGTTTAATCCAACAATTACAAGACAGATTTCACACAGTGAAACACTATTTACAAGCGTCGTCAAAAATAACAGAACTCGTCAACACAATGCATTACAACATAAGAGTTCAACTAAAGAGGGATATATTTAAATTTCATTAATGAGGGGCACACGAATGAATATAACTCGTAATATTCTTCACAAACTTAATAATACCAGATTATAGGGTTTATCCAGGGCACGGGAGTCGAACCCGTGTTCTACATTTAATAACAAAATACTTAACTGGATCAAGCTGCTGGACTCTGGCACTGACTTTAATATATTCTTTATTTAGTTTAAACAATAAAATGTAAATTGACAATCGTAATCTTCCCGTCGTTGTCGCTGCCTTCCCGTCCTCGAACCAAGTGTTTCGCTTTACCGTCGCTACTCCTCAAACCTTCATATAACTGCATTTTATTTTTACTTAAAGCTAATATATACTTTATTACAATAATTATAAAGAACATTTTATCAGGCCGCGCGTTGCGTTCGCGTTGTCAATTTCCATCCCTTCTTCAAGCCAATGCGGTGGATGTCGTGAGGCTATCTCCCTCCTATGCACGACAGGATCTGCTAACTGCTGTTGCCCTCTCTCTCTCTCCCGAAGGGTCATCGTAGCGTCTATAGCCAGACGCAATGGTGTCCAGTTAGGGGTTCAACATGTGGCCTGCAAATGTGTCAGCCTCCTGGAATTTTACAATAACACCAAGCAGTCTCTTTGCTTTATAGTGGCTTTTCAAGCCTGAAGGATAAGGTCCAAGTTCAGTTAACAAATGTTTTGTGCGCTAGCCAAGTTAATTTGTCTTTTTTACTTTCTAAACTACTGTAGATTTACGATACCATTTCTTATAACTGGCCCTAAACAGAAAATAAACTCAAACTTATTTTAACGCTCTTTTGTTTAATTGTTACCTTTGTACAATCCTTAAAATATTTGTTTCCTTCAATTTTAACACTCTTTGTCTTGGTGCTTTTGAAAATAGCGAGTAAATTTTGGATGCGCTGCTTAATTACACCTACCGTATGTGGACTTGAGTTGCCATCTCACCCCCCTCTCTGTAGATAGTTAAAATGTAACCTATATTTTAGCTCTCTACACACTCTAGGGACATCGAAACTTTCAGGAACTTGTATATTGTTCCTCTTTTTTTTCTGTGAAGAACAATAAGTATGGCGCAATTATATCTCCGCTCAAAACGTGTACCAAAAAAAATTGCTGCTGGTTAGTGGTGTCGATCCACTTTACTATGGTATTAGATTGTTTAACTCAGTAACTGTGGTTTAAATAAGCAATGTGTGTATATTTTACTGATTAACTAGAAGAAAATATTATTTAATTGGCATAAAAGGTGGAACACTTTTTAAATAACCTTTATTCGGCGTTAACAGTCTATTTATTTGTATGCCGATGCTCCATTGACAAAATTTCTATAAAAACAAGACTAAACCTCACTTGAACTCAAGCGCCTTTTGTCAATCCGAAGTGGGCCTTAAACTAATGCAATTTTATTGCAGGCACTTCCCCGTCGTGGGAATTATCTCACTGTTACTGACAAACAGATGTTCCTCGAGCAAAAATGTAAATTTATTTATTTATTTGTAATCAGTATTACAAGATTGTTAATTTGAATATACACATATTTAATTACATAATTATTCACCGTGGTTTTGTTTTATTTTAAACTAGTTTAAAAACCAACTGAATATTGATATAGCAATAGGTACTCCTTCATCATATCAACTTTCATTCGCAACGAAAGTGCTCCGGAACACACTCGCAACGAAATCAGTAGATAACTCTCGTCAACCAACGCATAATTACGATTTGACATCGGGATAATATTGGTCTAGATAAGTAATGGCACATAGTTGTATGAAAAAGTAATTTGAATAATTTGTGACGCACAGCATAATAGCCGGTCTTATGTGATTTCGCCGCACAGTTTTCAGCGGGCTTCATAACAAAGGTAGTGATAAATATTAGTGACACACAGCATAACAGCCGGTCTTATGTGATTTCGCCGCACAGTTTTCACCGGGCTTAATAACAAAGGTAGAGATAAATATAAGTGACGCACAGCATAACAGCCGGTATTATGTGATTTCGCCGCACAGTTTTCACCGGGCTTAATAACAAAAGTAGAGATAAATATTAGTGACGCACAGCATAATAGCCGGTCTTATGTGATTTTGCCGCACAGTTTTCACCGGGCTTAATAACAAAGTTAGAGATAAATATTAGTGACGCACAGCATAACAGCCGGTCTTATGTGATTTTGCCGCACAGTTTTCACCGGGCTTAATAACAAAGTTAGAGATAAATATTAGTGACGCACAGCATAACAGCCGGTCTTATGTGGTTGGGTATTACCGCACAGCTCTCGCCGGGTTTTAAATAAGTACTGCCGCACAGTTAGCTAAATAACCGGGCTTCAACCTGATATAATAATTTAGATCAATTCTGACGCACAGCGCTACAGCCGGTCTTGATTGATACGCCGCACAGCTCTGGCCGGGCTTTAAATAAGTACTGCCGCACAGTTAGGTAAATAACCGGGCTTCAACCTGATAAAATAATAGATTAAATCAATTCTGACGCACAGCGCTACAGCCGGTCTTGATTGATACGCCGCACAGCTCTGGCCGGGCTTTAAATAAGTACTGCCGCACAGTTAGGTAAATAACCGGGCTTCAACCTGATAAAATAATAGATTAAATCAATTCTGACGCACAGCGCTACAGCCGGTCTTGATTGATACGCCGCACAGCTCTGGCCGGGCTTTAAATTAGTACTGCCGCACAGTTAGGTAAATAACCGGGCTTCAACCTGATAAAATAATAGATTAAATCAATTCTGACGCACAGCTCTACAGCCGGTCTTGATTGATAAGTGAATATTATATGTTTTGCGTAAAGCAATAATACCTACCATAAAATTGCTTAATTAACGAAGTATCAAGAGTTTGTATAACAGTAAGAATTATGTTTAGTAATTTTATTAGCAAATAGTCTTAACCCTTTTCACATTTCAGGACATAGTCAATTACTTTATGGAATAAATATTTCTTTTTTTTTTCTTAAACGCAACCAAGTCTCTTGATCATTAGTCCTTCTTATAACACGTATCGTGCACATTCTAAAGTTCATAATTCATTCATCACCTCATCATGATCTATTCAATAGTCTGGCCAGACTGTCATTCATTACATCCCTTAAATTCATACAACTCACATGAAACTCATTCATCACTTCACGTCCCTTTTTATGATATCTAAGTCACACACTATAAATGATTAAGAGACCTTTACTTTACTTTTACTTTCATAAGTATTTTACTGTCATGTAAAATACTCTGAATTGACCGACGGGCATATTATTCAATGCAATAGATCAACGCTATTTAAAAATTATATCGTGATCGATACTTCAGTATTTAATTTAATTTATAGTACTCGTGTACTCAAATCTACCCGCTGTTTAATTAATTACCTTTACATTCAACACATATATAATTATGTACTTGGATAGCCTTCATTCGAAATTATGATGGGTTTTGGACAGGGCTTATACGATTGACCGCTAGTTCACTCATAGTCCCACTGACGCCGTAAGCTCCCCAATTCATCTAGTTCTATGATAATTTCGCCTTTTTATTTCGATAAATTCATTCGACCGTGTCACGTTAGGTTGTGGTGACATGTTTAATACAACTAAATATCCATCTTACCGAACACTTGACAGCGTAAAACAAGTAAGAGTAAGTATTTACCACGTTTAATACAATTCAAACGTCACTAGTAATTATTATAACCCACTATGTCGTGATATTAATATTTTTAAAGAAATCTCTACAATTAAGATGCTAAAAAAAATGCTTCCGTCAATCCGATATTATATAAGATTTTAAATTCGAAAAATATGTACTAGTCTGAATAACAAAACACAAATTATACTTGGCCAACGCACACACATGCACACAATAAAATCAATAAAAAAGAGTACGTACACTGTCTTGGAATTTCTACATATCGAATAATATTTAAAGGTATCATCGTTCAGTTGATTAACTAAAGTGTATAAACACCCCTCTCAGACTCTTAAATTAAGCATTGGTATCTAAACCTTGGCTTAGGATTACAAAAATGTAATCTCTATTTTTGTCAGTAGTAAAATACCCCTCTCAGACTTTTCGACTCAGCATAGAAATGTAAACTTTATCAAAATGTATAAGTAAACATCAAAGTAATTCTCCTTTTCTCAAGTATAACATATAGTCGTGATCGTCAAATTTAATATAATATTCCTACGTTGTGTTTATTTTTTTGAATTACAAAATTAGGTCCTTATTCTAGCAGTGTCTTATTTATTTTTGTCATATAATACAGACACAAAGACTAGATCCTGGTCACGCGGCGCCACGTGAGGTGGCATCTGGGCTGCGTACTTATGAGCCCGGCTACCATCTTTATGTATAAGGGTGAAAAATGAGATATTACACTCAATATTAATTTATTTGAGTCGGGGTTGATTAGGGTGTATACAGGAAAAGTCACACGGCGATTTATAGAATTTGATTTATTATCGCAATAAGAGGCCTAACTACGAGTTCACGATTCCGTCTAAAGGTAGCTTTAGGATCTAGGACAAACCTCAAAACCTAGATCGAACCGGGCCTAGCTTGAATCTCTTGAACTAAGCTAGCTTCTAAGATACGATAACCATTATTAGTCAATACAACTTAATAAATAGAATCTCCAAGACAATATACAGATGTTTGTGGGGAACACACAATCTAAAATAAATGTATTGGCAGATGTCATGTTATGAGCAATACATTGTCCATATTGAATTAAATGATTTGTTTTTATTCTTATTTCATAAATCTGGGAATCGAACCCATAACAACAAGCAAGGTTTCACTTCTGTTAAATACAACGAGAGTCGAACTCGTTTAAGTTATTCTACAATTAAACATGTGTTTAATTGTAGTTTAATCCAACAATTACAAGACAGATTTCACACAGTGAAACACTATTTACAAGCGTCGTCAAAAATAACAGAACTCGTCAACACAATGCATTACAACATAAGAGTTCAACTAAAGAGGGATATATTTAAATTTCATTAATGAGGGGCACACGAATGAATATAACTCATAATATTCTTCACAAACTTAATAATACCAGATTATAGGGTTTATCCAGGGCACGGGAGTCGAACCCGTGTTCTACATTTAATAACAAAATACTTAACTGGATCAAGCTGCTGGACTCTGGCACTGACTTTAATATATTCTTTATTTAGTTTAAACAATAAAATGTAAATTGACAATCGTAATCTTCCCGTCGTTGTCGCTGCCTTCCCGTCCTCGAACCAAGTGTTTCGCTTTACCGTCGCTACTCCTCAAACCTTCATATAACTGCATTTTATTTTTACTTAAAGCTAATATATACTTTATTACAATAATTATAAAGAACATTTTATCAGGCCGCGCGTTGCGTTCGCGTTGTCAATTTCCATCCCTTCTTCAAGCCAATGCGGTGGATGTCGTGAGGCTATCTCCCTCCTATGCACGACAGGATCTGCTAACTGCTGTTGCCCTCTCTCTCTCTCCCGAAGGGTCATCGTAGCGTCTATAGCCAGACGCAATGGTGTCCAGTTAGGGGTTCAACATGTGGCCTGCAAATGTGTCAGCCTCCTGGAATTTTACAATAACACCAAGCAGTCTCTTTGCTTTATAGTGGCTTTTCAAGCCTGAAGGATAAGGTCCAAGTTCAGTTAACAAATGTTTTGTGCGCTAGCCAAGTTAATTTGTCTTTTTTACTTTCTAAACTACTGTAGATTTACGATACCATTTCTTATAACTGGCCCTAAACAGAAAATAAACTCAAACTTATTTTAACGCTCTTTTGTTTAATTGTTACCTTTGTACAATCCTTAAAATATTTGTTTCCTTCAATTTTAACACTCTTTGTCTTGGTGCTTTTGAAAATAGCGAGTAAATTTTGGATGCGCTGCTTAATTACACCTCTCTCGTATGTGGACTTGAGTTGCCATCTCAAACTGTTCTAGCACACTCAGGCGCAACCCATTCTCACAAATGGTAGGTATGACCATTATCTAACAAATATGTTATGAAATAAATAAATAAATAAATAATAAATAAATGCTTCGCAAAATTTGACCTTTCTAGATGATTATGCCTGTACGCAGTAAGATGCTCCTTATACCTATTTATAACCCGGCCATATTTATAACCTGGCCACCCCCCGGCCAGGTTATGTATATGGCCGACTAGTCTGAGCTTGTCATTCACTTGTCAGACGTCAATACGACAAGATCCTCTGCATCTCCTGAGGATGCCTCGTAGAGAGGCGAAACACGTGTCTAGTTTTATATTATTGGTGGTGGTTTGTTATGTCTATTTGCGTATTTATTTTCTGCGGCGGGAGAGTGGGAACATTAATTGCATGCAAAACATACGGAAGTAGGTATAACGGGTTGGCACTAATTGACTAGCATGTTTGGCGGAATGGCAAATTAACATTATTTTCGTTGTTGATATGGAATTCCGCAAAGTATCGCCTGATGCAATAAATTACTTAATAGAAACTGACCATTTAAAAATATAATAATACTTTTTTTACGTACCTACTGAAATTGCAATAAAGACAAACGCGAAATTGCTCTCGCTATGATGCAGAGACAGGTAACATTTTGGCCATGTAAAGGCGGGTGTACAAAAGAATTTCAATTTGTTACCGTATCGCGCAACCCTTTCAACTTTACAAAGTAATTTCCTGAAGCGAAATTGATTTGTTGGCTTCGTGGTTTTTTGTTCGTTGGCCACCGCGGTTTAATTAAAGTGGAAAAAATGTTACCTTGTTATACTCTTGGTTATAAATGACAAACACTTTTCACGAAGTCACACCTCAGCAGTACACCGGACACCGTTTTACAAAAGGTTTTCCGGTGATATTTAAAGTTAGGCGCGGCCATTATAATTTTGCGTTGAAATGCCTGATGCGTTTTTATTTATGTCGTGTTTGTGTAACCGGATTATGTTTCAGACAACGTGTAAACATCTTTAGTGATCGCAGCTGTCAAAGTAGTGGCAAATATTTGGTTCTATGTAATCCTCTAGACCAATTTCGATCACAAATATAGCCGGCCATAACTTTCGGGCATATCCACCGGATCTGGCGATCAATGTATGGTAAAATCGTCCAGCGGATGCCCAGCGGACAAACCGCTATGCAGCTCGCTGGTTGCTTTGTATATTATTATAAATTGAAAGAGATGATAATACAGAAAAAGTGACCAAGGCGCCCGGTGAGCAGGGCTGGGATCGAACCAGCGACCTCCTGCTTTCACGGCAGACGCCCTAACCACTGGGCTACCCGATCACGGCTGACCTGGGGCCTTGATCACTTTTTCTGTAGTATATGACAATTTATAATTTATATATAGTGTGACTACTTAAAAACAAAAAACATGAATCAAAACATTTATTACATTAAATTAATGATTTGATTCGTGCTTTACAATTGTATTGTATATTATTATGTCTTTCCCATCACGGAACAATGGTGTTCCGGACCTTTGGGAGGCGTACGCGGAGCCGAAGCCAACACGCAGAGGCCCTTTCGACAATTTAATGAAATGTAAGGGGTACACCGAGCGGATGTTGCACCTGCCCAAGTCATGGGACGCACGCAGAGGCAGCACCCGCGAGGGTGTATAGAGTATTGAGATCTAATGGAATCTAAAATATACTGGACTATTAGGTGAAAGTGGTGGACTAAATACTGGGTTATGAAGAATAAAATCGGACGTCTGCCTAACAAAATGGTAATCAATTTTATTTCCGGCAGACGGTGACTCGCCCACATAAGATGGGCCCCCACAAAAAGCGACATCTAAGATGGCTCGAGGGCAACACCGGTATGGGGGCTTTTTTTTATGCTATAGGGGGCAAACGAGCAAACGAATCGCCTGATGGTAAGCGATTAACGTCGTCCATGGACACCCGCAACACCAGAGGTGTCGCAAGTGCGTTGCCGGCCTTTAAGGTGGGAGTACGCTCTTTTCTTGAAGGTTTGAAGGTCGTATCGGTCCGGAAACACCGCTGGCGACAGTTCGTTCCACAGTTTAGCTGTGCGAGGCAGGAAGTTTCGGGAAAAGCGCACAGTTGAGGACTGCCAACCATCTAAATGGTGAGAGTGGAAATATTGTCGCGTAGGGCGATGGCGGAAAGAAGCGGCAGGGATTAATCCGAACAATTCCTCGGAAAATGCAGAGTGAGGCCACATCTCCAGCGCCAAGGGATCAAGCCGATCAGAAATACGTTGGCAGTTGACAATTCGAGCTGCTCTCCGTTGGATGCGCTCTAGAGGAAGAAGCTGGTACTTAGGTGCCCCTGCCCAAAGATGAGAGCAGTATTCCATATGCGGGCGAACCTGCGCCTTATAAAGCTGTAGGCGATGGGCCGGCGTTAAATACTGCCTCGATCTATTGAGCACACCGAGCTTCTTCGAGGCCAATTTGGCCTTATCCTCTAGGTGGCCGCGGAACTGGCTGTGGCAGATAGGGGAGTGCTCTCAAAACGAGGTGACGCGACAAACGGAAATTTTTTCGCGGTGAACGCGCAAACCTGTGTCTTTGTGTGTGGGCTGGGGGTAGAGAGGTGTCACTGGACTTTAAACATATAGCCAACTCGCCACTTACGTTTCCACATCTACCCTCGAGAACACAGCTCTCGCGACCCCACTCTGGACGGCCGGTTAAGGCAAGCCAGAGGCGGAGGACTTGGTCGGACGACGGAGTCCCCCAGGAGCGCTCAGGTACGTGGGGTCGCTACTCCCCAACAGCTCGCCACAAGCTGCCCTGCGTTGACTGATTGCACCGGTCGAAACCTGTGGGCGATGGGGTCGTCACATCCCTACGCCTATATTACTATCATTAAGTTAACTTTTTTATGAATTGTACGAGTATAGTAGAGCAATGACGTGATTGGTGATAGGCGGCAGATTTATTAACCAAATCATTGATTATGAGCGGTATTGTTAACTTATATTATAAGTATCTTCCTTTAAGACGCCTTTACCTTCTTCAAGACTTCAAAATTTTTATTTGTATAAATACACATACATAATAATATATCTTAAAGCTACAGAAGTTTCAGTGCATTTGACCAAAGGCATGAAAAATAAATAAATTAAATTAAATCAGTAAAATGTCAAATATTTACCTGCCTTTCTTGTAAAAACACCTCAATGTAAAAACAATAAATCAAAACTTTAAATTAAAATATGTCAAAAATAGCGTAGGTCAACATTTCATAAACTAACACAAATTAAAGTCACAAGCGCAAACTTTACCTATACATTTACACTTATTTAAACTAAACACGATTTTCACACATTTAAGTTATTGAAACGTTGGAGTTTAATTTTCAAAGTTTTACACGACAAAGCCCCGTTTTAGTAAAGTCACGTTATCAATACATATAATAAGAGAGTAGAAATAAAAAATCTGTACAATAAATATATTTAAAAAAAAATACGTAGGGGCGTATCAGAAACGTTGATAAAATATCTTTCAATGGTTTTTAGAATTTTTGTCTGTCTGTCTGTCTGTGAATTTGTTCGCTAACTCCGCAAAAAGTACTGGACAGAATTTTATGAAATTTGGTATGGTAATAGTTTATGTACCGGAGTAACATTTAGGATACTTTTTATCCGGTTTCGTAACATTTTTTTTTTACATATGTATAGTTTGCATTGCTCATAATAGATGGCGCTAGCGGTACGGCTTTTATTGTACAAAACTTGAAAGCTGCTGCAATGTTCGAAATACCGTCGTATAGTATAGTGCCATCCTGCTCGCCCAAATATTTGATATAGGAGACCGAGAGGGATGGTACTATACGATTGTCAATTTTATAACATCTGAGTAAATTTCGTTTTTGTAACCGACCATAGGTGGCGCTAGCTGAACACAAATACCATCAAATGAACCATAAGATAGGAATTAAGTGATTTTTATGAACCCTTTCCTGTCCCACCAGAGAGAGATTACACAAATCTCTGTTTTGACATTTTGCTGGGACATCAGTCAGCCGCGACCATGACCAGTGAAACCTGTGTCGAAACGTCGGTAAATAAGGTAAACAAATTAATTCGCGTTAGACCCGTTTAATAATTATGTTTAAATATGTGTTTAAATCGCGAAAGTTTTAAATGTTATATAAAAAAAAAACACTAATATTATAAGCGAAGAAATTTTATAGGGTTTTTGAAAGTTGCAATAGAGTATTAAATTTAGTAAGTTGGAAGTTGTATTTATGCAACGTGCTTTTGAAATTTCGATATCGTGATGTAGAACATTTGTAACTTATGCAAACTTTATATGCTTCAAATACTTTAAACGTATGCTACTACATGGATTTCCCTTTCAAGAAGCATATTATGGTAAATTTCATAAGATTATTTGCAACAATAATAAAAATGTTCAAAATTCCAAGTAATATTTTAAAACACACACTACACACTGTACACTGGCGCCACCTATTTGCTTAGATATGAAGTGAGTAAATATGCCACGTTAAATCCATGGTTTTATTGCTATATGTATTTTGCTAATCGGCGGACCTTATTTTGAATAAAATTGTGCACACATTTAATAAGTTTATCGAAAGAAATGGGCAGAGACATAAAAAGTACATTTTCCCGTTAATATTGTGTTTATTACACTGCCATCTATATATTACATGTAGAACTACTTAAGGCTCTTTAGAGCTGCATCTAACATTTTCATTCTTGGGAAAGTGGGAAACATACTATGTCGTAAAGTCTTCTAGATTTGGTAGATGGCGCTGTTAACAGTTTAGTTGGTTTTCAACCGACTTCAATATTTCTAAAGGAGGAGGTTCTCAATTCGTCTGAATTTTTATTTTGTCAAATAATATCTAAGATTATTAAATGCGTAACCGAATGATATAAATTGAGTTTAATGAAAAAATTAACCCAGTGGCTCCAGAACGGAATGAACACCCGCTGACTGAAGAGACCTCAGGACAATATCATTGAGGTCTTAGTGCCGCGGAAGCCGGAATCCTACCACTACAAAGACGGCAAGTCAATGTGTAGTATAATATGGCTGTCAACACCCACCATGGATTGTACACGCGGATGACATACCTACATCATGACAAATTTCCATGCGATGGTTATATTGTAAATTTGATGAAATCTTATCTGTTGCCACTTCACACTAAATTAAAAACGCTGAACGGATTAAGGTGAAATTTGGCATGGGGATATTTTGACTCCTAGGAAAGGACAGAATAGTTTTTGTTACGAAAATCATCCTCTATAGAGGTGCAAAGGGGGACAGAAGCAAGTGAATAGTCAATTCAATCCTGTGCATTGCACTTTTTTACAGCAGTTTTGTTTTCACCTTATGTTGAGTAGGTACATGCGAATAAAGGCCTATGCCGATCCTATATCCTATCATAGTCCTTGGATAAGACATATATACTTACCTACCTAATGAAAGTTTATATGCGCGACGTAATTATTTTGGTATCTTCGCAATGTTTTTCTTCACTCTGGGAAGTAAGTTGTAATCATGTATCGAATGACATTCCGTGGGTTAAATTCAGTGAGCTTAAGACAGTGTTTTAAACCGTGATCAAAAACACTCGGCCTTGATTACTTATTTAATAAAAAGATAATTTATGTAAACTTGGACGTACTTTCTACTACATCTACAGCGTATCTAACCACTGAAAGATTAATATGTGGTAGATACAAATATACATACAGCTGTAACAAAAATGCTGGTAATTCGATTAAATGCGTAATCAGTGTCGTATTGTGATTAGGAGAAAAAATAAACAGAAAATGTCCAATTTTTTCCAAATCAGATTACAATATTGATCACCAGCATTTTTGGTATTTCCAGAATTATTAATGAGAAAAAAGAAAAACAGGTTACTGTAGTTGCAAGTTAGTTGTTTGTTTATACGGCCCCGGAATTTAATTAGCAATTTACAGTTCAAGTCAATTTGGTCTTTAATACTTATGCTAATAAAAATACACTACCAAACATTATAATACTACGCAGACGAAGTCGCGGGTAACAGCTAGTATATTTAATATATAAAGAGAAAAAAATTGCCTAGAACTAGATATTATTTCCAAATTGTCTTAATCTTATAATTATATTCGTCCTTGCATTGTTTTAAGTTAAGCAAGTCCGTTACTGAGTAAAAACTGTGCTCACATAAAAACCTAATTAACCTAATTCTTAATAACGACTTTGTCATCTGTCAACCTCAGTGATTTTGGCAAATAATTATATACCATTTTCGGCGCCCGCGCCATTCCGAAAATACTTTTTGGGAAAAGAGTCGATTTACCAGGTACTGGATGGATCTTAGCACAATTTTGTGCACCCGTGACGTGTGTGGATAAATGTATATTTATTTTATCAAAAAAGACTGTTTCAAGAATGTACAAATCAAATAGTACATGGAGGTACATCTTGTGTAGGTAGTCTCGTAAAATTTACTTAATTTATTAAAGACCCGATTTCTCGCCAACACTGCGATCACAGCCGTCAGTGCAAGCCTAATTACTTCCCGACGTTGTATCGGCATCGAATTACATTAGAATACCTCAGGCGATAATTTAATATATTAACCGCCTCGACGTCGAAACTCCGCCAGAGTGACGTTAATATGACAAATAATTTCCTAAGAAGCCTACCGCTGCCGAGGAAATGCGTTGAATATGGTAATCATTTCCCATGTGTCTTGCTCCAGCTTTGCCAGTTCAAACTTAGAAAATACTTTACAATTTCAATAAAGTTCGCCAGAGCGTTAGTCGTGGTAAATTCATTTGTGGAATATTACATTTGAGCGTTGAATAATCAAGATTAGTGGGATTCATAGTCACGTTCACTTTGACTTTAGATTTGATGGGAATTTCGTTAAGTCAACAAGATTTTGATGCTAAGCGCTTATAAATAAATAAATAAATAAAATATCTTTATTTCAGACCAAGATCCATATTTAGTTAGTAACATACTTAAGAACTAGAGTTAAAGTAATAAGTTAAATTAAAGAAATAGACTATATTCTAAGACTATTATTAAGGGCATGAAGCCCTATCCACCTCTTTAACGTTGGCGAATCCCAGCGATCAATAACAGCGCGCAGGAGCGTGTTGCGGCTGTCGCGCGTGCGCTGCAGCATGGAAGCGCAGCGCGCGCGCATTATGGCGGCGAATCCCGCCGTGCTCGACTCTGCGAACATCGCAGAGGCGCTGCAATAGCGCGGCAGCCGCAACAACGCCCTGTATGCGTTGTTATATTGCACTCGCAGGTCGCTGTATGCCCTCTGCGTATAGTTAGCCCATAGGCTGCATGTATAGAAAGACTGGCAGTATGCTTTAAATAAAGTAATTTTTACTGGCTCAGTACATTTAGCAAACCTACGGGCCAACATATTGCATCGGACAGACAGCGCCCTGCGCTCCCGCTCAATGTCCATATTGTCTTTTAGATCTGCGGTGACCCAGTGACCCAGATACTTGAACTTGTCTACCTTTTGTAGTTTTATGCCATCGAGTTCAAAATCTGGAGCGTCAGTATATCGAATGTTGTCTGGTTTGAACATCATAAACTCGCTCTTCTGAGCATTGTATCTGAGTCCGTTAGCCACCGCATAGGTCTCACAAATTCTGAGCAGTTTCTTAAGTGCGCAACTCGAGGGGCTCAGCAGCACCATATCGTCTGCGTAACTAATATTATTTACACAGACTCCATTAATATGGCAGCCGATACCGGTGCTGCTGAGCTCCTCGATCAGCTTATCAACGTAAAGGTTGAAGAGCGTGGGAGACGTCAAGCCCCCCTGCCTCACCCCGCACTCCAACCTGTATTCGTCGGAGAAAGAGCCTGCCCATCTAACAGAATTTTTCTGATTCCTATACCAATGCATAAACAAAGATATAACTTCTCCAGGTACGCTTGTCTCAGTCTTTAACTTCTTCCATAGTACATCGTAAGCAACAAGGTCAAACGCTTTTGACAAGTCAAGGAAAATAGCGTACACTGGTGTTTTCCTACTGGTGTAGTATTTCACAGTCTCCTTGAGGCACAAGACAGCACTTTCGCAAGAAAGATTTGGTCTAAAACCAAACTGCGCGTCGTTGAGTTTAATGTGCTTATCCAAATGCTTACCAAGGAGACTGTCAAGCACCTTAGCAATGACCGTGGCTAGAGAGATCGGTCTATAGTTATTAACATCAGAAGAGTCACCAGTTTTATTTTTAACTATCGGAACGACAATAGTACGCATCAAGTTCCCAGGTAGATAAGAGTGACCCAGACACAAAGTAAAAAACACGGATAAAACCCTGGGAAGATGAACTCCAGCGTGCTGCAGGTGCTCAATGCTAAGGCTGTCATGGCCCGGCGACTTGCCTCGCACCATGCCCTTTATGACCGAGCTAACTTCCTCTGCGGTAAAGATTACATTACGACCGCCAGTGACAAACTCAGCATCAGGCACCCACGGCGCCGCTGGCCCCAGCGGTGATTTGACACCAAATTGAGATCGGAACACATTTGCTATGCCTACGGTATCACAAACTCCCGCCACACTCACGGGAAGGCTCGACTTAGGGTTTAATTTGTTAGTGGTTTTCCAAAATTGACGAAAGTTTTTATTAGTGTGTTGCTCAGTTATAATGTCCATTTTTATACGTTCTTGATTATCCTGGCACCATTTTAATTTTGATTTAAATAAACGCCTAGATTCACGCATCTCATTGTACACGTGGCCTGAGTTCGGCTTACCATGTACTAGCCAATTTCCAAAATACTGTCGAGCCTTCTCGTGAGCGCTGCGCACGTACTTATTCCACCCAGTGACATGTTTACCTTTGCGGTTTATATTTACTTTTGCGTTATTACAGCACTCGGCAGCTCTGGACAGCGTAGAAATAATATCGTCATACATTGTGTCTAGCAATTTCATGTGGTTTTTATCACAACACATTTTATCGCTGCATTTACTAAATTCTATAGGTAACACAAATTCTCGAAATTTTTCATGACAAATTGAATGATAATTGTCAATTTGCGATATATCACGTTCCCCCCATACAATCTTATTTATTGACTGACAACTAACCAAAACTTTAGGTTTCAAAATGTTAAAATTACATTTTATACTTAGAGGATAATGGTCAGACCAGTAAGTATTATATAACACTGAGCAGGATTGTATCGAGGGTCGCGCCGAACATGTAACTAAACAGTGGTCGAGCCAACGGCGACACCCGTGAGCATCACTCACGAATGTATAGCTATCAGTAGGCATAATTTCTAAATCAATACAAGTCCACAGCTGTTCATCACAGAAAGATAAAAGTTCTTTGGCAAATAGCTCACCGGGGTGTGCGTTTAGGTCCCCTAGTATAAAAACCGACTCTGCATTATGGTTTTCAATTATAGCTGATATTTCGCTGAGACATTCCGTAAATTCCACTAAATTTTCACTTGAGTCAGTAGGCATATAAACAGAAAAAACCAGGAAATCCCGATCACTGACTTCAATTTTTATTGCAACTAGACGTACACTGCTACACTTCACTATCGTTACGTTAGAAAAGATAGACTTACGCCACAGTATTGCGACCCCACCGTATGGTCTCCCGCGCAGGACCCCCGCCGAAGTATCGACAGCAGAGGTGCCCGTGAAGGCAAAGCTGCCGTCGATAGTCCCCAGGAACGCCATGTCGTGGGGCAGCAGCCAGGTCTCCTGTAGTGCAACAATGTCGGCCGAGCGACACAGGTTTCGAATACATTCCACAGAACGGGTTACACTTTTGCAGTTAAAACTAATTAAGTTGCAATTCATGTTGTAATTCATGTTGTAATTTATTAGGTCAAACCGTCCAATTTTTCACGCTTTCTAAAGTCGATAAAACGGCGATAGCTAACTCCCAACGGCCAAAAATCATCACTCATAAACATTTCCCAATTATCTCTCGGTACAAATATTTTATAAGAATCATAATCCTTCTCTATTTTCATCTTCATTTTGACCACTTTAACTTCCAAGTTAGACTTCTTCTTTATGTAACTACAGATATCTTGCTCGGACAAATCTTTAGCTACGTTATAGATATATAATGGAGTTATAGATTCCGCAGCTTTAAATTTCGAATCCGGATCTGAAATTGCTTTTCCCCGCTGCCCAATAAAACGATTACGAAGTTTTCGCTTCTGCACGAGTATCCATTCGTCAGTTGGTGGCTGCGGCTTCCATTCGCCTTCCCGAACAACGCTAGCCATAGACTTTTGTTTATTTATCATAACATTATCATTCACTTGCGATAACGACTTCTCATTCTTAGCGCATTCAATAGGAGCCGCGAGCGGGCGCTGCTGTGTGCGTACAGATACTTGTGTAGGCTCCGATGGTTGCTTATCGCTCAACCCACTCGAATGAGTCATAGGCACCGGCCGCTGCACCGCTGTATGCCTACCGTCTAGTTGTAAACACTCGTTACTTTCCTTTGTGGTTTGTGAACTTTTCTGAATGCTACGGTAAGCCATTTCGGGGGACGACGTATGATGCTCAATGCCCACGTTACATGTAGGGGGTAGCCCCATTGGCCCACTAGGACACTCAAAACTATCTAACATACAGGCACCGCGCTTATTGTTGTTTACATTACGCCCGTAGCAATCAATTAACGATGCATTTTTAAGCGTCTCCACTTCAAACTTTATTGCATTGTGCTGTTCAAGAGTAGCATACTCTTCTTTAATTATCTTCACGTCCTGCTGGAGCTTCACTATATCCTTTAGGAGCCTCGTTACGTCGACATGATCAAACAACACGGGAGGTAGTTTTTCAAGTTCTTTTGCCACAAACACTGGTAATAGCTCAGAATCTATGCCTCTTATTAAACATATGATATCATCGATGTCTCGCAGTTTCTTTCCAACATTTTTTCGTGTTATTTTCCTCTTGTTTGTCGACACAGAATCATACAAAAGATTTTTTGCAAACAGAATATCACTGTCAGAAAAAGCACTTAGACATATTTTACTTAAGCTTTCATCATCCATCACAGGTATCTTATTGCAAACAAAAGCAAGAACCTCGCTAATAACTACATTACAATTCGCACATTTAACCACATTAGAGGCCATCGTTACATATCACTTGCAGCGAAGGCGGCCGAACGCAAGCGCAGACGCGACGCGACTGATTTAAAAACTAAATTTTTCTACTCGCCGAATTTAATCTGCCAATTACGAGTACATTGACAAAACTATAAGCTCATACTTTTCGATATTAGACAGTCCAACTCAACTATAATATCTCATTTCGATACGCTGTAGGCAACTATAATAGAACTTCATACAAATTCTATACTTATTTGCGATGCCGCCTGGTACTTTGCCGAGCGCGCGCCTCACGCCTGCGCCGACCGCGCCGGCCTGCCGGCCATCTTTTTGTGTTACATCCTTGTTAAGTCGATGAAATTGCATGATGAAATTGTTCCTCCATAGATGATGATGATGATGACTCGTAGAAAAAGTATTGTATACAATCGTAATATAATTAAGTTTTTCAATCTCGTACCTTACTTAGGCCACTCAGCAAGCTTCGTGGCCTAAACACGGTACTCGACTGAAAAACCCTTCATTATATCACGATTGTATAAAATACTATTATATACATATCATTAATTAGCCCTCTATAATGCCTTCAAAAACGTCATATAAAGACCCGCATTGTAATAAACGTTTTTGTTGCAATAAAATTTCTTATGTATGAAATGTTACTATAGCTAAATAAATAATAATAATAAATATTAAATAATTTGTTAGTAAAAGAGCCGAAACATGATTTATTTCGTGTTAATAATGTATATTACGCTTTAAAAAAAGATTTTTTTGCTGAATACTGGTCAATTTCGAGTACTTTTTGAAGTAACATTTCTCAATCCAAATTCACTAAAATACATATAAATTGTATGCTATTTATGAGACCGCAATAGCCCCGATTAAGATGTACTATCATTCATAAATTGCTTATGCACTTCTGAATGCGTATGTACGTTGAGGATGACTCACCGGGACGATCTGTCAAATTCGATAGAAAAAATCACGTGGTAGCTCGGAGCTCTCGGGTGTCACGTGACGTTTTCTATAGAAACTGACAGATCGTCCCCGTTCCGTCCCGTTCTAGTGTGACTTATCCTTAAATCACACCGAAAATGTACCATATTCGTGAGAGATTTTAAGGAAATAAAGATTATTTATTTCCTTAAAATCTCTCTAACTGTCATCTCTTCTCCTGTTTTGGTCAATCTGAGACGAAAGAAAAACGGTAAAAAATCAACATCACCATAATTGAATTTATATTTATTTAAGATTGTTTAAATTGAGGCGTTAAGTAGTGAAAATGGAGTTCCTACAAGTTATAGTAATTTCTACGGACGCGTACGCCAGTCATTAATAAAGTAAGAACGACATTTAATATTAACACCATCGTCCCAACTTTTATTAAAGCTATATTTATCAATACCGAAGCGAACCACAAAAATAACAGTTTTATCGTTAAGGGACTTTAGTTTATTCCCATGACCGACTTAAGTTTCCTGTTCCTAAGTACAGTCAAATCCAAAGAGATGTATCCAATTATTCACCTTATTGCATTAAGATAAAGTCTGAAAGTGAATACATCTCTCTGTAGCTGACTGTACCGAAGCGTCTTGTGAAAAAGTATACTCCTACGAGGGCCCATAACTAAAGATTAGACCAATTTCGGGTGATATCTAGCTCGTATGTGGCCCATTTAAAGGGTGAGCGTCGCAAATGGTTTTCTGAACATCATTCTAGTGTCTTGGGAACGTTTCTGAAAACATTTCTGTGTGAAAATACTATCTTTACTAGCTGTATTGCCTATAAAATAATATATATTGCTCTATTAGAGACGAGTCTAGTTTTATGTGTTTTGGTAATTTTGTTGTTCTATTGGAGTATACCTAAAGACGACAGTTATCATAGTATACTTATTTATTGTTTTCAATAATATCAATTAACATTTAAGGATGACTCACAGTAGTCCGTTCCGTTCCGATCCGATACGGGACGATCTGTCAGTTTCTATAGAAAGCATCACGTGATAGCTCGGAGCCCTCGGACGTCACGTGACTTTTTGTATAGAAACTGACAGATCGTTCCGTATCGGATCGGAACGGAACGGACTACTGTGAGTCATCCTTTATTTAAGGTAAGTAGGTATAGAGGTAGGTAGTTAGGTAAGTTACACTTACTGTTTATATTTCGAAAATAAATGTTTTGAATTTGGTAAATTAACACTTAAAATATTCGCGTTTTGTACACATCATTATAAACGTACACCGGCTCTATCGCAAATTTAGTTAATTTAAGCTAAGTCGCATATGAAGGATGTCAATTGGTAGTGGTAAGGAGGTAGGTCAATTGACAGAGCGATGGGCGTGTATAACAGAGTCGCGGGTTCGAATCCCGCCCGAGTTCATGTTTTTCCACTAGAGCAGGTGCAAATCTTTACCGCAGGGATTAAGATACCAGTGTGTATATATACTTAACAAAAAAATTAAATATCGCCCAGATTTAAATTTTTGTTTATACTTACCCAAAAGAGTGAGGTATTTAAAATAGATTTTTTTGTTCAATGTTAAACTTTTTGATAAAGTAAGGTTTTTTATGTACCTAAGCAATAATATATTTGCACAATAAAATCTTAAAAATTTATTTCATAACCAAGATACCAAAATTAAATACCTACTGGTTAATTTGTATTAAAATTAATATTACAAATCCCCATAAAGGATGACTCACACTAAAACAGGCCGGGACGTGACTGGACCGGGCCGATCTGTCAGTTTCTATAGAAACTGACAGATCAGACAGATACAGACAGATAGTTATAGTGTGATATTTAATACCTTACGAGTAGACTCGTCTCAGTTGTTGCAGTGTCATGTTGTATAGTTGTTTCAATGTTTTGCTCACCCCATTTTGTTCTGCTGCAATGTTGTACTACTATTTAAAATATTTCACAGCGAGAATGTTTTTTTAAATTATTTCAATATATAACTCTTAAAGAACCTAAATCTGTCATTTAAAAAAAAGAACTCCTAATTAGACTAATTACTGAAATGAAACATACATGAGATAAACACCAAGTTAAAATTTTCATACAAAACGTCATTCACTTTGCGCCGTCTGAAAGGAATTACGAGATTTCGTGTGCTGAAAAATTTCTAGCTCAATAATGTACTTGGTAGCTGATTACTATAAATACCAGCGACTTTGGACTTTATGTTATGGATATAGAGCACAATATGCGTTGACATGGTTTGGATAAACGACAAAAAGATAATGTTTCGAGCGGCGAGACCATCTGTTGGCCCGTAAGATTATGGAGCTTTCTTGGTGGTCGCTTAGAGGACGATATACTGAACCAAGAATTTTATTCATATATCAAAAAATAATGACGGTTTTCTGAGACTATATATTTTGTGTTTATGCGATACTCACGGTTTTACATAAGCTTTATGGGGTTTATGAAAGAAAAAAGTTTAGTGATAACGTTACCTGAAGCATCATTAAGCTTTTAACAATATGTTTTGATACTTATTTTCAGGTTTTTCAAGGCAAGGTACTTAGCGAAAAATAAAGATGGAAGATTATTAAGACAGGTACTGAATTACGAACTGGGGGTTCATCCATACTTCTATCGTGATTGTGGTTGATCAGTGCCCTCCAGTTTAAAAACGATTTTGGGTATCGCGTCAGTGGACTGTGTGAACGTGCCTTTTACGAGTAGTGAGTGTCGCCCCCTGCGCCGCTACTGCCACCCGCTGCTAGCAGGGCAGAGGGCGCTAGCCCGCAGTGCACGACTTGTTTCGTATTTGTAGGTAAGTGATAACATGAAATCTGCCGATCTGGCCGAAGATGGAGGCATTATACTCACCAGTGGGTGAAATAATCCTGAATAGAAATTAAACACTTTAGAACGGATTAATCGCGTTTATTAACACCATGATCCTACGTTTCGAGCCCTTTACAGCACTCGTTTTCACAGGGTTAAGATGATGACTGAGAGAATGCGAATTCTCCCCGTCAATCAAAAAAGTTACTTGTGCAAACTACCTACATACAAAATATAAAAATAATTTAAAAATAAAAACAAAGGTTGGTCTACAATGCCCAGAGGGGCTTATAAAGCTAGTAATACATAGCCTGAAGGGCATTCTATAATTAAAATAAAAATGTTTAAACCCTGTGAGGATTAACATACATACAACTTACGAGCGCTTCCCTAACTGGCTTATGGAGCAGAAAGAAGCGACAAGAAAACTACCCCATTTTGCCTCTTTTATCCGTTTTCAATCTTTTCAAACAAAGTCCACATTAAGGTCTTCCAGTTCTGTGTCGTGCTTGATGTGCGTGATTGAATCCTGAATAGAATTATTAACATACATATTTAATTAAATGGCGGCTTCTTCGCACAACATATCAACATGGCGATACAACGCAGAAATTTCGTCAGCATCGTACCTCTAGGTACAATGCCTCAAGAACCTAGCTTGTAACTTACTATTTATATTTTGTTATAGTTATATTTGTGAATAAAATTAAGAGACATAACTAGCATCTTGATGCTTGACCCCTTCATCCTCCAACGTGATCGTCGCACTCAAATTGCAATATCAGTCATAATATCTGTTGTCTCCCGCAGAGGACTCGAGGGGGAGCCGGGCCATAATATCGATAAGTCTTGTCTTATGAAAAGATAAATGAAAACGACTAAGCTAGTAATACCAATGCTGTTCTAATAGTGTTTAAACGAAACATTCTACTGGTATAGTAATATTTGCAAATATTTGTATTTTTAGGTATTTGAATTTGCACCACGGAGAAAAAAAATAGTTTCCGTAACCAAATTTACTGTTGTACGAGTGTATGTGAATACCAATTTTTTACTCTTTAATAGAATTCTAGTGTTAACACTAAGACGGGTCGGGAGGGGACGGGACGGGACGGGGCGATTTATCAATTTCTATATAGGTAGAAAGAATCACGTGATAGTTCAGAGCCCTCGGATGTTACGTGACGTTTTGTATAGAAACTGACAGATCGTCCAGTCCCGCCCCGTCCCGTCCCTTTCTAGTATAAGTTATTCCTTAATAGGTAATAGAATATTGTAAACAGCATAATTTTCATGTAATAAGTTAAAAAAAATAGTTGTATCAAATAAAAAAAAAACTTACAGTCACAATTTTATTCTTTGTGAAGTTTCCCCCTTTCCGCAAATAATGTTAAAATGATTTAAAAGAAATATGAGCAACAGGTACAACCGGGACCATGCGTAACGAGTATATCTGTGTCATGAAATTATTTCCCTAAGAAAAGATGGATTCTGAATTGAAACGCATCGCAAATGGTAACTTACTGGAATACTTTGGCGGTTTGGTAATCTCATGAATTTCCGCAAGTATGTGTACCTACAAAGACGTGGGCAAAAGCAACAGCAAGCAAGTGGGCAATATTAAAGTAATATTCTTTAGTTTTTCAACATTTCTAGACATAAACATAAGTTTAAAATTTCACAGAACTTGAAACGACTCTCCAACGGGCAGTTTGTTACAGACACGAAAGTTTCTTTTTTTAGTCCTATGAATTTTATTTTCAGAAGTTAATTACTTAATCTCCTAAACTACACGAATATATACATAACTTATTACACGTGCTTTACATTATTATATTTTATGTCGTCCATAACAAGGAACTCAAACTTAAAAATTTATTTAATTTTTACAGCGCCAAAATTTAGTAAGTTAAAGGTCACAGCTCATTAGAACCACCCGGTACCCGACCCGCACCACCTCGACGTGCGACTGCCACTCGTAGTCTACAGGTGGTCCACAGGTTGACATCGCGTGGTCAACGAGTGGACCTCAGTGGTCAAGGAATATCCGAGCAGTCTATCAGCGTTTGGTTCTAAGTGCACACGTGCGGTGCGGTGGACATCTCGTAAACGAAACGATCCGGTGACGCTACGGATTTGATGTAGTGTGTGCATGCCTAATACAAATCGCTCGAGGTCAGGCGGTGCGGGTCAGGTGCCGGATGGATCCAATAAGCTGTGACCTTTAAACCTAATAACCAAGGTCAATCTCGACAGACAAGATATTTTATTATAACTAATATTTAAAACGGGATAATTACCATGTATGTTTGTTTTATTGAGCACCCGATATTTACCCGATATTTGTATCAGTGTTGTACTCCGTGAACATGACGCTTGTAATATCAGTGTCGAAATATCGGGTGCTCAATCAAACAAACATACATGGTAATTATCCCGTTTTAAATATTAGTTATAATGCAAATGTTAGCTTCAAATCGTATAAGATATTTTATATTTAACAACACTCAAAAACTCACTTTCCTCTTACTTCACTCTTTACTTTCCTTTTTTTTATTTTGTATTCTTTACATCCGGTACTTGATTACTCGAATTACGATACCAAAAACCCGGGCTAGGGCTAAAACACATATTACTAAACTAGCTGTTACCCGCGACTTCGTCTGCGTAGTATTATAATGTTTGGTAGTGTATTTTTATTAGCATAAGTATTAAAGACCAAATTGACTTGAACTGTAAATTGCTAATTAAATTCCGGGGCCGTATAAACAAACAACTAACTTGCAACTACAGTAACCTGTTTTTCTTTTTTCTCATTAATAATTCTGGAAATACCAAAAATGCTGGTGATCAATATTGTAATCTGATTTGGAAAAAATTGGACATTTTCTGTTTATTTTTTCTCCTAATCACAATACGACACTGATTACGCATTTAATCGAATTACCAGCATTTTTGTTACAGCTGTATGTATATTTGTATCTACCACATATTAATCTTTCAGTGGTTAGATACGCTGTAGATGTAGTAGAAAGTACGTCCAAGTTTACATAAATTATCTTTTTATTAAATAAGTAATCAAGGCCGAGTGTTTTTGATCACGGTTTAAAACACTGTCTTAAGCTCACTGAATTTAACCCACGGAATGTCATTCGATACATGATTACAACTTACTTCCCAGAGTGAAGAAAAACATTGCGAAGATACCAAAATAATTACGTCGCGCATATAAACTTTCATTAGGTAGGTAAGTATATATGTCTTATCCAAGGACTATGATAGGATATAGGATCGGCATAGGCCTTTATTCGCATGTACCTACTCAACATAAGGTGAAAACAAAACTGCTGTAAAAAAGTGCAATGCACAGGATTGAATTGACTATTCACTTGCTTCTGTCCCCCTTTGCACCTCTATAGAGGATGATTTTCGTAACAAAAACTATTCTGTCCTTTCCTAGGAGTCAAAATATCCCCATGCCAAATTTCACCTTAATCCGTTCAGCGTTTTTAATTTAGTGTGAAGTGGCAACAGATAAGATTTCATCAAATTTACAATATAACCATCGCATGGAAATTTGTCATGATGTAGGTATGTCATCCGCGTGTACAATCCATGGTGGGTGTTGACAGCCATATTATACTACACATTGACTTGCCGTCTTTGTAGTGGTAGGATTCCGGCTTCCGCGGCACTAAGACCTCAATGATATTGTCCTGAGGTCTCTTCAGTCAGCGGGTGTTCATTCCGTTCTGGAGCCACTGGGTTAATTTTTTCATTAAACTCAATTTATATCATTCGGTTACGCATTTAATAATCTTAGATATTATTTGACAAAATAAAAATTCAGACGAATTGAGAACCTCCTCCTTTAGAAATATTGAAGTCGGTTGAAAACCAACTAAACTGTTAACAGCGCCATCTACCAAATCTAGAAGACTTTACGACATAGTATGTTTCCCACTTTCCCAAGAATGAAAATGTTAGATGCAGCTCTAAAGAGCCTTAAGTAGTTCTACATGTAATATATAGATGGCAGTGTAATAAACACAATATTAACGGGAAAATGTACTTTTTATGTCTCTGCCCATTTCTTTCGATAAACTTATTAAATGTGTGCACAATTTTATTCAAAATAAGGTCCGCCGATTAGCAAAATACATATAGCAATAAAACCATGGATTTAACGTGGCATATTTACTCACTTCATATCTAAGCAAATAGGTGGCGCCAGTGTACAGTGTGTAGTGTGTGTTTTAAAATATTACTTGGAATTTTGAACATTTTTATTATTGTTGCAAATAATCTTATGAAATTTACCATAATATGCTTCTTGAAAGGGAAATCCATGTAGTAGCATACGTTTAAAGTATTTGAAGCATATAAAGTTTGCATAAGTTACAAATGTTCTACATCACGATATCGAAATTTCAAAAGCACGTTGCATAAATACAACTTCCAACTTACTAAATTTAATACTCTATTGCAACTTTCAAAAACCCTATAAAATTTCTTCGCTTATAATATTAGTGTTTTTTTTTTATATAACATTTAAAACTTTCGCGATTTAAACACATATTTAAACATAATTATTAAACGGGTCTAACGCGAATTAATTTGTTTACCTTATTTACCGACGTTTCGACACAGGTTTCACTGGTCATGGTCGCGGCTGACTGATGTCCCAGCAAAATGTCAAAACAGAGATTTGTGTAATCTCTCTCTGGTGGGACAGGAAAGGGTTCATAAAAATCACTTAATTCCTATCTTATGGTTCATTTGATGGTATTTGTGTTCAGCTAGCGCCACCTATGGTCGGTTACAAAAACGAAATTTACTCAGATGTTATAAAATTGACAATCGTATAGTACCATCCCTCTCGGTCTCCTATATCAAATATTTGGGCGAGCAGGATGGCACTATACTATACGACGGTATTTCGAACATTGCAGCAGCTTTCAAGTTTTGTACAATAAAAGCCGTACCGCTAGCGCCATCTATTATGAGCAATGCAAACTATACATATGTAAAAAAAAAATGTTACGAAACCGGATAAAAAGTATCCTAAATGTTACTCCGGTACATAAACTATTACCATACCAAATTTCATAAAATTCTGTCCAGTACTTTTTGCGGAGTTAGCGAACAAATTCACAGACAGACAGACAGACAAAAATTCTAAAAACCATTGAAAGATATTTTATCAACGTTTCTGATACGCCCCTACGTATTTTTTTTTAAATATATTTATTGTACAGATTTTTTATTTCTACTCTCTTATTATATGTATTGATTACTAAGTTCTTAAAAACGACACGACACTTACAAACGACGGGACGGGACGGGACGGGATAGGGCGGGACTATATGATTAAGGTTGACTCACACTAGGACGGGACGGGACGGGACGATCTGTCAATTTCTATAGAAATAATCCCGTGATAGCTCGATAAAATTATTTTAAATAAATAATCCCGTGATAGCTCGGAGCCCTCGGATGTCACGTGACGTTTTCTATAGAGACTGACAGATCGTCCCGTCCCACCCCGTCCCATCCCGTTCCTGTGCGAGTCATCCCTTAAACAGGCTTTGCTTGATCGTTTTGTGTTCATTTCAAGCAATTTTTACTAATTTAATATCAAATGTTTTGTGGCATCATATGCCACAGTTAATTTGGGTTAAGTACTTAACCCAAATTTACAATACCAATTTTTATAATGTTCTACCACTTCTAACATATTATTATCTACTCTTTCTCGGTTAACTGAAGAAACATTCAATATCATCTCCAATTCTACGCTTTATCAGTAAATTATTATCATTCGTATTTGGTCACTGTTATCGTGATATATAGTGAATCAAATCTGATAATTGTCATTCCCTTAACAATATTAAATCGCGACATACAATAACTAATGAACCTTTATCATAAAAACCAAATCGATTTGAATTCCCTGAAAAACATTCCTATATCCCGCTTAACGACTTTTTAATGACAGTGAGTTTTATTAAATTGAGACCGTGTGAAGTAATTAATAACTGTCGTTACTTACGCTTTCATTACCGTTGAATCGAACTTTATTGCATTCAATAACAATAATGGAAAGGTATAAATAGATAAAGTTACTTTATTATTGTAAAAAACCATTTATTTTCAAAATATATACAGTAACTGTAACTGTAACTTTCCTAGCTACCTACCTCTACCTACCTTAAATCTAAAATAGGTCCTTGAGGCATTGTACTTCGGATACTGACGGCATTTCCTCATTGTATCGCAATGCTGATTCGTTACGCGAGGAAGCCTCCAGCTCTTCGATCACCAGTAACATCAACCAGACGTTTCGCGATTATAAAATTATATATATTCAAATAATCCACATATATGGTGTATCCCAGAGTCGCAAATTCGAGTCTGACCCGTGCCATGTGCTTTCCCGTTTTTATTTCCTTTCGAAGAAATAAATAAAGGTATAGGTAATTCAAATATGAGCCAAATTGGTTAAGTGATGCCAAGATAATAATGTAGGTGTTGCGAGTTCACATTCGGGGCGGACCACTAGTAACTCCAATTCGAAATTCATAATTTGGTCCCCCGCGACTGTATGCCCCTAGGGGGTGGTACGTTCCTTCATATCCATAGCAAACATGCTTAAATCCGCTTAAAGGATGACTCACACTAGAACGGCTCGGGACGTAATCGGACCGGGCCTATATTCTGTCAGTTTCTATAGAAAACGTCACGTGACCTTCGAGGGCTCTGAGCTCAGACGTGATTCTTCGTCCCGCCCCGTCCCGGTCCGTTCTAGTTTAAATCTGTCGCGTCGTTACTTATTTTTACCCAAGATCTGCTCATGTTTTTAGTTCAAAATTAGAGTATACGATTAATCGCTGTACACTGATGTAAGGTAATAACTGCCATTACTTATGCAATAATTACAGTTGAAACGGGTTTTATTGCATTGTAAAGTTTTAATTAACTGGTGTGTACGAGTAACAGCTTTGTTAATAATTGGGCGAGTGGGTGACCGAGGGACCCTTGTGGTGGAACATGTCATGCTTATTTACGTAACTTTTATTTATTAGTACGTTTGGGATGACTTGTAATCCAGCACTATAAACACTTATTTCAAGCCACAAAACAATACAATAACTCTTTATTGTGCCTCAAAAGAACAAAACAAAACAAAAATAAATACTTGAATTATTATTTTATACTAAATCTAAAAGTATAACTAAAATAAATCTAAAACAAGCCCCTGCGGCAAGGTACTGAGGACGCTGGCAGCATTTGCTAGGCTGATACGTTGAGCGAGAAAGCTGCCAGATCTTGGGTCTCCAGTGGCGTCTCTGAGTCTCTTCGATAGGTATTCAAAGAGATTTAGGGGGCCATATACTTTACATATATTTTGTCCTCAAAAGATTGATAATAAATTCCTTTTTGAATGACGGGTAAGCCAATGTTGTCTCATTGCACCAGTGGTTACCGAACTTTGAAAGTCAGAAGATCCGATAAACGGCGAAGAGCGAGAGTGAGTGTACCAAACACTTGTTAGATTTGAAGGCTCTGCGGTGAAGCAAATGATGAGAGAGGAGCGATCGTCTTTTATTATTTATAATAATTATTTAGCCAAATTATATTTAAAAGGAGATTGCCGTTCCATGTATGGAGGTCCGTATCCTATTTAAAACCGTGGTCTACCGATGAAATCTTTTGCAAATCATTGGCCATTAATTACTAAATATTTTTTAAATTGTACGCCGGAATACGTAGAAAATTGAGATTGAAGTCGTGATTATTAGGTCAATTTTTAAGTAAAATAATCACAAGAGAAGTATGGGCACAGCGGATGCATATCGTTTAGTGTGGTAGGGCACAGCACAACGAATGTCGTCACGCTCAAATCTGGAGCAGTGCCCATCTGGGGAAGTACCTCCACCTTACAGAAAACCGCAGTTTAATAACACTAGACCCTACTCATAGTATTGTGTTTCTGTTGGTGAGTAAGGTAGCCAGAGCTCCAAGAGGATTCACTGTGTTGACAGCTGGGGACCCACGAAGCAAAGCCCTTGGCATGTCCGTGAAGTTAGCAGAGCATTTCCCAGCAGAGCATTTTTTTATCGAAGTTCTACAAGCATGCAACATAGTTCTAGGGTTCCTGATACTTTTTACACATAGTTCTATCAGTTTAAGGTAAAAAATTTAAACACACCATTTCGTGAAAATGCTCTGCCAACTTCACACACTTAGCAGAACAATTTCCTTAAAATTAAAAAATTAAACACATTTCAGAGTCATATAACAGAGTTCTATAGTTCTTTCAATGATTCGGGAGTTGTTTTAAACAATTACAAAAGAAAAATGGGGTTGAAATAAAATTGCTCTGCCACATTCACACTTGCTCTGCTAACGGTTTAAAATAATTTCTGGGCTTTCTTTTGATTTAAATCGATAATGTATATGCACTATACAATATATCAAAGGAGTTCTCGGATCTAAAGGACTTGTAATAAATTTTACGGCCATTATATGACAAAGTATTTTTTTTTTCGGACGATGGTAAAATAATTAAAAATCCTAGTCATACACATGTGATCTGTTCGGTGTTTGGAGGGCGTTCTAGGCTTAGTTTTGGCCACATTTGATTGATTTACTTACCGCTATCATTAATGTGAGTAGTTCTTAAGCCTAAATGAGTAAGTTTTTTTTTTTGGATGGTTAGAAAAATAAAATATTTGCTTTACCCCAAAGCTCTGCTAGGTGTTTAAAGGGCGTTAAAGGCCTAGTTTTTGTCGCATTCTATGGCATTAAATACTAGTATCATTAATCCGAGGAGTTCTCAGGCCTACATGACTAAGTAATTTTTTTACAGGCGAAGGGGGCAAAAAATAAAATGTTTGCTTTACCCCTATGCTCTGCTAGGTGTTTGGAGAGCGTTGTAGGCCTAGTTTTTGCCACATTCGATGGCATTACCCACTAGTATTATTAAACCGAGGAGTTCTCAGGCGTTGATGACTAAGTAATTTTTTTTTCGGGCGATGGATAAAAAAATGAAATATTTGCTTTACCCCTATGCTCTGCTAGGTGTTTGGAGAGCGTTTTAGGCCTAGTTTTTGCCACATTCGATGGCATTACCCACTAGTATCATTAATCCGAGAAGTTCTCAGGCCTACGTGACTAAGTTTTTTTTTGGCGATGGTTAAAAAAATAAAATATTTGCTTTACACCTTTGCTCTGCTAGGTGTTTGAAGAGCGTTTAAGGCCTAGTTTTTGTCGCATTTCATGGCATTACCTACTAGTATCATTAATCCGAGGAGTTCTCATGCGTTGATGACTAAGTAATTTTTTTTCGGGCGATGGTAAAAAAAAATTAAATATTTGCTTTACCCCTATGCTCTGCTAGGTGTTTGGAGGGTGTTTAAAGCCTAGTTTTTGCCACATTCGATGGAATTACTCATTAGTATCATAAATCCGAGGAGTTCTCAGGCCTGCATTACTAGATAATTTTTTTTCGGGCGATGGTTAAAAAAATAAAATATTTGCTTGACCCCTATGCTCTGCTAGGTGTTTGAAGAGCGTTTAAAGCCTAGTTTTTGACGCATTCCATGGCAATATCTACTAGTATCATTAATCTGAGGAGTTCTCAGGCCTACTTAAGAATGTGATTTTTTTACAGGCGATGGTTAAAAAAATAATATATTTGCTTGACCCCTATGCTCTGCTAGTTGTTTGGAGAGCGTTTTAGACCTAGTTTTTGCCACATTCGATGGCATTACCCACTAGTATTATTAATCCGAGGAGTCCTTAGGCCTGCATGACTAAATAATTTTTTTTCGGGCGTCGGTTAAAAAAATGAAATATTTGCTTTACCCCTTTGCTCTGCTAGGTGTTTGGAGAGCGTTTTAGGCCTAGTTTTTGCCACATTCGATGGCATTACCCACTAGTATCATTAATCCGAATAGTTCTCAGGCGTTGATGAATAAGTATTTTTTTTTCGGGCGATAGTAAAAAAATAAAATATTTGCTTTACCCCTATGCTCTGCTAGGTGTTTGGAGAGCGTTTTAGGCCTAGTTTTTGCCACATTCGATGGCATTACCCACAAGTATCATTAATCCGAGGAGTTCTCAGGCCTACATGACTAAGTAATTTTTTTTCGGGCGATGGTTAAAAAAATAAAATATTTGCTTTACCCCTATGCTCTGCTAGGTATTTGGAGAGCGTTTTAGGCCTAGTTTTTGCCACATTCGATGGCATTACCCACTAGTAATATTAAACCGAGGAGTTCTCAGGCCTGCATGACGAAATAATTTTTTTTCGGGCATTGGTTAAAAAAATAAAATATTTGCTTTACCCCTATGCTCTGCTAGGTGTTTGGAGAGCGTTTTAGGCCTAGTTTTTGCCACATTCAATGGCATTACCCACAAGTATCATTAATCCGAGGAGTTTTCAGGCCTACATGACTAAGTAATTTTTTTTCGGGCGATGGTTAAAAAAATAAAATATTTGGTTTACCCCTATGCTCTGCTAGGTGTTTGGAGAGCGTTTTAGGCCTAGTTTTTGCCACATTCGATGGCATTACCCACAAGTATCATTAATCCGAGGAGTTCCCAGGCCTACATGACTAAGTAATTTTTTTTCGGGCGATGGTTAAAAAATGAAATATTTGCTTTACCCCTATGCTCTGCTAGGTGTTTGGAGAGCGTTTTAGGCCTAGTTTTTGCCACATTCGATGGCATTACCCACAAGTATCATTAATCCGAGGAGTTCTCAGGCCTACATGACTGAGTAATTTTTTTTCGGGCGATGGTTAAAAAATGAAATATTTGCTTTACCCCTATGCTCTGCTAGTTGTGTGGAGAGCGTTTTAGACCTAGTTTTTGCCACATTCGATGGCATTACCCACTTGTATTATTAATCCGAGGAGTTCTTAGGCCTGCATGACTAAATATTTTTTTGTCGGGCGATAGTAAAAAAATAAAATATTTGCTTTACCCCTATGCTCTGCTTGGTGTTTGGAGAGCGTTTTAGGCCTAGTTTTTGCCACATTCGATGGCATTACCCACAAGTATCATTAATCCGAGGAGTTCTCAGGCCTACATGACTAAGTAATTTTTTTTCGGGCGATGGTTAAAAAAATGAAATATTTGCTTTACCCCTATGCTCTGCTAGGTGTTTGGAGAGCGTTTTAGGCCTAGTTTTTTCCACATTCGATGGCATTACCCACTAGTATAATTAATCCGAGGAGTTCTTAGGCCTGCATGACTAAATATTTTTTTGTCGGGCGATAGTAAAAAAATAAAATATTTGCTTTACCCCTATGCTCTGCTTGATGTTTGGAGAGCGTTTTAGGCCTAGTTTTTGCCTTATTCGATGGCATTACCCACAAGTATCATTAATCCGAGGAGTTCTCAGGCCTACATGACTAAGTAATTTTTTTTCGGGCGATGGTTAAAAAAATAAAATATGTGCTTTACCCCTATGCTCTGCTAGGTGTTTGGAGAGAATTTTAGGCCTAGTTTTTGCCACATTCGATGGCATTACCAACAAGTATCATTAATCCGAGGAGTTCTCAGGCCTACGTGACTAAGTTTTTTTTTTTTGGCGATGGTTAAAAAAATAAAATATTTGCTTTACCCCTCTGCTCTGCTAGGTGTTTTAAGAGCGTTTAAGGCCTAATTTTTGTCGCATTTCATGGTATTACCTACTAGTATCATTAATCCGAGGAGTTCTCAGGCGTTGATGACTAAGTAATTTTTTTTCGGGCGATGGTTAAAAAAATGAAATATTTGCTTTACCCCTATGCTCTGCTAGTTGTGTGGAGAGCGTTTTAGACCTAGTTTTTGCCACCTTCGATGGCATTACCCACTAGTATTATTAATCCGAGGAGTTCTTAGGCCTACATGACTAAGTAATTTTTTTTCGGGCGATGGTTAAAAATATGAAATATTTGCTTTACCCCTATGCTCTGCTAGGTATTTGGAGAGCGTTTTAGGCCTAGTTTTTGCCACATTCGATGGCATTACCCACAAGTATCATTAATCCGAGGAGTTCTCAGGCGTTGATGACTAAGTTTATTGCACAAAAACAAGCAATTCGCACTATGGTGCGAATCCCGCATTGGGATTCTTGCGAAGACCATTTTAAAAAATTAAAAATATTAACAGTTCCGTCCCTCTATATTTTAGTTATTTTAACGAGTGTAATTAAACATCAAGATGCCTATGAGTCACAGGAAGAAATGGAATTGAGACTGGCGTCTAGAACAAAAAACCTACCTCCCACTGCAGCCTCGCGACTAACTGTGGTATCGCACACTGCCAGAGTTCAAGCAGTGAGGTTGTTTAATAGGATGCCTATGGAGTTTAAAACTATGACATGTTATAAAAATTTTAAATGTAAACTAAAAGCATATTTATTAGGCAAAAATTGTTACAGTATTGATGAATTTTAATTAATTAATTGTATTTGTTATTTTAAGGATTAGTTTTTGACATAAGAATTTTTATGAGTTTTTATTGTGTTAGGTATGTATTGTGGATAATTATCATCACTTTATTGTAAATAGGCATGTATTTATTCTATAATGTAACATTCAGACACAATGTATTATTGTTTATGAATAAATAAATGAAATGAAATGAAAAGTAATTTTTTTTGCGGGCGATGGATAAAAAAAATGAAATATTTGCTTTACCCCTATGCTCTGCTAGGTGTTTGGAGAGCGTTGTAGGCCTAGTTTTTGCCACATTCGATGGCATTACCCACTAGTATTATTAAACCGAGGAGTTCTCAGGCCTACATGACTAAGTAATTTTTTTTCGAGCGATGGTTAAAAAAATAAAATGTTTGCTTTTTCCCTATGCTCTGCTAGGTCTTTGGAGAGCGTTTTAGACCTAGTTTTTACCACATTCGATGGCATTACCCACTAGTATAATTAATCCGAGGAGTTCTTAGGCCTACATGACTAAGTAATTTTTTTCCGGGCGATGGTTAAAAAAATAAAATATTTGCTTTACCCCTATGCTCTGCTAGGTGTTTGGAGAGCGTTTTAGGCCTAGTTTTTGCCACATTCGATGGCATTACCCACAAGTATCATTAATCCGAGGAGTTCTCAGGCCTATATGACTAAGTAATTTTTTTTCGGGCGATGGTTAAAAAAATGAAATATTTGCTTTACCCCTATGCTCTGCTAGGTGTTTGGAGACCGTTTTAGGCCTAGTTTTTGCCACATTCGATGGCATTACCCACAAGTATTATTAATCCGAGGAGTTCTCAGGCCTACATGACTAATTTTTTTTTTTCGGGCCATGGTTAAAAAAATAAAATATTAGCTTGACCCCTATGCTCTGCTAGGTGTTTGGAGGGTGTTAAAGACCTACTTTTGGATACATTCGATGGCATTACCCACTAGTATCATTAATCGGAGGAGTTCTCAGGCCTGCATTACTAGGTAATTTTTTTTCGGGCGATGGTTAAAAAAATAAAATATTTGCTTGACCCCTATGCTCTGCTAGGTGTTTGAAGAGCGTTTAAGGCCTTGTTTTTGTCGCATTCAATGGCAATATCTACTAGTATCATTAATCTGAGGAGTTCTTAGGCCTACATAAGAAAGTGATTTTTTTACAGGCGATGGTTAAAAAAATAATATATTTGCTTGACCCCTATGCTCTGCTAGTTGTTTGGAGAGCGTTTTAGACCTAGTTTTTGCCACATTCGATGGCATTACCCACTAGTATTATTAATTCGAGGAGTCCTTAGGCCTGCATGACTAAATAATTTTTTTTCGGGCGTCGGTTAAAAAAATGAAATATTTGCTTTACCCCTATGCTCTGCTAGGTGTTTGGAGAGCGTTTTAGGCCTAGTTTTTGCCACATTCGATGGCATTACCCACAAGTATCATTAATCCGAGGAGTTCTTAGGCCTGCATGACTAAATAATTTTTTTTCGGGCGTTGGTTAAAAAAATGAAATATTTGCTATACCCCTATGCTCTGCTAGGTGTTTGGAGAGCGTTTTAGGCCTAGTTTTTGCCACATTCGATGGCATTACCCACAAGTATTATTAATCCGAGGAGTTCTCAGGCCTACATGACTAATTTTTTTTTTTCGGGCCATGGTTAAAAAAATAAAATATTAGCTTGACCCCTATGCTCTGCTAGGTGTTTGGAGGGTGTTTAAGACCTACTTTTGGATACATTCGATGGCATTACCCACTAGTATCATTAATCGGAGGAGTTCTCAGGCCTGCATTACTAGGTAATTTTTTTTCGGGCGATGGTTAAAAAAATAAAATATTTGCTTGACCCCTATGCTCTGCTAGGTGTTTGAAGAGCGTTTAAGGCCTAGTTTTTGTCGCATTCAATGGCAATATCTACTAGTATCATTAATCTGAGGAGTTCTTAGGCCTACATAAGAAAGTGATTTTTTTACAGGCAATGGTTAAAAAAATAATATATTTGCTTGACCCCTATGCTCTGCTAGTTGTTTGGAGAGCGTTTTAGACCTAGTTTTTGCCACATTCGATGGCATTACCCACTAGTATTATTAATCCGAGGAGTCCTTAGGCCTACATGACTAAGTAATTTTTTTTCGGGCGATGGTTAAAAAAATAAAATATTTGCTTTACCCCTATGCTCTGCTAGGTGTTTGGAGAGCGTTTTAGGCCTAGTTTTTGCCACATTCGATGGCATTACCCACAAGTATCATTAATCCGAGGAGTTCTCAGGCCTACATGACTAAGTAAATTTTTTTCGGGCGATGGTTAAAAAAATGAAATATTTGCTTTACCCCTATGCTCTGCTAGGTGTTTGGAGAGCGTTTTAGGCCTAGTTTTTGCCACATTCGATGGCATTACCCACAAGTATTATTAATCCGAGAAGTTCTCAGGCCTACATGACTAATTTTTTTTTTCGGGCCATGGTTAAAAAAATAAAATATTAGCTTGACCCCTATGCTCTGCTAGGTGTTTGGAGGGTGTTTAAGACCTACTTTTGAACACATTCGATGACATTACCCACTAGTATCATTAATTCGAGGAGTTCTCAGGCGTTGATGACTAAGTAATTTTTTTTACAGGCGATGGTTAAAAAAATAAAATATTTGCTTGACCCCTATGCTCTGCTAGGTGTTTGAAGGGTGTTTGAGACCTACTTTTGGACACATTTGATAGTACTACCTAAAACATCATTAATTCGAAGAGTTTTTAGGCCTACATGACTAAGTATTTTTTTTACAGGCGATGGTTAGAAAAATAAAATGTTTGCTTTACCCCTATGCTCTGCTAGGTGTTTGGAGAGCGTTTTAGGCCTAGTTTTTGCCACATTCAATGGCATTACCCACAAGTATCATTAATCCGAGAAGTTCATAGACCTACATGACTAAGTAATTTTTTTTCGGGCGATGGTTAAAAAAATAAAATATTAGCTTGACCCGTATGCTCTGCTAGTTGTTTGGAGAGCGTTTTAGACCTAGTTTTTTGCCACATTCAATGGTATTACCCACTAGTATCATTATTCCGAGGAGTTCTCAGGCCTGCATGACTAAGTTTTTTTTTTGGCGATGGTTAAAAAAATAAAATGTTTGCTTTACACCTATGCTCTGCTAGGTGTTTGAAGAGCGTTTAAGGCCTGGTTTTTGTCGCATTTCATGGCATTACCTACTAGTATCATTAATCCGAGGAGTTCTCAGGCGTTGATGACTAAGTAATTTTTTTTCGGGCGATGGTAAAAAATGATATATTTGCTTTACCCCTATGCTCTGCTAGGTGTTTGGAGAGCGTTTTAGGCCTAGTTTTTGCCACATTCAATGGCATTACCCACAAGTATAATTAATCCGAGGAGTTCTTAGACCTACATGACTAAGTATTTTTTTTTCGGGCGATGGTTAAAAAAATAAAATATTAGCTTGACCCGTATGCTCTGCTAGTTGTTTGGAGAGCGTTTTAGACCTAGTTTTTTGCCACATTCAATGGTATTACCCACTAGTATCATTATTCCGAGGAGTTCTCAGGCCTGCATGACTAAGTTTTTTTTTGGCGATGGTTAAAAAAATAAAATATTTGCTTTACACCTATGCTCTGCTAGGTGTTTGAAGAGCGTTTAAGGCCTTGTTTTTGTCGCATTTCATGGCATTACCTACTAGTATCATTAATCCAAGGAGTTCTCAGGCGTTGATGACTAAGTAATTTTTTTTCGGGCGATGGTAAAAAATGATATATTTGCTTTACCCCTATGCTCTGCTAGGTGTTTGGAGAGCGTTTTAGGCCTAGTTTTTGCCACATTCGATGGCATTACCCACTAGTATCATTAATCCGAGGAGTTCTCAGGCCTGCATTACTAGGTAATTTTTTTTCGGGCGATGGTTAAAAAAATAAAATATTTGCTTGACCCCTATGCTCTGCTAGGTGTTTGAAGAGCGTTTAAGGCCTAGTTTTTGTCGCATTCAATGGCAATATCTACTTGTATCATTAATCTGAGGAGTTCTCAGGCCTACTTAAGAAAGTGATTTTTTTACAGGCGATGGTTAAAAAAAAAATATATTTGCTTGACCCCTATGCTCTGCTAGTTGTTTGGAGAGCGTTTTAGACCTAGTTTTTGCCACATTCAAAGGCATTACCCACTAGTATTATTAAACCGAGGAGTTCTCAGGCCTACATGACTAAGTAATTTTTTTTCGGGCGATGGTTAAAAAAATAAAATGTTTGCTTTACCCCTATGCTCTGCTAGGTCTTTGGAGAGCGTTTTAGGGCTAGTTTTTACCACATTCGATGGCATTACCCACTAGTATAATTAATCCGAGGAGTACTCAGGCCTACATGACTGAGTAATTTTTTTTCGGGCGATGGTTAAAAAAATGAAATGATTGCTTTACCCCTATGCTCTGCTAGTTGTGTGGAGAGCGTTTTAGACCTAGTTTTTGCCACATTCGATGGCATTACCCACTAGGATTATTATTTCGAGGAGTTCTTAGGCCTGCATGACTAAATATTTTTTTTTCGGGCGATGGTTAAAAAAATAAAATATTTGCTTTACCCCTATGCTCTGCTAGGTCTTTGGAGAGCGTTTTAGGGCTACTTTTTACCACATTCGATGGCATTACCCACTAGTATAATTAATCCGAGGAGTACTCAGGCCTACATGACTGAGTAATTTTTTTTCGGGCGATGGTTAAAAAAATGAAATATTTGCTTTACCCCTATGCTCTGCTAGTTGTTTGGAGAGCGTTTTAGGCCTAGTTTTTGCCATATTCGATGGCATTACCCACTAGTAATATTAAACCGAGGAGTTCTCAGGCCTGCATTACTAAATAATTTTTTTTCGGGCGATGGTTTAAAAAAATAAAATATTTGCTTCACCCCTATGCTCTGCTAGGTGTTTGGAGAGCGGTTTAGGCCTAGTTTTTGCCACATTCGATGGCATTACCCACTAGTAATATTAAACCGAGGAGTTCTCAGGCCTACATGACTAATTAATTTTTTTTCGGGCCATGGTTAAAAAAATAAAATATTAGCTTGACCCCTATGCTCTGCTAGGTGTTTGGAGAGCGTTTTAGGCCTAGTTTTTGCCACATTCGATGGCATTACCCACTAGTAATATTAAACCGAGGAGTTCTCAGGCCTGCATGACTAAGTAATTTTTTTTCGGGCGATGGTTAAAAAAATAAAATATTTGCTTTACCCCTATGCTCTGCTAGGTGTTTGGAGAGCGTTTTAGGCCTAGTTTTTGCCACATTCGATGGCATTACCCACTAGTAATATTAAACCGAGGAGTTCTCAGGCCTGCATGACTAAGTAATTTTTTTTCGGGCGATGGTTAAAAAAATAAAATATTTGCTTTACCCCTATGCTCTGCTAGGTGTTTGAAAAGCGTTTTAGGCCTAGTTTTTGCCACATTCGATGGCATTACCCACAAGTATTATTAATCCGAAGAGTTCTCAGGCCTACATGACTAATTAATTTTTTTTCGGGCCATGGTTAAAAAAATAAAATATTAGCTTGACCCCTATGCTCTGCTAGGTGTTTGGAGAGCGTTTTAGGCCTAGTTTTTGCCACATTCGATGGCATTACCCACTAGTAATATTAAACCGAGGAGTTCTCAGGCCTGCATGACTAAGTAATTTTTTTTCGGGCGATGGTTAAAAAAATAAAATATTTGCTTTACCCCTATGCTCTGCTAGGTGTTTGGAGAGCGTTTTAGGCCTAGTTTTTGCCACATTCGATGGCATTACCTACTAGTAATATTAAACCGAGGAGTTCTCAGGCCTGCATGACTAAGTAATTTTTTTTCGGGCGATGGTTAAAAAAATAAAATATTTGCTTTACCCCTATGCTCTGCTAGGTGTTTGGAGAGCGTTTTAGGCCTAGTTTTTGCCACATTCGATGGCATTACCCACAAGTATTATTAATCCGAAGAGTTCTCAGGCCTACATGACTAATTAATTTTTTTTCGGGCCATGGTTAAAAAAATAAAATATTAGCTTGACCCCTATGCTCTGCTAGGTGTTTGGAGAGCGTTTTAGGCCTAGTTTTTGCCACATTCGATGGCATTACCCACTAGTAATATTAAACCGAGGAGTTCTCAGGCCTGCATGACTAAGTAATTTTTTTTCGGGCGATGGTTAAAAAAATAAAATATTTGCTTTACCCCTATGCTCTGCTAGGTGTTTGGAGAGCGTTTTAGGCCTAGTTTTTGCCACATTCGATGGCATTACCCACTAGTAATATTAAACCGAGGAGTTCTCAGGCCTGCATGACTAAGTAATTTTTTTTCGGGCGATGGTTAAAAAAATAAAATATTTGCTTTACCCCTATGCTCTGCTAGGTGTTTGGAGAGCGTTTTAGGCCTAGTTTTTGCCACATTCGATGGCATTACCCACTAGTAATATTAAACCGAGGAGTTCTCAGGCCTGCATGACTAAGTAATTTTTTTTCGGGCGATGGTTAAAAAAATAAAATATTTGCTTTACCCCTATGCTCTGCTAGGTGTTTGGAGAGCGTTTTAGGCCTAGTTTTTGCCACATTCGATGGCATTACCCACAAGTATTATTAATCCGAAGAGTTCTCAGGCCTACATGACTAATTAATTTTTTTTCGGGCCATGGTTAAAAAAATAAAATATTAGCTTGACCCCTATGCTCTGCTAGGTGTTTGGAGAGCGTTTTAGGCCTAGTTTTTGCCACATTCGATGGCATTACCCACTAGTAATATTAAACCGAGGAGTTCTCAGGCCTGCATGACTAAGTAATTTTTTTTCGGGCGATGGTTAAAAAAATAAAATATTTGCTTTACCCCTATGCTCTGCTAGGTGTTTGGAGAGCGTTTTAGGCCTAGTTTTTGCCACATTCGATGGCATTACCCACTAGTAATATTAAACCGAGGAGTACTCAGGCCTGCATGACTAAGTAATTTTTTTTCGGGCGATGGTTAAAAAAATAAAATATTTGCTTTACCCCTATGCTCTGCTAGGTGTTTGGAGAGCGTTTTAGGCCTAGTTTTTGCCACATTCGATGGCATTACCCACAAGTATTATTAATCCGAAGAGTTCTCAGGCCTACATGACTAATTAATTTTTTTTCGGGCCATGGTTAAAAAAATAAAATATTAGCTTGACCCCTATGCTCTGCTAGGTGTTTGGAGAGCGTTTTAGGCCTAGTTTTTGCCACATTCGATGGCATTACCCACTAGTAATATTAAACCGAGGAGTTCTCAGGCCTGCATGACTAAGTAATTTTTTTTCGGGCGATGGTTAAAAAAATAAAATATTTGCTTTACCCCTATGCTCTGCTAGGTGTTTGGAGAGCGTTTTAGGCCTAGTTTTTGCCACATTCGATGGCATTACCCACTAGTAATATTAAACCGAGGAGTTCTCAGGCCTGCATGACTAAGTAATTTTTTTTCGGGCGATGGTTAAAAAAATAAAATATTTGCTTTACCCCTATGCTCTGCTAGGTGTTTGGAGAGCGTTTTAGGCCTAGTTTTTGCCACATTCGATGGCATTACCCACTAGTAATATTAAACCGAGGAGTTTTCAGGCCTGCATGACTAAGTAATTTTTTTTCGGGCGATGGTTAAAAAAATAAAATATTTGCTTTACCCCTATGCTCTGCTAGGTGTTTGGAGAGCGTTTTAGGCCTAGTTTTTGCCACATTCGATGGCATTACCCACTAGTAATATTAAACCGAGGAGTTCTCAGGCCTGCATGACATTTTTTTTTTTCAGGCGATGGTTAAAAAAATAAAATATTTGCTTTACCCCTATGCTCTGCTAGGTGTTTGGAGAGCGTTTAAGGCCTAGTTTTTGTCGCATTTCATGGCATTACCTACTAGTATCATTAATTCGAGGAGTTCTCAGGCGTTGATGACTAAGTAATTTTTTTTACAGGCGATGGTTAAAAAAATAAAATATTTGCTTGACCCCTATGCTCTGCTAGGTGTTTGGAGGGTGTTTGAGACCTACTTTTGGACACATTTCATGGTACTACCTAAAACATCATTAATCCGAAGAGTTCTCAGGCCTGCATGACTAAATATTTTTTTTTCGGGCGATGGTTAAAAAAATAAAATATTTGCTTTACCCCTATGCTCTGCTAGGTGTTTGGAGAGCGTTTTAGGCCTAGTTTTTGCCATATTCGATGGCATTACCCACTAGTAATATTAAACCGAGGAGTTCTCAGGCCTGCATGACTAAATAATTTTTTTTCGGGCGATGGTTTAAAAAAATAAAATATTTGCTTCACCCCTATGCTCTGCTAGGTGTTTGGAGAGCGTTTTAGGCCTAGTTTTTGCCACATTCGATTGCATTACCCACTTGTATTATTAATCCGAGGAGTTCTTAGGCCTACATGACTAAATTTTTTTTTTTCGGGCGATAGTAAAAAAAAAAAATATTTGCTTTACCCCTATGCTCTGCTTGGTGTTTGGAGAGCGTTTAAGGCCTAGTTTTTGCCACATTCGATGGCATTACCCACAAGTATCATTAATCCGAGGAGTTCTCAGGCGTTGATGACTAAGTAATTTTTTTTACAGGCGATGGTTAAAAAAATAAAATATTTGCTTGACCCCTATGCTCTGCTAGTTGTTTGAAGAGCGTTTAAGGCCTAGTTTTTGTCGCATTCCATGGCATTACCTACTAGTATCATTAATCCGAGGAGTTCTCAGGCCTACTTGAGAAAGTGATTTTTTTACAGGCGATGGTTAAAAAAATAATAAATTTGCTTGACCCGTATGCTCTGCTAGTTGTTTTGAGATCGTTTTAGGCCTAGTTTTTTTCACATTCGATGGCATTACCCACAAGTATAATTAATTCGAGGAGTTCTCAGGTCTGCATGACTAAGTAATTTTTTTTCGGGCGTTGGTTAAAAAAATAAAATGTTTGCTTGACCCCTATGCTCTGCTAGGTGTTTGGAGAGCGTTTTAGGCCGCGTTAGAGCCGCGACTTTGAGTTCTCTTCCTGTCAATTGCTGTCGCGGGTGTAAGTTGTGCTGTGAAACGCGAGAGTAACAGACGCGGGTAGGATTTGTCTACTCGCGGTTACACTCGCGGGTGTAAGTTACCTATGCTAGACGTGCAGGTACCCACAACCCCATCCAATCGGCCACATGACAAGTTTACGTGCGGTTGATCGGGTGACAAACAATCGTCCCATCGTACCACGAACCGGTCAGCACGACCATCGCGGTGGATGCGTTATTCAGCATGTAGTTGGATTTGAAGAAAAGGTACTCCGCTACTTCGATAGAATATGGCGGTTTTGCTTAGAAGGGAAGTTTTTATGAAACTAGCGTCAGCAAGTTTCAGAATAGGATCGCACGTATATTTTAAGGCCTATAGGAATATGTTGTGCGTTGTACCCACTATATTAATTAAAAAAACAACAACAACAGTACTCATATATTGTATGAAAATCCATAGGAACAGTGTTCTTATGGAATACTATAGGCAACGTTATAATGTATTCTTCTTTAATATCGCTGTTAGTCATCTAATTGACAAATAGAAGTGCTGGAGTAGAAAAACTACCGTAAGAAGATCGTTTTTAGGCAAATTGACAAAGCATAACTTATTTATTTTTCACGGTAAATCTCGAAAGCTGTGCCGTTTTTATTATATTTTGTAGTGGTTTAATGTTAACTTTTCCGTTTATAATTAGGAATTGATGGTTAAAATCATTTAGATTACAGACATGTTATGGAACGGATTTAGGTACCTATATGCAATAAGAAGGGATATATAATTTAAACTTTCGTGAGTCATACTGACATTAAAATTGCAACGGTTAACACTCACGTATTTTTATCCCAATAGGCGTGACATGTTTTGTCTGTATCGGTCACAACACCACTCTGTCTGTCCGACGATGTCTGCCCGATGCAGACGAAACATGTCACGTCTATTGTGATAAAAATACGTGTAAAAATAAAAATAAGAGGAATCTTACATAACATGTTTTGGCAGCATGGTACCCCTTTTTTTTCGAAAATGCGTAGATGTATCAAGTTGAAATTAATACCATATACACAAGTCTGTAGTCCCTTGAAACTGAGAAAAAAATAAACCTCTACGTCAACGCCATCAAGATACCGCCGATTATATCGCATTTCTTATACATTTACAATGGGAATCAAAATGTATAGGCCCGGTAATTCCCGTTAATCTAGAATCACGAAATTTGGCAAAAAGCAAGAGCTTGTAGTACAATTACAGGCAAAAATCTGAAAACTGTATAGTTGCCGCATACTGAGAGTTCCGTGCCACCGGAATTTTAAGTACCTAAGGTCACAAATGGGGGAGGGGTTGACCATCCTTTGTGTGAAACCCTCGGTGGGTGAGTCCGACTCGCACTTAGCCGGTTTTTTAAGTAGTCACATTACTATTTATTATAAATTGAAAGAGATGTTTCTAAATATGTCATTTTTTAAGTTGTACCTATAATTTTGCAACGGTAAATGATACTTACATATATTTATGCATATGTAGGTAAAGGTATAGTTTAAAAATAAATTAACAATCTAAAAGTTTTCTCCAAGAAGCTATTGTCTCAGATAAAGAGTTCCCAAGATATAGAGCACAGAATTAAAAGAAAAGTGTGGAGGGATAAAGATTTGATCAAAATCGAGCATTTTTCGGAGCTCATATCTGGACACCATATAAAATTATAGTAGGTATGTCAAAGTTGTAGAAAATTTTATAATCATTCAATATGTAGTTAACCGAAATTTTGTATGACGCATCGTTTCTGAGATGTTCAAAAAAACAAAAACGGGGCCTAACTAAAAAAGTTCCTACTCCCTTCGGGGTCAGTACCCCGGACCGAGGGGCACCGAGAGGCAAAGACTTTCAGTAGGTATGTTCATTGTTTGTCTCCTAACTATTCATAACATTCCACAACATACCATAGTTAAATATTCAGCTTTCCACCATTCCACCTAGAACACCCCTTTTGAGCACTCATTGACCAAGCTATGTTGCTTAGTTCGCACGCGGTAATGTAATTAATGGATAAAAATTTCTGAAAATTTAGATGTCGACTTTTTGATTTCACTAGTGGAAGCTATTCACCGAATGTATTCGTTTCAGTTTTTAGGGTTCCGCATTTTTAATCATTCTTATGATATACAGAACCCTCGGTGGGCGAGTCTGACTGGCACTTGGCCGGTTTTTTTATTTATTTCGTTGTCTTACCGGCCGGAGCAGGAGAATTACGTCTTTACTGTATACGAATATATTTGAACCGATGTTTGCCAAACCATCTAAATTGTCCGCCAGTTTTATTTTGTTGTTGCTTAGTTCGCATGCATAAAAATGGCTGAAAATTTAGATGGTTGAGGCAAATATCGTTTCAAATATATTCAAGTAGGTATACAGTTTTGTCATGATATGAAACGCGAAAGACGTAATTCTCCTGCTCCTGCTGTTAAGACGACGAATGAAGAATAAACAGAAACGAAGACATTGAGTGAACAGCTTTCCACTAATGAAATTAAAAAGTCTACATCTAAACTCTAAAACTAGGCCTAAAACGCTCTCCAAACACCTAGCAGAGCATAGGGGTAAAGCAAATATTTCATTTTTTTAACCATCGCCCGAAAAAAAATTACTTAGTCATGTAGGCCTGAGAACTCCTCGGATTAATGATACTTGTGGATAATGCCATCGAATGTGGCAAAAACTAGGCCTAAAAGCAAATATTTTATTTTTTTAACCATCGCCTGTAAAAAAAATTACTTAGTCATCAACGCCTGAGAACTCCTCGGATTAATAATACTAGTAGGTAATGCCATGAAATGCGACAAAAACAAGGCCTTAAACGCTCTTCAAACACCTAGCAGAGCATAGGGGTAAAGCAAATATTTAATTTTTTTAACCATCGCCCGAAAAAAATTAATTAGTCATTTAGGCCTGGGAACTCCTCGGATTAATCATACTAGTAGGCAATGCCATCGAATGTGGAAAAAACTAGGCCTAAAACGCTCTCCAAACACCTAGCAGAGCATAGGGGTAAAGCAAATATTTTATTTTTTTAACCATCGCCCGAAAAAAAATTATTTAGTCATGCAGGCCTGAGAACTCCTCGGATTAATGATACTAGTAGGTAATGCCATCGAATGTGGCAAAAACTAGGCCTAAAACGCTCTCCAAACACCTAGCAGAGCAAAGGGGTAAAGCAAATATTTTATTTTTTTAACCATCGCCCGAAAAAAAATTACTTAGTCATGTAGGCCTGAGAACTTCTCAGATTAATGATACTAGTGGGTAATGCCATCGAATGTGGCAAAAACTAGGCCTAAAACGCTCTCCAAACACCTAGCAGAGCATAGGGGTAAAGCAAATATTTCATTTTTTTAACCGACGCCCGAAAAAAAAATTTTTAGTCATGCAGGCCTAAGAACTCCTCGGATTAATGATACTAGTAGGTAATGCCATGAAATGCGACAAAAACTAGGCCTAAAACGCTCTTCAAACACCTAGCAGAGCATAGGGGTAAAGCAAATATTTTATTTTTTTAACCATCGCCCGAAAAAAAATTACTTAGTCATCAACGCCTGAGAACTCCTCGGATTAATGATACTAGTGAAAAATGCCATAGAATGTGGCAAAAACTAGGCCTAAATCGCTCTCCAAACAACTAGCAGAGCATAGGTGTAAAGCAAATATTTTATTTTTTTAACCATCGCCAAAAAAAAAAACTTAGTCATGCAGGCCTGAGAACTCCTCGAAATAATGATACTAGTGGGTAATACCATTGAATGTGGCAAAAACTAGGTCTCAAACGCTCTCCAAACAACAAGCAGAGCATAGGGGTAAAGCTAATATTTTATTTTTTTAACCATCGCCCGAAAAAAAATTACTTAGTCACGTAGGCCTGAGAACTCCTCGGATTAATGATATTTGTGGGTAATGCCATCGAATGTGGCAAAAACTAGGCCTAAAACGCTTTCCAAACACCTAGCAGAGCATAGGGGTAAAGCAAATATTTCATATTTTTAACCATCGCCCGAAAAAAAATTACTTAGTCATGTAGGCCTGAGAACTCCTCGGATTAATGATACTTGTGGGTAATGCCATCGAATGTGGCAAAAACTAGGCCTAAAACGCTCTCCAAACACCTAGCAGAGCATAGGGGTAAAGCAAATATTTTATTTTTTTAACCATCGCCCGAAAAAAAATTACTTAGTCATCAACGCCTGAGAACTCCTCGGATTAATGATACTAGTGAAAAATGCCATAGAATGTGGCAAAAACTAGGCCTAAAACGCTCTCCAAACAACTAGCAGAGCATAGGTGTAAAGCAAATATTTTATTTTTTTAACCATCGCCAAAAAAAAAAACTTAGTCATGCAGGCCTGAGAACTCCTCGAAATAATGATACTAGTGGGTAATACCATTGAATGTGGCAAAAACTAGGTCTCAAACGCTCTCCAAACAACAAGCAGAGCATAGGGGTAAAGCTAATATTTTATTTTTTTAACCATCGCCCGAAAAAAAATTACTTAGTCACGTAGGCCTGAGAACTCCTCGGATTAATGATACTTGTGGGTAATGCCATCGAATGTGGCAAAAACTAGGCCTAAAACGCTTTCCAAATACCTAGCAGAGCATAGGGGTAAAGCAAATATTTCATATTTTTAACCATCGCCCGAAAAAAAATTACTTAGTCATGTAGGCCTGAGAACTCCTCGGATTAATGATACTTGTGGGTAATGCCATCGAATGTGGCAAAAACTAGGCCTAAAACGCTCTCCAAATACCTAGCAGAGCATAGGGGTAAAGCAAATATTTCATATTTTTAACCATCGCCCGAAAAAAAATTACTTAGTCATGTAGGCCTGAGAACTCCTCGGATTAATGATACTTGTGGGTAATGCCATCGAATGTGGCAAAAACTAGGCCTAAAACGCTCTCCAAACACCTAGCAGAGCATAGGGGTAAAGCAAATATTTCATATTTTTAACCATCGCCCGAAAAAAAATTACTTAGTCATGTAGGCCTAAGAACTCCTCGGATTATTAATACTAGTGGGTAATGCCATCGAATGTGGCAAAAACTAGGTCTAAAACGCTCTCCACACAACTAGCAGAGCATAGGGGTAAAGCAAATATTTCATTTTTTTAACCATCGCCCGAAAAAAAATTACTTAGTCATCAACGCCTGAGAACTCCTCGGATTAATGATACTAGTAGGTAATGCCATGAAATGCGACAAAAATTAGGCCTTAAACGCTCTTCAAACACCTAGCAGAGCAGAGGGGTAAAGCAAATATTTTATTTTTTTAACCATCGCCAAAAAAAAAACTTAGTCACGTAGGCCTGAGAACTCCTCGGATTAATGATACTTGTTGGTAATGCCATCGAATGTGGCAAAAACTAGGCCTAAAACGCTCTCCAAACACCTAGCAGAGCATAGGGGTAAAGCACATATTTTATTTTTTTAACCATCGCCCGAAAAAAAATTACTTAGTCATGTAGGCCTAAGAACTCCTCGGATTAATTATACTAGTGGGTAATGCCATCGAATGAGGCAAAAACTAGGCCTAAAACGCTCTCCAAACACCTAGCAGAGCATAGGGGTAAAGCAAATATTTCATTTTTTTAACCATCGCCCGAAAAAAAATTACTTAGTCATGTAGGCCTGAGAACTCCTCGGATTAATGATACTTGTGGGTAATGCCATCGAATGTGGCAAAAACTAGGCCTTAAACGCTCTCCAAACACCAAGCAGAGCATAGGGGTAAAGCAAATATTTTATTTTTTTACTATCGCCCGAAAAAAAAATATTTAGTCATGTAGGCCTAAGAACTCCTCGGATTAATAATAAAAGTGGGTAATGCCATCGAATGTGGCAAAAACTAGGTCTAAAACGCTCTCCACACAACTAGCAGAGCATAGGGGTAAAGCAAATATTTCATTTTTTTAACCATCGCCCGAAAAAAAAATACTCAGTCATGTAGGCCTCAGAACTCTTCGGATTAATGATACTTGTGGGTAATGCCATCGAATGTGGCAAAAACTAGGCCTAAAACGCTCTCCAAACACCTAGCAGAGCATAGGGGTAAAGCAAATATTTCATTTTTTTAACCATCGCCCGAAAAAAAATTACTTAGTCATGTAGGCCTGAGAAATCCTCGGATTAATGATACTTGTGGGTTATGCCATCGAATGTGGCAAAAACTAGGCCTAAAACGCTCTCCAAACACCTAGCAGAGCATAGGGGTAAAGCAAATATTTCATTTTTTTAACCATCGCCCGAAAAAAAATTACTTAGTCATGTAGGCCTGAGAACTCCTCGGATTAATGATACTTGTGGGTAATGCCATCGAATGTGGCAAAAACTAAGCCTAAAACGCTCTCCAAACACCTAGCAGAGCATAGGGGTAAAGCAAATATTTTATTTTTTTAACCATCGCCCGAAAAAAAATTACTTAGTCATGTAGGCCTGAGAACTCCTCGGATTAATGATACTTGTGGGTAATGCCATCGAATGTGGAAAAAACTAGGCCTAAAACGCTCTCCAAACACCTAGCAGAGCATAGGGGTAAAGCAAATATTTCATTTTTTTAACCATCGCCCGAAAAAAAATTACTTAGTCATGTAGGCCTGAGAACTCCTCGGATTAATGATACTTGTGGGTAATGCCATCGAATGTGGCAAAAACTAGGCCTAAAACGCTCTCCAAACACCTAGCAGAGCATAGGGGTAAAGCAAATATTTCATTTTTTTAACCATCGCCCGAAAACAAATTACTTAAAACGCTCTCCAAACACCTAGCAGAGCATAGGGGTAAAGCAAATATTTCATATTTTTAACCATCGCCCGAAAAAAAATTACTTAGTCATGTAGGCCTAAGAACTCCTCGGATTATTAATACTAGTGGGTAATGCCATCGAATGTGGCAAAAACTAGGTCTAAAACGCTCTCCAAACAACTAGCAGAGCATAGGGGTAAAGCAAATATTTCATTTTTTTAACCATCGCCCGAAAAAAAATTACTTAGTCATCAACGCCTGAGAACTCGTCGGATTAATGATACTAGTAGGTAATGCCATGAAATGCGACAAAAATTAGGCCTTAAACGCTCTTCAAACACCTAGCAGAGCAGAGGGGTAAAGCAAATATTTTATTTTTTTAACCATCGCCAAAAAAAAAAACTTAGTCACGTAGGCCTGAGAACTCCTCGGATTATTAATACTAGTGGGTAATGCCATCGAATGTGGCAAAAACTAGGTCTAAAACGCTCTCCAAACAACTAGCAGAGCATAGGGGTAAAGCAAATATTTCATATTTTTAACCATCGCCCGAAAAAAAATTACTTAGTCATGTAGGCCTAAGAACTCCTCGGATTATTAATACTAGTGGGTAATGCCATCGAATGTGGCAAAAACTAGGTCTAAAACGCTCTCCAAACAACTAGCAGAGCATAGGGGTAAAGCAAATATTTCATTTTTTTAACCATCGCCCGAAAAAAAATTACTTAGTCATCAACGCCTGAGAACTCGTCGGATTAATGATACTAGTAGGTAATGCCATGAAATGCGACAAAAATTAGGCCTTAAACGCTCTTCAAACACCTAGCAGAGCAGAGGGGTAAAGCAAATATTTTATTTTTTTAACCATCGCCAAAAAAAAAAACTTAGTCACGTAGGCCTGAGAACTCCTCGGATTAATGATACTTGTGGGTAATGCCATCGAATGTGGCAAAAACTAGGCCTTAAACGCTCTTCAAACACCTAGCAGAGCAGAGGGGTAAAGCAAATATTTTATTTTTTTAACCATCGCCAAAAAAAAAAACTTAGTCACGTAGGCCTGAGAACTCCTCGGATTATTAATACTAGTGGGTAATGCCATCGAATGTGGCAAAAACTAGGTCTAAAACGCTCTCCAAACAACTAGCAGAGCATAGGGGTAAAGCAAATATTTCATTTTTTTAACCATCGCCCGAAAAAAAATTACTTAGTCATCAACGCCTGAGAACTCCTCGGATTAATGATACTAGTAGGTAATACCATGAAATGCGACAAAAATTAGGCCTTAAACGCTCTTAAAACACCTAGCAGAGCAGAGGGGTAAAGCAAATATTTTATTTTTTTAACCATCGCCAAAAAAAAAAAACTTAGTCACGTAGGCCTGAGAACTCCTCGGATTAATGATACTTGTGGGTAATGCCATCGAATGTGGCAAAAACTAGGCCTAAAACGCTCTCCAAACACCTAGCAGAGCATAGGGGTAAAGCACATATTTTATTTTTTTAACCATCGCCCGAAAAAAAATTACTTAGTCATGTAGGCCTAAGAACTCCTCGGATTATTAATACTAGTGGGTAATGCCATCGAATGTGGCAAAAACTAGGTCTAAAACGCTCTCCACACAACTAGCAGAGCATAGGGGTAAAGCAAATATTTCATTTTTTTAACCATCGCCCGAAAAAAAATTACTTAGTCATCAACGCCTGAGAACTCGTCGGATTAATGATACAAGTAGGTAATGCCATGAAATGCGACAAAAATTAGGCCTTAAACGCTCTTCAAACACCTAGCAGAGCAGAGGGGTAAAGCAAATATTTTATTTTTTTAACCATCGCCAAAAAAAAAAACTTAGTCACGTAGGCCTGAGAACTCCTCGGATTAATGATACTTGTTGGTAATTCCATCGAATGTGGCAAAAACTAGGCCTAAAACGCTCTCCAAACACCTAGCAGAGCATAGGGGTAAAGCACATATTTTATTTTTTTAACCGTCGCCCGAAAAAAAATTACTTAGTCATGTAGGCCTGAGAACTCCTCGGATTAATGATACTTGTGGGTAATGCCATCGAATGTGGCAAAAACTAGGCCTAAAACGCTCTCCAAACACCTAGCAGAGCATAGGGGTAAAGCAAATATTTCATTTTTTTAACCATCGCCCGAAAAAAAATTACTTAGTCATGTAGGCCTGAGAACTCGTCGGATTAATGATACAAGTAGGTAATGCCATCGAATGTGGCAAAAACTAGGCCTAAAACGCTCTCCAAACACCTAGCAGAGCATAGGGGTAAAGCAAATATTTCATTTTTTTAACCATCGCCCGAAAAAAAATTACTTAGTCATGTAGGCCTGAGAACTCCTCGGATTAATGATACTTGTGGGTTATGCCATCGAATGTGGCAAAAACTAGGCCTAAAACGCTCTCCAAACACCTAGCAGAGCATAGGGGTAAAGCAAATATTTCATTTTTTTAACCATCGCCCGAAAAAAAATTACTTAGTCATGTAGGCCTGAGAACTCCTCGGATTAATGATACTTGTGGGTAATGCCATCGAATGTGGAAAAAACTAGGCCTAAAACGCTCTCCAAACACCTAGCAGAGCATAGGGGTAAAGCAAATATTTTATTTTTTTAACCATCGCCCGAAAAAAAATTACTTAGTCATGTAGGCCTGAGAACTCCTCGGATTAATGATACTTGTGGGTAATGCCATCGAATGTGGCAAAAACTAGGCCTAAAACGCTCTCCAAACACCTAGCAGAGCATAGGGGTAAAGCAAATATTTCATATTTTTAACCATCGCCCGAAAAAAAATTACTTAGTCATGTAGGCCTAAGAACTCCTCGGATTATTAATACTAGTGGGTAATGCCATCGAATGTGGCAAAAACTAGGTCTAAAACGCTCTCCACACAACTAGCAGAGCATAGGGGTAAAGCAAATATTTCATTTTTTTAACCATCGCCCGAAAAAAAATTACTTAGTCATCAACGCCTGAGAACTCGTCGGATTAATGATACTAGTAGGTAATGCCATGAAATGCGACAAAAATTAGGCCTTAAACGCTCTTCAAACACCTAGCAGAGCAGAGGGGTAAAGCAAATATTTTATTTTTTTAACCATCGCCAAAAAAAAAAACTTAGTCACGTAGGCCTGAGAACTCCTCGGATTAATGATATTTGTGGGTAATGCCATCGAATGTGGCAAAAACTAGGCCTAAAACGCTCTCCAAACACCTAGCAGAGCATAGGGGTAAAGCACATATTTTATTTTTTTAACCATTGCCCGAAAAAAAATTACTTAGTCATGTAGGCCTGAGAACTCCTCGGATTAATTATACTAGTGCGTAATGCCATCGAATGAGGCAAAAACTAGGCCTAAAACGCTCTCCAAACACCTAGCAGAGCATAGGGGTAAAGCAAATATTTCATTTTTTTAACCATCGCCCGAAAAAAAATTACTTAGTCATGTAGGCCTGAGAACTCCTCGGATTAATGATACTTGTGGGTAATGCCATCGAATGTGGCAAAAACTAGGCCTTAAACGCTCTCCAAACACCAAGCAGAGCATAGGGGTAAAGCAAATATTTTATTTTTTTACTATCGCCCGAAAAAAAAATATTTAGTCATGTAGGCCTAAGAACTCCTCGGATTAATAATAAAAGTGGGTAATGCCATCGAATGTGGCAAAAACTAGGTCTAAAACGCTCTCCACACAACTAGCAGAGCATAGGGGTAAAGCAAATATTTCATTTTTTTAACCATCGCCCGAAAAAAAAATTCTCAGTCATGTAGGCCTGAGAACTCCTCGGATTAATGATACTTGTGGGTAATGCCATCGAATGTGGCAAAAACTAGGCCTAAAACGCTCTCCAAACACCTAGCAGAGCATAGGGGTAAAGCAAATATTTCATTTTTTTAACCATCGCCCGAAAAAAAATTACTTAGTCATGTAGGCCTGAGAACTCCTCGGATTAATGATACTTGTGGGTAATGCCATCGAATGTGGCAAAAACTAGGCCTAAAACGCTCTCCAAACACCTAGCAGAGCATAGGGGTAAAGCAAATATTTTATTTTTTTAACCATCGCCCGAAAAAAAATTACTTAGTCATGTAGGCCTGAGAACTCCTCGGATTAATGATACTTGTGGGTAATGCCATCGAATGTGGCAAAAACTAGGCCTAAAACGCTCTCCAAACACCTAGCAGAGCATAGGGGTAAAGCAAATATTTTATTTTTTTAACCATCGCCCGAAAAAAAATTACTTAGTCATGTAGGCCTGAGAACTCGTCGGATTAATGATACAAGTAGGTAATGCCATCGAATGTGGCAAAAACTAGGCCTAAAACGCTCTCCAAACACCTAGCAGAGCATAGGGGTAAAGCAAATATTTCATTTTTTTAACCATCGCCCGAAAAAAAATTACTTAGTCATGTAGGCCTGAGAACTCCTCGGATTAATGATACTTGTGGGTAATGCCATCGAATGTGGCAAAAACTAGGCCTAAAACGCTCTCCAAACATCTAGCAGAGCATAGGGGTCAAGCAAATATTTCATTTTTTTAACCATCGCCCGAAAAAAAAATACTTAGTCATGTAGGCCTGAGAACTCCTCGGATTAATGATACTTGTGGGTAATGCCATCGAATGTGGCAAAAACTAGGCCTAAAACGCTCTCCAAACACCTAGCAGAGCATAGGGGTAAAGCAAATATTTCATTTTTTTAACCATCGCCCGAAAAAAAATTACTTAGTCATGTAGGCCTGAGAACTCCTCGGATTAATGATACTTGTGGGTTATGCCATCGAATGTGGCAAAAACTAGGCCTAAAACGCTCTCCAAACACCTAGCAGAGCATAGGGGTAAAGCAAATATTTCATTTTTTTAAACATCGCCCGAAAAAAAATTACTTAGTCATGTAGGCCTGAGAACTCCTCGGATTAATGATACTTGTGGGTAATGCCATCGAATGTGGCAAAAACAAGGCCTAAAACGCTCTCCAAACACCTAGCAGAGCATAGGGGTAAAGCAAATATTTCATTTTTTTAACCATCGCCCGAAAAAAAATTACTTAGTCATGTAGGCCTGAGAACTCCTCGGATTAATGATACTTGTGGGTTATGCCATCGAATGTGGCAAAAACTAGGCCTAAAACGCTCTCCAAACACCTAGCAGAGCATAGGGGTAAAGCAAATATTTCATTTTTTTAACCATCGCCCGAAAAAAATTTACTTAGTCATGTAGGCCTGAGTACTCCTCGGATTAATGATACTTGTGGGTAATGCCATCGAATGTGGCAAAAACTAGGCCTAAAACGCTCTCCAAACACCTAGCAGAGCATAGGGGTAAAGCAAATATTTCATTTTTTTAACCATCGCCCGAAAAAAAATTACTTAGTCATGTAGGCCTGAGAACTCCTCGGATTAATGATACATGTGGGTAATGCCATCGAATGTGGCAAAAACTAGGCCTAAAACGCTCTCCAAACATCTAGCAGAGCATAGGGGTCAAGCAAATATTTTATTTTTTTAACCATCGCCCGAAAAAAAATTACCTAGTAATGCAGGCCTGAGAACTCCTTAGATTAATGATACTAGTGGGTAATGCCATCGAATGTGTCCAAAAGTAGGTCTTAAACACCCTCCAAACACCCAGCAGAGCATAGGGGTCATGCTAATATTTTATTTTTTTTGACCGTGGCCCGAAAAAAAATTAATTAGTCATGAAGGCCTGAGAACTCCTCGGATTAATAATACTTGTGGGTAATGCCATCGAATGTGGCAAAAACTAGGCCTAAAACGCTCTCCAAACACCTAGCAGAGCATAGGGGTAAAGCAAATATTTTATTTTTTTAACCATCGCCCGAAAGAAAATTACTTAGTCATGTAGGCCTGAGAACTCCTCGGATTAATGATACTTGTGGGTAATGCCATGGAATGCGACAAAAACTAGGCCTAAAACGCTCTCCAAACACCTAGCAGAGCATAGGGGTAAAGCAAATATTTAATTTTTTTAACCATCGCCCGAAAAAAAATTACTTAGTCATCAACGCCTGAGACCTCCTCGGATTAATGATACTAGTAGGTAATGCTATGAAATGCGACAAAAATTAGGCCTTAAACGCTCTTCAAACACCTAGCAGAGCAGAGGGGTAAAGCAAATATTTTATTTTTTTAACCATCGCCAAAAAAAAAAACTTAGTCACGTAGGCCTAAGAACTCCTCGGATTAATGATACTTGTTGGTAATGCCATCGAATGTGGCAAAAACTAGGCCTAAAACGCTCTCCAAACACCTAGCAGAGCATAGGGGTAAAGCACATATTTTATTTTTTTAACCATCGCCCGAAAAAAAATTACTTAGTCATGTAGGCCTGAGAACTCCTCGGATTAATTATATTAGTGGGTAATGCCATCGAATGTGGCAAAAACTAGGCCTAAAACGCTCTCCAAACACCTAGCAGAGCATAGGGGTAAAGCAAATATTTTATTTTTTTAACCATCGCCCGAAAAAAAATTACTTAGTCATCAACGCCTGAGAACTCCTCGGATTAATGATACTAGTGAAAAATGCCATAGAATGTGGCAAAAACTAGGCCTAAAACGCTCTCCAAATACCAAGCAGAGCATAGGGGTAAAGCAAATATTTTATTTTTTTACTATCGCCCGAAAAAAAAATATTTAGTCATGCAGGCCTAAGAACTCCTCGGATTAATAATACAAGTGGGTAATGCCATCGAATGTGGTAAAAACTAGGTCTAAAACGCTCTCCACACAACTAGCAGAGCATAGGGGTAAAGCAAATATTTCATTTTTTTAACCATCGCCCGAAAACAAATTACTTAGTCATGTAGGCCTGAGAACTCCTCGGATTAATGATACTTGTGGGTAATGCCATCGAATGTGGCAAAAACTAGGCCTAAAACGCTCTCCAAACACCTAGCAGAGCATAGAGGTAAAGCAAATATTTCATTTTTTTAACCATCGCCCGAAAAAAAATTACTTAGTCATGTAGGCCTGAGAACTCCTCGGATTAATGATACTTGTGGGTAATGCCATCGAATGTGGCAAAAACTAGGCCTAAAACGCACTCCAAACACCTAGCAGAGCATAGGGGTAAAGCAAATATTTTATTTTTTTAACCATCGCCCGAAAAAAAATTATTTCGTCATGCAGGCCTGAGAACTCCTCGGTTTAATATTACTAGTGGGTAATGCCATCGAATGTGGCAAAAACTAGGCCTAAAACGCTCTCCAAATACCTAGCAGAGCATAGGGGTAAAGCAAATATTTTATTTTTTTAACCATCGCCCGAAAAAAAAAAATTAGTCATGTACGCCTGAGAACTCCTCGGATTAATAATACTTGTGGGTAATGCCATCGAATGTGGCAAAAACTAGGCCTAAAACGCTCTCCAAACACCTAGCAGAGCATAGGGGTAAAGCAAATATTTTATTTTTTTAACCATCGCCAAAAAAAAACTTAGTCACGTAGGCCTGAGAACTTCTCGGATTAATGATACTAGTGGGTAATGCCATCGAATGTGGCAAAAACTAGGCCTAAAACGCTCTCCAAACACCTAGCAGAGCATAGGGGTAAAGCAAATATTTCATTTTTTTATCCATCGCCCGAAAAAAAAATTACTTAGTCATCAACGCCTGAGAACTCCTCGGTTTAATAATACTAGTGGGTAATGCCATCGAATGTGGCAAAAACTAGGCCTACAACGCTCTCCAAACACCTAGCAGAGCATAGGGGTAAAGCAAATATTTTATTTTTTTAACCATCGCCCGAAAAAAAATTATTTCGTCATGCAGGCCTGAGAACTCCTCGGTTTAATATTACTAGTGGGTAATGCCATCGAATGTGGCAAAAACTAGGCCTAAAACGCTCTCCAAATACCTAGCAGAGCATAGGGGTAAAGCAAATATTTTATTTTTTTAACCATCGCCCGAAAAAAAAAAATTAGTCATGTACGCCTGAGAACTCCTCGGATTAATAATACTTGTGGGTAATGCCATCGAATGTGGCAAAAACTAGGCCTAAAACGCTCTCCAAACACCTAGCAGAGCATAGGGGTAAAGCAAATATTTTATTTTTTTAACCATCGCCAAAAAAAAACTTAGTCACGTAGGCCTGAGAACTTCTCGGATTAATGATACTAGTGGGTAATGCCATCGAATGTGGCAAAAACTAGGCCTAAAACGCTCTCCAAACACCTAGCAGAGCATAGGGGTAAAGCAAATATTTCATTTTTTTATCCATCGCCCGAAAAAAAAATTACTTAGTCATCAACGCCTGAGAACTCCTCGGTTTAATAATACTAGTGGGTAATGCCATCGAATGTGGCAAAAACTAGGCCTACAACGCTCTCCAAACACCTAGCAGAGCATAGGGGTAAAGCAAATATTTTATTTTTTTAACCATCGCCCGAAAAAAAAAAATTAGTCATGTACGCCTGAGAACTCCTCGGATTAATAATACTTGTGGGTAATGCCATCGAATGTGGCAAAAACTAGGCCTAAAACGCTCTCCAAACACCTAGCAGAGCATAGGGGTAAAGCAAATATTTTATTTTTTTAACCATCGCCAAAAAAAAACTTAGTCACGTAGGCCTGAGAACTTCTCGGATTAATGATACTAGTGGGTAATGCCATCGAATGTGGCAAAAACTAGGCCTAAAACGCTCTCCAAACACCTAGCAGAGCATAGGGGTAAAGCAAATATTTCATTTTTTTATCCATCGCCCGAAAAAAAATTACTTAGTCATGTAGGCCTGAGAACTCCTCGGATTAATGATACTAGGGGGTAATACCATCGAATGTGGCAAAAACTAGGCCTAAAACGCTCTCCAAACAACTAGCAGAGCATAGGGGTAAAGCAAATATTTTATTTTTTTAACCATCGCCCGAAAAAAAATAACTTAGTCATGTAGGCCTGAGAACTCCTCGGATTCATGATACTAGTATTTAATGCCATGGAATGCGACAAAAACTAGGCCTTAAACGCCCTTTAAACACCTAGCAGAGCATTGGGGTAAAGCAAATATTTTATTTTTCTAACCATCCAAAAAAAAAACTTACTCATTTAGGCTTAAGAACTACTCACATTAATGATAGCGGTAAGTAAATCAATCAAATGTGGCCAAAACTAAGCCTAGAACGCCCTCCAAACACCGAACAGATCACATGTGTATGACTAGGATTTTTAATTATTTTACCATCGTCCGAAAAAAAAAATACTTTGTCATATAATGGCCGTAAAATTTATTACAAGTCCTTTAGATCCGAGAACTCCTTTGATATATTGTATAGTGCATATACATTATCGATTTAAATCAAAAGAAAGCCCAGAAATTATGTTAAACCGTTAGCAGAGCAAGTGTGAATGTGGCAGAGCAATTTTATTTCAACCCCATTTTTCTTTTGTAATTGTTTAAAACAACTCCCGAATCATTGAAAGAACTATAGAACTCTGTTATATGACTCTGAAATGTGTTTAATTTTTTAATTTTAAGGAAATTGTTCTGCTAAGTGTGTGAAGTTGGCAGAGCATTTTCACGAAATGGTGTGTTTAAATTTTTTACCTTAAACTGATAGAACTATGTGTAAAAAGTATCAGGAACCCTAGAACTATGTTGCATGCTTGTAGAACTTCGATAAAAAAATGCTCTGCTGGGAAATGCTCTGCTAACTTCACGGACATGCCCTTGGCCCCTTTAGCTGTCAACACAGCGAATCCTCCTTTTTTTTAAAGGGTCGGCAACGCGCATGTAACACCCTGGAGTTGCAGGCGTCCATAGGCTACGGTGACTGCTTACCATCAGGGGGCCGTTGTTTGTCGCCGTCGTAGTATCAAAAAAAAACATTTTGGTGAGTACATTCTGATCCAAAGAGACTTAGGGCACACGGATGATCATGCTATTCTTTACCGTATAAGTCAATGAATTACCTGTATACTAGCGTGTAAAAATATATGGACTTAGATCATTTGTCGTATTCAAGACATCTGCTATTGTAATTAGTAATATAATATAATATTATATTATATTATATAATCGTATGCAATCTCTCAAGTGAATTGACAGTTATTACGCATGACATTAAATAAACTATTTTAACCAATGAGAAGTTTTTTGGCACATAGCAACTTCATTTGAATAGCGAGAAAAATATGTAATTGGGCAAAATATCAAAATAATACGTTCAATTTCATCAAAAATACTATGAAAATTGATCTAACATTTTCCATTTAGGAAGCGGCCATCGCCAAACCAAGACAAACGAAATAACGCTCTGCCTTCATAGCTTAAACCACAGCACAGCAGTGGGCTTTCGAAATCCGCGGATCTTTTCCACTCTTGTAGATTAGCCGTCGAGCAACCAAGACAAACGACATAACGCTCTACCTTCATAACATGCACCACAGCACAGGAGAGCTATCGAACTCGGCTTCCGGCCTCGCTCACTTCCAGGCTTGTACAAACCGTAGCGGACGGGCCGTCGTCAAGTCAAGAGTCTGCGTAGCGTTACATGGATCTCCGATCTATGCTGTCGAACAGTGAATCGCAGTAACGCCAGTTTGCGGCATCCATCAGTATTGAATATAGTACAAACTCCAAGGAAAGTTTCAAAATCAAAATCAATTTGGAACTAAGACATTTATTTTCAAAAAATATACACTCATATACAGTAAGTGTAACTTACCTAGCTACCTACCTACCTTAAATCTTAAATAGGTCCTTGACGCATTGTACCTAGGATGCTGGCAGCATTTTCTCGTTGTATCGCAATGCTGATTATCTACGTTGTGCGAGGAAGCCACCAGCTCTTCGGTCACCAGTTACATCAACCCGACGTTTCGCGATTTCTACAAAAAAACTTGCGTGCACCAAGACCCCATGGACTTAGAGTTTCGACTCCAAATAGTACAAAATGGTACACTCTGCCCAGGCTCTTAATTTATTACATTTTAAAATTTAGGCGCTTTCTGTCACTCTCCCTGTTTTTACATTAGTTCGTATTTGGAGCTTAGATGTTGGTCTACCGTTATCACTGAAGTTTGCATAGAGCGTTGCGTTAGGTGATTAACTTACTGCTGTTTGGCAAGGAATGGAATGCGCTCCCACCTTTTGTATTCCCTGACAAGTACGGTCTCGGTCTCTTTAAAGCACGAGTGAATAGGCTGACCGGTGATAGGAGACCGGTGATAGGTGACCGGCTGATAGGAGACCGGTGATAGGTGACCGGCTGATAGGAGACCGGTGATAGGTGACCGGCTGAAAGGAGACCGGTGATAGGTGACCGGCTGATAGGTGAACCGGTGAGCGCCAACTTAAGGCTGACTCACAATAGAACGGGACGGAACGGAGCGGGATGGGACGATCTGTCAGTTTCTATAGACGTCACCTGACATCCGAGGGCTCCAAGCTATCACGTGATTCTTTCTATAAAATTGACAGATCGTCCCGTCCCCCTTCGTCCCGTTCCGTCCTAGTGTGAGTTATCCTTTAGACTCTGTCATCACTTTTAATCAGATGTGAACGACTCATCATTAGAATCAATGATCATTTTATTATTTTAAAAACTTGATACCCCGCGTATACATATATGTATGTCACATTTTTAACCAGCCCAACTTCGTTGAGGATTCGGATTAAAATAAATTTTACCACAATCTAAGTTTTAATGTCGCTCGATATAAAAAAGAGCTGTAGAAATATAGGGAATAGGTACCTACGCTATATGTACCTACATGTTACTTTACTAGTAGTACGTTTATTTACAGAGTGAACTATACTAAGACCAAAGGTAGAATTAAAAGGAACACGCAAATTTATCGACATTAAAATCTAATTTTAGTTTAGACCATGCATAATATTAACATTTTGTATTCAACTTGGATGTTTTATTTAATGTTACCATCCTTTATGTGACTGTTTCTTTGCATTACGTTTCTTTCTACAATACAAATAAGACATATACTAAAACGTTAGTATGTACATATTAAGCAAATATAGATCTCTAAGAACCACATTAGCGTTTATCTGAAGCTTAATAGAAAGTCAAATATTATGCTTCGCAACACATACAGTACTTAAAGAAAGTTACTTGTAAATGCTGTTAAAATATTTACTAAAATTAAGTATACTGCTTGTTTGAGCAAATATGCTTACGATAATTGTATTATTACAGTGTTAAAATTACTTTTTGCAGATAAATATGTTTGCATACGTTTTCGACATGTTGGTATACTTGATAAAAATAAACATGTTTGTAAATATTCTATAAAGTAGCTGAATTAGTTAAATCCCAAGAGACGCGGCCAAAATGTTCAGTGTATGAAATTATTAATGGAAGCAGGACTGTGTTCTAAAATGAGTGCAATAGGTGCAAAGCACAATGCAACTGAAAAGTTTTCAAAAGCAACCATTGCAGAATTTTTCTCAGTCTTTATGTAAATAATATCCACGAAACATGATAATAGCTATTTTTTTAAGTGAGTACGTTTAATTAATAATTTACAGTACACATGGTGCTATTTTACCGCCCTAGGGCGATAATGAGAACTTTACGTCCGAGCGTGCTCATAACAGACGAGCTTGGTATAACATACGATGTGTAGTGAGCAGTTGGCGGACTCTCCGATCCAGGGCATCCAGCTCGGTCTGAATCCACTTTAGTATGCCAAAGGAGTATGTGATCAGGGGCATTACCCATGATTTATTATTATTTGTATGTCTTTCCCATCACGGAACAATGGTGTTCCGGACCTTTGGGAGGCGTGCGCGGAGCCGAAGCCAACACGCAGAGGCCCTTTCGACAATTTAATGAAATGTAAGGGGTACACCGAGCGGATGTTGCACCTGCCCGAGTCATGGGACGCACGCAGAGGCAGCACCCGCCAGGGTGTATAGACTATTGAGATTTAATGGAATCTAAAATATGCTGGACTATTAGGTGAAAGCGGTGGACTAAATACTGGGTTATGGAGAATAAAATCGGACGTCTGCCTAACAAAACGGTAATCAATTTTATTTCCGGCAGACGGTGACTCGCCCACATAAGATGGGCCCCCACAAAAAGCGACATCTAAGATGGCTCGAGGGCAACATTATTATTATTATTATTTATTATGTCGAATACTTTTTGTCCGAAAATAAATTGGTATATTAAAAGTGGGTAGGCTAGGTTCGGACTGTGTCCCAATAAACGGACTTTAATTCAAAAGAAATTATCACAGATCATGTATAATGTTGCCGCTAAAACAACAAATACAAAAAAATACAATTAAAAAAATTATCGTATTAAAAAAACTAAATAACATAATAATATATATTTTAGGAGCTTCGATCCATGCAAAAAACGTGATTTTTTTGCGTAATATCAAGCACAAGCTTGATATTATGGTAGACGTTTGAAATATTCACAGAATATTTAGTTAACTACTAAATATTCTAAACTAAACGACACTACTAAACTAAACGGTGATTGTAAGTTACGAACAATATTATACCAACATACAACTGAAATTAATGAAATTTGACTACTTAAAGTCCAAATGAAATATGATATTCGACCTAATTACTTGGCTATCTCTGATAAAACAAAGTATTACAATCTACATATATATTCACTTTAAAGTTAACTAATGAAATGAAAATAAAACAATGTAACGATGCATGTTATTTTGCATGAATATACATTCCTGGTCCTAAACAGGGATAATGTAAATTCCGGGGTGCAACTTTACGCTTACAACTACGTGCCCTGCTGTTCCATTGTCCCGGCCGGCCAGAGTACGCGAGGACTCAGAGGCACCACACATACCGCTGACCACGGCGCTCCCCGGAACATTCCCGACTCGTTCCCGGACTGCTCAACCGCCTAGCACATGACAGGGGGGAGTACCACACTACCGGACCGAAACCAGACTGGGCATTTTTATTTTTATTTTTACCGAGCCGCCACCACAAGCCGTTGCGCATCACCAATTTTTTTTACAAGAATAAAGTATTTGAAAGCGCTTGGGTATTTCCTTTGACCACCCAACCATAGACGCTTCAACAAATATTAAGGAGCTCCCATACGAAGAAACGTGATTTTTTAGCCGTTTTCATAAATAATGGTACGGAATCCTTCGTGCGCAAATCCGACTCGCACTTAGCCGGTTTTATTGAGATTTATAAAATTTAAAATTCGTCTTAACAATCGCTCTTCAGTGAAAAACTTATCCTGTAAAAACCGGCGTACCATGACTTCCATTGCTATTACACACGTTTCTTGTAGAATACAATTTGCGAACTACCAATATCTAAGTAGGCCTATCTCAAAATGAACAATATCTAATCTGCGATCATCATACGATTAGTTCGTACTGAGCGATGGTAATACAGCCGAGCTGGCTTAAGTTCACTAAACCGCTCGGAGTTTGGCTCAGACAAAGGCGGGCAGGGCCATTGTCACACTGCACGATAGTGAGTGCAGGTAAACTATGGCTGTACGTATAAGTTAGGTAGCTGGTACGCTTGCGGTGACCACCAAATTAAACCGTAAAAGTGACCGCTATAACATTGGTCCGACCACAATATTATACGATCACAAAATTATAATGCATTATTTTCAATTAGATTTTGAAGCGATATAATCGTCAAGTTCTTGAGACATATCACCCGTAACGAAAGAATCGTAAGATTGGTGGTGCAAGGAAACTTTTCCTTGCACCACCAATCTTACCATTATCATAAAGGCAAAAAAAGATCCCCGTGGGCGCTCTCCAACACAGTGGACCAACCTCATCAAGTCTGTGACACGCTGCAGCATGACATGACAACCCTCATTCTGCCAAACATAGGCAATTTATAATAAATTACTTTTTCTAGTCCAGCACTTCTATCTTTAGAGATTTTACTTTTTTCGCTATTTTAGCTATTATAGAAAAAATACTTTTTCAATGAACTGATTTGGCAAGTTAGTAGTGGTTTATTATTTGAAGTAGGGTATGAAAATACTTACATATGTTTTAATATACTGACTAATGGGAGGGGGAGTCAGTATACGTACCTTTCCCTCTATCGAAGTACAAACCCAAATAGGCATACGCGGTCTGTGTTGTGACTTATAGAACATACAGAAAAAAAAATTGAATTGCGCAAGACTTGTATACTTGATATTGTTTTTTGTATGTCATGTGTGAGAAATGCGCTCGTGTGCTCGTTTCACCCGCAAAAAGTGACAGAATAATGGTAAGATGTCGCTTTGACATCTCCCTTCCAAAGGGTTGGAAGCCCGAGTTGCTCGAAGGCTAGAAATTATCAGGCGCTCTCATTTAACAATGTAAAATAAATCCGGAATCAACGTAAGCAGATCATGTATGACCAAGGATATTGGCAAAGGTGCGGCATGGGGCCTGGGCAAGTTTCATGTACTATTAAAATAGTTAAGCGCAAGTAGTTCGCTAAGCCAGTTATGAACATTTTGATAAATTGTCCTGAATTTAATTTAAAATCTTGCTTTGCTTTCAAGCTGGAGGATGTTAACGAAATGTAATTTGATAATTACCAGCTTTTCGGTTCATATATGATACATGCGAGATCTTCTTTGCAATAATGTGTGTATTTATAATACATATACAAGTATATAGTGCTTTGTGAGGGCAGCGTCAGATGGGAAACTCCAGTAGTATCGCCGAAAATAATTTTTTCCTTTCGGCGGCGAGACCTTTGGTCCGTGGAACCTTAGTGCTCTGAGTCTCTTCAAAGACCTGTTGAAGAGACTCAGAGACGCTGCTTCCTTGCTCAACACACAAGCCTCGCAATCCAGTGAGGAAATGGTGCCAGCATCCTCGGTATCATACCACAGAAAACCTGAGTGAATTAAGACAGGATCAGGGTAGGATTCCGCATACGGAATGATAAATGAATTCGGCGTGGAAAATGTGTGATATCAATGTCATCTATCAATTTTCTTGATTAATCTGTGATAGACCTGCATTAGTATAGTCCACTTTGGAAATTGTCACGGTATTCAATTGGCAATTGCAATTTTTCAGGAGCATTACATTTCTTATGGTAATGTAGCAGATTCGACTAAAATTGCCACGGCAATGTTATTATAATGTCACCTTTAAAGGTGAAACTGAAATTAAATGCGTGCTCATAATCGCACTCCGACCAAGTCACTTAAAATTATTTTAATTTCGACTGTATAACTTACTATAAATGTTGTCTGCGTGCTTATGTTTTTTATTGTTTCTTCTCATGCAAACTGTGTTCTATAAACGTTTTTGAATTCTTTAATTATATAGTTTTGCGGTTACGAGTATTATATGACGGCCTCCTAGCCTAGTCGGTAGTGACCCTGCCTACGAAGCAGGAGGTCCCGGGTTCGAATCCTGGTCAGGGCATTTATTCGTTTGCTTATCACGAATATTTGTTCCTGAGTTATGGATGTATTCTATGTATTTAAGTATTTATATGTAAGTATTTATATCTATCTATTATATATATCGTCGTCTGGTACCCACATCACAAGTCTTATTGAGCTTACCGTGAGACTAGGTCGATTTGTGTAAGATTGTCCCACAATATTTATTTATTTATATTTTATTCGTGCCTATGCAAAACATTAATTCATTATTAAGTACTGTGTATATTATTATACTCAGTATTTATTAATTTAGAGCGTTGGTGGCCTAACGGCAAGAGCGTGCAACTTTTAATCCGAAGGTCGCCGGTTCTAATCCTGGCGGCTCGTACCAATGAGTTTTTCAGAACGTTAGTACGAAAATATTTGAAATTTACTAATCGCTCTTCGGTAACGGAAATCATCGTGAGGAATAGGGTCGCGTTGGAAAGTCAGATGGCGGTCGCTGTCATAAAACTAACGCCTACGCCAAATCTTGGGATTAGTTACCAAAGCGGACCCCATACTTGAGCCTAGGCCTAAGCCGGAAAAACGCAAGGAAGAAGAAGATATAGTATAAGCCGTATGAAATGTAATTTTATGAAATAAAAACCTTTATGCTTTTAGCAAACAATTCCAATCGATTCTTTCCCTGTTTTTTTCCCCATATGAGTACTACTTCTAAAGCTAGCATGTGGCGCCTTCGCTCACATACTCCCAACTCCTGATTAGCTCGCTTTTAAATAAAATTCGTATTCATACTTTACCGCTTCATTGAAGTGTAAATTGAAGGCCAACTCTGAAAGTAATTCTGCGATGGGACGAAAAAGTTTCTAAGAGAATGCACAAAAGCTTGGTATTCAGCTTTAAGTCAAGCAGAAGGTGACATTTACATATTTTCATTAGTCTCGTGAATATAACTATTTCTCATGTAAACCGTTGAGCTTCTTTTAGTTTGGTGCCCTTATTAGTAAACATGGAAAATCTTAAGGAGTTTCAATTTAGATTGTTGTGCTTATTTTGTGCTTTATTTTAGCTAAGACTTGTGTTAACTCATCAACTATGTCAGTACATGTGTCGTGTTTAATTCTTTAAGTAGATCAATACCTATTGCCTAAAGGATGACTACACCGGGCCAGGACGGGCTGGGCCATGACCGACGTGTCAATTTCTATCGAAAATGTCACGTCATCTCCGAGCTTTCCGAGACGACCACGTGACGCTGTCTATAGAAATTGACGCATCCGTCACAGTCCCGTGTAAAATAGCCGTCAACCCAACTTCCTAACAATGTAAACAAACCGCCATATTGATAATTATAACATAACTTTAATGTTTTTAATGAACCCTCCAAGATTAAGTTATTTATCTTACGCGTTGTATGTTACAATAATACGACCATATCAGTAGTGAACGTCTTCACTGGTGTTGGGTAGTGTGAAAATATAAGAAAAAACAGTGACAAAACATTTGATACCTTTTGTTTACATCGCTTGTTAGTTTTATTGACGGCGATTTTAGCGTGAGTCATGCTTTAATCCTACAATTAGATACCTGTTGTTTTGCATCTTAAATCGATTAGGTAACTTAAATTTCTGACAATGATGATTTCCATGTCTTTTTAGGTCTGCAATAAAGAGAATTTTATCTATGTAACTGTCTACACTTAAGGCCACTTGAGGCAACCAGGATTAACCATACTATCAATTTCAATTTCAATTTTCATACTACAAAAACCGGTCAAGTGCGAGTCAGACTCGCCCGCCGAGGGTTCCGTACATCATAAAAATTATTAAAAATTATAATGCTCACACACTTAATTGCAACTCTTACATAACCTATAATAATCATACAATTTTAATTCATATTTGTCATTATCATCATTTGTCTGGCCTTTGTCAGGGCTAAGGAAGTCTGGGATGCATTTCACTAGGTTAGGCTGCATGCCGATATCCAATGAAGATCAAATGCACAAAGGACAGATTGAGTACGTCAATTTGGTTACTTGACTGATCAAGATCTTGATCTTGCCTGATCTTGGTTAATCAGTAAAGTGATTAAATCTGAACAGAGACTTGTGATATGCTGACTATTGACTTACATATAGAAATACAGTTTCTATTTTACATGTGGAAGTGTAAGGGCTTATATAGCTTTCGCCAATCGGCAGAAAATTAGATAAATTTATCCCATGGGTTGATTCTACTAGCAAGACCAAGACCACACTTTCTTTAGTCTTCGATGGTTTTTCTTTCGATATTTTTAAAGTGTTAAAATTTATGTATAGGTATTTCTTAGTTTACTTTATCGAGCTTACTACGGAACTACTTGTGTCGGTTTGTGTAGGAATCACCACACTAGTTTCCGCTCGATACTTTGTCTGCAAAGAAGTAGTGAAATTGTGAAACCTTTGGAGTTTTATCTGATGTCCTCGGGGTGTGAGTCCCGGACTAAAAAGTATTCTGCCCCTTTTTAAGATATACAGTCACGTGCATAAATGTCTATACACTTCGGAACTTATTACAGGGGAAGAAGGGTCAAAATTGAATACAGATATTTATGAAGTCGACCGTACTCTACTTGGCTAGTAAATTTCATCTAAATTCACTTGAAAGAGTAAATAATCAAAAGTGAATAATCTCATGGGCTCGAACGAGACTCGAACTCGCGACTCTGGGACATCGCTCTGTCAACTATGCTATCGAGATACACCTAGTGGCGCCGAATTTCTCTACCATCTACCTCGTATGCGCTTAGGGGCGCTCCTTTATTTTTTTTTAATTTTGGTATGGTTCGCAGACGTTAAATAATCGAAATACGAAGTTTCCCACTAGTATTAGTAGGATGTAACGAACAAGTATATTAATATACTTAGACCGGGTTACTCACGTCTATAAAGGCGAAAATAGCTCGACATGTTTCGGGACGGTCCGCGCCCCATAATCATGAGTGAGAAGCGCTTGCGGCGATTGCTCTGGGCACACGGGGGTCTAATACTCACAGGAGTTTTCTATTTAGAACAAGTACCTATATGTTCACTGCTGGGACGTGACGTGCACTTCTCAGCCTGCGGATAGGATCGCATGCTAGAAGTTTAGCGTTAAGACGCCGATTGCTTGACCTATCACGTCAATGCCAGAACCATTCTTACACCTACCCCACGCGAATCTCAGAGAAAACCAGATTATGTCTGATTCCCGATGATTTGTAAGCGTTCTGTCGCCAGAGGTCTAATTATACTAGACCATTACTCGCTGTCCAAAAGTTTTGAACAGGAAACATCTGTACCTTGGTACGTCACATTATGTCACGCAAGATTGTGAAATGGCCGCTGGTAAATATTTATTTAGTCCAAGCTCGCGCTTAATGAAAAAAAAAAGTGAATCCCTAGCTGTTTTTTCGCTTTTTTTTTGTTTCCTTATTCAGTCAAAATGTATTATCGCTGAACTTCACTACCTATTTAACATTTTAAAAACGTATAAATAGCGACGGCCAGTAGCGGTAATAGTTTAGCGAAATGATTGTTTGTCCTTATCTGTCGATTTGACATTTGACTTTGTTGGAAGGGCAGAAAACATAATTGAACTAACACGACTGTTAACATTTTTATGCATAAGGAGGACTACGTTTTCCGTGTACAACGCGTTTACTCATAATCTTACGATTGCATATCACACTCTAATAAAAAAGACATTAATTGCTACCAATTATTAAGAAATCTTAAGGATGCGTTCAGAACGGATACCTAAACTTTGAGTTTTTATCAAACCAACCCCAGGAATCATAGTACAGTTGGTGCCCTCACATAAGTATCCACCCGCGCTACGCGCTTGCATACGTGGGCTGGATACTTATGTGAGGGCACCGACTGTACCTATCCCAGTAATCAAAAATAGACATGCAAATTAAAATACAAAAGCTTTCATTCCCTTTAAATAAATGTAAAGCTTCCGTTTTTAGCTGTTCGTTTAAAATCAGTTGTTAAAATGAACTGAGACATTTTAATTTATTTCGAGATTTTTCAACGGCTCTGATCAGGTAGCGTGTCAACAGACGTACTCGTAATCACGGAAAATAAGCCTTAAATAAGCCTATTTCTGACACACTCTAATTTCAATTAAGACGTCCACGTTATACGTGAATTTAAACTGGAATAAACTGGAGTGCCGTCATTGTGTCGAGCTTATTTCGCAGGGGCATGGGATTAAGGGCAATTACACACATTTGTCAAGCGTAATGCATCCGAGTGTTTTATTAAGACGTTCCATTTTCGCGATTGTGTCTTGTTTAACTATGCAATGAACTGTCATTGAGAATGTTTATGGGAGTTCTGGCTGAATGAGGAAGGAACTTACGGTTTAGATAACTGTTCTATTTTCACAGATAAGAAATATGTTAAAACAAAAAAGTTTTTATGCGTTTTTTGAACGCTGTATATAGGGATAATAATATGTGGAAATATAAAATTTAATATTAAGTAACTTGCTAGTATTTGATATCATAGCCGGCCTTCATAGCCATTAAAGGTGATGTCTCCTGTGACATGTGTTTAAATAGTTTAAATTATACTTTTTATGATAAAAAATATAAATAAATTAATATTTGGGGACAATCTCACACAAATCGACCTAGTCCCAAAACAAGCAAAGCTTGTACTATATACTAGGCGATGATATAAATACTTACATAGATAAATACATACATATAACATAGGAAACGTCCATAACTAGAAACATATATTCGTGTTGAACACACAAATAGGATTCGAACCCGGGACCTCCAGCTTCGTAGATAGAGCCACTACCAACAAGGCTAGGTAGGCCACTATGATATTTCAATAGATCAGATATTAATGCATCTTTTGTACCTGTATTAAAATATTTTTTTGTCAGCAATATTTTTCAAAAAGTTATAAAGAAAATTCAACAGATGTCCAAAATCATGTGATATCCTAAGCTAGTCAGCGTTGTGAGCCTTTTGCTAAACAAAAACTCCTTATCTCCACTTTGCTTGCGTAAACTCGACGTAATAACTCAGACGGAAGGTAGGTAGGGAAAACGGTAATTTCATCTACATAAAAAACCGACATTAATACATGTACGAGTAAACAAGCTAGGTATCAAAGTGTATATTACGAGATTTGGGATTATCAAAAATTAAACGAATAGACAAAACATACATGTTTAATAAAGTAGTAGGTACATTTATTCTTTTATTTTTTGTTTCTCTATATACATAAACATAACCAATTTCTATGAAATTGAGGCTGTAAAGATTACACCGAAAAAATTCGAGCGATAAATCATTTAACTGTTAAAAAGCCTATTTGACATAGGTTCACTAATATAAAATATAATGTGTTGTGATTCATCTGGATGTATTATTTCTGATTGAAATTGACAGATTTCCTTCAATCTAAAAACGCTAATATAAATTACTTAGCCTTTAAGCATTAAGTTGGACAAACGCTCGATTCACGATATAGGTATTCTTCCGAAACATATTTGGATACATATTATGTAATAGTAGCTAACTGTAAAGTGAAAAATGTCTCGTGTAATTGTCGGCCGAAGTGAAGCTGAAGTCGACAAACATGTGATCTAAAGCTTTTTTCTTTACTGGGTGAGGTCTGTACACTATTTTGCTGCTTGACGCAGTCCGCAAGTTTCGCTTTCATATAACTGAGCTCAAATTGACCCTAAACTGAATCGCGTTAAGACGTTATGGTAAGGCCCCGCTAATTACAAATCCGACATTACATGACAATGTTGTGTGCGTGATCTCAGTGACAGACATTGCAATGGTTTAAAACTCACAGATAACAGCCGTTGGTCGCAAGAACGTTATAAAATTGACATTGTTTTCTAATGTCACTATCGTACCTAAGGAAATAACCTTCGCAGTATCTGCACGTATCGAAAAATACTTATGGTCGTATTATCTATTGTTCCAATGTTTTAGAGCAAATAAAAAGCTTGAGTAATCTCAGAAGTAGATACAAACAAAGAAAACTAACGTTTATTTAGTACAGTAATAATAGTATTTACATTACTAAGTTTATGTTGTTTGTTTGCTTCTTTTAAGTTTAAACATGTTTTTAATACTTACGGAGGTAAATAACAATCTGCTCGTGACTACAGAAGAGAAGAAGAAAGGTGAGGGATAAAAACAGATTGCATGTGATGGAGATGAGAGATGAGAATATTAAGATGGATGTGTGGCATGACGATAATGGATCGAATAAGGAATGAAAATATTAGAGGAAGCCTGAGAATGCGTAGGGATGAATGTCATGTGAGTAGAAGGGCATTTAAGCATGAATATGGAGGGTTATAAGAGGAGAGGCAAACCAAGGGAAATTTGGATGGACTGTGTGAGAGATGATATGGAAGGAAAGGGAGTGACTAATGAGACGACACGTGACAAAGAGATGTGGAAGAGAAAAACAATGCGCTGACTTTAACCCGGCGAAGATCAAAAAAACTATTTCCCACGTAAAATTTTCCTAATAAAAATTCGTATTGCATTTTAAATATGCAGCAAATTTAATAGAAAAGTTTGCGGCAATGGATGCTATTAATACCTATGGTACCAAATATCGTCTTCTTTTATGGCATTAGCGGCTGGCGACAAAGTAGTACCTTTTACCCATTTTCTGCAAATTGCATTTTGTAGCAACACACTCGTATATGCGCTTTAGTGCTGTTGTAACTGGAATCTATTTCAATCAGCTTAGCCTACGAGTATGTATAAATGAACAAAGGCTAATAAACTCTATGTTTATTTATGTGTAAAACTTTAAAGTGTTGTTTGATAAATTAATCGAAATATTTTATTTATATTAAGGAAGTTACAGGTTCCAGCTTTTAAACAGCTTTAAAAAATCCTAGACATTTTTTTAATCCTACAAATAAACACAAAAAAGAACTAACTAAACTCGCCTAAAATAACCTACCCTGCATCGCATCCGGCTCAAAGGTCGGGTGTTAATTAAATTTTAGATTTTGGGAAAACAAACAAAGTTTGGAATAAAGTTTCAAATTAAATAACGATGATACTGACATTCTTCCTACGACAAAAAATATCTTTGATACCTGCTCAAACTGATTATTTAGTAAACAAAAGACAATCGATCTCCAAAATGTGCCAACTATGCACCCTGTTTTGCTGCAATAAGATTCAAATATAGGTACACATAAATTTTACGCCAACAGCACATATGTGGCAGTCATGCATACTTGCATAGTTTAATCTCCTTACACGAAGAGCCGATTACGACGGTAGGCTGTATGGCACCTGGCTGTGCCTGCCGACTTAACTAAAAACCCTGTACAAGATATTTCCTTACAAGTACTTGTCATATTTTAATGTACAGTCGAGTTCAAAAATATCTGTGCAGCTGAATACGAGTAGCTGCACAGATATTTAACATGATGCATGCATGCGTTTTGCATGTCCCAAGCGTGTAAAAATATTTTTGAAGCCTTGGAAATGTTTATTTATTTAGGAACTCGACTGTACAATGTTGTAGTATTGTTACGCCGGTCATGTGAACAAAACTTCAAATGTGATTTTTCATGCCTTAGAAGCGTTTTCAGCAGGCTGAAAAGTGATTTCAGGCCGTTTTAGAGGTGCCTCTTTCACATACTAGAAGATTCAAAATTTACCCCAGTTACCGTTGTTGTCAGGCGCCTGAAACATGTTTTCAGTTCGTTTCAGGCCACCCTCTACCAGATGGCACAATAACCTGAAAACCCGTTTTCAGGCGTTTTCAGGACCCCTTATGGGCCCCTGAAGTACAAATCAGTATATGGCGAAATTTCTCGAAGGAGTGAAAGAGACAGCACTCTTAGAAAGAGATAGCTATACAGAACATTCGAGAACTGTGTGAAAGAGACCACCCTTAGAAAGAGATAGCTATACGGAACATTCGAGAAGGGTGTGAAAGAGAAGTATAGAAAGAGACGGCAAGAGTCGAGAATGTTCTCGAATACTCGCGGACACACCTGCCTAGTACCCAGCCGCGTCTAGAAGCATCGCGAGAAGTACTTAGGTACCTACTCGTGAACTTCCTAGAATCGAAGCCGACCTGTCGAGGCGAGATTTGGCTGGAACATTCTGGAACCATCAGGAGTACCGCCGACGGGTATATATAGCGGCAGCCTGCAGCCACAGAGTAGTTCAATACTGAATGCGATCCAGTGCGGATCAAGAGCGAATCGAAGTGAAGTAAAAGTGACAAGTGCGATAAATTAGTGTGTGATAGTTGTGTTCAAGTACTGTGTTTAGTGTCTTGTAAGTAGCAATAAAGCCTCAGTTTTAATTAGTGGTTAATTAGTGCATTTTTTTTATAAAGTACCCACCCCTCAAACGTAACATTTGGTGTCAGAAGTGGGATAGAAAATGCCATTAACGCCACGTGAGGACGTGCCTACGGGAGACAAGACCCGGAGTCATGATGCAGCGAGTGAGGACGTGCCGACGGGAGTTCAGACTCGGAGCCAAGCTGCAGCAAGTCAGAATCCTGCACCAGAAGCCAGTTCATCGGTCTCAACCGCCCCCGCCAAGCAAGACATAGACATCAACGCGATATTTCTGCTCTTGAAACAACAAGCGATAAGACAAGAGCAACAAGCGAGAGAACAATCTGAAATTCTACGGAGAGAGCTAAAGGAGGAGCTACGTGGTCAACTCGCGAAACAAGAAGAACAGGCGCGTATGCTCAGGGAGGTACATGAGACCACGACTGAATGGAAGCGGGAGATGAGTGAAGTCCAGGGGAAACTAATGGACTTAGACGTTCAAGTTTCTCAACACGCAACCCAATTGACGGACGTCAAGGAAACTGTGAATGACGTCAAGGAAACCGTTAATGACGTTAAGGAAACCGTGAATGACGTCAAGGACAAAGTTGAAACATACAAGAACCGCCTCCAGAAACTGGAAATAAAAGTGGCCAGTGGTACGAGTACCGGCGTATCAGATGCACCCATGTCAGGAAGTGGTAGGTTTAAGGTACCTCCTTTTGACGGCACATCTTCGTGGACAGCATATAAGCTACAGTTCGAGTCCGTGTCTCAGGCTAACGGCTGGAGTAAGGAGCAAGCCAGGACAGCTCTAACCCTAGCGCTTCGTGACGAGGCTCTCACAATACTCGAAGCCTTAGGAGAAGAGAAATCATACGACCGGCTTCTAGAAGCGTTGGAGGCCCGTTATGGTGATAGCCACCTGGAACACGTCTACAGAGCTCAGCTGAAGGACAGAACGCAGGGACGTAATGAGACCTTGCAACAGTGGGCCCTGGAAATTGAGAATTTGGTTAGAAAGGCGTACCAACGTACATCGGCCTCTTTCGTGGACACCACGCTTGTACAGGCCTTCGTTGACGGAATACGGGACCTGGAAGTGCGAGCGGCAGTTCGATTAGGGCACCATGGGACTCTGAAGGACGCGATGGCTCACGCCCTAGAAGTGGAAGCTGTGCGCCAGGACCCATCAAGGCCTTTCAGGGTGCGTGAAGTGTCAGCAAGGAAGCCGATTGCACCCCGTCGTGAGTTTGGGCCACGATGTTACCGTTGTGGAGAGCGCGGCCACATCCAAACCAGCTGCCCGAAAAATCGCAGTGGGAACGAACGAGGGCAAACCCTGGTGCCAAGGACAACTGGCTCTATTGTCTCAGAGCCGCAGCAGGGAAACGAATAAAAGCCAGGACTAAGGGACGAGTGCTGGCTGGTGGTCGAAATGTCCCAATAGTGATCTCACAGGTTAACGACGGGAATAGTCTGATTGTCATGGGAGAAATTGGTGGAATACCATGTCACCTCACCATCGACACCGGAGCTTCTCGGACGGTGATCAGTTCTCGGCTACTGAAACACCTGACCAGAGGTCATCTAGTCCGACCTAGGCATCTCCAGCTGCAAACCGCTACCGGCCAGTACATTCCCATTCAGGGGGAGAGGGGAGTAGCTTTAAAAATTGGTGAGAAAAGCTACTGGCATAAAGTCATCGTTGCTAACATAATTGATGATTGCATTATTGGACTGGATTTTATGAGAGGCCATGGTTGTAAAATTGACTTAAAAGTTGGAGTCTTGAAATGCGGATCTGATGAGGTGCCCATGGAGGGAGGGGTAAGTGGAAATGTTTACTGTAGTATAAGGACTATCCTCCTGCCTAAGGCACAGGTGCTAGTTCCTGTACGATTGCCATGTGACACAAGACAAGGATGTCGTCGTTGCGTAATTGTGGAAAAAGTCAGCAATGACAAACCATGGATGGCAGCCCGCACGGTGGTAACTACATCATCTAAAGCATTTGTGAGAGTTCTTAACCTTAGTGACACTGAGTGTGTCCTCAATAAAGGAGCTCTGGTTGGATCATGCGAGGAAATTTCATGGATACGAAGCTGTCAGAACCCTACAGCGGCTAAGGAATCTCGAGATACTCTGTCTTCAATCGACATAGGAAGGTTATTGGACGGGTCAAGTAACGACCTTACCAAGGAAGAGCGGGCTAAGGCACGTAAATTATTGTTGCGATTCAGCAATGTTTTTTCTGCGCACGACAGAGACATCGGAAGGACTGGAGTAGTACAACACAAGATCGACACTGGTGAAGTCACACCTATCAGACAACGACCTCGGCGAGTTCCAGTAGCACGAGAGAAGGAAGTAGAGGACATGATTGAAGAAATGAGGAAGAGCGGCGTTATCGAACCTTCAACAAGCCCGAGGTGTTCACCCGTAGTTTTAGTGAAGAAGAAGGACGGGACTATGAGGTTCTGTGTCGACTACCGCCGCCTGAACGATGTAACTAAGAAAGACAGCTATCCATTGCCCCGAATCGATGACACTTTAGACACTTTGAATGGAATGAAATGGTTTTCAACGTTGGATTTAAAAAGTGGCTATTGGCAAGTCGAAATCAAGGATAAAGATAAAGAGAAGTCTGCTTTTCGACCGGAAAGGGACTCTGGCAGTTTAATGTCATGCCGTTTGGATTATGCAACGCACCAGCAACATTTGAGAGGTTGATGGAACAGATACTAGCTGGTCTATTAGGTGACACTTGCTTGGTCTATTTGGATGACATAATCATCGTTGGAAGAGACTTCGATGATCACCTCAACAAATTGGAGCAAGTATTATCTAAGTTACGAGAGGCAAACCTTAAACTGAGTCCAAAGAAATGTTCACTCTTCAAACGAAAAGTCAATTATTTGGGACATGTGATTTCGAAGGATGGCATTCAGACAGACCCTGAAAAGGTTAGCGCCGTGAAGGATTGGCCGATACCAAAGGACAAAACTGCTGTACGTGCCTTCTTAGGACTATGTTCATACTACAGGCGATTTGTGAAGAACTTTTCAGATATCGCAAAACCGTTGCATGAACTGACTGAAGAAAAGCGACAATTTGATTGGACCGAGCGGTGTACGGAAAGTTTCAACAACCTCAAGCAAAGACTTTGCCAAACTCCAATACTGGGTTATCCAGATCCAGAAGTTGATTTTATTGTTGACACGGATGCGAGTAATACAGGTATTGGAGGAGTTCTGTCACAAAAGAAGGGAGATAACGAAGTCGTAATCGCCTACTTTAGTAAGTCGTTGTCAAAGCCTGAAAGAAATTACTGCGTCACACGGAGGGAACTACTAGCAGTTGTAAAGACTTTACAGCATTTCAGTAAATACCTGCTAGGGCGAAGATTTAGAATTAGGACTGATCATGCTGCCCTGAAATGGTTGTTGGAATTTAAGAATCCCGAGGGACAGGTGGCACGGTGGATTGAACAGCTTCAGGAGTATGACTTTGTCATCGAACATCGCAGTGGGAAATTACACGGAAACGCGGACGCTCTATCTCGAAGACCTTGCCCAGATGACTGTAAGCATTGTCTTAAACAAGAGAGCAAGGAATGTTTGAGGATGTTGAGGACAGACACCGTTAGTGAGGAATGGAGCGATGAAGTCATGCAACAGGCACAAAGAGAGGACCCCGACGTGAAACCCATTTTTGAGTGGATGAGTGCGGGTGTAGTCAAACCAAAATGGTGTGAAGTAGCTCCAATGAGTACGACAACAAAAAGCTACTGGGCACAATGGGACAGCTTGCTTATGCATAACGGTGTACTATGCAGGAAATGGGAATCGGCTAATGGGAAAGATGCTCACCTACAAGTTGTCGTCCCGAGAACAAGGGTAAAAGATGTTTTAGAAAATTTCCACAACGGTATTTCTGGTGGACACCTTGGAGTGAAAAGGACCTTGATGAAAATTCGACAGCGGTTTTATTGGATCCACTGCCGTGAAGATGTCGAAAATTGGTGCAAGAAGTGTGTAAACTGTGCTTCGGTTAAAGGACCGCAGACCCGAAGCAGAGGAGCACTCAAGGTATACAACGTCGGTGCGCCCTGGGAAAGGGTTGCGTTAGATGTGGCAGGGCCATTCCCAACAACAGACTCCGGTAACAAGTACATACTTGTCGTAATGGACTACTTCACCAAATGGCCTGAGGCATTTGCCATTCCTAATCAGGAAGCAGTCACAGTTGCGGAAAAGTTAGTGAATGAAGTTTGTTGCCGCTTTGGGGTACCCCTGGAAATACACAGTGACCAAGGCAGAAATTTTGAATCTGCGGTGTTTCAGGAGACTTGTCGAATCATGGGATTGCATAAGACTAGGACTACTGCATATCACCCACAATCGGATGGAATGGTCGAAAGATTCAATCAGACGTTGGAGAGACACCTGGCCAAAGTTGTTGAGACTCACCAAAAAGATTGGGACCGGCATATTCCTCTCTTTTTGATGTCATACAGGTCAGCAACCCATGAAAGTACGGCAGTTACGCCAGCGTATGCGAATTTTGGAAGAGAGCTTCGGTTACCTGCTGATCTCCTAACTGGTCGACCCCCGGATACTCCAAGGTGCATCACAGAATATGCGTGCAATTTAAGGGATCGGATTGATGACGTTCACAGCCTAGTTCGTGAACAGGGGCTTCAGGCTAGCACAAAAATGAAGACTCGATATGACAGGAAGTCTAACCAAATGGGGTACGAGGAAGGTTCGTTGGTGTGGCTACATAACCCGATGCGAAGGAAAGGGAAGTCCCCGAAACTGTCTCCAAATTGGGAAGGGCCATATAAAGTGGTCACAAAAATCAACGACGTCACGTATCGGATACAGCGAAATTCACGAAGCCCATGTAAGATTGTTCACGTTGATCGGCTGGCGAGATACCACGGCAATAATGATGATGCTCGGGACGAGCATGTCTTAGGAGGGGGTAGTGTTACGCCGGTCATGTGAACAAAACTTCAAATGTGATTTTTCATGCCTTAGAAGCGTTTTCAGCAGGCTGAAAAGTGATTTCAGGCCGTTTTAGAGGTGCCTCTTTCACATACTAGAAGATTCAAAATTTACCCCAGTTACCGTTGTTGTCAGGCGCCTGAAACATGTTTTCAGTTCGTTTCAGGCCACCCTCTACCAGATGGCACAATAACCTGAAAACCCGTTTTCAGGCGTTTTCAGGACCCCTTATGGGCCCCTGAAGTACAAATCAGTATATGGCGAAATTTCTCGAAGGAGTGAAAGAGACAGCACTCTTAGAAAGAGATAGCTATACAGAACATTCGAGAACTGTGTGAAAGAGACCACCCTTAGAAAGAGATAGCTATACGGAACATTCGAGAAGGGTGTGAAAGAGAAGTATAGAAAGAGACGGCAAGAGTCGAGAATGTTCTCGAATACTCGCGGACACACCTGCCTAGTACCCAGCCGCGTCTAGAAGCATCGCGAGAAGTACTTAGGTACCTACTCGTGAACTTCCTAGAATCGAAGCCGACCTGTCGAGGCGAGATTTGGCTGGAACATTCTGGAACCATCAGGAGTACCGCCGACGGGTATATATAGCGGCAGCCTGCAGCCACAGAGTAGTTCAATACTGAATGCGATCCAGTGCGGATCAAGAGCGAATCGAAGTGAAGTAAAAGTGACAAGTGCGATAAATTAGTGTGTGATAGTTGTGTTCAAGTACTGTGTTTAGTGTCTTGTAAGTAGCAATAAAGCCTCAGTTTTAATTAGTGGTTAATTAGTGCATTTTTTTTATAAAGTACCCACCCCTCAAACGTAACAGTACAAATAAAAATCAACTGGAAACGGCACACGTTACAGGGGGAAAACTAGAAATCTTCTGTAAACGTGGAAAAGCATAGTATTTTTTTTTTCCAAATTAATAATGATAATTATGAATTTGCCACCGTCTCATCCATAATTATTGGCGAAAAGAACTAGGCATGTACAGTACAATTTAGAAGAGCTGATATCGAATAAATAGAATGTTCATACGGACCTGAATATTCGACAGCCAATACTTTCGATCTCCGATATCTTACATGAATAAATGATTAAATTAAGGTTCAAAATGTCAATGAAAAGTACATGGGTGGATTTTTATTTTGTTGCCGTTTTTCTTTTCGCGTCAGGTTTGAATGAGGTGGGTAGGTAGAGTTCCTTATTCTACGCTAGATAGATACAAAATTCCAATGTGCGAAAAAAAATACACTTACCTACGGTAATATAATAATTCACACGTGGCATAATAAACGTAGCATTTATTTATTTAAACTTTATTGCACAGTAAATAATGTATAAATGGCGAACTTAATGCCAGAAGGCATTCTCTACCAGTCAACCTTTGGGCCAAACCGAGATCAAAATTTATAAGTGCGGTTATCTAATCCTAAATACCTAACTAATACGTACTTATATAATTATTAACATAATGTATTATTATTAGTTATATTTTTTAAGTTATATAATATGTGTGGGCTGTGTTTTGGGTCATGAAGCAGGAGTGAACAGGGTACTGGGGAGGGCCACGCTGAGTAACTTTTGCTATGGGGACAATCACGACATCCCGAAAAAAAAATCTCCAAATTAAGAATTGGTTGGTTATTAATTGCTTCTAAGTATGAGTTAGTTGATACTTAACTATCCATTAACTCATAATTATTATTATTTTTTTCACGATTTCGTGTTTGCCGTAGTGAAAGTTGCTCAGTGTGATCCTCCCCGGTACCCTGTTCACTCCTGTTCCATGACCCAAAAAAGAGCCTGTATACACATATACAGGGTGGAAAGACACGACGATCCTTCTCGCAAAGGGGGGTTACTTTAAGTGATGGAGAATCGATTAGTAATGTTTATATTTTTGTTACGAACAATCAGTAAAAATATTAAAATTAATTAATGTTCTTCTTAGTGACAACCCTGCTATTACTATGTACTATACCTACATGTAACTGTAATGTGACACTTTATGTTTACAAAAATTACTTCGATTTTGCTCGACATACCGCAGCACTCGCTCTTCAAACCTTGGTGCAATGTTGGTCGTTTTGGCCTGTTCGTGGTACTATGGGCTGATTATTTGCCACGCGATCAAAGGCCCGTAAAATTGACATACGAGTACGGCTAGTTGGGTGTGGTGGAGAATATCTTTGTCGATAGCGTCGTAACGTCTCGGCGGCATTATAATTACACTCCCCGTATAACATAAGCAAATTTAGGTAATCGCGGGCTCCCAAGGGCATTTTGAAAATAGGTTTTATCACGTAATTTGCAATTTATTTACGTCACTGTTTTATCACGGGTAAGACTGAGTAGAAATTAATATTTTTCCCAAACAAAATAATACAATTGTGCAAACTACCCACTTACAAGAATCAAACTTAACCATAGAGAAATTGAGGCTAAGGGCAGTTACAATAAATAGATTCATAAAGCCCATAATACACCGCCAGAAGAGCATACTAGGCGGGGTGGAGGTGCGTGGAAGCTAGAAAATGCAGTTGGTTAACCGATTTGTATGGAAATACCTAAGAAATAAACCGATTGCATACCCTATCTGTAAAGCGGACCGGGAGGCAACCGCCATATTGTAGCGGGTGGGTAGTATGCATGTAGTGTATGTACAAACATGTTGTTATTCTTGATAGAAGTATGCTATTAAGGCAGTAGGTATAGGATGGGCTTTATGAACATAATGTCTTGTTAACTATTCTACGATTCTGCATGTATAACTGCCCTTAGTCTTAATTTATCTATGGTTAGTTAGATATAGGTAGTTCACACAGTTGTAATATTGGCTGGGAAATATTATAGGGTAGAAATGTTGTTTTGGTAAATGTCACTGACCTTTGTGTTATTGTTAAATGTTATTGAACCTAATGAGGGTTGTCACTTGCAGTATTTTGCATCAAAAGTTAACTGCCTATAACTTAAAAACGCTTACGAATATGAGCCTAGTTTCTTTAGAGGAAATACAGTACTAAATCTAAACAATCCCCCTTTTGAGGAAAGGATCGTCGTGCCGTTCCACCCTGTATATCATAAATAAATTATTTACCTGCTAACAGACTACTAACCATTCTATAAAATAAAATGACGTGGTATTCTATATAATCACCGCATTAGGCATCATACTCCCTTCAAGACAGCGATCTAAAGACTCCATTTAAAACGTTCCATTCATTACGTTACACAAAAGCGAGATAATTTTCTTCCGCAGTTCGTTCCATTCAAAAATTACCGATTCACTATTAAAAATGCAATTATCAAGAAGTAAAGAGTCCGAGTATTTTTTCCCGCGATCCCTGCTGTTTGCACTAATAAATTAACGCCTGGAGTTCCCCAGAAGCAATTAAAAATTGAGCTTTCGTAGGTAGAAAAACCTTTTTCAACTTTGGGGTCGTGTTTATAGAACGGCCAGTCCTTTGCCGGTGTATTGATAAGTTCCGCAATTTCACTTAACTTTTACTGGGTTTTACTGATATTCGATACTTTTTGGAATAAACGGGCTATTTTAAGAGCTATAACATTACTATTAAGGATGACTCACACTAGAACGGGACGGGACGGGGCGGGATGGAAAAATCTGTCAATTTCTATAGAAAGCGTCATGTGACATCCGAGGGCTCCGAGCTATCACGTAATTCTTTCTATAGAAATTGACAGATTTTCCCGTCCCGCCCCGTCCCGTCTCGTACCGTGCTAGTGTGAGTCATCCTTTATAAACCACTAATCAAATCATTTAATATTTGTAATAAAGGTTTTTATTCATGTTTTTTTTATTTTTTTAAGTTACCTAGTCTCACTACTATATATCACTACATAGTAGGTATAAAACAAAGTCACTTCCCGCAGTCTGTATGTATGTATGTATGCTTAAATCTTTAAAACTACGCAACGGGTTTTTATTAAATAGAGTGATTCAAGAGAAAGGTTTATATGTATAATACATGCATAATATAGTAGTAAAACACTGATAAATTTAAAGGTTTCTATGTGAAGTAAATAACCACATTTTATTGCGCTTACATTGCAAACGCTTGCTGAATCCTACGAGATATATCAAAATAATGTACTAAAGTATTATACACCTAAAAAAGGTCTACATAAATGTCCGCGATGATATACTTCGGGAAAACCCACAAAAACATTTTTTTTCCTTATCTTTTTTCCAAAAATAATGGCTTATAATTATACGAAGCGAGTTTAAGCAATACAGCATTCATCCTTATTCAATAAAGTATGTGCATTCAATATCAATCAATATTGCCCTTCACACTATGTAATTTAAATGAATATTTTCGAAAATATTACAGATTTAAAATGCAGGGACATGGGTACCGGCCGTGGGGCCGGCGGCGCGTGCCTTAGCGCGTCGAAATTATTGCATCCGTGCGAAGTCGGGACGGGTCGCTACTGTCGCTAGTAAATTATAAATTGAAAGAGATGTCGTATACTACAGAAAAAGTGACCAAGGCCCCCGGTGAGCAGGGCTGGAACCAAACCAGTGACCTCCTGCTATCGCGGCTGACGCAATAACCACTAGGCTGCCCGATCACTTTTTAAAAGTGTCCAAGGCCGCTGGTGAGCAGTGTTGGAAACGAATCAGCGACCTCCTGCTTTTGCGGCAGACCCAGCTTGCTTTTCCATCCCTGCTCACCAAGGGCTTTTGTCACTTTTTCTGTAGTATATGACATCTCTTTCAATTTATAAGCTATAATATTTATTTTACAAAATAATATCAGGTAAAATATTAAAAGTGTCGTCGATGTTTATAAAGTGATAAATAAAAGTTGTGCGATTAAGTAAAATACTTTACATCTGAGGTCGAAAATCATGGACTGCGTTAGTAATCGAGTAAACTTCACATCAGTTTTGACCTTTATGTGTTTTCTTAACCCAAGCGGCACGAGACAAAACTACCGCAACTACTGCATAACAGTGACAAAAAATGCTACTCTAGGATGTATGGACGATAGGAAGACACATCTTCTTTACTTATTTAAATTTACTAAAACGGGGCTTCATCGCGTAAAAATTTTGAAAACTAACCTCCGACGTTTCGTTTCTCCCGGACCGCGGGGGCAATGTTGCCCTCAAAACATCGAAGTTAGTATTCAAAAAGTTCTTAAGTAAGTAATGTCAGTTTTGCACGTAAATAACAAATGGAACATGGCGAAAAGAAGAGGCCGCCCATTTATCATGTGATATTTTTTTGCAGGTACCCTGGAAATACTGCAGAAACACGAAATGCAGCTAGGGTGTGCAAACCGGTTTTTAATTGTATGAAATTTCGGTTAATAACCGGTTTGCACACCCTAAATGCAGCACAGCAGAGATTAGACATTGATACCGCAATTACAAGTTTCCTCTGTAGCACATATTTTTCAAAAAAAAAACTCAGAAAACTTAATTCTTCCAGATTTAGACTTCCTTGAGCTCATTCGAATTAGAATTATGAGCTGATTCGATCCCAATAATGCAGCGACAACATAAACTTTATGCAGCGCCCATAAACCAAACTTGAAATAAAATCATTCAACCGTAATTTTATAACCGTCTTAAAATACCTCATTATGCAAAAATACCGAAATTCGTCACCTACCTGATAAAACGATAAAAAGATTTTATATTATTTAATCCCTTAAAGAGCCTATATAACTTTACACATAAACTTATGACGATCCAGCAGAATTCATTTCAACACTTTTATTCTACTTGAATCGCATTTTGAGCGAGTTTGGTCGTAAAGTCAGTCTCATCAAACTCATGGCATATCTACTGTCAATGTATGGCGATAAAAAATTCAAATCTCGAGATTTTATATTAAATGCGCCTTATGGAGTGTATAACTGTCGTTATTTGTTTTATACGGGTAATGAAAGCGTTTCGCATAGCGAGGATATGTTTTAGGGTTCCGCACCATCAGATACATAAATATGTATATTTGTAAAGAATTTTACATGCAATGCAGCTCAGATCTGCTGCATTATTGTCCGGTTTGGCCTAGCCTCTACTAACCTTTTTTCGTAGAAATCGCGAAACGTCTGGTTGATGATGCTGGTGACCGAAGAGCTGGTGGCTTCCTCACGCAACGTATCAGTATTCCGATTCAACGTGGAAAAGCCGCCAGCATCCCAGGTACAATGTCTTAAAGACCTATTTTATATTTAAGGTAGGTAGAGGTAGCTAGGTAAGTTTCTCTTACTGTATATATTTCTAAAATAAATGTTTATTAAATTTTGAAAATAAATGTTTTATTAATATGTAGGTATTCACCTGTATTCCATTATTAGAACCTTCTTCCCTAGTATTAAGTACCTCCTGAAGAGTATACATATTAATAGACGTGACTACAGTTGTGTTCATAAATATATGAGCATTACCAATGCTTCAAAAATATCTGTAGACCCTTAGGATATTAAGACAATCAGCTATAAGTGTTTACATATTATGCATCCAGCTGCACAGATATTTATGGACTCGACTGTACACAGAAACAGAGTGACAGTAGAAAAGGAACGCACTTCCAAATTAATAAAGATAAATGGAACTACCCATAAAAACTGGTACACTCCTTTTTTGAAAAAACCCATACTGTAGTCCCGCGGGAAGAAACTCTTCCGAAAACCGTACAGTGCGTGACCATTTAGGTTGCAAGGTGTGCGATGGTGAAAAGTGGATCACAACCCATTGGTCCCATTATACAAGCTATAGAACACACATGAGGAGGCAGAGTCTCTCCTTAGACTGGGTTCAATACCGCCTGTGACTTTGGGATCGTCGTGTGGCCAAGTTAAGAGAGAGTTCAAGAGAGTGGAGTCGAATGGATTAAATAATTTGCTAGAACTTGAACCAACAACAGCATCCCCCAATTGGTTACCTAGTGATACGAGAATTAAGGCATCCACCGTGTATGAAACTCATATGTTGTCGTGCAGTTAAAAAAATACAAATATAACGAATTGGCGACACTGAGAGACAAAGTTTAAAAATTTTGACCTTTCATGTCATTATTATATTAACAATTAAGGATAAACTGAAACCCTCATTGCACGATTGCAACTCGCACTTAGCCAAATTCTTTACGTGATATAATGTCCCGCCTTCGTCAAATATCATCCTAAACAGTGGCGTGATCCGTCTTTTATGTTGATGAGATCGGGCTGTTTGAAAAGTTAAGGTACTTAATCTAAAGTTTACGAGTACATTGGGAGCAAATGAAGTTAACCTACAGATTTTATAAGTTTCATTATGTCACTTGGAACCAGTTACATTTATTTTTAAATTTTACTAGTATCTTCCAGTATGCTCAATCGCCAATTCTCAAGACTTTTTTTTACCCAAATCCCAAGTTTGTTCAGTTCCACATACCCCCAGGGTATGTAGAATATACCAACTTTATGAAAATCGTAAGTAATTTATGAAATACGTAATACTGAATAGGAATTACTCAAAATAAATTATTGAATATATAAATAGTCAGGGAGAATCTCGTTAATTAAATTCATCTGGAAACGCAGGACGGCGCGCTTCTAGCACTATACTCACATACATAGTCCAGGGCCCTTAACATGACGTCTTAACGCGATTCAGTTTAGGTTCTCAACTGTGCTCAGATGTATGGCAGCGACTGGTCCTAAACTGAATCGCGTTAAGACGTCATGGTAAGGGCCCTGATCAATTCTGTCTTTTATGTGTGCTCCAATTGAACAGCTTGAGCCTGATAGTAAAGGCTACGCCAAACCGGACACAAAAGCAGCAGATCTGAGCTGCATTGCACGTCATTTCATTACAAATACCTGCGCAACGCAAATTAACGAAGAGAGCTGGAGCAGTGTTGCAATCTGCATACTTTTTTCATCAGCCATTGAAATGAGTTGACAAGTTGAACGAGTCCTGAGCTCTCAATACTTCGCTTTGAAACATGTAACAAGGCAGTTCAGACTGAAACTTTCATTTGTACCTAAAGCTGCCCTAGTTGCAAACGAGGCTATCTAAATAGTTTAAATCTATAACACAATGTTATCTAGTGCGAAGCCGCAGAAGTCGTGCTAACAAGCTTCCTGGACTTGTATTATCTTTGGTTGCCAAAGCAAGGGCGAATTGAGCTCTTGGCCACCAGTGCAAGGTGGCATATAAGACAGAGGAAGTCGCCCCAAAGCTGTCCACTTACGCGGTTGCAGATAGATTATAGAGATCCATTGTTGTTTCTAATGCTGATCAGCATTTTACGGACCTAATGATTTTTCAGAATAGTTGTAAGATGGTGTTAGAATAGAGAAAGAAACAGAGACAGGAGTATGTTAAGTGCTTTCTAAAGATTAAGATTTTTTGTTAGTACTTCGTACTTAAAATCACATTTAAATAGATGTGTTCTAGTCGTCATGTGCATTAGGAATGGCAGGGGTGCACAGAACAAGTTGGAGCAAGTCAGCTGAACTCACAAATGGGGGAACTCGCCCCAAAGCTGTCCACTTACACGGTCGCAGATACAATGTAGCGGGTCCAACCTTGTTTCTAATGCTGACCAATATTGTACATATGTACCTAATAAGTATTTTGTAACTGTGTTAAGGTTTATTATAAAGACGTTTTATGTAACGACATTTTTTAAGTTTCATCGAATAAAAAAAAAATAAGTACTTACTGGACAATATTACATTAATCGATCTTGATGTACCTTTTTTTAGTGGGGAAAATGCTTTACGCATATACCACTCGAGTGAGGGGTGACCCGAGCAGTTATGTGGGACTCCCGTATTGGCTAATGCGGCCCACAGAATCGCCAAAGTGGTACCTGTTACACGCACATTTGGAAAATGCAAACAGAAACTAGGTACGTTCCAAAGAAGCTACTTTCAACACAGTTTGAATGATGCTCTAAGCAACTATATGGGTATAGGTATATCTCAAATCCACGACAATAAGGTTCTGCTCCGACTGGACCAAAGAGCCCTTGGAGGTAGGGTGACGAGACGCTTTGAATTTTTGTGATTCCGTTCAGTACGGGGTACGGGACAAAATTGTGTTAAGTTCGACCACGTTTCAGGATAACTCACACTAGAACGAGCCCCGGCTCGGCCCGGCCCGGCTCGGCTCGGCTGTGACCGGGCCGGTCCGATCTGTCAGTTCCTACAGAAAACGTCACGTGACCCCCGAGGGCTCTGAGTTATCACGTGATTCTTTGTATAGAAATAAAACAGATTGTCCCGCCCCGTCCCGCCCCATCCCGTTCTAATTTTCATGAAATTTTACTGTCAAGTGTGCCAAAACAGTGCAAAGTTAACGTGGTCGCACTCTAGTTGAAAATTGTTAGTTACTAAATTTGGACATTTACTGAAATTTGAGGAACTTTTTGTCCATTGTCCTTGAACTGGAAATTATTGAGTTTATTTAATTGTTTTATTACTAACCCCTTAAACTGGTAAGTACTGATAAGTTGTAAATTATCGTAATGGTATGCAAGCAAATACGACATGATAATTACCTGTCTCGAATTTTAAATGTTAGTCCCGCATATTGAAAATAGTTGTCCCATGACACAGGACACTGATGTGGTAATCCTACGGCACCGTACTTGCTTCTACCGCAGACCTTTCCAACGTTTAATCTGATCTCATCCCTGTATTTTAAAAGCATCCTTATTATATTAGTAATAGGGTCAACTTTTGATCCACGAGGCCTACTAGATAAGCCATTACAAATATAAATAAAATATTTCTTATTCAATCTGAATAACTTTCACAGAGCAAGCAAAACTTCTTGCTAGTACACTTAAATTTTTACGTACTTACTATTTTATTTTAAAATCTAACTTCACTCGAAGCGGAAGTTTAAAAACAAACCTAGTTAACTTAATAGCCCGTTTTTGTTCTCATTCACGTAATTCTTCATCAGAGTTATGAACCTTCTTTTGATAAGATAGGAATTTAGGGAGCGTAAATTTAGACTTGTTAGTTATAGGAATGTTACGGAGCTGCGACTGCGATTCCGATATGCCGAAACTTTGGGTTAATTTCACAGCTCCGGTTTCGGCTTCGGCTCCGAATGTTCTAATTGATTTCTTGCGGAGGTTTTACCGGAGCCGAAACCCGGTGGCCGCGGTGCGCGGCACGTCTCTAGACGTATATAAACAGGATTCGACTTGTCTGCTCGGCAATTACCTCACGTCGTATTCTGGGACAATTATTTAACACATTGAGTGCCAGCGAGTGCTACGCGCTACGCTCGTAGCCGATTCCGTCGTTTTCCCGATTTGTAGCAGACAACAACTACCTACAGCGAAAAATAAATGTAATCTAGTATTATTTGTGTATAAACGCTATAAATGGCTTTTGGCTATTCCCCTAGTAACTCAATTCCGAAACGGCACATGTCAAAGATCATTACCGTCGCCTGTCGATGCTTAATTAAACTCCTACTAAACTGTTCTTTCCTGCGGCTCCAGTTAGTTTTTCTCCTTCCTTAATCGAGTTTCCCTTATACACAGATCACATACAGTGCGACAGAAAAGGGTAGAAATTTAAAAGTGGCAACATCGTAGTGTTTTCCCGTTTTTTTTACATATATTGATTTGAAAGGGACGACACTGCGAAGGAAAATGTACTGATTTGGACGAGGACTTGCTGACTCTGCCATGACTCTGGTATACTAGCTCTTCCTCTTATGGTACATAAATCTTAGCTGCCTACCGAGAATCCCTGCCTGCATCGAATATTAAAACCATATTTTTAATATACCGCTTAGGACAGCAACATTGTCGTTTAGCACACATTTCTGATTGGTATAAAAAATCAGCGACGGTCTACTGTGAACCATCATTTTGAATTTTGAATAAATAATTCCATTCATCCAAAAAGAAAATCGGTACAGGCTTTAGGTATACCTAAGCCAGCTAATACCATATTATTACAAAAGTCCTCAGTCATTTTGTCGTCCTGCATTTTGAATTTAAACAGTCTTTATCCTGAAATTAGAATGCCCTTTGTGAGTGTGAAATTAGGATGCCCTAATTGAGACTCAGAAAAAATCGTTTAGTGGTATGCAGTATCTGTAAGAAACTTTTCGGTACAAATCTTATTTATCTTAAATTAAATTAATTTCATTATGTTACCGGAATGAGGTCGGAGTCTATGAAAGATAATCTACGACCACCTGAAGACAGTTACTAAGTTTGTTGCTGAGTTTTCAGATAGCTAACTTTTATCTGACCAAACAAGGCTTTCGATTTGCTGTGGTGTTGTTGTGGCTCTCGTGGACTCGGCCAACTTAAATTAGTTCTGTGTACATGGTGTCATCGACGTCAAGTGTCAGCTTAGCTTAGGGAGGATTAGAGTGAAGGCCGCTTTAGACGTGGCTGAATTTAGCTTACTTAAAGAAGATATTGAAAGGTAAAATGCAATTCCCACTTAAGTAGCATAATAATATTTTTTTAAAGTTATTATATGATAGTGTAATTTTAGTATTATCATAAGTATCATTCAATGGTCAAAACTTTAATTTCACATGCAAATGCTTTAGTGTAATGCTTATTGACTTCCAAAAGTGCCCTGAAGGCCTAAATGCAACATTTTTTATTTTTATTACTTAGTATAATTAAACAGGTGGTAAAATTAATATTTATATTTAAGTACAATTTCTAAGTAAGTACAAGGTTTTTCTTGTATTGTCAAAAAAGAATCAATGATATTTGTAGGTAGGATGAATTTGTAAAGTAGCAAGTATCTAAGTAGATCATAGGTTTCACATAATACTAATGCATGACCTACTACGAATATAGATGCTGGCAACATTTCCCAATGGTCAAGATCGCGTTTTTATCATTCCCTCATTAAATATATTTTATTCTTATTTATTAGGTACTACCAAAACTATCACTATCTGACTGATACTGACTGATGACTATCACGTACTGTCACTTTCTAATAATGTAAGGATGAACAATACTATATACTTATATGACATATGACCTACCTACCACGAGCGTTGGTGGCCTAATGGTAAGAGCGTGGGGTTTCAATCTAAAGGTAGCGGGTTCACACCCCGGCTTGTACCAATAAGTGTTTCAGAACTTTTGTACGAAATATCATTTGATATTTAGGTAAGTATTTATTAAAGTATATACAGTAAATGTAACTTACCAACCTACCTACCTCTACCTACTTTAAATCTAAAACTGGCCCTTGAGGCATTGTACCTAGGATGTTGACGGCGTTTCCACGTTGTATCGCAATGCTAATACGTAGTGCGAGGAAGCCTCCAGCTCTTCCTTCACCAGTTACACCAACCTGGGACCATATGGACCTAGAAATTAATAATCCCTTTTCGGACTAGTCCCAATAAGGCCTAATTTGCCCTCTGGGTTAGAAGGTCTTGAGCTATATCATAACCCGGGAAAATACAAGAAAGAAGAAGTGGATACCTACCACATCGATACAAATTCACAAATCCCTTAAACTTGCAAACTACCATTCAATACATGCAACACATCCGAAAAACAATCCCAAATTCAAAGGGTTCACAAGAGGAATTTATGATAAGTTTTCATACTTTTTTCTTTTCAGGTCCCAACCTTTATGTGCGATGGAGCGGACACAATGTCCGTAATGGGGGCCATTAGGACCATCAATTCGCTCAAGCGAGACGTTACACTTGTCCTTCTTAAGCTGTTTAGCGCAAGTGAAGCGCGCATGCGAGAAATTGTCTGTGTAGGCATGTGTGGGAAAAATGGTGCAGGGTTATGTTGTTGGCTGTCCACGGTAGTTGGCATGTATTTAAAGGATGACTCACACTTGGCCGGGATGGGATGATCTGTCAATTTCTATAGAAAGAATTACGTGATATCTCGGTGCCCTCGGATGTCACGTGACGTTTTCTATAGAGACTGACAGATTGTCCAGTCCCACCCCGTTCTAGTATGAGTCATGCCTAAGTCACCACATTAACTCGCATTCAATAAATGCAAATAAACCATCGTGCTTAAAATTTTATCCTGTCATTTTCAAAACGTAGAGATATTTTTTTTCAGAAAGAACGGAAAATTTGGAGGGACTCGAATCCGCGACTCTGGGATATCAGCCAATCCGATCGCTGTTCTAACAGCTACATTCGGTAGCTGGTGATGATTTTTTCGACATTTTCTTTCTTTCTCAGAAATTTGGTATCGTCAGATGTTTCTACTTAAAAAAAATGTAATGTAACTTCAATACTTTTTCAATTGGTGATCTCATTTTATAAATCTTTTAGTACCTACTTTTGACACATCATTTCTTCGATTACCGATAGTGTTGACTGTAGGTACACTATTTATAGTACGCCTAACGTACACTCGCCATCAGATATATCGGAGCAGCAAAGGCGCTCACAAATATCTGAACACGCCTCTATTGTCAAGGCGTTAGAGTGCTTGTTCAGATATTTTGAACGCCTCGGACGCTCCGATATATCTGATGGCGACTGTACCTACGTACAGTGAGTTCAGTGTGCTTGACGCCGTTAACATTATATAAACCAAATCTGCAGTCCAACGATCATGGGATACCGATACAGGATCATATTCAAACGCTTTTGCCATCGAGAGCGGCGCGCGCGGTAAGTCGGGCCACAGTACGCCCGCCTGCGTCGTCGCGCACGGTACTCAACGCTTGATGGAATCCTAAGATTTAATATTAATGTATCAATATATCAAATATTAATATATCAAACGATACCTTAAGTTCGATGTATACTTATGCCTATACTACAATCGATCAACTAACTGACCCAACATTAGCATAAAGGATGGATGGCTAGACTAGAACGGGACGGGATGGGGCGGGACGGGACGATCTGTAATTTATATAGAAAACGTCACGTGACATCCGAGGGCTCCGAGCTATCACGTGATTCTTTCTTTCTATTCTTTACAGTATGGGGTTCTTCAAAAAAGGAGCGTACAAGATGTTAATAAGTCGGCAACGCGCATGTGACCTCGCGGAGTTACAGGCGTCCATAGGTTACGTTGACCGCTTTCCATCAGGTGGGCCGTATGCTTGTTTGCCACACCTTAGAACTGTGGGTACCAGTACCCACAGTTCTAAGAATTCAAATGAACATATTTATACAACCATACATCGAAGTATTCCAAGGAATCTAAAATATAAATTAAAAACATCGAAAACCCCAGAACATCCCAAAATATCCTGTTAGTATCAAGAAACCTTTGCAAAACAAATAGAAGCCTGGCCGCCTACGTATACAAGCCGTATTTTTCCTGTAACGTGAATGTATGTATAACCAGTCACCCGTGCCGTGCCTCAGCCTTTACTAAACCAACTCCGTATACAATACTATACGAGACAGAGCTGATGGTAGAACAGCAGTAACTTAAGTTATCGCGTTTTGGTATTCTTTAGGTACTAGAATTTGAATATAAATACAAATAACTTTATATAGCAAATGTTTCACAGGATTTAACAAGGGTCTCTGCACTAGGATTCGCCTGTATCGCGGTGAACCAATAACATCTGAGTTGGCTGCATTAGGTAAAGCAAACTTAAAACTAAAAAATACGACTTATTACAATATTAAACACAAAGATTTCAACCTCTAGTTTCAAATGTTCTCTATAATATAAATATAGATGAAAAACTTAGTTAATACTCGTAAGCTAAGTCTTGTTTTGTGTTGGGGATTCAAGTTATTTTTTTCATATATACAAATTTAATAACATCGCACAGTGTACGTTAATTTGCTTACAACAGTCTTTTAATATCACAGTTGGATAGAGATATGTTATTTGAAACTCAATTGTAACATTTCCTGAAAAAAAATTGCGACGTCGCCGACGACCGCAATTTCCTAACCACGATAATGCAATTCAGTCGCGCAATTTATCAAATAAAATATTTATTTATTTATTTATTATTATTTATTATTTATCACCCACAGGAGAGAAAATTTAACGGTTCCACTGAACTGTAGAGTTTTCCTTACTGTGGACATCGAGCATTGTTTTGTTTGTGACCCAAATTGACAAATGTCATCGCACATTTTACACTAATTATTATTACTCATAATATTTTTATATTCATGACACAACAATGTGTTACAAAAAGCCTACCTTTTGTTCGATATGTTTTACAGACAAAGTTGTAATTATACGAATAGTATGTTGTAAGTACGTAAAGTAAAGTTGGTAACATTTCCAATTTTGAACTCTGTGATAACGAGACTGTGCTGTAAAGTGCTGTTAACGTTGGGAAAAGTGTAATGAACGTAGAAACTTATTTAAAAACAACATGACACAAAAAGTTCATCGCGATAACTTGAAACCTTTGAAAGTTTTAATTCCTTTCAAAACGCTCATGAATTAAGTACTTCGTTCTTCTTCTCTTCTTAATCTTCGTTGTTCAAATTTGACCTATATGACTTTGACATTAAGTGCCCATGTCGAATACTAGTGCAGCATCGAGCACAAGTACTTTTAAAATACCTAAATCATTATATTTTCTTCTACTATCTTAAACTAGAGTATTGTGGTCTAATAGTGTAAATTTATATGTAAGTACTTTAGTGAATTTGTATTGAGAAATCTTACTTCAAAAATCACCCGAAATGGACCAAATTTTAGCAATAAATCAGTTTTTCTCTGCGTAGTCTACGAAATGAATTCATGGCACTTTACCTATTTAACAGTTGGTTAAAATTACGTATACTTTCGTCTTAATTCAAATTTAAGAATGTATTTTTCAAAGGAGTCTTAAACAGAATTTTTATAAAACCTAATTTCACAACTTACCTCACTCCGGCTCTCAACATCGCAGAATTCTAAACCCCGATTGTATGCTCGCGTGCTTAGCTACAATAAGAGCATTCGTGTCGCCAGATCCTCGAATTACATAGAAACGGGCAAAGCTTTGAATTAAGTGAAATTTCTTCTTGTTATTTTCAGATGGTGAATCAGAATCCGGAGACCAAATGTGGGCCCATATTTACCGACCCGCAGGTAAACTCCGCAGGCAGTTAAAAAGGAACTGGGGAAATTTTATCGCTCGTTAGATACCTTAAATGGCAAGAGCATCCTTGGAGTAAGGTAATGTTCCCACACTGATCTTATTTCCTCGAGATTATTGGTTAATTTTCGTGTGAGTAGGATTTGAGTGGTACGTTAAATTCTGAATACATCTTTGGAGTTATTTAGAGAGGATATGTCAAAGCTGCACCTGAGTCTTTATGGTACAGTAGCTTAGATTATTTAAAAGTAAGGTAAATAAGATTTAGGTGAATCATGTAAAAAACTGTTTGAGGTCACCGATTAGTGTAGAGCTGGCTCGTTCCTCGCACAACGGCCATCCGAAGGGGGAACGCAGCTAGTATTATCGGAACTCTTCTGCAGGGGTCAAATATTTATGGCCTCAACTAAGTAGGTACCTAGTTAGTTTTTTACCATATTCATATATTTCTGTGTTTTTTTTGCATGGAAAAACTCCTTTTAATATGCATAGGATACCCACGAAGAATGGTGACGGTAAGCCTAGTTGGTTTCTTTAAAAAGAGCGTTTCTCTGTTTGTACACATGACACAACAATACAAGAAATGACCGTCATGACGTAATCGGAGACACCACTTTTGATTAAATTAAGAAAGAAATATATATATATATATAATTTTGGTATGTGCGAATGACACAGCCTTGTTTCGTCCCTTTATGTGAGTACCTACATATTGCTTTATTATTAACTTTAAAGCAATGAATTACAGCAGGCACATTGTGCAAAACGATAAATACATCAATTAAATATTTAATTCTAAATCAAATAATCGATGTTATATAAAGGCTGCTAAGACAACGCACGACCTAATAAACCGTTTGTAGCAAATCCATGAATTTATGATAAGGAGTGACGAGGAGTTGCACGCATAGGTAGGTACAATTTTTATTGACATTCAACCTAAAAAGGATTGAAAAGAGTATTGTAAGTTTTAGCGGCTTTTAAGCAGACGAAGTTGCGGCTAAAGGCTAGTTCAATACAAACACTTAAATTATTAATATGCCAATATTAGACTAACGTAAACAGTCCATCATTAATCCCCAGCTCCGTAGCTAATTTATTTAAGCTTCAAACTTGAACTTCAATAAGCTTGCTTTAAATAAGATAAATAAGTTCTGCCAACGCAAACCTACTTAGTAAACTTTCCTAACCCCATTATAGAAAGGGAGTGGAGGTTTTTGTATCGGCGCAACAGACATGAATACCTACGTGCCTAGATTACACTAAGGTGTACCTATTTAACGTACCAAAAATGATGTTTACAGAGCACTGGTGCCTTACCATGACGTCTTAACGCTATTCCGTTTAGTTTCTTAAATGTGCTCGGTTGTATGGCAGCCAGTCAGTTTAGGTCCTACAGTTAAGGCCCCGGACTACACATTGTTATAAATGTTTTTACGTGACGTAGGTGTAAATTCTTTCACATTAATCAAAATTCAATATATCTATAAGTACTTAAATTAATTTCGGTCGTATTTCACTCGACATATTTCGATTATATTTGATATCGATGTACGTGTCTCAGGGGATTTTAACAGTTACATGCGACGTCTATCCTATATATTATGTCTCTGCTCAGCACAGACATCGTTACTGTGTAGATAATCCGCCAAGTTGGAATATCGCTATGATAAGGTGTTGATAGATAGGCGCGCGGCGGCACGCCATTCTGATATTTGCTTTGTTATATCTTGTTTCCATGACTAAGTAAAAGGGTTCCTACCTTAAAGACCTGAGTAAGTAATTACGAAAAATTATAAGCCAGTATTTTTTACTATGGACTCAATTTTTACGGCACGTTTTTATAAGGTACTATCTTCCCCGAAACTTCGTCTGCGTAGAATTAGAATTTTCGTAACAAAAACTATTCTACCTATATCCTTTCCCATTGAGTCAAACATCCCATAATACCAATGTTATCTTAATCCGTTCTGCAGTTTTAGCGTGAAGAGGTAACAGAATGACAGAAGACAGAGTACATTTCGCATTTATAGTTTATGGATGGATGGATATGGATTGGATAGTTAGATTAGCTTCTACCTGCGATTTCATCTGCGTAGTCGTTTAAACTAAAACGAAGCGTGGGTGATAAAAATGCCTACAATGTTTATACTCCCAGTCCCAGAACTACGTTGTAGAGCTACCATAACTAGGCCGTCTGGCAGCTGGGGATCGGTGGAGGTTAGGGTGACATTCAAAGTTTAGATAACACAAATGGGAAAAGGAATGGCAAAAGCTTGAAAAGTGCTGCAATCGCCTCATTTGTATAATTTCATTTCAAAAACTATTTATTTCAGTACCAACTCTCATGACATAAGGTACAAGATGGGATAGTGTAGGAAGTTAACTAGTTAAATAGTTGCTAAGCGTGGAGTACTAGAAACGTACAACTAGATTTATTATTATCATTTATCCTTTTTTTTCTTGGATTTAGGTCATTTACAATAATTATGTCGTCTAAAATACAAAACAACATACAAAAAACAATTCAAAACGTAACATTATAAAAACCTAACCTAGAGTTCCGCTGGGAACGGGGCAGGGCCCAAGTTGCAGGTATATAGTTAGGGCCGCAAAGAAGGGAACCGTCGAACTATACGCGCCGAGTATTAGGATTGCCGCCTTCTTATTGTTATATACTTATATATATTTATTTGAATAAATAATACATATTTTACATTAAAGTGTTCCACAAAACGAATTAATTAGCTTGACTGTGGAAACTATGGGGCCTAAAAGCAACATCTAGTTAAACCAATCGGGTGCATGCTTATTTTTGGGCTTTGCTTGTGGTAGGTACTCAATCCTCTTTGGTAGCTAATATATGTACATTTCATACATCCGTACATGTAATATGTGAGTACTTCCAGTACGGCATTCAAATCGGCAGATAAAGTCATAAAAGCAAACGACATATCAAGTTAAGTGCTCCTTATTCAAACCTTCCAATTTAATACCAATAATATAAATGTGAAGTTACTCCGACATCGACAAAGTTGCTTGAGGAACTTTTGAACTAATATCTCATGTAGAACATAGATCAGGTTATCTAGGGAACGGTCAAACAGAGGATTGGCGGGTTTAATTACCAAGCGAATTTCATTAGTTAGATATGCTCAGATTTTGGGCGTTGGTTATTAGTTGCCAAAGCGGACTCCAGGCTCCCTGAGGCGTGGCATAAGCTAGGAAAACGCTAGGACAAAGGCATTATGCAACGTGCGTAGCCAAGATGCTAATCGTAACTGTCATTATCGCACTAATAAGGAAGAGTGATAGAGAGATAAACCTATGATACGCTACGTAGCGTGAGAAATTGGCATCTTGGCTACGCACTTCTGTCTACCGGAGTTTTTTTTATGAAATAGGAGGCTAACGAGGCTGCGTATCGTCCTGATAGTCAGCGACTATCGCCTCCAACTTGAAACATCTAAAGGGGTCGCATTAGCGTTGCCTTTTGACGGGCATATCTGGTGGTAAATTAAATTCAGCATACAAATCCGTTATGCATGACTGACTTCAGAAACGGGTGAGGATTAGAGATCGGGCTGTAATGGTGTCTAATTTCTGCGATACATTGATTCAGTCGCAAGACACATTCACTAGACTGACGGACAGATCTGTACGTGTTTTTTTATTGCCTATTTGAGTGTCCCACTGCTGGGCAAAGGCCTCTCCGATTTTGCGTTTCTTCCGGCCAGTTGTGAAGAAAGGTGTCAAGAACATCCCACCATCTTCGCTTGGGGCTGCCCCGCCCGCGCCTCGTTCCCGGCATCCACTTAGTCCATCTATCCGGATACATACGGTGGACGTGTTAACTTTGTTATTTGATATACATTTGTATCTTTATATGCATGCTTTGATCGTTTGGTCCATTAGCCACTTTCATTCAGACTGCTTTTAATTAGCACGCTCTTTTAATTAGAAGCTTTTTGGAGTTCAAGTAGCATCCTGTAGCACTTCTTGCCTTTAAACTACTTCGAGTTGAACACAGGTTCACGGAAAAGCAACTGTTAATATCTAATGACGGCACTTTTACAGGAACCTTAGTAATGCTTATTTACTTACTAAAAGAACGAGCGCAAAACGTGAGGGTAACGTCTTTTTTTTTATTGATTGTGGGGATCAACAGCAATGCATGAGAACATGCAGAACTTAATGTACAGTAAACAAAGCCATTAAAAGATGTCCACAAAATATAAATACTAACATAAAATAACAAGGTAGAATGAACACATGCGCTTTAAACAAGTTGCATTTCTTACATCACAGTTAAGTGCATGTCCCGCCAGTCACTACAAAAGGCATCGAGGTCGTCCCGCCATCTATTTTTTGATCTGCCTCTGCCCCGGCCACCTTATGGGGTCCAAACTATAGGTAATTGGCCCATAGTTCCGGGCGCATTCGGCATATGTGTCCAGCTTAATCAGATTTAAGCTTGGCCTTAACACCCACGTCTGTGATACCAGTTTTAGATAATAATATAATATATTTATATAAGTTTAAGCGTAACATTTAACTGTTGCAGGTAGTTTTTTAATGGCGGAGCCTTGAAGGGATATTGGGGATATTTTTTCGTCATTTCGGAATTCGTCAAATCTCCACAGTGGGTACGTCCACCGGGCATCCGCCAGACTTTCCCATACATATACGAGTATCAGCAGATCCGGCAGATATGCCCGAACGTGCCTCTGGAATGTGTGTCTGAAGGAAGTACCTCCACCTTACAGAAAACCGCAGTTAAATAACACTAGACCCTACTCATAGTGTTGTGTTTCTTTTGGTGAGTAAGGTCGCCAGAGCTCCAAGAGGATTCGCTGTGTTGACAGCTGAGGACCCACGGAGCAAAGCCCTTGGCCCGTTTAGCTGTAAACACAGCGAATCCTCCTTTTTTTTTAAAGGGTCGGCAACGCGCATGTAACACCCCTGGTGTTGCAGGCGTCCATAGGCTACGGTGACTGCTTACCATCAGGCGGGCCGTATGCTTGTTTGTCACCGTCGTGGTATATAAAAAAAATGTATATGGCCAGCAGGCTATTGTCTATTCCTATCTTCTACATATATGAAATAGCCGGTATCTATCAACTAACACAATCGCGCTAATAGATATACCCAGCCACTACCTAATATATGTATCTCTTAAACACGTAGGTATAATTTACAAGTAACACACTGTCAAAGTCAACATCTCACGGTAGTATAATGACTTGACAACGGTATTAATTTCCAACTTCATACCACATACCTACAGACCAAGTGCTGCGTAGCCAACGAGAGTATTTAGATTAATTGATCATAATGCTTTTAATGTTGGTGAATGAAAAGGAAAGATTGTAAAATATTTATACTTTTTCTACTCCAGCACTTTTATCTATGAATTAGATGACGGACTGTGATATTAAAAAGTATACATTATGGTATGCCATAAGAACTTTTCTAAGCGATGCTCCTATAGATTTTCATACAGTTAATTAACACTCAGCATTGTTTTTTTTAATTAATTCTATAGTCGGTAAAATACATATTCTACGTTCTGCGGCCATTCAAGATTCGCTTTCCATGCAATGTTTGCTGTCGTAAAAAAATTAGTGTATGCAACAGATGATAATTGGCTCATTACGAAACTCGACTATTTTTTGTCAGCGACCCTTGAATTTTAAAAACCCTTCACCCAGTAGGAAACCCTTCGCACTGTTGTATAAAGTACTATTTGATTTCTCCTTTAATTTTACCAACATTTTAATAACTAATCTTATAAAACAGATTTATTAAATTAGGTTGGTAATATATTCGTTTTTAAAGAAAGTCTAAACGTAAACTATGTTAAACTGTTAGACTGGCAACATTTAAGCGTGCGTTACGCACGAATTCGGATACAACAATTATAATGTATGTATCGCGTGTTATAACAATGAAATATAAGTGTCAATTCCACCACGTTTGCTGTTTTCCGCTGAACCCCTTCGGCGTTTTTCATTCAAGACTGAAGGTCGCAACTGCCGTGACAGGGTCAAGAACTAGGACATTTACCCTACTAAGTTATAAATGCTTAAGGTATCAGGTAAACGCTCCTTAATCGGCCACAGCCGTCCAACTGGCGTGCAAACACCGCTGCAGTGGCGATTACATGAAAACCCACTCGCCAATGTATTACAAGTGGAGAAATGTTTACTGTAGTTTCGAAGCTAATGAATATCGACCGGTGGCCATATTTAGCATGATACGGATAAGACAAGAAGCCGATTCGAAGTTTAAGACGGCACATAGCGCCCGGTGGCACCCTTCTTGGAAGGATCGCGTTTTCTAATAAACTTTTATCTTTAATCCATGGTATCATCGTTATAGTTCTCCTAATCCCCCAACTTTTTCTCTATATGATTATAGTTTTATGTTTATTACCTTAGACGTTCGGCGTTAAAGTGGACACATTAATTCGTTTAGGTGATAAAGCAAAAAAAAATTATATCAAAATTGTGGGTTATAGACCAAAGTTGGGGAATTTGTATGATTAGTATGACTGCAACTGCTCGCAGTTCATATCACGATAAGAGTGCAAGTGATATAGCTACCGCAAGACACGATTCAATATCTCATACTCGATACTCGCTATCGACTCGGCATCTCAACATTGTGCTAGTCTCGCTCCTGCCAGAGTAGTGGTAGGAGCGAGACGGACATACTTTTGAATGCCGCAGTCGCAATTGATTGGAACTCATACGCACACAGCACCAAAAAGCGTGAGTGATCGGAGGAACGTAGATTGTGTAGAATGACCTATTAGTCATTGGGAGTTGCGATTATAAAACGGTGGCGTTATCACACGTTGTAGGACAACGTATGGTGCTAACATTTAACTGTTATGTTGTGTTAAAATTGTTAAATAACATTTGAAAACACCTGACGTGGGAGCTACACTACACATCTCAACCTCGACATACTTCATAGTCTAACTTCAAACTCGATTTAAAGATGACTCACGCTTTCGCTACACGCGAACAGGACGAGGCGGGAGGACGGGACAATCTGTCAATTTCTATAGAAAGAATCACGTCCGAGCTCGGAGTCCTCGGAGGTTACGTGACGTTTTCTATAGAAACTGACAGATCGGCCCGGCCCGGTCACGTCCCGGACCGTTCTAGTGTATCATCCCTTAACCTGTTAATTATTAACCTGTAACCTGTTAAGGCTGTGAACTACCTAGGTATACCGACCACCCACAAGAGGAGGATGACTTGTGTAAAGACCCGTAACATTTATTTGTTATTTATATGATTTCACAAAGTGGCTATCCTGTCAAAAACATTTACTCCCCGACTTTGAGAAGTTCCAAATAAATTTGGACAGCGGTCCAGTTATAACCTTGTATATATTTTGATTGCAATAGGATTAAAGTGACCCAAATCAAGTGAGTCCGAACACGCCGCAACAGTGGATCTGGAACCTGAACTGCTATTGGCATAGCTTGTCGAGAGTAAGCGAGCTTTCGACTCTGCAAAACCAAATAGAAACTAATTTAAATGTTTGCTTGACAATTGGTACGTAACAGTTTTAAGAATAAAATAAGACTTCAATGGGGAAATTGGTAGTTCCAACGTTACCGTTGGAACTACCAATTTCCCCACTCACTCACTAAAACTCACTCACTTGACTTGGCTTGAGTCACTTTAAAAAAGCCCTTAATTATCCTAATTTCCAACCCTTTAGGCGTTAAATTGCGAAGGTGACAGGTTTTTCACCTTTGCCACCCATAGATCCGCATGGCTGTTTTATATTTTAAGAAAATAGGTCGATGAGAAGCTCTGAATTAATTTGGACAGGGGTTGGGTTATAACATTTAAATGTAAAATTATTATTTTTGCTCTTAGAACCTATTAGCAACCGGTGTCCAGCTGTTGAGTGCGGCGGGATTGAGCCGTAAAATCTATGAGTTCTGCACTAATCGCCAGCGAGGGTCAGGCTTGTACCAAGGAATGCTTTGAGTGGTCGATTACATTCTGATTTCCTCACAACTGTGGTAGGCGTAAAGCTGTTTCTTTAGCTACTTAGTTAAAATAAGACATTACTCTCTTGTAGGTAATATGCGACGAGAATAACATCCCTGCATTTAGTACCTATTAGCGACCGGTGTCCAGCTGTCGAGTCCAGCGGGACTGAGCCGTGAAATCAATGAGTTCTGCACTAATCGCCAGCGTGGCGTGCCTTGTACCAAGGAATGCTTTGAGTGGACGATTACATTCTGATTTCCTCACAACTGTGGTAGGCGTAAAGCTGTTTCTTGAGCTACTTAGTTAAAATAAGACATTACTCTCTTGTAGGTAATATGCGACGAGAATAACATCCCTGCATTTAGTACCTATTAGCGACCGGTGTCCAGCTGTCGAGTCCAGCGGGACTGAGCCGTGAAATCAATGAGTTCTGCACTAATCGCCAGCGTGGGTCACCCTTGTACCAAGGAATGCTTTGAGTGGACGATTACATTTTCTTAACCTCGTAGAAAGAGTGTGCATTTTATGCTCTTATTTTAGTCTCTGTTATACCGGGTGTGGCCTGTAATAGGAGCAATAAATTTAATCGTACGACTTTTAAAAATAACGTTTGTATTGATTTTTATTACCCTTGATACTTTGTTAGAAGACGCAATGGACTGCGAAGTTTGTCATTTCTGTACTATTTTTATTTTTATTTGTATAGGTATGTATGTATGTATTTATTATTGATGTATGTAGTTTATGTATTCTTTTTCATAAATTATAGTATGTAATTTATATTTAATAGATTTTGGGCTACCTATATAGTAGGAACTAACTGGGTTTCTTCTTTTTTTTTAAATGTAATTTATACAATACACATACACATGTCCACCATCTCCAGTTCTCCTTTAATTGCTCAAAGGTTAACTGGAAGAGATCCCTAAATAGGATAAGTTCGCCTTTGTACAAATATTTGTGTTATTTATCTTGTTTTTTTTCCCCTGTTTTTGTGCAATACAGTGTTTTACTACTACTACTACTATGACAACTTAAGAGACGACAAATTAGGCTGATGTTAACGTACATTGAACATACTAGGTATTTAATTAATAAGTACATAATTTTTAAAAGTTAAGGAAAAAAGTTGATAGGTTTGAGGAGTACCTACGATTAAATTTATTGCTCCTATTACAGGCCACACCCGGTATACTTGCTAAATGGATTTAGTGATTAGAGCTCTCTTTTTATAAAAAGATATTACTGATGTCTAGTAGAAAGTCATGTTTTAAATATGAGTTTTGTTTGTTGCTACCTAACAAAGTTTAATAAAAAAGTGAAATTTAAATGCTGAAAATTAGTAAATGCGAACATACCACAACTTTGACCTAGTGACTAGTCGGTTGCATGAATAATTTGGCAAAGGGCCTCCGACCCTAGCCTCTACTAGTTCGTACACATACAAAATATAACCCAAACTAACTTAGACTTAGACATCCTCAATTGCATGTCAATTATAATATAAACTTTTTGTTAATGTACATGTGATCTAACTTTAAACTTTCTAATTATATAAGAGCAGGACGTGATCATTGCTTGCTTTAATCCTAAAGTTAGTTTTTAGGATAATGTTTATAAATAATTTATCTTTGTCCGACCGATCTTTATTTAAATTACCCACACTCAAGAAAAGTCCCACGGACTCCACATTGAGTCGACAACACAGGTACAATTAAGTCCCATGTATGATCATGACATGTATCCAACATCGGAGACGCATATTCACCAACAGTGTAAGGAACAAATTAATATTCTATGTGACGTGACCAAAATGTTCTTGAAATGTAGAAGTGCTAATAAATTATGAAACAACATAATATAGGTACTTATTAAGTTCTTGGTTAAATGTCTACACCCCTGAGTTGTTGCTATCTTTCTTTATTAATGTCTAAAACAAGTAGGTATCTAATTCTAATTTGTTATCAAATTGTATTGTCCAAATGCATATTATTCAAACAAATATCTCAAACATTTCAGCTGCTGAAGTGCCGACATCGCATAAAAGTCACGGATAAACAAACAGGAGTCCTAAAATGGAAAACATCCCCCTTTTTGCTAAAAGCGGTACCGCTTAGGTAAAAACGGGACGTTAATCGGGTAACAAACGTCAAGTGCCGTGAGGGCCCTCCGCGCCATTCCATGCGGCTAAGGGCAGTCGCACATTGCATGCGGATTCCTCATTCCTCTCATTCCAGTGGCAGTGGTCCTTTGACGCTGTCCGCTTGTAATATGCATGACTTAACAAGATTAGTCTAAACTGTTCGGACTGCATACCGTGCATTGGAACTACATTACAGCATTGAATTTGAAGCAGCATTGAAGGATGATTCACACTAGAACGGGACGGGACGATCTGTCAGTTTCTCTAGAAAACGTCACGTGATATCCGAGGGCTCCGAGCTATCACGTGATACTTTCTATAGAAATCGACAGATCGTCCCGTCCCGTCCCGTCCCGTCCCGTCCCGTCCCGTCCCGTCCCGTCCCGTCCCGTCCCGTCCCGTCCCGTCCCATCCTAGCGTCAGTCATCCTTTAGTCAATTTGTGCTCAGTTTAGCCTACTCATATTTATCACGTTCTCTTTCAGTATGTCGTTCTCTTTTATGGCCGAAAACATATGCAATGTGTGCCTGCCCTAACCACTCCACCGCTCCCAGATTACAAAGACTGCTCGACTAAGTCCACTCCATTTCGGCAACTATTAGCCTTTGGCTCGAATCTGGTAACTTTGAAGCTGGGCAGAAAATGTCAATGATACCTATTGAGGATGATGGCAGGAAATTCTCAAAGAGCTAGCTTTAACAGAACGTGATTATCTGGCCTGGTTTGGACTTGTTGACTAATATGACTGTAGTTAAGTAAAATATTAGGGGTTAGACCGGGCCGTGACAGGTCGTGAACGATCTGTCAATTTTTATATAAAAACTTCTTCCTGACGTAAGCATTAAGTGTCAAATTCATACACAAAACTACCAACATTATTAAAACTTTATAATCCGTTGGCACTCAAACGAAACTTCACGTTCCAAACAAGACTATATGAAAAAGTGGTGGAACTGCAGGTATCTATGCTAAAATCGCTCCTTGAGCGTGATTTTGTATGCTGAGAGGCCTTGTACTTTGTAAAGTTATAGCTGATGGTTTTTACAGCCACGAGGCGGCCACGACCCTGGACTGCCAAGTGATCGCCAAAGAGTGGTTAACCCTTCAGGTGTCGTAAGTGGAACTTGCAGGCCAAACTCGCGGAAACTATAAGAATACATGCCCAGTGTGGAAACTGCAAATGCGCCGCTCGCATGCCATACATTTGTTATACTTGCCATGCTATTTATTCCTTTCAAATAGAAAAATATAAACTATTTATTTAGTTTCTCTTGTAATTTCTGATTGTTTTAACACACAGACTAGGTACACAGATACCGCATTATAAACCGTTTGCAAAGAGAATACCTTTAGGCGGAGTAGGTATATAATTTTCTTAAAAGTCACTTTCGAAATAGGTAATTTACTGAAAATGCGACTTTCTGAGGACGCCACTTTCTGAGAGCGTCTCTTTTTGCATATTGCGGCTGTTCTGTACATTGCCGGAAGTTGACCCCTAAGATATATTGATACAGGAAAGGTATGCGATCGATTGGCCTAAAAAATAAAAATAAAAATAATAATATTCCTTTTTGTACAAATTAAATAGGAAACGATTTTTATTTTGTGGCTTTTCTAGCAGGATTTTTTTGGTTCCATACAAGCTTTTGATCATGAATGAGAACGATTGGCATTCAAAAAAAATTGGCAAAAATTCACTTTTTCTCGCAACTTAGGTATAATTTTTAAATTGCCTGTTTTTTCTCATATAATATGACTTCTCTTTCAATTTATACTTAGTTATTGTCTTCTGTTACCGCGAATGTTTTTCACTTTATGTAGAACGGATTAATTGCGTTTATTAACACCATGACCCTACGTTTACGTTACTTAGTTGTTTTCATTTCACTTTGGTTGTACATAATTCAAATCCACTAACTACCAACGAAATATTATACACACTAGAACTAAAACACTCTCGACGCTTCAGCAAGCAAACCCTTGCATTGTGTACCGTTACTTTATATCGCGTTGTTTACCACGTTCGTTTGAAACGACGCATTAATAAAAATATCAAATAACATACGTAACAAAAGTTGTCGAACGACACCACCGATCTCAACACTTTAGATTGAACATATAAAGCGACTTGGAGACGATTTTTGATATCCGAATGCACGAAGTCAGATCTATATATTTGGGAAAAGGTGCTGTTGCATTGTATTCTAAAGTACTTACTCATTGCGGCATCAAATCCATCATTTTGTACTTCTCATTAGTACCTACCTACAATAAAGTTTTAATAAATCAATATCTTCAAAGTAAGATTAATATAGGCGTTTATAAAACAGTCGGCTCTAAATTCATATGTAAGTAGAGTCAGAAATCATAGTAGTGGGAAAAACAACTGGCTAAAAGTATCTGCAAGCCTGTAATATTTTTATCAGTTCCACTGATATTTCCATGGTCACTTCTTTACTTTGTCATCAATAGTCACTGTGCCTAAAATTGTTTATTTTATTATTACTGATAACTCAATATTTATTAAAGTGTCAATTTTCATTTATTTTCACCACACTTATTTTGTAGACAAAGTTCTACTAGTCCGCGAGATGTTCTTAATTAGTTAAATAGCACATAGTTCTTCAGAAGTCCTTCATTTTTGATTTTTGTGGGTGACCACGAAGGTCACTAGCACTGGCAGGCGCGGCGCGCCGCCAGTGCAGCACAAGGCCGCACTGGCAGGGTCGCCATGTGATGTGGGACGTTAACAGAAACACGTTGACTGGAGTCTAGGTTTATTCTGTCTAAAATAACACTAACATGCGCTTATATAATGCGGCTATACTAGTGTGTGAGTGAGGCGTAGTACACTCACTACATAGGTACTTACATTTTATGTAAATCCTTCGATCCTTATTTTTTTATATAAATTGCATTTTTGGCGCGTATATTATTGATTTTGACATTACTTCCATGATTAGGTAACACATTTCTTGCCGATGACCAGATACCAGCGTGCGTAGCCAAGATGCTAATCACTCACGCTTCGTAGCGTATCGTAGTTATCTCTCTATCACTCTTCCTTATGAGTGCGACAATGACACTTGCGTTTCGTTTGCAACTCAGCGTTAGCGATTGGCATCTTGGCTACGCACGCAGATTCTCTGTTCGTAGGCGCTTTTCGCTACATATATCTAAGCATTTTTCCGTTATTATTATATTCCGATATTATTAGCTATGCTCGTACCGCAAAGTATAGCATAGCACAAGCTGGCACTAAATGTGTCAAGGCTTTATAAGTATTACTATACTAGTTGTTACCGTCCGCGACTTCGTTCACATTAACAGTTGAACTTTTAGTAGGTACGAGTAGCTTGGATACAGTACTCTTATTGTTATAACTTTAAATTTACCATACTGTGGTCTTTGAAACAAAAATCTATGTGGTAGTACTTACACGTTTTAAGCACTTTAACTACATAGAGTTTGCATAAAGGACAAATGTTCTACATCGCGGTAAAAATATTTTGATAGACGTGCATAAATACAACTTCCCAACTTAGTTCAAATAATAGTCTATATTGTCACTATAAAAAATCCTCGAAAACTTCACTTATAATTTTAGTAGGAAGTGGGACTAGTGGAATTAGTTGGGAAGTGTGGGATGTCAGTATGTGCTAAAAATGTGGTGTCTTTTTAGTTCATATCGATGTAAAAAGTAAGTTAGTTACCATTACTTTTGCATCAACCCTATTCGTTTAGAGCAATGCGAATAGTAACGTAGCACTTGATAATTATGACTTTCATTTCCCTTAAGTTAGTCGATTTTGAAACCTGTCAAACAAAGATAAACTTCAAAATAGGCTGGGAAATATACTCCTTATACTCAAATTAGGGTTGAAGTTATAGGGAGTGTCGGTGTAACGTCTTCATAAATATTATTATTTGCTACAAAATGCAACCTCTAGTGAGGTAGTCGACGTACGACTTTGCTTCGCTTTGAACAGTGTTTGTGAACGTAAATTTCTCAAAATATTTTCATAGTAAACAAGGGACTGAAAACACTGATCAAGCGACGCTTTAAACTGTGGACGCCGAGAAAGCTTAGTATTTTATGGTTTTATTCTTTAGCATGTGAAGTTATAAAATGAATACATTAACAAAGTCTGAAATTTAATCATGAGATACTACGTGGTACTATGAGAACGATAATGAGTCTCTTATTATCGATCCTAATCTTCTAACTTCTTCTTTCTCCTTCGTTGTTATATTTATTGCTGGATGTCGTGTTGGTCGTGTGAGACCTTACCATGAGGTCTTAACGTGAATCTATTGAGCGCGTTCCCAGAATCCAAGTGCTCGATTGTCCATGAAAGAATTTAACAGTTTAACAATTTCGTCAGACGAATTGAAAGCTAATTACCACTTAAATAAACATAATGATAGCTGCAAAAAAATGTTTTTCAACTCCAGCACTTCTATCTCTCAATGACTGAGAGCGATGTTAAAAAAAATTACATTATAACGTTGCGTATTCTATAAGAGCATTGCTTAGGGATGTTCATACAATGTAATAACATTGTTGTTTTTTTATTCGTATAGTTGGTATACGACAACGGTATACGCTTCTTTCGCTATTGTACAAAAACTAGTGTATGCAACAGCTCATACCTGAGTGGTTCTGAAAACCCAACACTTGCATAAACTACTGTTGTCTCAGTCTAACAAATCAATAAGATAAAACAACAGATAAAGACAAACGAATTTAACTAAAATAGCGATGAGAAACGGCATAAGGCTCCTACTAATCCGAACAACCACTCTCCCTAACAGCCTCATATACCAAACGGGAATTAGCTTAAACGACCGTTATAAACTTAACGTCTCCAATAAAGAATGTGTTCTTGTTATACTTTAATGTGCAATAATTCATTAATACCGCAATAAAATGTAACTGTTTTCCAAGGAAGAGATTGTGTAGCATTACGATGGTAGTTAACTGCTACTGGCTATCATTTGAATGGGAAACCGTTTCGCGTTTATGTTTAATGATTATTTGAAGCGGCTCATAATTTAGCGCCATTTGTAATTCCTCCTCGAACTGCTCGTTAAGGATGGCTGTGGTGTAATTGTTTTGTATTTTTCTCCCCCAGTGGTCGGAGAGCTAGTTCCGGAAAACGGTACACAAGTTATAGATCAACGAAGCTTCTCTTCTAATTACGACATAATATTAATTACGACAAAAGACGTAATATTAATTTTCTATTCTGCACATCGGGCTATAAAATTAGTGCCAATCCGTTATAACTAAAATAAATATAATAAACTACGACCAATATTACAAAACTCGACTGTATTTCACCTGTCTACGAGATATCCTCAGGAGATGCAGGAGATGTTGTCGGTCTGGCATCCGAAATGTGAAAACACACTTGTCAGACGGAGGTAGGGTTGGCACCAATTGACGATTTGCGGAATAGCAAAGTTATTTTTGTAATTAATTAGGGAATTCTGCAAAGTAACGCCTGATTCGATGAATTCCTATCTCAGCTAACAGATCTAAAATTCAACGGAAGATATGACAATTTTAACAGAGTTTAACGACAATATGAGGGGTTACGGTTTAGCTACATAATGTTTGTGTTTCCACTGTAATTATTATCGTCTTAACGATGAAACCATATTTATATGATACAGTTTTAAGCTATTGCATAGCTTCTATCGCGGGCCTTGAGCGCGGGGACCGAATCCAGAAATTCCGTAACGAAAAAACCTGACGCTCCCCACTCCGACGGACCGAAACCGACTTTATTCACTTTGTTACAAAGTTCTTTATCGGGGAAAGGATATATCTCCATACGAATGTCGCTAAGTGTCATATTCTATACAAAATATTGAGGAAAGTAGCCCTTATTACCAGAGATACGGCGATGTCAAACGTCAAAATAAACACTATTATTTTTTCCCGCCAGAATCAAATATGTTAAATCGATTTTGTAATCGATGCATAATATACTGGCTGGATCGAATTAAAGGCAAAAGGCGCCTAATTTTTTGTTTAGACTGCGAATCGTTTTGTTTTTTTAATCGATACCTTAGTGCAAATGCAAAGTACTACGTACTACTACTAAGTACTAAGTACCATTTTAAATTTGTGAATTTAGCACGTTAGTGCACAACGGAATAAAGTGGAAATTTCATTGGCATAAGAAATATTAGTACCTACAAAGAAGTAGAGTATCGAAATATGCCTTTGTCTTGTTTATCAAATATTTTCTATTGGTATATTAGATTTGTTCCTTATTGTGATAATCACAAAGGTGATATTGCTGCGTGCTGTAAATATTTTGTTTGTGGTGTTCGAAGACGATGATCACCGTATGTTGTTCGCCTATAAAAAAGCTCTCTTTCACTGCAGAGGAAAATGTACCCAAATTTATTTTATGTTTGTTTTGTTCAGTAGTGTCATAAACAAACAGAAATTAAACTTAAGTACATATTTGTCACTACTGACGAAAGTGCACAAAAAATACATAACTGTGTTTTTAGGAAATTAGTTGAAAAGTGACCAATGTGCCGGGATCCATTAAATCTATGTTAATATGATATGTTTAATGCTGTGATAAATTTGATAATAAATAAAATCACTAATAATGGTAACTTTGTAACTTTACTGTTAGAAATAAAACTGAAAAGGACCAATTCCCTTAAAAATACAAATAGCTCTTAAATGCTACAATTACCTTTTTTTTTACTAGTATAAATCTATCTTTCGCTCGACTAATATTTTGTGTAGCCGCCATCAGCTGCTTTTACAGCTGCTAAGCGAGTTTTCATTGAACTCACGAGGTTTTAAGAATAGTTCCCCCTAGCCTCCGTAGTATTCCCATAGTTGATGAATATGTCCGCGTAAACTATTATTGCTTTTTCAACCGACTTCAATATTTCTATCGCGGTCTTCTATCGCGGGCCTTGAGCGCGGGGACCGAATCCAGAAATTCCGTAACGAAAAAACCTCACGCTCCCCACTCCGACGGACACGGAGGTGTGGCTTGAAGGCCGTGCATCGTCTAACGTCGTTTCAGTTCGGCAGTCTTCGACACGGCGTTGTCGACACCGCGTTGTGTGCTTGTTTATTTATTTAATAATAGAAATAGTATTTTATACAATCGTGATATAATGAAGAGTTTTTCAGTCGAGTACCGTGTTTAGGCCACGAAGCTTGCTGAGTGGCCTAAGTAAGGTACGAGATTGAAAAACTTAATTATATTACGATTGTATACAATACTTTTTCTACGAGTCATAATCATCATCATCTATGGAGGAACAATTTCATCATTCAATTTCATTGACTTAACACGTCGCAAAGTCTCAGGCGGCATCGCAAATAAGTATAGAATTTGTATGAAGTTCTATTATAGTTGCCTACAGCGTATCGAAATGAGATATTATAGTTGAGTTGGACTGTCTAATATCGAAAAGTATGAGCTTATAGTTTTGTCTATGTACTTGTAATTGACAGATTAAAGTCGGCGAGTAGAAAAAAATTGTTTTCTTATCGGTCACCACGCTCAAAAAGTGTAACTTGAATTAATATCAAAGAAAAAGAAATACTGCATGAATAAAATAAATAAATAATTATAATTGCATAAGTTGATACAAAATGATATGCAATAGCTTTACCGCGGCAGTCCCCGAGTGCCACACGTATTTTTTTTTTATTTTTTTTTAAATGAATTTTCTATCCTGCAAAAACATAAACAGATTTTTTTTTACAAATAGACAAAACTGATAAGTGTTTCACGGTTCAACTACAGCCAGCCGTTCGGAGATCGCCAGATCAATAGATTAAAAAATAACAACACAAAAAAACTGGCTTCAAGAACATGGAAGACGAACTTGAAGATATGGCGGTTCCTTTATAACAAAAAAAGAACTACTCAAATCGACTGATGGAGCTCGTAGTAATCGGTTGTGGATTACTTGCAGTCGGTTTATAAAGAAAGAACGTTTAGCAAACTACTAATTACACGGATTTTTTGTTCTGAAATAAGTCTGTCTTGTTCCAGCGCTGGCTCTCCGCCTACAGCATTCACGGTGTGTCGGACAGTTACCGACGGGCACTACGGGGCAATAAAAAGTTAATTAACATCCACAAAGAATTACATCATGCTAGTTGAAAAATGCCGAGCTATTCCGCCGTGGATAGGACTTTTGAAACGTTTTGTTCTGTGTAATTATTTTTAATCTGACAATAGTTTTATCACTGTCATTCCCAGTGAATTGCTGGGTCAATAAAGCGCCCCCGGCTTGAATTGTTCTAACAATGAGCTAATTGCGTCCAATCAAACGAATAGTATGTGGTCTATACACCCGATTACCTCCCAATTTGCCTATTTATTATTGCATTCCACGGAGTAGTTCCAACTAGGCGCTGCGAACAGACATTTGTAATTTCGTTAGAGTCGATGTCACTCGAGACACTGTCTCGCATAAGTCATCTCATGCTGTAGCAAAACACATATATTTCTGTCGGAGTGGACACCTACGAAATAGAACCATCCCTTACCAGGGGTGTACAGTAACTATAATCTCTAGTGTTTAAAACCGGGATTCCGATTGAAATTGGAGTATTTCTTGATTTCAATGGCTTCCCAATTATTTAATACATTTATTTTCAAAATATATACAGTAAGTGTAACTTTTCAACTATATGAACGACGATGCGTTGAAAGGATTTTAGGGTAATGCAACTCAATCCAGTGGTTTGGTCCAGACTCCAATATATGTTCAGCAACCGTAGACTTGTTTCAGCCTTCTCTCTCTCCGCCATGGTGCGCTTCGTTTGTCCGATGGAGGAACTACCACAACTGCAATCTATCTTATAATCACCAGGTGACTGGTACGGGATAACATCCTTCGGCGAGCTTAGTTTGCCCAAAATCTTGGATAAAGGGGTAAACACAATTTTCATAGAGTACTTCGCGAGCACTGTGCCAATTGTGAAATTATGGTTGTCTTGAAACATCAGGACGCTTCTCTCTTGCTCTTCGTCTGGGCGACTTTTTCACCTTGTACCCATGTCATCTGCGTACCCACTGCGACATCTCGCTCTTTAAAAATTCAGGGTCACAAATATCGTGTGCTCTATTCACTCAAACTGTCTCGCATAAGTCATCCCGTGCTAAACATGTATACATATTTGGAGCGTAGCTAAACACATAATATATTTCTGTCTGAGTACCTATGAAATAGGGCAAACCCTTACTAGGGGAATCCAGTGACCGTACTCGCTAGCGGTATTCGTATAGAAAAGAGTATCTATAGGAATAGAATCCGCATAGGTATTCATCCCAGCAGGCCTAAGATGGTTATCTACGAAAGTCATCTGATAACGCTGATTGATAAACAGATAAGTTGCACGGATAGCGCGACGGTAATTGCTGTCAAATGTAGGTAACTGTTAATTTGTGATACTTTTATTATCAGAAATTGTAATAAAATGCTGATAAAGTGAAGTCTTATTCAGTAAGTGTCATGCTATCCGCTTGGCATCTTCGACCAACATATCACTTTATCTATAAATTTAACCAGAGTTACAGCACATATAGCATGTACTCACAACCCTATTTACCAAAATTTTAAAGTTATATTTAGCCTCAAGCACATTTGTTTGGCTATAGTTCAATAATGTAAATTTTCGATAGCCTTTCATGGTAGGGGTAAGACTGGACTTGGTTCACATTCTTGCTAGTAATTTTGCGAACGTGCTATTTTCCGCTCTGTAAATGTTTTGAATAAGGAGACAGTTTGAGTGATCGTCAGTTATTTATCCACGTATTTCAATATGCTCATAATATTACACAGCTAAGCAAAGCTGTGTCCCACAAATCAAGAATATGAATGTATTCTCGTAGTCGATAACTCTAGACTTTATTATACTTATTACAGTCATCATCATCCAAGCATTTGCTGGATCAAGGCCAGCATAAGTAGGATAGTTAGTTTTCGTCTGCGCATATGCATTATTATTATTATATATATATATATATATATATATATATGTATATTTGTATGTATGTATTGCTATTATATATGTTTAACTGGTATTATTTATTATAATTTAGTATTAAATATGTTAGAAATGTAATGTTGTAAATAAGGTAATTTACTAGCTCTGCTCTCTCTGTCTAAATTTCTAACTGCACCCACTTTTGAAAAATTCTGTTTGGCCCTCTGGTCGACTGGTAGAGAATGCCTTAAGGCATTAAGTCCGCCTTTTGTACTTTTGTTAATGTGCAATAAAGTTTAAAATAATAAATAATAATAATAATCATCTTAACCCTGTGAAAACGATTGCTCTAAAGGGCTCGAAACATAGGGTCATGCGCGCGATTAATCCGTTCTAAAGTGTTTAATTTATTTTTTTACTTTTTACCTACTTTTTTTTTTTTTTATACTACGACGGTGACAAACAAGCATACGGCCCGCCTGATGGTAAGCGGTCACCGTAGCCTATGGACGCCTGCAACTCCAGGGGTGTTACATGCGCGTTGCCGACCCTTTAAAAACTTTAACACTCTTTTTTTGACTTCCGGAAGAAAAGTTCGGAGGATTTTTGCCTATCCCATTAATATCCCACTCGAACGTAATTTGAGAAAATCAGGCTATTATAATTTAATGTCCGTCAAAACCGTGTATTTCCTGGGTGTTAATAAACGCGATTAATCCGTTCTAAAGTGTTTAATTTATTTTTTTACTTTTTACCTACTTCCGGAAGAAAAGTTCGTAGGATTTTTGCCTATCCCATTAATATCCCACTCGAACGTAATTTGAGAAAATCAGGCTATTATAATTTAATGTCCGTCAAAACCGTGTATTTCCTGGGTTTTATGGGGCAGAAAGAAGCGTCAAGAAAACTACTCTATTTTGCCTCTTATCTATTTTCAATCTTTTCATACAAAGTCCACACTAAGATCTTCCAGTCTTGTGTCGTGCTTGATCCTTGATGAGATGTAATACAAGATCACAAGCTGGTGGTACCGACGACCAAGTTAAGACAAACTTAAAATTACCTTGCAATATCGGTTCATAGTAAATACTAAAACCTAAGTATTGTTTAGGGTTGTAATACAGGCTGTTTTACCTCAGCAAACGTTTCTACATTTCTTGTTTACCAGATAGGATAGGATGCACATGAACATAAATCGTAGCTTACCTCTAAGATAATCTCCCAAACGTTACATGTTTAGTTACCGCAGTTAATCATTTACACAGACAGATATCGATCCTCGCGCTCAACAACTGCAAACTGGTAGGGTAGATAGTAATGTATGGTGCCTAGGTTCTCGGTGCACGAGCTAAGCGTTACTTATTGCCTTGTCAGCGTTGAAAGAATTGCGAACGGATGTTTACTTCCATAGATTTTGTTTGCTAGATGAACTGTTTATTTCTATCTTCTTCCAAGCGATTTCCCGGTTTATACCATGGCTCATTAAGGGATCCTGTGGTCCGCTTTGGCAACTAATCTCAAGGTTTGGCGTAGACACTAGTTTAACGAAAGCAACTGCCATCTGACCTTCCGACCCGGAGCGTAAATTAGGCCTTATTGGGATTAGTCCGGTTTCCCCACGATATTTTCTTTACCGAAAAGCTATTGGTAAAATATAAAATGATATTTCGTTCGAAAGTCACACGCTCTTAGCGCTGGGCTACCAACGCTCTTATCAACTGTTTATTTCTATATTACATATTATACTTACAGTAAAGTTCCTGTGCCAAGTCACATAATCCGCTAGAAAATTAGTGCGAAATTGGTAAAGTTAAGTTCTTGCTCATTTTTAGCATGCCATTAATGACAACCTCCCACCATCTTGACGGTTGTTAAGAAGAGCTCGAGAGAACAGAAGCCCTCGAGGATGGCTTGTAGAGGCGAGACACGTGTCGAGTTTAATAATATTATTGTTGGCAGTGGATTGTTTTCCTTTTTTTTGTACAATAGAATAAAAACATCAACTGCAAGCAGAAATAAAGCAAATAAGTTCAACGAATGGGCACAAGTATAACGGATTGGTGTAAACGGTCAACGTACGTTACCTTATCGTCCTGGCAGCGTATTACTATAGTTTCCTTCTTCAGTGTAGTGGCTTAGTTTTAAGATTTAGCTAGACATTCTGGTTGGGGACTAAAAACCAACGGTCTCGCTGAGTCTCATCCATTTTACTACACAAATTCCTAACTGTCACTTCACCCTTTTTATAGGGTTCCGTACCAAAATGGTAAACCAGGAACCCTTTGTGCGATTCAGTCTGTCTGTCTGTCTGTCACATCATTAAATATGTCGAGAACTAATTAAGCTACCGATTTGAAATTTAGAATAGTTACAAACAAGTTTCACCCAGACACAGAAGATTTATCATATTTTTAATTTATTTTCAATGAAAAATGTCCGATAAGAGAGGGGACAAAAATTAAAAGTTTAGTTACTGAGTCATGTGACTCATGTGGGATATCATTTGAAAAGGCATGATTTGCACATTCTAAAACATTTTATTATTATTTCATACAGGGAAAACTTTTTGATCTATAAATATAAATTTAAAAAAATACCCTTCCCCCCCTTTTATCTCCGAAGCTTACGAAGGTTTTTTACGCAACGTTAACATTTTTCATAAATAAACCAGGAAAAATTCAATATTAATGCTATCTTCATATTTATTTATTTTTTAAGTAAAAAAGAGTTTCTAAAGTAAATTTGCGAGTTAACCGCATAAGGTTGTATTTTTTATTTAAATTTATATTATATCGTGCTGTAAGTACGTTAGGTCATCAAAACGTAAGGTGTGTACCAAATATCAGATCAATATATCTAAGCAAGAGAGTGAAAGTTTTGTAAATGACTAGATTAATATTAAGTTAGTGTAAGATTTTGCATGCCATATTGTGGTAGACCATACAATCATGGAAAATAGGTACAAATGTACCTATAATACTAATGACATGTACCCATAACACCTGTATGTTCTTGCAAAATAAATAAATTTGAATTTGAATTTGATTTGACTTTAACAAATGTATAAGCGGGGCAAGTTAAATACGACCGTTTAATGAAAACGAATTTAGATTTACATAGGTATTTACCAAAATCGAGTAGTTACTTTTGCTTATGACATAAGTATAAGTGGGGCAAGCTAAATACACCCGTTTAATAAAAAGATTTACTTATTTACCAAATACGATTAGTTACTTCTGCTGCAGATTGTAAAGCTAGCACCCTATAGTTAAGTCACAACTTCGCTAGTTCTCATAAGGGGTTCTCTTCCACATTTTTTTCATCTGACGCTTGATACAGCCGTGAGTTTTCGACTACTGGCGCAGGTGTGTTAGTACATGTATTACGGTAATTCGTGGTCCACAATACCTTACACGAGAGCCAGTTGGTGGCGTATCATTCCGGCTACGAGATTACCTACGTCTGTGCAAGTACTCGCTTTTAAATCGTTACAGTTCCTAAATGGCTATTTAAAATTAAAAATGATAAAAGAAAATCAATGATGATTTTTGAATATCTATTCAATGATAGCCCACTTGATATCCATCCCTCGATTTTTAAGCTATTGCATAGCTTCTATCGCGGGCCTTGAGCGCGGGGACCGAATCCAGAAATTCCGTAACGAAAAAAAACCTGACGCTCCCCACTCCGACGGACCGAAACCGACTTTATTCACTTTGTTACAAAGTTCTTTATCGGGGAAAGGATATATCTCCATACGAATTTCGCTAAGTGTCATATTCTATACAAAATATTGAGGACAGTAGCCCTTATTACCAGAGATACGGCGATGTCAAACGTCAAAATAAACACTATTATTTTTTCCCGCCAGAATCAAATATGTTAAATCGATTTTGTAATCGATGCATAATATACTGGCTGGATCGAATTAAAGGCAAAAGGCGCCTAATTTTTTATTTAGACTGCGAATCGTTTTGTTTTTTTAATCGATATCTTAGTGCAAATGCAAAGTCGTACTAAGTACCATTTTAAATTTGTGAATTTAGCACGTTAGTGCACAACGGAATAAAGTGGAAATTTCATTGGCATAAGAAATATTAGTACCTACAAAGAAGTAGAGTATCGAAATATGCCTTTGTCTTGTTTATCAAATATTTTCTATTGGTATATTAGATTTGTTCCTTATTGTGATAATCACAAAGGTGACATTGCTGCGTGCTGTAAATATTGTTCGAAGACGATGATCACCGTATGTTGTTCGCCTATAAAAAAGCTCTCTTTCACTGCAGACAAAAATGTACCCAAATTTATTTTAAGTTTGTATTGTTCAGTAGTGTCATAAACAATCAGAAATTAAACTTAAGTACATATTTGTCACTACTGACGAAAGTGCACAAAAAATACATAACTGTGTTTTTAGGAAATTAGTTGAAAAGTGACCAATGTGCCGGGATCCATTAAATCTATGTAAATATGATATGTTTAATGCTGTCATAAATTTGATAATAAATAAAATCCCACTAATATTATAAGCGAAAAAATTTTAGATGGTTTTTGAAAGTTGCAATAGAGTATTAAATTTAGTAAATTGGAAGTTGTATTTATGCAATGTGATTTAAAAATGTCGATAGCGTGATGTAAAACATTTGCAATTAATGCAAACTTCATACGTTTCAAATACTTTAAACGTGTACTACTACGTGATTTCCCGTTTAAGAAGCATATTACGGTAAATTTAAGTTGATTAATTCCAACAGTTATTAATAATGTTCAAAAATCCAAAAAATATTTTAATTCAGGTACACTGGCGCCATCTATTTGCTTAGATATGAAGTAAGTGAATATGCCACGACAAATTCATGGTTTTATGGCAATATTTTGCTAATCAGCAGAACTTATTTTAAATAAAATTGTGCCAATTTAATACGTTTATCGGAAGAAATGGGCACAAAGGCATAAAAGGTACATTTTCCCGTTCATATTATGTTTATTACACTGCCATCTATATATTACACGTAGAACTACTTAAGAGCTGTAGGTATCTAACTGTTTCATTCTAAGGAAACATACTAAGCCGCGAAGTCTTCTAGATTTGTTTGATGGCGCTGTTAACAGTTTAGTAGGTTTTGTCAAACAAAATCTATGAAATGAAATGGGTAACCTAATGGTATAAATTGAATATACTGAAAAATTAATCACAGCCAGTTACTTAAAAACTGAATTACATATAAAAAAAACCCAAACACAAGTCTTATTATAATAACCCGTATTTCGCCATTCTTGGTGCAAAAGAGCCCAGAACACTAGCGGCATTTCCATGCTGGATGGCTACGGACAACCTTGGATCGGGCTCCTCTCCCTTTTGTCTGAGTCGACGGCTTATGTCATGCAGAACAATTTGGGTTCCCCCAAAGCAGCCCGCAGTCTCCACTACCAAAGGTATGAACATGTATTGTATCCATGTCCTACAGACCTCAGTTGGTTATCCACGAATGTCATCTGATAATGATAATGCTATAAGTTCATGAAAAGACAAGTTGCATGGATAGCGCGACGGTGATTGCTGTCAAATGTGAGTAACTGTATAGAATTATCAGAAATTTACACACAAATGTAACAATGTGTTGGCCTATTACGTAAGTATCCCGCTATCCGTTTGGGATCTTATCTTAGAAGGGAGCGCACACTAATGCCGCTTCGCCGCCGCTAAAGTTTCGGCAGAGGGCTCCTGCCACGTGGGAAGTGCGAGTAATATGGGTAGTCGAAAATGTGCTGACGCATGTAGCATCCCACACCAAACACCGCCCCGTCTCCCATAGCACCAGCGTCACTCCATCTTGCTATCACTGCGCCTAAACTCAGTGGCTCCAGAACGGAATGAACAGCCGCTGACTGACAGACCTCAGGACAATATCATTGAGGCTATAGTGACAGATACGCGGAATCCAACCACTACAAAGAAGGCAACTCAATGTATAATATGGCTAAGCTTAGATTTTTTCGTATGATTACTATACTTAAAAGGCTAAAAATTACTGAATATGCACAACTTGATGGATTAGGATGGCACTTATGACAGTTCTATCTATATGCCACTAATCGAACTAGGTATCGCCTATAATATCCTCCTTAAATTGATTTGATTAAAATTATTTTAACTTTGCGCAAAAACATTCTTAGATCATGTCGTTAGATTTAGATACATTTTACTTGGCATCTATTTTATTTTTGTTGTCAAGCAAACTGATGTTGCGTTAGTGAAGCAGTCACAAAACCAGAGCACGGTTTCTTCAATTAAATTTTGGACAAATTTCCATGCTATGCTAAATTGTAAAGATGAACTCTTATCTGTTACCATTTCAAAGTAAATTAAAAACGCTGAACGGATTAAGGTGAAATTTGGTATAGGGATGTTTTGACTCCTAGGAAAGGACAGGATAGTTTTTGTTACGGAAATCATCCTATATAGAGGTGCAAAGCGGAAAGAAAGCAAGTGAAATAGTCAATTCAATACTGTGCATTGCACTTTTTTACAGTAGTTTTGTTTTTATCTTATGTTGAGTAGGTACATGCGAATAAAGGCCTATGCCGAACCTATCATAGGATCGTCCTTGGATAAGACATATATACTTACCTACTACCTAATGAAAGTTTATATGCGCGACGTAATTATTTTGGTATCCTCGCAATGTTTTTCTTCACTGGGAAGTAAGTTGTAATCAGGTATCGAATGGCATTCCATGGGTTAAATTCAGTGAGCTTAAGACATTGTTTTAAACTGTGATCAAAAACACTCGGCCTTGATTACTTATTTAATTAAAAGATACGAGTAATTTATGTAAACTTGGACGTACTTTTTACCATATCTACAAAGTATTCCAACCACTGAAAGATTAATATGTGGTAGATACAAAGAGACATACAGCTGTACAAAAATGCTGCTGATTCGATTAAATGCGTAATCGGTATCGTATTGTGATAAGCAGAAAAAATTAACAAAAAATGTTTGTCAAAAAAACATTCAGTCCTATTTTTTCTAAATCAGATTACAATATTGATCACCAGCATTTTTGGTATATCCTGAATTATTAACGAGAAAAAATAATAACAGGTTACTGTAGTTGCAAGTTAGTTATTTGTTTTATACGGCCCCGGAATTTAATTAGCAATTTACAGTTCAAGTCAATTTGGTCTTTAATACTTATGCTAATAAAAATACACTACCAAACATTATAATACTACGCAGACGAAGTCGCGGGTAACAGCTAGTCACTAATAATGGTAACTTTGTAACTTTACTGTTAGAAATAAAACTGAAAAGGACCAATTCCCTTAAAAATACAAATAGCTCTTAAATGCTACAATTAACTTTTTTTTTACTAGTATAAATCTATCTTTCGCTCGACTAATATTTTGTGTAGCCGCCATCAGCTGCTTTTACGGCTGCTAAGCGAGTTTTCATTGAACTCACGAGGTTTTAAGAATAGTTCCCCCTATTAGCCTCCGTAGTATTAGTGTAGTAGTATTTGTTGATGAATATGTCCGCGTAAACTATTATTGCTTTTTCAACCGACTTCAATATTTCTAAAGGAGGAGGTTCTCAAATCGTCTGTTAAGTTATTGCATAGCTTCTATGGCGGGCCTTGAGCGCGGGGACCGAATCCAGAAATTCTGTAACGAAAAAACCTCACGCTCCCCACTCCGACGGACACGGAGGTGTGGCTTGAAGGCCGTGCATCGTCTAACGTCGTTTCAGTTCGGCAGTCTTCGACACGGCGTTGTCGACACCGCGTTGTGTGCTTGTTTATTTATTTAATAATAGAAAAAAATGTTTTCTTATCGGTCACCACGCTCAAAAAGTGTAACTTGAATTAATATCAAAGAAAAAGAAATACTGCATGAATAAAATAAATAAATAATTATAATTGCATAAGTTGATACAAAATGATATGCAATAGCTTTACCGTGGCAGTCCCCGAGTGCCACACGTATTTTTTTATTTTTTTACAATATGGCGTCTCATGGTCGCCATTTTTAATTTTGATTATTGCCATGTCTTCAATGACATCCGCGCAAAGAAGACGAATCGATTGACGTATGAATCATCCAGATCGGTTCACGCGTTTGATCTGTAGTTAGCCACAAAGGAACAAACACACATACATACATATATAGACTGTTTAGCACATTACCCGGCTTTGCGTTGCGCAGTCGGGAAAAAAAGGTTTATGTAGGATTAAAAAAATATCAAGGAACAACAAACTAGCATACTCTATGACGTGCAAACGTGACCCAATCTGTCGATACATATATGGGACTGGCGTCAAATTTCTACTTCTAGGTGCAGTTACAACTTAAAGCTTTTACGGAACCCTCGATGCGCGAGTCCGACTCTCACTTGACCGGTTTTTTTTTGTAATGCGGCATGTTTGGTGTTTGGTGTAAATAAATACCTATTTTTTTTAACTTTCCTAAAGACATAAAAGCGGTTAGATAATAATTATATTGAAAATAGGGACATTCTTGGCTTCTTTACTTGGTGGATAATATAAGGTTCGAAGGAATCTTGTTAAAAAATATTTTTTCTCCAATATGCTCGGAAATGTTCACATTAATGTAGCAAAATTGGTACGAAAAGAACCTCCTTATGTACCGACTCAAATTAAAAAAAAAACGAATTCATTATTTTACCGTTTTAGCGGCCAGGAAGTTGTACTAAAATCCATTACTGTATTGTTTTTTACTTTTTAAATAAATATTTGGACTATCAATATTGCAAACAGCCAAATATACTTTAGCCGCGACCAAACGGTCTGCACAGACGGGACAATCTGATTGACATCAAAATTATCAATCTGATCATATCGTGCTTAAAAATGCCACGTCTGGGCTGGCTTTGTAGTAAATAGTGTAGTAATTCTAGAGAGAAGGAGATCAAATGCTTGGTTGTCTCGTTCTATCGCGAGTTGCATACGGCTCACTGTGCAAGGTCGTGTAGATACGGCTTAATAAAACTAAAGATATTTCAACTTTTTTTATGAACACAACCGTGCATTAAAAGAAAGTTTAGGCGGGAACCTTATTTTTCCTTTCAAATCTTATGCAAGAATACATTTTATTTCCTTTCATGTTTGGAGAAAAGCACTATATATGCCTCGGACGGAAATAGAATTTCGTGGATTCGTATGTAATTTGTAAAAATACTCATCCACGAAATTCGGTTTCCCGGCCTCTGCAATAATGTACTAATAATTAGCTTTCGTCTGCGTATGATTAGACCAAATGTAATTTAATCTGATCGGCGGTTTTAGCGCGACGAGGTAACAGACAGTTACTTTCGCATTTATAATATAAGTGAGTATGGAGTTTGGATTATATTATTATTTTGGTATTCACAACAGAACTATCACTGTGGCGTGATGCTGGTGTGTAGTGCTGGTGGCGCAACAATAATATCTATAGTAAAGTTATTTAATGCAAATTCTATCGTAGGTGATCTACGTAACTTCCACTGTGGATTTAAAGCAGTCACTGACGGATTGCTACATTATCGTTAACAAGGTTCGATTTAATTCCGCCTCGGAACTAAGATGTGGGATAAGCAGCGAAAAAGCACGAGATTAGCTTGGCGAGGACTAAGTGCGGCTTTCCTGCGCATTGCATGCCGCTATTTTGTTTAAACAGTGTTATTGAAAAAGGGGTGTTTGTAAGGTAAACTTAAGGTAATAAGCGCCACTTGTACCGCCCAGGGTTAGCCGCTAACCCGAAGGTTTAGTATACATTTGACATTTACTTCTTGACCGCGTTAGCGTATCGAGGGGTCAAAATATGAAAGTAGCCGGATGATGATTTATATAAACGGCAAACATAATTTGAACTCTCGATACGCTAACGCCATCGAGAAGTAAATGTCAATAACGGCAAGTTAAAATTTATAGGTACTCGGCCTTCCGGAGTTAAGCATTTATAAAGTATAGAATTTGATCGCTAATCCCAGGTTCCAAGTGGCCCTAAGTGACGTAAACATTTTAGTACGAGTAATACACAAAACTACATACTTAAAGTAAACGGTTATTATCAAAAGAAGCATTCTATTTGTGCACTTATGGAAAATTTGCGTTTTTTTTTTAAATCTAGTTATGGAGTATTTTATGATCATCATTTACTTCGTGAACATGTTTTTACAAATACCAATACGTATCACACGTGGTTAGGGACAAATAATATACTATAGATAGACAGTCTGGATTGCGATAAATGATACGTTTAATATTCTTGATACTTTGTCTAGAACAGCGTTACGATATATGAGCACATTAAATACGTGGAAATAACTGACGATCACCAAACGCTCTCAAACTCAAATTCAAAAGCATTTATTGAAGTAGGCCAAAAATCAGCACTTTTCAGATTGATTAAATATAAAAAATAATATATTATCGAGGGGTAAGCGGTCAAATCCGATAACTCAAACAAACCGATTTGGCGAACCACTAGTTTGAAGTAGAACAAAACATATTATGTTTTGTTCTATTTCATACTAGTGGTTCGCCCCGATCGTGAACACGCGACCCCTATATTTCGGCATCCCCTTAACCGATTTAGCTGGTATTTAAAGTAATAAAAAATTTATCTCATCTAACGGCCTGCCAAATTTTACGACGATCCGATCAACGATACTTGAGACAACCATACAAACATACAACCGTCGGCGTCTCCAAGTAGATTGGCAGAATATAGCGCGAATATAGCGTTATGTTGTATTCCCCATACGAGTAGGTACAGTCACTTCGTATTAGATGTGTGCTGCTCTGATAGAAATACACGTGTTTTGTTTCAGCAACGGATACTTATGCGATGCAGTGTCTCGAGTTGACATCGACTCTAACGAAATTACAAATGTCTGTCCTCGATGCCGTCACCTAGTTGCAAACACTCCGTGTAATACAATAGGAAATAGGCAAATTGTTGCGAAATCGGCTGTATAGACCACTTACTGCAGTTTGTTTGATTGGACGCAATTAGTCTATGGTTAGAACAATTCAAGCCTGGAGCGCTTTATACACCTAGCAATTCGCTGCAAATGGCAGAGTTGAAGCTATAGTTCAATTGAAAGTTAAGGTCAAGTAGATTGTTAACCAAGGGATTTGGAACCATTTCAGACGAGGTCGTTTTAGTGCGAGTTGGAAATGAGTGCATTTTACCCGAGTTAAACACTCTACTTTTCATTCCGAATGAGAATAGAGTAAAAAAAAAAGTAAAAGTTAAAACTACTCCTTTGACTTCTTAAAGAACATTTTGAATATATAATAAGCGTGTATCGTGTATTCTACACTTACGTAATAAGAGTAGAATATTTAACACAACAACGGCTTTTTTAATATTTTGCTTTATTTAAATGTCATAAACATACCTTACTACTTACTTACTACTTGAAGTTACTCTGTTCCAATGTTTATTATAATTTCTTCATCTTATCATATATTCAGGTTAACTTTCTACTAAACTTGGAAAGTAATGAGAATAAGTTCAACAAAATTCTGCAGTAATGGCCTTGAGCGGGTGATAAACTGATATTCGGTTTTCTTGAACTCCATTCAGCGTCCCTTTCATTAGAAAACTAAAATTTGTAAACAAGCAATTTTAACAAAAAAATTGCTTGTGCTTGTATTGCACGCCACAGATAAAACATAGATTACCTTTGGGTACCACAATTTTCTAATTTCAGTGTTGCTAACCCACGATTTTTAAACTTGCCGCGCTTTTCTACTGACAGAGTTGGGTAAGGTACTACAATAATACGTAACTAGTATTTTCTATTTTGCATAGTTGTGTGTGGCAGTATAACTTTTTTCCATTGCTTACCTACGCAATAAAGTAGAAAAAGAAGTTTGCAGATTTTTTCTGTCTTGTGACCTGTATATGAGCCAATAAGACACTTACATTTGATCCGAAAAATTTAAATATTTTAACGAATTCACACCTAATTAAGTCTTGTTATCGCTACAATAAATATCAATATTTTGAGAGAAAGAGCTATACTAGCATGGATAAATTGACTCTTTGTTCTGCTTGGTGCAACAAGGCGAGAATTAAGTGGAATATATTACTTAACGACCCTATAGTCGCGATGCATCGTTTTCCACCCGCTTCATAGATAAACAAAAACCCACTTTCAGAGCATGAGAAATGAAAACAGATTTTTTACTTTAACCGATAGCTGTGCTTACGTTGTAGCGTCGTTCAAAAATCATGAAATACATTATGGAGGGGCATCAGTTGTTGTGTCTAGATATATAAAGTATTGATAAGGACGAAGCCTTTCCAAAAGATTGTAAAACAGGAGGAAGTCCCTGTCTAATGAAAGGCGCACAAGAAAGACCTTCGCTTGTTTTACAAGTTACAAGTTTTTGATAAACAAGGCCCAAACAAATATCCAATGGGTTTTTCGTTGGTTTGTCTTCTGTCGTCACGTTTAAATTACGTTACGTTACGTCACGTTATTTTACTGGAGAGAATAGATGCCAAAATTACAGAGTTAAATGAGACTATTTTGAGTAAAAGTTATACAGTCATCTAAAATCGCCATCGTATTAGTGAATCGTTGCATAATTAAGAAGTTTTTACTTAAAACCTTAAACCCAGTATTTGTTTTACTGGACGGTTTAATACCTTCTCTTTGTTGTTGGGATACGGTAGTATTTGTTTTATTTTTACGCGAGAAACTATTTCGTGTCTGGCAATATTTTAACACTTTTCCAGTGTGCATAGTACTCACCGATTTCTAGAAAGGCTATTTTTGCTTCAGCTTTTATGTTGTTCGTATTATAAGTATACAAGTTTTATTTTAAAAGCGATTGCAAATAAAAACCACATAATTAAAAAAAATCATGGAAATTAAACTCTTCAGAACGGATTAATTGCATTTATTCGCGCTTAATTTCTTACGTTTCGAGCCTTTTCCAGCACTCGTTTTCACATGGTTAAAATGATGACTGAGAGAATGCGCATTCTCCCCGTCAATCAAAAAAGTTAATTATGCAAACTACCTACATACAAAAATATACAAAAATAACCCCCTATAACCCTCTTTTTGTAGTAGATTCCTGTTCCAAGGCAGGTTATATTTTAGGTTAATACTTCCCCAGCTTTTAAAGACACAAATACTATAAGTGCACTGTTTATGCACAAGTTCCGCAAAACGATCGTCACACTTTGCAAGTCGTACATTCTACTCACACAATTCAATTTCTCACTGTCCCTGCGAACTGGAACTTATACATCATGACATAGCATTTAGCTTTGTCACTTCACCACAGTCTCATACAAAGTGTTTCTGAGCGTTTTCCTCTTTTACCGCCAGTAAAACGCGATTTTCGCGATTTCTAGGATAAATAAATCTTGAGTAAAATGATAATAATAGAAAATACTAGTAGAAAATATTAAAAAAAACAGATGATAATTTAGAAAACAATTTGATAGTTATTTTCATGTAGTAACGTACAGGTACATATTTCTTTTTAGTAGTTTTCTAGAAAACACCGTCAAACAGTAGATACCCCTTTTCAGCGAAGACAGCCTTTGACCATTCTGTCAGGTGTTTTGGGGTAAATAATGTAGGTAAATTTACAGTTGCTAACCGGGAGAGTAACAAGTAAACTGTACTAATAACGTAAACTACAATTTCGGACATTTACCTCCTATAAAAATGATAATAATTAAATCATTAAAATTAAAAAAAGGTGAGCTGGCAATGAAATAATTGTACGAACGAGCGATGCGAGCGAAATTCTTCGAGTCTACTGGAAGAATCCGTCGTTTGTATGTTTATTATTTGTACGTTACAAGTAAAGTTTCAATGACATATTAATTCATATGGTCTACAAGTTATTTTCTCAAGTTTTTGTTAGTCGCTGGCAACAGTGGCAACATTAACAGTGACCAGTGTGAATTTAAAATAAGAAATGCCAAAATTGTACCTGTGGACACCCGCGTGAATGAACCCGTGGACTGTCCATAGGTAAAATTATGTTGAGTCTACCTGTGGACACTAAAATGTTTATCCATTATTTTGTTTATTTTAGAAATGGAAATAAAACGAGAGAAAATATGCCGCTTTAATTGAAGCTATTTGAAGAAGAGAAGTTAACAGTGAGATACGATGCAAAAAACACAAAATTCGAAAGTCAGCAATTTATTTAAGTACAAAGTCTGTAAAAGAGTTAAGAATATAATTAATATTGCAAAGCGAAAAGCTAAAGATGTATTAGAATATACCACAATTATTTGTTGATTATTTTTAATTAAAAAATCAAGTTTTGCTAATGAATTTTAGGCGTCAAAGAATAATTCAGATATTTCTGTTGACTTTGGAGGATTCTTAAAGTCCAAATAGTGTACTTATGGATTTTGTCATGAATATTGCCATTTATAGTAATGAAATGTAAATTTTAAGATAATTATTACAATTACCTGATGATCTATTTTCATCGTATTAATTACGTTTTTCTAGACGTTTATGCTGTTTGAAACTATGTTGACCATAGGTACATTGGTGTCCATAGGTACGGTTCTAGTGTCCATAGGTACAAATAGTAGGTATATATACCTGTGGACAAAATTAGTGTTTTTAAAAACATGATTGTATCTGTAACCTACTGATAGCTAGCAAAATGACGGCGAGTGAAATTTGAAGATTGATTAATTGTGATTGTATAAAAATATAGAATTAATTGATATTATAGTTTTTTAATAATTGATTAAATGTCAAATTTTGCAATTTTGGTGTCCACAAGTTGAGCACTTGCCCCTACATCTCTCAAAATAGGAATAGTAAAGCGACAAAGACTTTAATATTATGTGCAACTATAACTCTTCAATATTAAACCAGAACGCTGGAACACCCGAATGGAGGTGTTTTCGTTTCAACTCGGGATTTATTTCCAAATACACATAAAGTATAGCCGTCTCTATTGTTTTCATATCGAAGAAATGAGCGCGGACCGTTCCGACGATCGTAAAATATTTACAATACAATAGCAATACTTCCTTTTGGGCTGTCGAAAGTCAAAACCGACAAAAAGGAAATTTTTAAAAATATAGTGTTGTACCTCACTTGAATTTTTTAATGCCTTATTATTCACAGTTAAATACTCTGCTTTCCTACACACATATCATGAGCTGTCACTGATGTGTTCAAGCCGCATATTTTGACCGCCATTATGGCTTTCATAATTGAGATTTTTTTCTGACAGCTGTCATGCACCCATAGTTTTGATTTAATTCAGAGACAAACAGCCAACCATGCCCACTTCTTTTGTTATTCGTGGGACTGCGTGCCACATTGCTTGGAATTCATACGACCTTTCGAACTAAACGTAATCTCGACTCATATTACAATAGAGATCAAATAAACTTTCTTTGTTTTTCATATAATTACAATATTCGAATAATTAATGTTATGTAAATCGATGTTATTTTTCGACAATGATAACTTTATCCAAAAATTTCAGCATAATGTTCATAATAATTATGGTGTTTTTAAACGCATTATGAAGGGTTTATGATAAAATATAAGTGTTGATACAATAAATAGGTAGCCCACATATAAACCAGTAAACTTTCGGATTTTACTGCGTTAAATTAATTGGAAAACATCATAATCGACTTTCATAGAATTAAACACTTAAATAAATAAACAAATAAATACTAAAACACCTTAAAATGGATTTATCGCGTTTATTAACACAATGACCCTACGTTTCGAGCCCTTTATCACAGTGCTAAACGATGGCTGCGAGAATCCGATACATCCGTCTTAAAGTTTTTTATATCAATGAACAATAATCGCGATAACAGAAGACAATACGAGTATACATTTTAATATATCGCGTAGCAAATATAACTATAATAAATATATGTAGTTTATGTAACTGTGATATAATAAGGGTTTTTAAAATTGTTAAACGTCATTAGCGAGGTTGGAAACCAAGTTATTTGATAAATGGTTAAAAGGTCTTTAAATTGCTATTGTTAATTATAAATCCGAGAAGAATCAATTATAAACTGTTGCATACATTAGTTTTACTATGACAGCAAAAATAGCGAAAAAAGTGAAATCTTGAATGATAGCAGAATGTGGAATATATTGTATGCCCACTATAGACATAAATAATAAAACAGTCATCATCTTAACCCTGTTAAAAAGGTGTTAGTAAACGCGATTAATCTTGTAGTGTGTGCTACATACGCCACACTCACACTCTCTCATACCGCACATATATAAGCTGTAGGTTAGGTATCTTATTTGATTATTATACGTCTATACTCGAACCAAGTTGTTTCCTTTAACGTCCCACATCACATGGCGACCCTGCCAGTGCGGCCGTGCGCTGCACTGGCGGCGCGCTGCGCCTGCCAGTCCCAGTTAGTGGCCTTGGTGAAAATCGTGAAGAAACATTTTTTTGTGAACAATAACGTGCGTATTCTGACAGTGACAAAGACTACATTTCTATTTTGAAGTGCAAAAACGACGTTTTATTTTGTGAATAAGGAAAATAGTGATTATAATGAACATTTCTACATTTTAAGACTGGAACATTAATATTCAAGATTTTAAATTTATGACTCTGAAAAAAAGTGGTATATAACTTGGGGACATTTGTGTAACATTTTGTGGTATTTTTCTAAACGGACATGAACTATATTTTCATTAATTAGTGCAGCATCCCAAAGTGAGATATATTAGATAAAGATAAGGAAGGAAGTGCAGAACAAAAAATGCTGGTTGCAGCAGGGAGTTGTTGGTGTCCTTGGTCAAGGTTGGCGAGTCGAGAGGTCCAGGGACAAGAACGCGGCCAGAAAAATCAACAGCGATTATATCATCGTCAGAGAAAAATAGTTATTAGAGTTGCTTTCTACTGTTTTTTTTGTCTTTAAAAGACAATTATTTTGTGATTTTATTAGGTAATAGGTAGGTAAGGTACGTCTATTTTAGGAATGTGTTATTTTAAAAGTTTACTTAAAAATGTTGCTTGATGACGAGACCATCAACTTAATTATAGATTTTTATTTTAATGCTAAATTTAAAATGATTAGTATTTCTAAACTTTAAAAATGGATTATTGCACACTTAGATACAAGAATCGTTACAAATAAGGCGCGTCATCCGCGGCGCGTGTTCACAGAAAAGGCATTGGTATGTAGCTTCTGTAATTACAGCTCAAATTTCACCGATACTTTGAAGCTTTGTGCACCGATTTAGATTATTTTATGGTAATGACATTTATCACTTGCAAATAGAGTCGTCAAGTTTAAATCATAATTATGCTATGATTTAGTATTTTATATAATAGATTGATAGTACTTTACTAACTGTGTACTTAATAATGCTTAAGATTTTTTCTTGTGTTTTAAATTTTAATATAATCGGATATGACTTAATATTTTTTACGGATGAGACAATATAATTAACCTGATTTGTGACAGAAATAATGAATATAATATTAAGACTTATAATTCAAACAATGGTATTTAAAACGAAAAATATATGGAGTTAGAATATGGATAGATTTTGTGATATAACTTGAAAAAAGATTTAAGGCTGGATTTTAAGGGATGGATTGTGTACTTGTAAAATGGTTATGGAAATTTTGAAAAATGTGGAATGTGCAATTATTTAGAAAGATGGAATTTAGTTGTGATAATTGGGACAGTACAGCAATGTATTACAAAATGTTGGAGAAAGCTACAACACATAAGTTTTTCATAAGTTTTAGCCTGATCAACTAAAATTTTCTGGAATTCTTTTATGTTTTAGTTTTCATTCTAAAGTGTTTAATTTCAATGAACAACCAATCGCGGTAACAGAGGACAATATTAAAATAACAGTGTTAATATATTGTATGGATATCCATAGGAACATCATTTAGCGGTGTCATTATGGAAATACCATAGACATATTATAATGTACCTAAGTATACTTTTTTGATACTTTTATAATTTTTTAGTTTTATTTTAAATACTACCCAATTTTATATATTTGAATGCCACTTACTAAGTTTTGGTTTCGACGTCCCGCTTAGCTGGTTTTCATATTGCACTCGTATAAATACTTTTGATCGCAGTTGAAAGCTCTTTACATTTGTATTTACAGGTGACAGGATTCCTTTTATTGTGTAAATGTACAAATAATTCATATAAATACGTATTAGAATTTTAGTAACTAATCTAAACTAAACTAACTTATTTATATTTGATGCCCGGCGCATAATGTTGGTCCAACTTAGGCCAATCTAAGGGACGTACTCGTAGATGTGCGTCAGAATGAGAAAGCGCTATAGTTGTCTAGCAGTGTGCTTACCATGAGTTGTCCATAACCGTAGGCGTTAGCGAATGGGCGTCTCTAAAGTATGTTCGTCTCGCTCCTACCATTACTCTAGCAGGAGCGAGACGGAAGGACGGACGGTAAGCACACAGGTCTCGAGTACCGTGTGCGACGACGCACCGATGAGTGCGCTCTGCCGCGCGCAGCGTCCTCGATGATCTTAAGGGCCTACGCTAGCTGTCGCGGATTACCCGGAACGGACGCCCGTCTAATAAGAAATTCTATGAACAGCGCTAAGTGAAGCGGACTCACGGAGCGGGTGCGCCATACCAAATCCACCCGTCGCGTGCACCCGCTCCGTGCACCCGCGCCAGCTAGCGTAGGCCCTTAGATGTCCGAAACATATCACGCGTAAAATACGTGAGTGTTATCCGTAATTGACTATAATATTAATATGTCTCACAATTGTTTAAATTCTATAGATTCGATAAAAGCGAAAAATAACAATTCATACAAGTAGGTCACCCAAATCCTTCGGTGAATATAAAATCAGGGCCGAAATTTCGCTCGGAACGGAAGCGTTGCTTGCACCTCCAACACGTATGATCCTAGTTTATCCAGGATTTCTTCCCAATAAGCTGAATTTCACTTGAATATTCCGAGATTTAGGAGATCAAAATTCGATTGGGTAAATATTGAATCGATACCGATTGATAAACGTGCATTCAATTACATACATTAACGTTTTTTAGATAGAAAGGAAAAGTGACCGCACCCGTGGGTCCGAATTTTTCCATAATATCCCTCGTATGCGCCTTAGGGAGCCGCTTAACAACATCTACCGAAAGAAAGTACTTCTTAATCGGCAAGTAGAATCTCAACTCAAGTTACATTGAGAATTCACCACTAATAATGCGCTACCCTACGAGTATACTAAGCTATTATTTTTAAAGTCAAGTCTGCGAACGATACCAAATTTCTAAGAAAGTTGAAAAATTCATGACCTTGGGCGGGACTCAAACCCGCGACACTAGGATACACGTCCATCGCTCTACCAACTGAGCTACCGAGACCACAGGATCTCGAAATTATTATTGTAAGTCGGAGAAAGCATATTTTGTAAAGGTTAGAGTAACACGGGGTGAGTTCGAACGACGATTTCGCTCTTATAGTGGTTGTGAGACGGTTCTTATTCCACAAAGATGAAGTCAGGGACAAAAGCTAGTATAATCTAAATAATAATAATATATATAAGATAAATTCCGTTACCATGCAGGATTTGAATTCGGGGCCTTTTTGTTTCGTAAGCAGGCCCACTACCTACCGGGTAAGTTAAGAGGTTGTTAAAATAGTGCGCCTTGAAAGGTACCTCATATCATATAATTTATTCAGTAATAATCATACATACGTCGTAAGGACCTATCTCCTTGCAATCGCCTGTCAGTGCCAATCTCAGCTTAAAGGATGGCTCACACCAATCCGATCCGATCCGGGACGATCTGTCAGTTTCTATAGAAAGAATCACGTGACATCTCCGAGCTCTGGGAGGTCACTTGACGTTTTCTATAGAAACTGACAGTTCGTCCCGAATCGGATAGGATTGGATTGGTGTGAGTCTTAAAGGAAATATTCCGCAAGCTGCGATGACATATTAATATTTCAAACATTGTTATTGTAGTTTCCACCCAATCTTATATTCAATTATCGAGGCACAATCTGCATTTATTACACCGCCACGAACTTGTAACAAACTCTTAATAGAAAACGAGACAGCATCTCCTAATGAATTCCTCCAGAAACAAACCAAAGCGAGTTCAGTGCGGTTGCGAAAAGAAACGTAATTAATAGTTTTAGTTTGTAGGCAAAGTATTATGAAGTTTGAAAACTCTATTAAAGAAATAGGTGCTTGTCGCGCCGCGCGACCCAAGTTTCTCGCGACCATCTCTCTCCCAGGTTTGTACTTCAACAGCAATTAGTACCTATTAAATATTAAATGCCGTTTAAATGGGAGAACATGGTTTTACAATTTAAATATCGAGATAAAACATTCCAATAACATACACGGCTTTTTCCAAGGTTTTACTTTAATGAGCCCCTAATATTTATTACGGCGATGTTACAGCCTTCAATAAAATAAAATTCGCTGGTCAATTAAAATAAAAACCGTGGTAATTTAGAAATGGTTTGCTTCAACTATCCTGCAACTTGGTCCGCGGGCTGCAGGAGCGATGCAGTAGAATCAGAATAGTAGTTTATGCAACAGTGATAATTATAATAAGGGTTCTTACAACTTGAGGGTCGCCGTTACAAAACGAGACGAAGTCGAGTATTTAAGAATAAATATTTATCTTCCAGAGGACAACCGCGGCTGGTAACGTATATTGTGATACAATTTTATTTATGACTTAAGATTCTATAATAAGTTTACATCAAAGAATCAGTAATTGATTTGCCAAATTGTCAAACAATAACCACTTTTCGAATATAAAATCTTCTTAGAAATAAATTCAATAAAACGTCGTTATTGTTTCCATTGCCATTTATATTGCTTTAATGGTATACCAATTGAATTTAACAATATTTTTAGGTAAAATAAATACGTGAAGACGCTCATAAACTTATATAAGAAAAATAAAATGGCGTCCGAAATAAAAATTGAATTCCCGTCTCGCCTTTTAATTAATAACTGAGAACGTGCTCGACGTTGTAAGCGTTAAAGACGTTCGACGTTCAATAGCTTATTGAAAAACCCTACAAATACGCAAATAAATTGTAATTAAAACCTAGACTTGAAAGTCACGTTAGCTATGTGAAATTAGCTAGAAGAGAGCTAGTAATTTAACTGGAAAATGAAATTGGAACAAGATTTTTGTGCGAACTAAATTAATATACTGAAATAAAATTACTCTTGCAAATATTATTCATATGAATATTTATTTATATTAAAAGTCATAGACCCTTTTTATTGGAACGGATAATTTTTTTTTGCCTATTTTCACTTGGTATAACAACGTCTGGCATAACTAAGAAAAAATGGTAATTATGCGACTTATTATAATGACATTTATCCCATATAACGTAATGCCATTCGTGTTTTGCCAAGGGGAAATATGACAATCGGTTTTATGCAACAGAGAGGGCACCCATATTGAAACTACAGTAACTACGGTTCAAATTTAATTTTAAGTCTCAGGAAATTTGAGTAACAGGAAATATAACAATTGACCAATAATTAATACTTTATTATTTCCCCATAATTAACAAATACACCTTCCTCTTCACATAATGCAATAAAATTAATTGAAATTAAACACTTTAAAGTGGATTAATCGCGCTTATTAACACCATGACCCTACGTTTGAAGCCCTTTACAGAACTCGTTTTCACAGGATTCAATCGAAAGTGTTTAATTTCAATGAACAACAATCGCGGAAACAGAAGGCAATAAAATTAATTATATCATTTATTTAAATAAAGATAATCATCTACAATACATATTGGTTTGCAATTTCACGTAATAAATAATAAAGTGCAAGTCAATTAGTGCCCACAGAGGCAGCATCCGCCAGGGTGTACTACTATTGATTGACTAAAGACTATTGAGAGTTCATGGAATCTAAAATATACTGGACTACAAAGTATGAGTCACACGAGAACAAACCGGGACGTCACCAGGCGAGACCGAACTATCACATTCTATAGAAAACGTCATATTGTGATACTTCGCGTATACTTTCGTCCATAGAAATTGACAGATCGTCCCGTCCCGTCTCGTTCTAGCGTGAGTCAACCTTAACTCAGGAACAAATATCGTGATAAACATACAAATAAATGCCCTATTCGGGATTCAAAGTTTGAATTTCAAACCCGGTATCTCCTCCGGGAACATTGTTTTAGACCGCGCTACAAATCGTCTAAAAGACACAGCCACAGGAAACTGCCAACATCCTTTCCAGACATTTGAGCGCATAATAAAAGCCCAGTTTATCGTATAAGAAACGAGGCTCTCGTGTACTAACGCGAATACTAACCTACCATTTTGTGAACCTTACTGCTTTGATAATAAGGACTATATTTAACCATCAGAGAGTATGGCCGTTTAATGGGTGCAGACACTGAGCTTAGAATACTATAGAGTGGACAGGCCGCAGGCGTAGGCGGCCGTGCGACGCATGGGCCATTTCATTCACAGTTGTATGCCTAAAAAATCCAAATAATAAAAGTGGTTTTTAATTTGGAATTTCTGGGTCTGTCAAGACCCTTTATCTCGGAAACGCGTAAAGGTAGCAAGTTAAAATTAATACCACATACACAGGTCTGCGGTCCCTTGAAGCTGTGAAAAAACAAAACGTCTACATCAACGCAATAAAAAAATACGGCCGTTTATGTCGCACTTCCCATACATTTGCAATGAGAATCAAAATGTATAGGGTACTTCCCGTTGGTGTAGAATCACGAAATTTGGCAAAAAGCAAGAGCTTATAGCACAAGTACAAGAGAAAATCCGATAACCGTATAATAGCCTCGCACTGAGAGTTTCGTGCCACTAGGAATCTTAAGTACCTAAGGTTATAAATAGGTGGAGCATCCTTTGTGTGGAACCCTCGGTGGGCGAGTCTGACTCGCACTTAGAACTATACATGTTGTGTGCCGGTAACAGAATGAAAAGTTTTAAAAATGTATGGAAATTTTGGGACACTTTTTTTCTCCTATAAGGTTCGAAAGAGCTCTCGGTTCTAAGTAAAAATCACATATAAATAACAACGTTAACAAAATGAGGGGGCTGGGGGGAGGACAACTTTAAGTAAATAAATATTATGGGACAATCTTACACAAATCAACCTAGTCCCACAGTAAGCTCAATAAGGCTTGTGTTTCGGGTACTAGGCGACGATAGGTATATATAATAGATAAATACATATAAATTATTAAATACATAGAAAACATTCATAACTCAGAAACAAATATTTGTGATAAATACACATACAAATCCCCTGACCAGGATTCGAACCCTGGACCTCCTGCTTCGTAGGCAGGGCCACTGTGTCACTACCGACTAGGCTAGGAGGCCGTTAAACAACTTTACATAAAATGAATCACATGTTCTCATCAGTTCGTATCACAGCTCATCTCAAAAAACTCAGTCATAATATATGTATAACCATTTTAAGGCGTGCCGACATCGCTCATTTGCATTTGGAAAAAATTAATAAATAATACTTAAATACTCTGGGACAGAATATGGAGGATGTGTGCATGTGTCGTGCTTTGTTTTTTCAATTACTGCTGCTGTATGGGTACTTGCGACATGCGACTAAACGGCAGACATGTCGGGTTTTAAATTATCGTGAGACTACGCCCGACATGTTTCGGAGAGCTTCGGACTCCATTATCAAACGTTAAGTAGCGATCGCTAACGACATCGCGGGCGCTGTACTACGGTAACATCGACGCTTAGTGTAAGGCCTGAGTGGCGAGCGTGCGGCAGCGCGTGCGGCAGGGCGAGTAGCGTCTATGTGTTTTTAGCAGCGTGCACTCAGGACGCTCCTATCTCGCTTACACTTACGCAACGAGCGGGCAACGCTTGATAAGTCCAAAGCTCTCCGAAACATATCGCGTGTAATGCCAAAAAATACGTGAGTGTTATCCGTAATTTATTATAACTATAATTTTGACATGTCCGATCTCCTTAACTTCATATATCTATGGATGCAGGTTATTTTCAACACACGTCTGCAATGGGAACGATTTGTGGCGATACTAACTTTAACGACGTTCTTATTGCTGCCTATGAAAAGCCAATCAAAGTTTAAGAGGGAAGCTCTGACTGTACAAAACCGGGAAGTATGTCTGTTATTTTTTTAATTTTCTTTTCATTTCCTCTAACTAATCTAACCACGACAAAGATAAAAATGTTTGGATTTTTTTTACCAGAATCACGAGTACTTATAAAAAACACCACATATTTTTAAAAGAGGGTCCCCTTTTTTCATTTCATTTAATTTCGTTTTATTCATTCAGTCACAATTAACATTGTATTTAAATGTACCTACTAACACATTTAAATTATTTTCGTCAGGTTTGTAATGCATTTTTTCGTACATTTTATATGGGCCGTTACGACCCTGACACATTTTTATGTATGGAAAAATGAGGACCCATTTTCTTCAAAATGGTACACTTTTTTCTGAGAACCTTGTTATATAAACTTGTGAACCCTAGCTCACATTTCTTGTTAACGATGTTCTCATTGCGCGGTCTATGAAAAACCAATCAAACTTTAACGTGTTGTATCTCATTCTAAGAAACCACAGACTGTATACACAGACAACGCATTATGAATTGATTACGAAGAGCGAGAGATCACATCACAGCGCAATGTAGGGTTACCAGTGTGCTTACCATGAGTTGCATGCACCTGTATTCGATAGCGACTGCGGCGCTCGAAAGTATGTCCGTTTCGCTCCTACCACTGCTCTGGCAGGAGCGAGACGAACATACTGTCGAATGCCGCAGTCGCAATCGAATGCAACTCATGGTAAGCACACAATACTCTGACAAGGGCGAGACGGACATACCCCCGAACGCCGCAGTCGCTATCGAATACGGCCACGTACAACTCATGGTAAGCACACAGGGTTCGTAGACAAGATGCCAATCGTTAACGTGAACGAAACGCAACTGTCTCTGCCGCACTAATAAGGAAGAGTGATAGAGAGATGACTACGCTACATTACAGAGCGTGAACGATTGGCATCTCGTCTATGCACCCAACTTTTGCTAATAATAACAATTTACACACCGCCGCCCTCGAGTTTACAATGACCGGTCTGTTTCAGCGACATATCCGGCCTTTTAATTTTAGGGCCTGGTATCCCTGTGAGTTGGAAACACAGATGCCATTTTCCTTGTAATATTCTAAGCCGCAAGCTTCACTCTTACTAGGCTGCATTTTACACTTTCTTTTAATCTACCTACTTTAACAGTCCATGAACCTTCACCCTAGAAGTACGTAGGTAGGTTGAATATGCTTCTTAAGGCAAAGAAAAACTCTCATACACTTTTTTTTTTATATAGACACCTAAGTCTATAAAAAAAAATTCTGCAATTCATCTTTTTGAAAGTTTGAAGATGTAAGTGCTTGTTAATTGTTATAAGCCAGTTATAACTCAGTAGATTGAATGCAACCGCCAAGTCGTTTGTTTTCGCCCAAAGTATCTACGAGATTGACACCAATTTGGTTGACACCAAATTTACATATGTACTATATGTAAATTTGGTATCAACCCTGAATGTGGAATTGGGTAGATATATGTGGACAGGTTTGGTGGTTTTGGCCGGAAATTTGTAACTATTCCTGACCGAATATTTCAAAAGTTATCGCCAATGTACAAATGTTAATTATTACTTAATTTAACTTAATCTTATTTATTTAATAATCTAGTATGTCTTAATGTAATGTAATATAGTGTATTCGTTTTCAAGCGATTTAGTGCATCTCTGTCTGTACCGATTTCCTTCTAAATGACTAAATAAATCAATTATATATGTCAAAACAAAGGTACATGTTAATTTTTTAGGGTTCCCAACCCAAAATGCTTTTTCCTATCCAGAACCATTGAACGTCAAGTAGGTTTGACCACACTAAATAGACTTTTATGTGGAAAATTAAGAATTAATTGCTATATTTGTTAGTTGAAGTGATCTGAGAACATAACAGACGGTCTAACATTAGCCGTCTATAGGTCGTTAAGGCTAGTTTATGTTCAACACAAAGTTGGGGTTTTCCAAAAGGCGTTAAACAGTTAACGAGGTTTCGGTTTGTGTTAGTTTTATTTTCAGCAACATCAATTAATATAGGTAATGACAATCAGAAAGATCATTTGTTTTCTCATGCCAGAATATGCCCTTATAGTTTATCTTTCTGCCGTTGTAATAAAAAACAGTGCAAATTCGGCACATTGTATATTAAGGCGGTAAACTAGAAATTAGAGTATATACCTATTAAAACGAGTTTGTAATGATTTTGATACATACAATGTTTTTCATCACATTTGCAAGGAAATAAATAAACTTGCTAGGCAGATAAATAAACAAGAATTACTAGCCTACTCCACGGTAAGCAGCGGCTACGTGCGGCGAGCGCGTGGCGTAAAATGTACGAAAATCCATAACGCCATGGGCGTAATGGTTATTAATAAGCTAAGTACCTATAATATATAATTAAAGCGGCTGGGCTTGTCCCACATAATGAAATAAAACAGCAACATATTATACACCTATTTCTTAACAGCTATAAATATTCATCAAGTTTTCGATTTCATTACTATAATTAATATTATTATGGCAGCAGCAGGACACCCGGCGGGTCCCAGAGCGCCGGTACGGCGCCCACCTCTATTATAAATCAATACTGTAATGTCATTATTGCATCAATTGTAGTACTGTAATGAGTTTCAAATTTGAAACCGCTGTCAAAACCAACACAATCTAAGTGGGTCTCTATTCTAGAATAATTAGACATCATAGACTTGTTGATCCAAGTGTTACATCGGTAGGCTTTTTTAATATAAATCGTACAACATTTAAACTCGAGTGATATGAGAATTAGGACTTTTTTTAAACAAACTTTTTTAGCAGACTGTCGTAAAAGTTATTGACGCGTGGCATGGTACCGTCGGCTTTTGAACCCATTATAGATCACTAATAATATGTGAGTAGACTAAAAAGTGTATACCACTAATACATAATTAAGGCTTATAAGACTCGTGTGATCCTATAGTGGTGTAAGGAGTCTTATTATGTAGCAGCAGCATTAATTACTATAGTGAGCATGTAGGCCACAGAACACAAAAAATATATTATTATTTAGTTTAGTGATTTAAAAATAGAGCAAAGCTGCACCATCTTCCAGTATACCTAGTGCAAGCAGCAAAACACTCAACGTAACATCATCTCATCAGATATATCGTTCTATATTATTGCTATAAAACTTAAGAGCACATAACTCGCCTGTGCTTGGTGAGCACTTAGCGGAACACATCTAGGTTCTGTAAAGCACTCTGAAACACCTCTTATAAGTATTAACATTTTAGTACACTGAACAGGGGCCTTACCATAACGTCTTAACGCGATTCAGTTTAGGTTCAGTTTAGGCCCAGTTATATGTTAGCGACTCAGCGAAGACCGAATCGCAAAATATTTTTCTGCCCTCCAGCCGGCAAGCAGGCCGCTATACTAAAAAAAATGCTGCTTGCCAACTGCGTCGAGCAGAAAATTAGTGTACAGACCTTGGCCAGTAAAGAGGAAAGCCTCAGATCACATGTATATTGACCTCAGCGTCGCTTCGGACGACAATTACACTAGATCTGAGATATTTCTTACTTTACAAGCCTTGGTACGTAATCTTCTATTTAAATTTATCTCCCTTCCAGATAACCTTATACTGTTCCCGCTATTCTTTGCCAGCCTTTTTTAAACCACGTCGGCGACTAACAAGCATACGACCCGCCTGATGGGAAACGGTCACCGTAGCTTATGGACGCCTGCAACTCCAGAGGTCACACATGTGCGTTGCCGAATCATCAAAAACTTGTACACTCATTTTTAAAGAATACCATACTTGTAGTCCTTCAGGAAAACCTCGGCAGGGAGCTCATTCCACAACCGGAGTGTCGGCGGGAGCAAATTTCTCTGAAACCGCACATTTCGATTTCAAGGTGTGCGAATGAGCGCTCAGTCGATAACGAGCGGTGCGGTGGCTTAACTAAACGTAATATTAAGACCAATGTAAGGACGAGCGAAATGCAATGAGAGTGATACTAGATAGAGGCAAAGTCCAAATTCGGTTCATATATCCGTAGTCCATTGTAAATATTAAGCTGAAAACTCCATATACTGCTATAAGCTTATTCTTCTTCCTAGTATTATTCCGACATATGCCACGGCTCAGGCTGCCTGGGTCCACTTTAACCCAGGAAAGATACGGTTTTGACAGACATTTAATTATAATAGCCTGATTTTCTCAAATTACGTTCGAATGGGATATTTATATATATTATATGCAAAAATCCTACAAACTTTTGTTCCGGAAGAAGGGTGTAGGAACTTTAGGCACTGTAGGTTGGAGATAAGATAAGTCCGATGGTTGTCTGCTGATTGAATGAATTTATTTACAGAATGTTCCTACTTATATATACAATTAACAATTAATAATAATTATGGTGCGAAAGAGATATTTACAATAAAAATGAGACAGCGCTACTTGGGCGCGAGACGTAAGCGGGGGTGCGCGGGGGAGGCGAGCGCGCGCATGCGCGGGAGCGGTCGCTCGCGCATCTATAAAATAAACGCGCGCCAAAATTCCGTCCTTTCGCCGTACGTCCGCCGTGGAGTAAACAACGTGTCGCTGCTGCGCCGTGTCGTCCGTCCTCGATCCGCTGCGTCTGGCTGCTGCTGTGTTGAAGACGAAGATCGCTGCAACGACGATGATGCTGCACTTCACGTTGATAAAACTGTCCTTGTCAGGACAATCAAAACTGCCCTTTTAAGTGGCAACGCACACGTCACATCGAACAATCAATACGAGTATCTCCGTTTCTTGTGGATACACGTGAATCAATCACCATCCGTGTTTCTTGTGCTATATGCGCGTGAGTCGGTCAATCTGGTAATAAATAATAAACGATGATGATGTGCGTGATTTGATGTACACCTACAGGTTCCCCCTCAAGCGAAGCGTACCGGCAGGCGAATGGTGCGGCCTCGACTGGTTGTCTTCAAGCTTGAAGGTTTTGTTGCGTCGGGTTCCGTTTGTTGTTTCAGGATTCCTTTCTGTTGTTGGTTGTTGTTTTTGTTGTCTTCCGGATCTTGTTGATGTTGTGTAGGTGTTGAAGTTGGTTGCGAAGTTTGGCTCGATGTACTTGTAGTTGTAGAACTGGTAGGTATATTATTATTTTGTTCGTTGTCGGTGTCGTCGGCGATGATGTAGGCAGGTTTTAGGCGGTCGATCGAAATATTTATCTGTCGATTAGGTAGTTGTAGGGTGAAAACTTTGTCTGTGCGTTTCAGTACTCGGTAGGGTCCGTCGTATGGTGCTTGCAACGGCTTTTTTACGGCGTCGACTCGTACGAATACTTGCTCGCAGGTTTGAAGGTCACGATGCACGAAGATAGGTTTGTTGTTGCTATGCGGAGTGATCGGCGTCGGCGTTAGGTTTCGTATCGTTGCTCGTAGTTGTTCGACGAAATCGGAGTCCATTGTGACGTCATCGCGCGTAGGTGTAATAAAGTCACCGGGTAGTCTTACGTTGCAGCCGTAAGTGAGTAGGGCGGCGCTTACACCGGTGTCCGTTCTTAGCGCGGCTCGAATTCCGAGAAGTACGCTAGGTATTGTGTCGATCCATGACTTCTCTGATTGTAGTCTGGCCTTGAGTGCATTCTTTAAATATTTGTGCCAACGTTCAAGGATTCCATTCGATTTTGGGTGATAAGGCGTTGAACGGGTTTTTTCGATGCCGAGTAAGCGTGTGAGTGACGCAAATACTCGACTCTCGAATTGACGTCCTTGGTCCGTGGTGATGGTAGCAGGGCATCCGAATCGGGAAATCCAAGCTTCGTACAGGGCTTTAGCGACGTCTTCGGCGGTGATTTCGCACAGTGGTACGGCTTCGGGCCATCTCGTTGCTCGATCGATTATTGTAAGTAGGTATCGATGTCCGGTGGCGGCGGTGGGAAGAGGTCCTACTATATCGGCGTGTATGTGCTCGAATCTTTGCGTTGGCGGGAAACTTGCATTTTGACTTTCGGTGTGTCGTTGAATCTTCGCACGTTGGCAATGTATGCATACTTTTGCCCATTTGCCTACGTCGGCATTTAGACCGGGCCAAAAGTAGCGTTGAGCGACGAGTTTTCGTGACGTTTTGATTCCGGGATGACTGACGTTATGTACTGCGTTGAATGCGGCACGGCGATGCTCTTCGGGTACGTAAGGTCGTAAGTGCGGGGTTGAGGTTTCGCAGTATAGTTTAACGGTCGTTCCGGGTATTGTAACTTGCTTCATAGATAAGTTATCTTGCTGTGCGAGTGTTTGAATAGTGTTGCTATCTCGCTCTTGCGCTTCCGCTAGTAGTTTGTAGTCGATCGGAGAGGGACAGGCGATGGCTTCGATGCGAGATAGAGCGTCGGCGGCAGCGTTTTGATTTCCGGGAACGTGTCGTATATCGGTTGTGAATTCACTGATATACAACAGCTGACGGGTGCGGCGCGGTGATTCGTTGTTTGTACTTGTTTTCGTAAATGCAAACGTAAGCGGTTTGTGGTCGGTGAATATCATAAGTTCTCTTCCTTCGAACATTTTTCTGAAGTGTTTCACGCTGAGGTAGATAGCCAGTAATTCTCGATCGAAAGTGCTGTAGCGAGTTTGAGCGTCGGAGAACTTCTTGGAAAAATAGCCAAGCGGTTGCCAGGCGTTGTTGATGAATTGGTTGAGTGACGCTCCTGCGGCCTTGTCGCTTGCGTCACTGAATATCGCTAGCGGTGCCTCGTGCGAAGGGTGCGCGAGCAAAGCGGCGTTTTGTATGCTCACTTTGCACGCGTTAAATGCTTCTTCGGCTTCGTTGTTCCATGCGATTTCGGTCTTGTCGCGCTTTTTCGCGTTGTGTAGGTACTTGCATAGCGGGGCTTGTATTTGCGCGGCGTATTTGATGTTTTCGCGGTAAAAATTCAGCATTCCGAGAAATCTTCGTAGTTCGTCGATATTCTTCGGTTTGGGATAGTCGATGATTGCTTGTACTTTTTCGGTAGGCGGTCGTATTCCGTCTTTGCTAACTTCGTAGCCTAGGAACTTGACTGACGGCTGTCCAAATACGCATTTCGACGGGTTGATTGTAATGCCGTAGTCGTCTAGACGTTGCAGCACGTCGCGTAGATGTTTTTCGTGCGTTGCTTCGTCGGGTGATGCTACGAGTAAGTCGTCGACGAATGGGAATACGAAGTCTAGGTCGCGTAGTACTTCGTGGATAAATCGCTGGAACGTTTGTCCGCAGTTTTTGAGTCCGGGACACATTCGTGGAAATTCGAATAAGCCAAATGGAGTTATAATGGCTGTCTTCTCTACGTCTTGCTCTGCGACTGGAAGTTGTTGATATGCGCGATTGAGGTCCAAAGTGGAGAAAATTTGTTTTCCGGCGAGTTGGTAGGTGAAATCGCGTATTCGTGGGATTGGGTATCTGTCCGGCTTCGTTATCGCGTTGAGTCGTCTGTAGTCTCCACACACGCGTAATTCGCCGTTTTTCTTCGGTACGACGTGAAGAGGTGATGCCCAAGGGCTCTTGCTTGGCCTGCACAAGCCTTGTTGCATCATGTTGGCGAATTCTTTCTTCACGAGTTCGTAGCGGTGCGGTGCGATCGGACGAGGTCTGCAGTGGAGTGGAGGTCCGGTCGTTTTGATGAAGTGCTCGACGTTGTGTTTCGGGCTGAGCTTCATGGATGTTAGACGAGTTGTTCCTGGGTAGTCGGCAAGGATGTTGTGGTAAGATTGCTTCACATCTATACTGCGAACGGTAGGTATGTTCGACGTACAGAGTTGTGCGTTCGTGTACAGCAGGGTTTTGCCGTCGATTAATCTTCTGTTGCGAATGTCCACGAGGAGATTGTGGAAAGCGAGGAAATCTGCACCCAGGATCGGTTTGGAAACTGCAGCGATGATGAAAGTCCATCGAAATGGCCGGCGTAGATTCAAGTCCAGCTCTAGGGATTTCTCGCCGTAGGTCGCGATTATGGTGTTATTGGCAGCGTAGAGCTGGAATGGCAGAGGTTGCGCCTTCATGCCAGGAGTTTTTTGGCAGGACCGAGATGTTAGCTCCGGTGTCGACGAGAAATACGAGCTTGGTGGTTCGGTCGCGTATGAAGAGGCGGTGTGATGTTTGTGTAACGCCGGTTTCCGCCGCTGCCAACGTTACATCTAGTTTTCCGATGACATTGAGGGAATTGGCTTGAAGTTGCACGGCGGTGAACATTTCTGGGCGTCCATACCGAAGCGTCGGTGATAATGGCAGTATGGTCGCGGCGAGCGAGCTTGAGCTGGTGAGTTGGCACGGCTGCGATCTTGCGACTGTGAGCGGTTTCGGTCACGTGGTTGGAATCGGCGGTACCCGCGGCTGTGGCGAGGGCTGTAGTTTTCACGCGGTCTTGACCTTAGTTCGGCGACTTCCAGCGACAGTTTTCGGATCTCGCCGATGAGGAAATGAGTGTCGAGGGCTGGTTGCGACAGTGCGGATGTTGAAGTCATCTGCGGCGTCGGTGACGGTAGCGAAGGTATGGTGGCTGGGGACGCGATCGCGGCGATGTGGTGGGCTGATGAAGTGGGCGTGTGCTCGACCATTTTGTCGGCGAGCAGGGCTAGGTCCTCCAGCGTCGTCTTGATTTGGAAGGCTTCGCTGACGGTGAGCACGGAGCGAACGTGTGGCGGTAAATGATCGAGCCACATCATCTGGATGGTGCTGTCCGGGAACTTCTCTTTGTTGAGCGTCTTCATGCGCCGTAGGAGTTGAGACGGCTTCTGGTCGCCTAGCTCGATTTGTGACAGGAGCTTTTTGGTCTGCGCGCTGTTGCTTTCTTCGTACACGGAGATGAGTCTGTTCTTGATCGCAGTGTAGTAGTTCTCTTCTGGCGGCGAGTATATAAGATCGCTGATGTTCTGGATATCAGCTTTGTCGAGTTGGGCGATGACCATCTGGGCTAGCTGGGCTTGGCTCCGCTTGAGCTCGGCAGTGGCTGCTTCGAAACTGCAGAACCACAGGACGGGCTGGTCGCGCCAAAACGGTGGAACACGCAGCGACAAGGAAATGGCGGCAACGTCGTGTGCGACAGCTGATGTGACGGTGTTGGCTGGCGTCTGGGACACTTGCGAGGCTCCTTCCTGGGTTATGGCGTTCTCGTCCATTTTTGGCGGCATCTTCCAGTATTTCTTCTCTTTTTGTTCAGTCGGGTCACCACTGTAGGAACTTTAGGCACTGTAGGTTGGAGATAAGATAAGTCCGATGGTTGTCTGCTGATTGAATGAATTTATTTACAGAATGTTCCTACTTATATATACAATTAACAATTAATAATAATTATGGTGCGAAAGAGATATTTACAATAAAAATGAGACAGCGCTACTTGGGCGCGAGACGTAAGCGGGGGTGCGCGGGGGAGGCGAGCGCGCGCATGCGCGGGAGCGGTCGCTCGCGCATCTATAAAATAAACGCGCGCCAAAATTCCGTCCTTTCGCCGTACGTCCGCCGTGGAGTAAACAACGTGTCGCTGCTGCGCCGTGTCGTCCGTCCTCGATCCGCTGCGTCTGGCTGCTGCTGTGTTGAAGACGAAGATCGCTGCAACGACGATGATGCTGCACTTCACGTTGATAAAACTGTCCTTGTCAGGACAATCAAAACTGCCCTTTTAAGTGGCAACGCACACGTCACATCGAACAATCAATACGAGTATCTCCGTTTCTTGTGGATACACGTGAATCAATCACCATCCGTGTTTCTTGTGCTATATGCGCGTGAGTCGGTCAATCTGGTAATAAATAATAAACGATGATGATGTGCGTGATTTGATGTACACCTACAAGGGAAATACTAAAAAAATTAAATTTTACTAAGTAGAATTTGTTAATTTACGGTAATAGATATTTTTCTTGTTTATGGACATGACGACATATTTGTCTTGAATATGTTGAAAGCGAAACCGAAGAAAACTTATTCATGTAAAACCGTTAAATCTACGAAACGGGTGATAGATGTCATATTTCGCGAGAAATAAATGGTAATAGGTAAACTGGTCGTGACCCATTTTAAACGACTCATAAAACGTATGTACAAAAGAATCTTACAAGAAAAACGTGTGTACATATTTGTGACGATTAGCATGTAACGATATTTTGTAGGATTTTGTTACCTAAATAATACTAGACTCAATATATCCGTTACACTAAATAAAACAGCTATTATTAATTATTTCCCAAATAATCAAAATTTATATACAAGTTGTCAGGTCAATGACTGGATTACTTTGGCAACTAATCCCAAGATTTGGCGTGACATAATTTTACAAAAGCGACTGCCATCTGAACTTCCAACCCAGAAAGTAAGCTAAGCCTTATAGGGATAAGTCCGATTGCCTCACGATTTTTTTACACTGAAAAGCGATTGGTAAAAGCTCATTGGTAAGAGCCGGGATTTGAACCCGCAACCTTCGGATTAAAAGTAATTCCCTATACTGCTATAAGCTACCACATGCCAAATTTTATGCATTATCTGAGATAGACAAGAACATACCTACTTTGAAATTTGCTAAGGCTCGGAGCCGTACTATCGGTAGAGCTTCGCTCCCAGTTTGAGGCATCACCCGTGAACATCTAATGTTCTCTTTGTCGGCAATACGATTCAACTAAATAATTAATGGGGTGCCCATTGTTGAGACGCCAGGTGCCTTTGTCCCCAGATTATCTCAAAAGCGCATTTACCTAAACTGGGCCAAGTGCATTACATATGAAGGATGCTTGTGACATGCTCCCAAGTTCTGGGACTAAGTTGTGTAGTTTATGACTTAAAGTATTTCGCCTTTGATTATATAGTTTGAATCTTCTGAGGTAAATTTTACGCTTTCCGTAAACAATGACCTTTGTATAATTTTTTACAACCGCCATGCGCGGTTACAATATTGTTAATAAAGCAACTGTATCGTTATGGTATTAATGATACTAATATCATTACGGCTAAATAATTCCTTTAAGTGATAACATTAATCAAAACAATCAGAAGTAGTAGTATTAGGAACTAAGGCTTGCAATCACGGTATTGGATTGTATGACAATCCCGGGATTTATAATGAATCCCGGTATTGTCCATACAAAAAATTCTGTGCTAACATGCCCTATTAGGAACTGAAATAGATGCCTACTAAGGCAAAAAAATATTGGATTTTTCTTTATGCTTCCCAAGATTATGTCATGTATGCAGAAGACTCCGGTTTGAATCCTTCCTTGGGCACTTGACACCTTTTCATTAGCATATGACATCCATTTTAGTTTATACATTTACATATCGGCTTCATCATTATTTCTGGTGAAAAACGGCCACTGCTTGGCATTTGTCACCGTCAAGAATTTTCACAATATACTCGTAGGTACGATAGTGCGTCACACGAATTCAGCGGTTAACGGCGAACTGGACCTAATCACTGGTATGTATAGGTGTGTATAGGTGTTGTGTCACAAACGTCTTGGGTTTTTTTTCTTCTTCTTCCTTCTTCATAAAATATTTTTATTTTTTATTTTATTTATAGCGTTTTCCCGGCTTATGCAACGGCTCATGTAGGGAGCCTGTGGTCCGCTTTGGCAATCCCAAGATTTGGCGTAGGCACGTTTTACAAAACCGATTACCTACCATCTGACCTTCGAAACCAGAGGGTAAACTAGACTAAGGATGATTCACACTAGAACGGGACGGGACGTGACGGGACGGGACGGGGCGGGGCGGGACGAGACGGGACGGGCGGGACGGACAAATCTGTACATTTCTATAGAGAGCGTCACGTGACATCCAAGGGCTCCGAGCTATCACGTGATTCTTTCTATAGAAATTGACAGATTTTCCCGTCTCGCCCCGTCCCGCCCCGTCCCGTCCCGTGCTAGTGTGAGTCATCCTTTATTGGGATTGGTCCGGTTTCCTCACGATGCTTTTCGTCACCGAAAAGCGATAGCTAAATATCAAATTATATTTCATACATAAGTTACGAAAAACTCATTGGTACGAGCCGCCAGGATTTGAACCCGCGACCTTCGGGCTGAAAGTCTCACGCTTTTACCGCTGGGCCACCGCCGCTCTTGTCTAGAGTTTTATCCGAAAACACCTAACTTCTGTTAAACTACGCATGAGTTAATCGACACAAATTGCAGACGCCAGACAGCGGAGGTGAAGCATAAATAATTCCCGGCGGTGTCACGGCAAACTGGGAACAGGTAAAAAGGCAGCAATCGTTAGGTGTTTGCATCAGTGCCGCGTCATTTGGCACGCTTCAAGTGTACACACGCCACTCTAGCGGGTAGTGAAAACGTTGTGTAAACGCACGCTCGCGACTGCAGGTCGTTAGTTTCCGTCGCCGAGTTATTGGAAAGAAAATTGTGCTGACTCGAGTCGCGTTATCTCGCGCGCTGCTGCATCGTTATGAGTCACGTAGGGGAGATTGTGAGGCTGTGCGATAACTGATTTTGCAGTTTACAGATGACGGGCGCCCTTGACGATAATACAGGTTAGACAACGCAAAATATCACTGTGTTTCATAGACTATGTATTGCGGAAAAAATTGGATGGCATTATATTACACATGTCGATGTACATAGAGTTTTATTAACGATGGCTAACACAAAACATGAAGCAGCGCGGAATATTTGAGCCGTTGTATTATACCACCTACAACTGCACTGTGGACTGTAAAATTGTCTGTAATTTTAATAGTTCATTATGATTAAAGGGCGTTCAAGAGGAAATTTGCAACGAGTGGCGATAAATTAAACTTATACCGGGGAGAAAAATTTGATCGCGGGTAGTACTCCCAAAAGCCAACGTCTTTTGTTCAACAACTTTAAAATTATGTATTGTTAGGTTTTCACTTCTTCATACTAACTAAATAGTATTTTCTATGTACGTTAACATTAGCCTAATTAACGTCTCTTGTCATAGTTCAAAAGTGACGAAATTCGCAGTACATTTCGTCTTCTAACAAACTTTCAAGTCTAATAAAGATCAAAACACAAGTTACTTTTAAGTCGCTGAGCAAACGTTGTCCAGTTTGGGGAGTACTACCCGCGATCAAATTCTTCCCCCCTATGGGCCACACACGGTATAATGTATATCGACACGTGTTCCGAATTACCTCTTCGCACGTGTATTGTACAACGTTTTACAGTAGGTACATAATGGCCCTTTGAATATTCGACGCAGGCACGTAAAGTACTCATTATGACCCTAGGACGGTAAAGTAGCACTATGTGTACTGTAAATATTATTTACAGTACTCAGTTACGTCGTACAATACACGTTTTCGCCCTTGTATGTAATTTACTATTAAACGCACTCTGAACAAATGATTATAGGTAACCGGACAACCAGATTAAATGTTTATGTTTATAACCTATTTACTTTATCAAAAAAACATCAAATATCAAAAGAATCCACTCGAGAGAGACCGACAGACACTGAGAATGAAACATGATACTGAAAAGAATGTCTATTAAAACAGTTCAACAGACAGGCAAATTTATTACATCTAAGTAAATATCATAATGGACCACTAATTGTCGCATTTTTATTCGTCGTCTATAAATGTGTATACACTTCCGAACTTATTACCGGGGAAAAAGGTACAAAATAAAATACAGGGACATACCGACCGTAGCAAAACTTACATTTCGTGATGTAGGTAGATAATAAAATGGAGAACTAAGTTAGAATATTTCAAGTTCCGAGTTCACTATCAGAGGTAAACAAAATCGCAAACTAATTCAGCGTAGAACATTAAATTTATCATTTTCATTTTATATCGTCACTCTATTGTTTTAGAAAAGAAGATCCTTTAGTGAATAAAAAAAATTGCTTTAATTTAGAATGTCAAATCAAATAAACAGGTAATGTAGGCTTTCGCAGTTACCCGTCCGTCGGAATAGGCGAAATTAAAAGGGGTTTTAAACCCCTGTTCTTTTTCAAATACCTATACACACACAAACAAAAAATTTACTCTCCACTTTACGTGTACGGGGGTGGTGTACCCTAAAAAATGTTTTCTCACTTTTTATTTTGCCAGCTTGTCGGCGTGAAACGTAAAATAAAAACACGAAAAAATTATATTAATATACTTAGACCGGGTTACTCACGTCTATAAAGTCGAAAATAGCTCGACATGTTTCGGGACGGTCCGCGCCCCATAATCATGAGTGAGAAGCGCTTGCCGCGATTGCTCTGCGCACATGTCGAGCTATTTTCGACTTTATAGACGTGAGTAACCCGGTCTAAGTATATTAATATGTCTAATACTCACGGGAGTTTTCTATTTAAAATTACGAAAAAATTTTATATTATATTCATAACAAATTACAGCTTTCTAGTACTAACGGTCACTAAGCTTACCAACAGATGGACAGACGGACAGACAGACAGACCTGGTGAAACTATAAGGGCTCCTAGTTGACTATGGAACCCGTAAAATGTACGTTTTCTGCAGTAAATAACTAAACAGTAAAATAGTTACCGATACTAAATACTGATTATTCCAATAATCAGACCAAGAATCGGATTATTTCAATAATTATCCCCCTGGTCTTAGCCGTACGGATGGCAAAAGACCTGATGGTGTGACCCTGGTGCCTTGGCAGAGAGGCAAGTGCCTTCTGTGGGACGCGACATGCGTCAGCACTTTTGCTGCCTCGTACCTGGGTCGTACCACTAGGGTGGCCGCGGCAGCTGCAGAGGAGGCGGCCGCCAGAAAGAGGGACAAGTACTCGGTTTTGCAAAATTATGTATTTGTCCCCTTTGCGGTGGAGACGACTGGTTGTTGGGGGTCAGAGGCTAGGGCCTTTGTCGCGGACATTGGGCAGCGTTTTCGAGAGAGAGGTCTTGACCCTCGCTCCGGGTCATTCCTGGCGATTCAGCGTGGCAATGCCGCAAGCATAATGGGCACTTTTGCGCCAGGAATGACACGGGGCGGGTTATTTGACTAGTGCTATGTGTTTGGCACTGCTTGTGATTTAAGTTTGTTTTGTAACAGTTTTAATAAAGTTTAATTTTGAAATTTCCAATAATTAGTAACTTAAATAAATAATCAAATTAAATGGCTAAAGGCTGACCTGGATTTTTTATTATTGAATCAAGGTTTACTAACAATTATTTACACCAGTACGTAAAACATGCGTATTTGATATGCATAGTGTAATAATGTAAAGGTTAACTCCACGTGGAATATATGATAGAGCGGAATTTCATTGGAACTCATTTCTTGCACTGGCAATCATTTTAATGACAGGTTGACACTGACATATATTATAGTTATCCACAAGTGTCATCTGATAATGCTACAAACAGACAAGTTGTATGGATAGTGCGACGGTGATTGCTGTCAAATGTGGATAACTGTTTAACAATATCAGAAATCGTCAGAAATTGCTGACAAACTGTTGTTATATCCAGCAAGTATCACGATAATCATTATTGCACTTGGCATCTTATCTCATCTTATGATTTTGACAGCACAGACTGCGAAAGTGTTAAATAAACTTCATAATTTAAACGTCATATAGAATAACACTTTAAGTGTTTGACAGTTCATTTGCTTAGACGATATAACTTAGTTTGACTCTAAACAAAGAGTTGCTACGAGTAAATGTTATAAATGGGGTAATAAAGTAAGAGGACCGTAGAGGTATCATTATTTTTCGTGTATTCTTCCCATAACTCCAAACCTCGTTATTTTTCACTCATGTCGCGTTCCGCCAACGTACACTACGTTACAGATATGCATTCCAAATTACTTTTTAACTGCATTGTTTCCTTAACTTACTCCGGTTGAATTTTAATAAATCTTTTTGTAAGCACTTCTCGTTAAGCTACTTTATGTGACCACTAATGTGGAGTATGACTTTACATGTATTACTTTAAACGATACAGCAAAACTTATCTGAAAATTATATTTAAGAGAGTACCTACATCCATCTTAAATGCCAGCAACGTACATACGTAAAACCCCGTCGGTGTTCCGGGCAGCGATAATAGCTTACCATCTAGCAATACGTTTACTTGTTTGCCTTTTATAGCATAAAAAAGTAACGGAAAAATGATGCTGTTTTATTATGATTATGAAACCGATGTATATCAGAATCAGAATCAGAAATCGTTTATTGTTTACCGTGTACAAAATGGATGTTACAAGTGTAAATAGGGTAGGTAACAACGGCAACCCATTTCGGGTATACAATATTATTTTTTGGTAGGTATGCATAGTCATACCATGCCATGACTATCATACTAATAATATTAAAAATTACTAATACTAGTAAAACATTTTTAAGGCGTAATAACTAAATCTAGATCTAAAACTATACACATCTTAAGCATAGGTACATTTGAATTATAGTTACATAGTCTTACATAAAAAATACTCTTTTAAATCATAAAATGTATTCTCAATCAGCCACTCTTTTAACTGGTGCTTAAATGAGCTTCCTGTTAACATTTTTATGTAAGTTGGTAGATGATTAAACACCTTAATAGCTGTGATAAACGTACTTTTGTAATAAGTAGTGTTGTTAATTGTCGGGAGCTGAATATTGTACTTATATTGAAGGCGCAAGTTCTCACGCTGTGCTGAGCAGAAATTGAAGTTATTTTTATTGGAAGACACAAACGAACTTAGCTCGAGGATGTAAATTCCCGCCAAGGTTAGAATTTTCTTATCCTTGAAAACATTTCTCACGGATTCAAGGTCATAAAGACGGTATATGATACGTAGACATTGTTTTTGTAAAATAAAAACTGTTTTTGCATTTACAGAATTACCCCAGTAGATTACACCATAATTTAACAAAGGATATACATTTCCATAATAGGCTTTTTTTACTAAGTCATCTGAACAAGTGCTTGATAAAACGGATAGGGCATAACAATGACTGGATATTCTTTTATTTAATTTATCAGCGTGAGATTTCCAATTGAGATGTGTGTCTATAGAGACACCTAAGAAGTTAGCATTATTTACGTTTTCTATAAGGGTGCCTGTGTGTTCTACATTTATAGTTGTCGGTTTTGTTTTGTAATTCCTGAATTGCATAATTTTAGTTTTTTCTACATTTACTTTTAGGTTGATCGAGTTAAGCCAGTCCACAATAATTTTTAAAGTATTTTCAATTTTTTTTTCAAAGTCGGAATCTAAGCAGTCAGCTGAGAATAATATGATTGCGTCATCAGCAAACATGACGCATAATTCATTCGTAATTAGAGCTACCGATGGATTTTTGCTTCAAAGAAATTAACTAAGGGTGAAATAAGTAAGTTCACGTGCATCAATGAATTGAATGTCAGCATATTTGACATCTGATTGCTTAGTGTGACAGGTTCATTTTTCTTCTTTAAGTTGTCTAACACTCTCTCTTTTTATCAATCGTCTTCACTATTTCAAAAGGAGGAGGCTCTCAATTGGTATTTATTCGATATTACCCATGTATATTGTCAGTGGAGCACATCAATCTCATATAGTAATCGGTTCTGAAACGTGGTCATTCACTATGGGACTCGTAAGAAGGCTCAAAATCACTCAACGAGCGATGGAGAGGGCAATGCTCGGAATTATCTGCGAGATCAAATCAGAAACGACGAGATCCGCAGAAGAACGAAAGTAACCGACATAGCCCGAAGAATTGCTAAGTTGAAACGGCAGTGGGCTGGCCATATTGTCCGTAGAACCGATGATCAGTGGGGTTGGCGAGTTCGCAACGACCGGACGACGCAGCATGGGAAGGCGATTGATTGACGAAAAGCTGCGTTATTTCGTAAATACATAAGTTCCGAAAAGCTCGGTGGTATTGAAAGTAATACACCTTCGGATTAAAAGTCGGAACACCTTAACGCTGGGTCACCAACGCTGCTAAATTATCAAGATACAGTTTATATAATTTGGGGAGGAGATGGGACTAGATGGACAGTGCATTGATTTTTTTTGGAAATCTACCCAGAGTGGTGATTGACCGAATACCATCCCGATAAATACGCGGTTATGGCTAAAATGTTTCATATAAAATGTAACCGTTTCATTACTCCTCAGAGCTACACCATTATAATTACCATAACAGTTAAGGGCAATTTCAAACATCAGCTCCATAGCTTTGTAAAACCAGAGCCACTGTCTTGTGGAATATTAATGGGAAATTTAGACGCCATTACTTTTTCGCGTTGCGTTAAAAGATTAAAATCCATTTTTGACAGCAGACTGCCATATCAGCAGCTCAATTGACACTGCTTTGTGCAAGACTAATACCGGTACATACCGTAAATTGCTGTAGAATGATCTTGCTTGTTCTTAACTAGTGTAAGCGAGTTGCAAATACTTTCGAATCGTGCCGTCGCTTTCGATCCGAGGCTACGTTAAACTCATGATATATGTCCGGAGGATTTTTTTTTCCATTCCGTTACCATTTTTTTATAGACTTTGCATGGCAGTAACGGAATGGTCTGGATAGTTTGGAAAATGTATGGAAACGTTAGGACAATTTTTTCCTCCTATTATAATCGAATGAGCTCGCGATTCTGAATAGAAATCACATCAAAAATACCCATGTTGAACAAAAAGAGGGGGACAACAACAACAAGCAAGATGCAAACTCTATCGAATCGCGCAGTCGCAATCGAGTACAGTTTCGTAGAAGTCTTGGTGATTATAAGTAATTGATAATTAATTATAATTAGTCAATACAATTAGTCATTAGACAACACAGTAAAAAACGTGCGGTCGCTGCCTGCCGTCAAATGTAGCATGAAACCGTAAACTATAGACTATACAGGCACCTCATTACAAAGCGCTACCAAGGAGAATGAGGTCACCACACATATACAGAATTTTACTAGTAAATTTCTACGATCCTATGAGCATAACCGATTACTACCCTACACCAGTTCATACTAGAACATTCTGGTTTTAACCCTAAAACACATTTTCACAAGAACAAGGGCCTTATCATGACGTCTTAACGCGATTCAGTTTAGGTTCTGAGTTGTGCTTAATTATATGGCAGCGACTTAGTTATGTCCTAAACTGAATCGCGCTAAGACGTCATGGTAAGGGCCCAGATCGTAAAAGTTGGTGCAGCTGAAATAAGCGGTCACGCTTCCATATTTACTAAATCATTACGGGACTGCATATATGCGGTGACCACGTGGTACCTATCTTGTCTGCTCTGTCTACTAGTTTAGGTGGTATGTGTCTTAAACATTATATTACTCAATAAGGATACGTTTACATATCCGCTAGAGGCGAGGAACGTTTTATAATGCATTCTTTGTAGACCAAGCATAGCAGAGAAGCCTGTACTAATTTATCACACCATCTAATTTATTATGGCGTATTATGAAACCCGCAACGCATTATTACTCATAATATATTGTTAGGTCGACCTATTATGTATCATAGTACATATCATCAGTATAAAACAAAGTCGTTTTCTCTGTCCCTATATCCCTATGTATGCTTAAATCTTTAAAACTACGCAACGGATTTTGATGCGGTTCTTTTTAATAGATAGAGTGATTCAAGAGAAAGGGTTATATGTATGATAATAAATCGTGCAAAGCCGGGGCGGGTCGCTAGTATATATATATAGTAATAATGTTCGTAATGCTTTAAAATATTTATCTTAAGCAAAACAGCTAAAAAAAGAGGAGGGCTGTAACAGATCTAGGGACTAATGAACCACGTAAAATATAATATATATAAGAATGTTGAATACTAAACAATACAAAAAAGGAAAATTGAAAAATAATATCATTAAAGGAGATTGCCACGATTTGGTACCATAGGTGTCTATAGCGTCCATTGCCGAAAACTGTTCTATTAAATTTGTTATATTTTTAAACCCAATTCGAATTATACAATGAAAATCCTACGTGGGAATATAAGATCAGTTTAAATAGTATTTTGATATTTAACTCAATTCATTGCCAACTATCCCCCTCCTCAGAAATATACTCGTATGTAAGCCAATCACATAGTACCTACCGAGATTAATTATTGTTTCGTTGTGTGTGTAAAACAAAAAGTTTTTTTGTGAGATATTTGTTGTCCTATAATAGTAGTTTATGCAACAGTGATATAAAAGGGTTCTTAAAACTTGAGGGTCGCCGTTTGCCAATTGATTTAGAATAGGTACTTTTTTCAGAGGTAAGTTAAATTATAAAACCTATATAATTTAAATTTAATTTAATTTAAATAATTTAAATGTTGATTGTAAATAATAATGTTACAGTTGCTCATCCGAAATTAAACACTTTAGAACGGATTAATCGCGTTTATTAACACCATGATCCTACGTTTCGAGCCCTTTACAGCACTCGTTTTCACAGGGTTAACATGATGATGGTTAAGTGTTTAATTTCAATGAATAACAAAGAAGACAATATTTTGCTCATCCGATTTATGTTTAAAATTAAATATAGGAATTATATGTATGTACTAACAGTAGTGAATAAGAATGTATTAAGTAGGTACAGTACTAAAATATCTATGGGTCCTGCCCGAAATAAATGATTATTTAATTTAATTTAATTTATATGTAATTTAAGCAAGTTACGCATCTAATCTATTTCATCTCACTAGACATGCATTACGTAAATTTGAAACGGATGTATGATATCGGAAACGTCCGTATGCTTATCTGACATGAGTCGCTTGCCTTCAAACTCGGGTAAATCCATTTATTTGTCAGATTATGCGATTTTGGCATTAAGAAAAGGTATTAAGGTTTAATGAAATGTAAGGGGTACAGGGGCGGATGTTGCACCTGCCCGAGTCATGGGACGCACGCAGAGGCAGCACCCGCCAGGGTGTATAGACTATTGAGATTTAATGGAATCTAAAATATACTGGACTATTAGGTGAAAGCGGTGGACTAAATACTGGGTTATGGAGAAAAGAAAAAAAAATCGGACGTCTGCCTAACAAAATGGTAATCAATTTTATTTCCGGCAGACGGTGACTCGCCCACATAAGATGGGCCCCCACAAAAAGCAACATCTAGGATGGCTCGAGGGCAACACCGGTATGAGGGCTGGGGGTAGAGAGGTGTCACTGGACTTTAAACATATAGCCAACTCGCCACTTAGGTTTCCACATCTACCCTCGAGAACACAGCTCTCGCGACCCCACTCTGGACGGCCGGTAGATATTTGCTGAGAAATGAAGTTGATGTTGGTCTTAAAAAAAATCATTGGTTAAAATTGTTTAATAAATGTCAACCCACATGCGCGATAATGAGTCAAAATTACATATAATTGTCAATAGAGGGCGGTCACTTGAGGCACTGCATGCGATTATATTACTAATTACAATAACAGACGTCATTGAATAGTACAAAGTGTGCAGATCGTTTTAAGTAAACTTAGCTATTGGTTTATAAATGCCTAATATTTCTCTTGAATACGTCAAATTGATCTAAGTGCATATTTTTTACACGCTAGTATACAGGTAATTCATTGACTTATACGATATAAAATGGCATAAACATTCGTGTGCCCTAAGACTCTTTGGATCAGGAAAACTTACCAAAATGTGATTATTTTACCTAAAAACGAACCTAACAATCACGATTTCAATCAAAATTTTCTACGTATTCCGGTGTACGATTTTTCCGGTGTAAAATATTTAAGATAGGTACTTATATGTGATGTGCAATTGATGGCCAATTATTTGCAAAAGTTTTCACCAGTGGAAAACGATGTTTATTAGACTACGGGCCCCATATGAGCATAACCCACTAGACCATTTTACTAAGCAGGAGGTCCCGGGTTCGAATCCTGGTCAGGGCATTTATTTGTGTGTTTATCACGAATATTTGTTCCTGAGTTATGGACGTTTTTTATGTATTTAAGTATATATATGTATCTATCTAATATATATACCTATCGTCGTCTAGATCCACAACACAAGCCTTATTGGTCTTACCATGGGACTAGGTCGATTTGTGTAAGCTTGGTCCCATAATATTTATTTATTATTATTTATTTATTCCAGGTCCCTCTCTAAAACACAGTTATTAATTTGCAACGGTTAACACTCACGTATTTTTATCACAATAAGCGTGGCATGTTTCGACTGCATCGGCCAGTCATCGTCGAACAGACAGAGTGGTGTTGTCAACTTCGCGGATCGGGCCGACAATGACTGCCCGATGCAGTCGAAACATGTCACGCCTATTGTGATAAAAATACGTGAGTGTTAACCGTTGCAATTTAATATCAGTATGACTCACGAAAGTTTAAATTATAACACAATAATTGTAAATAATTTTAATTATTACGAGAATAGATCGTAAACGTGGGTGCAACTAAAATAAGCGGTTGCGCTTCCATACTAAATTAGTACGGGACTGCATATGCGGAGACCACGAGTTGTCTTGTATGCTCTGTCTAGTAGTTGAGGTGGTCTGTGACCTATAATAAACGTATTATGTACTAAGAAAACAGATTTCGCTAACACCGTAATGGGGTCGACCCGTCATAACCAGTACTAATGTTCAATATAACCTTCTTAATACCGTCTTCGGCTTGTTTGTTGCGAACCCTAACGGTCATTTGCTTATGTAATATGTTATTAGATTATTTAGGTACTTGGGTGCAGTATTTGCATTATAATCTTGATTTGTTATGGTCATGATCTGGTTAGGATACAATCATTGGTCTGCGCAAGGTAAGTACCCGTGAGCGCGCTTGACACACATTGCGAGCCATGTCAAGGTCATATCATAATGATAACAAAACTAGTACTTTAAAGTTAGAATCGACGTATACCTATAGAAGTACATAACAGATTACATAATAGTACATATATATTTGAATTATAGTAACATAATTACCTAATAGTTTCCGTCTACCGAAGGCCTAGTATAAAAATTTTACGACATCAACTTCTCGACCGCGTTAGCGTATCGAGGGGTCAAAATATGAAAGTTGCCGGATGATTTAAATAAACGGCAAACAAAATTTGAACTCTCAATACGCTAACGCAATCGAGAAGTAAGTGTCGTGCAACTTTTATACTAGGCCTTCCGGTAGTAAAACACCGGTAGTTTGGCGTTTTGTATCGTATTCTAATAATAAAAGTAGAAAAAAATATAGACGCAAAGAGCCAAACATAACTACATTAAGATGCCTAAGAATCGTAAGATGTAATGCGCACCTTTCATAGTACGTATGTCTTAAATAATTGGTTAAAGTCATACATTGTCAGAATCATAATCGGTAATCGCACATAGATCGTAACTTTATGTATTTAAAACGAGATTGCATCACCGAACACATTAATCTCACAAAAACGGTTTCCTCGGCTCCCACGCAAATTGAATACAAGATATAAATCTAGCATTCTCCTAATAACATGCGGTACTTTTCTCCACGGGCCGTTTTATTTCAGCGCCACAAAGCCTCGCGCCAGTAAATCCGGCGATATCTCGGGAAAGCGACAGAGTGCCAGTGGCGTTCGTTTCGCGGGACGCACTTTAAATTTTCCGACTGCGAAAGGACGGATATCCGTGGAATTTAAAATGTCGGGACCGATGGAAACAAGAGCGCTCGCACGGCAAACGAGACGGGGCATAGAGTAAAATAGTAGCAGAAGCCTAAAGGATGACTCACACTAGAACGGGTCGGGACGTGTCCGGGCCGGGCCAATCTGATCTGTCAGTTTCTATAGAAAACGTCACGTGACATCTGAGGGCTCTGAGCTGTCACGTGATTCTTTCTAAAGAAATTGACAGACCGTCCCGCTCCGTCCCGGCTCGTTCCATTGTGAGTCTTATACATCTGCTAAAAGTTAAGTGCTTTTCTAGCATCTTAGAAGAGGTTCCGGGTTTGGCAACTTAATGTTTGACTGTTTCAACTTAATGTTTGGTTTATTTTAACTGTTTCAGGAAATGACGTTTTTAGGTAAGTAAATATACTTTTGTAAACAATAGTGCTCTATTGTTGACAAAAGTATACTTCCATGTAACATTCACTTAGAGAGGAAAACGTTTTTTTTTTTGTTATACTGAACTGTGAATTTGACGATACGTGTATCTCGGGAAAGTGACAGAGTGCCAATAGTGGCGTTTGTTTTGAGGGACGCACTTTGGGGTATCCGTGGAATTTAAAACGGCGAGACCGATGGAAAGAAGAACGTTCGCACCAACCGGGACGAGGCATAGACAAGAACAGTGTATTGGATGTATATACAGCAGGCCAGCTATAAAGGTATGTGTGAAACTGACATATGACGTGATAATAGTCATTACTCATTATAGTTTGGATATTTTTATAAGCAGTGCACTAAATAGGCGCCTCCTGTTAATTGTCACTATGAAGTTTACTTATGTCCATTAGGCCACATATTAGCAAACCATTCAACGCAAGAGGTAGCTCTTACGGCTCTTACAAGTCCTATATTCCAACACGCATTCTCCCTTATGAATACCTGCCTACGTGTGTTTGACAACATTTATTCTTTGGCAATCCTCACAGAGGCTGGGGGAGGACAAGCCCGACTTTGCATAATGCTGCCACTTAACGTATTCGCCACTCTCCACTCTGCGTGGTAAGGCGATATGTGGAATTGATTATTATAATAGTTTGCAAGGAAAATACTTAGGAAAAAAGTTAGGTGTGTGTATGCAGTTGTATGAGTTTCAATTAAGTATATTAAACACAATTTTTCTTTCAATTATAAAATTGTAAGTTTTGTTCGCAGACGTCTCTGCCGAATATAAAATTATTTTACTCGTAGTATGGGCTAGCGTATTGTTATCGATAACCTCTTATACTCGTAGTACCTAGTTTATGCGACAGTGATATAAAATGGTTCTTTAAACTTTAGGATCGCCTTTACAAAACAAGACAAGGTCAAGGTGTGCCTCATCCACCTTTCATAGAACTAAATTAATTGAAAATAAAATTAGCGACGGCGATCTTAAAGGTGCCGCTCGCCTTCTGTTTTCGAATGACGTGCTATGGCCAGATAGTCCTGATACCCTTACGGCCTTACTTTCAAAACATCCCCCGGCTCCTTTAGTACCACCCTTGATAGGCTACCAGCAGTCGACCAGGCCTGCCTCCAAATTGAAGGCAAAGAAGTTATAAACATTTCGCTTACTTATCTAACTAGTGTTTCTATTTTCCAACGCAACAAACCACAGCCCGTAATAGTTGATGTTGCATTTAGTGATGAGATCTCGAGGTGTGGAACAATAACTATGCAGATCCAATTGTGCAAGCGAAACGCGACTTTAATGCATTGCACGTTCCCACTAAGCTGGTATAATTTCTCTTACAACTGTTTTAGTAATGTCGTTAGAGCCTTTTGTGGTTAAGGTTCATTTTCCTCTACAGCGTTGCTTTGTAGGGATATGGGCACACGTGCTATTGTTTAGTAATATAATTATTTTTGATGAATGCTGCTGGTTTTTTTTAAACCAAGTCGTGTTTTTAACTAAAGAGGTGTTTGCGTTTGTGCATAAAGGTGTGGATCGCTTAATATTTAGGTTTTTTAACAGGTCTTTGTAAAGTTCTCAAATTGCGGGTGTACCGCGAACTACGAAATTACAAATTTGGTTGACTTTATCTGTCTCTCTCTCTCTTGTATATTTTAACTATATAGAAGCAAGATCTTATAATGAACGACATAACTCGCAGTAAAAGGTATCTTCAAGCTTATACGCCCAAATGCATGTTGGTCAAAAACCACGTCACACAAAAAATTTATCCCATGTGCGCAGTTCGATACAAAGTAATCAGAAAGTCGCGCCATCAAAATTTGTACTCTTTACACATTTTGAACACATTCAACCATTAAACTCGATATTAAAAACTTACGTTAGTACCATACAAAACACATGAACAAACGGTAGATAGCTGCATCGACGCTAGTTTCACGCTATATGCTGATCCACATCTCTCTTTCTAACAAACATGATAAAAAGAGATGCAAACGTATTTGCATCTTGCACCTCTATGAAACTCGACCCTAGCCTAGACAGCACATGTAATAAATTGCAGTGTACACTGTAATGACAACATGAAACCGCACACCGCATGTGCTACGCCGTAGCTCGTAGCACTGTTTCCTTACCACATTTTTGGTAGGTGGGTTCTCTAGTTGGGGGTGGAAACACTTTAGTACGGATTAATTGCGTTTATTAACACCATGACCCTAACTGACTATTGTTACTACTAGTGTTAATAAACGCCATTAATCCGTTCTAAAGTGTTCAATTTCAAATTACGCCAAGAGGAAGTTAAAAAAATCTTTTATTTGCAGTATCTTTAAACCTTGCAAAATCAACGAGGTAGTAACGACATAACGACTGTCATAAACCCTTTAGCACCGAATGATTACACATTACACCCGATAGATTAACCACACGCGAATTAGCCGAAAGTACGATAGGAAAAAAGCAGAGCTGGCATAAATTGGGGAGTCTCCAGTGAACCGGGGCCATATTAACGGGTGGTTGGTGACGTACAGCGTTTCTTAAGAAATTTGAAATCTCATCTTGAGTTATCAAAGTTGGCAGCGACAATTGCTGGCTATATACGTTCGGGCATAACTGCCAGATTCTACGTCAGATTCTTCTTCTTTCTTCAGACACTATGGAGATCTAACAGATTGCCCGACCGTATATGGCCGGCCAATTTGTGGCACTGCTAACATAATCAAAATTCCTCGCACAACGTCAGCATTGCGATACAACGAGGCAATGCCACCAGCATCCTAGGTACAATGCCTCAAGGACCTATTTTAGATTTAAGGTAGGTAGAGTTAGGTAGCTAGGTAAGTTACACCTACTGTATATATTTTGAAAATAAATGAATTATCAAAATGTAGATGAGTATATGTGTCTCTTGTGGCGTTAGCCGGTGCTATGTTGTTGTAAAAATATTCCATAAGACAAATTTACGACGACTTCTACTTACCCAGAATCTTCAAGCTACACTGGGAGGGAGGTGGCACACATGACGTTTTTCCTTACGATCTTTTCAAAATCAAGTTGCTATATTCAAACCTGTAACACACCCCCTGCGTTCCTTATCCCTAGGTGGCGACCCGCGCAAATGACGCAGAAGCGATGCGGCCAACGACGGCCTCTTCATCACAGAATCAGCGCGCAACCCTGATTTATTTATTTTTTAGTTCACGTCACTTGAATAGAAGTTTGCGGATTTTTTACGGTTAACGTTAGTGGCGCCTAGACGGTGTCTGTTTGCAATTTACGACTTTTTATTTCCTATTTCTTTTATGATTCTCTGAGTTTTATTGGACATTTTGAAAAATAAATCTGTTACATTGTCTGTGAAATAGAAGAAGGACCGAGCTTAAAAAGAGTGATTGACAAAGTAGGTAAGGGGTTGATATTACAAAACTACAGTTGAAAAAGCACTGTTGCAACCTAAAGAAAAGATATCCTTTTACACGGACTATTGAAACAAAAACATTTATTAGCAAAATACATAAAAAACATATTACTCATAAAATAAAAATTAAATCACAATCTACAAAAAATCCTTAACTAAAAGCACCTTATCCTAACAATCGTAAAGTATAGGTATCATACATATTTGACGAACCTACAAAACCGGGGAACGTATAAGTATATCTGATTCCAACGTCGGTGTTCAAAGTTTATCTACGCAAATTAACTTTAAGCAATACGGGCGCCGTTAGTTGAATAAATATCTCATTTGAATTATGTTTTTGGTACCGATATTATTATATAACATATGTGTGGCATTGGAGTCTTCGTCTGTTTTTATATGGGAAAAATATCTACGTAACATTAAGGAACTGTAGTATAAAATATTTCCATCTTTTTCGATATGATATTGTTGGTTTTGTCGTAGAGAAGTTCATTATAAAAGTTCTCTAAATTTGAGGGTTAAGTAACAAAACGAGATATAACATATAACAACTTAGTCGAGTTTTGTTATAACAACCAAGGGGTTCTTCCCCTAATTATAAAGTTGCGTACGATATTTTTCATTGATATAATTTTATATTTATTCGCAAAAGCAGACACCTTCTTGATATAATAAAACTGCTTTATTAGCAGCGATCGGAAATTCGGATAGTTTTTGACGTACAAATAGCTATGTCAAATAAACGTCAGTCCAAACAATGAGTATGACACTATGTCATACCCATTTGGCAGAGGGGAAGGCCTATCAATTGCTACTCGTTCCAAACAAGACTATATGAAAAAGAGTCGCAATTGCAGCTTTTATTTATTGCGTTTTTTTTTTTCGGCTGATTGAATATCCAGTTCTTTTATCCTATACTAAGTGGTGCCCGTGACTTCGTCTGCGCAATCTTTATAAATTGTAGCCTTTGTGTTATTGTGATGTTTAAGCTATATTATTGTAAAGTTTCATTCAAACCCATTCAGTAGTTTTTACGTGAAAGAGTAACAAACATCCATACAAACTTTCGTATTTATAATATTAGTAGGACTATAAAATAAATCTGTTAAGCAAACTAGGTTTTTTTCTATATGCATAATAATTTTTCTCAAAAATGCTATTCAGAATCAACTGTTCCAGTTTCAAATCAGATCGTAAAGTGCGTTATTTATGGTCAAACAAAAATTAAAAAGTTACAGGAATAGCAGTCTCGATTTCCCGACAGATTTGTCGAAAAAAAACTTAAAAAAAATTTAAACTGCCATATAATAAAATGAAGGCATTGGCCCTAATCAGTCATAACAGAAGCACGGTGGTTATTATGATAATGTTGGTACAACGACATTTTAGTTAATTGAATAGCGTATAGAAGAAAAATACAGTTTTTTTAGTGACTGGTTTTGGTTTTTGAGAAAAGCAAAATTTTGTTGAAATGCCTTTCCAGACGAGTCTGGAAAGGCATTTCAACATAATAGGTATTTAGCCTGCAAATCGCCTTTTTCCATGCCTCGACTGTAATGTAGGTACTATTAATATCGTTGCCGCATCAAAATAAATAATAATTTAAGTACTTAGCTACAAACTGCAATGAAAATTAAAGCACTATCTATAAAATTGTCCACGATTGTGGTGTAGATAGGCGGTAGGATGACAGACTCCACTAAAACCCATAAACGAGGTTCGCTGAACTGTGGAATTGTTAGTCCTGCAATACTGCGGCTGACTGTATTTGTAAAACTACATTGAGCCGCCAGCATAACACATACCAGTTAGCATAGACCTCTATGCCTTTCCAGCCGAGTCAAGTGTTGTATTTTTCTGAATGGCTAACTGAAGAATAACCGATGCGATATTCAATATTATATTTTCTGGAGACCACGGCTTGGCAAACGCAGCGTAGGACGTCCACCCACAAGGGACAGATTACCTTATGAAGGTCGCTGGGAGACGCTGGATGCAGGTCACTTCCAGCCGGTACATATGGAGGTCCAAAGGGGAGGCCTATGTTCAGCAGTGGACATCTTATGGCGGATATGAGGGTGATGATATTTTCTGCAACTAATACGAAAAAATCTGGAGATCTTCTGTTATGGATAACATCAATGTCATGGCCGTTTGAAGTTTAAAAAAAACTGAGCGCGACAAATAATGGAATTAGTATGCAACCCTTCCGTCTACGAAATCGAAGGTGCAATCTGTTAAAATTTGAGGCAAGAAACTATCCACTTTACAGCGTAATTTGTAAGTCGATATTAGATGAACTTTAAGAAAAGTCCTTTACGACTAAATTTACGTCTGAATCAGTTACACTGGTTGTAAAATCTAGGCAGTTATTTAGATGGTTTTGCGAATGATATCACTGTTTATTGTTGCGATTTTATTATAGTTGGAATAAATCTCGCACTGGGATAATAAACTGCTGTACCATTAACTGTGGTGAACTATGATCGTAAAGTCAAAATTTTAACGCCTGAAAAGCGTTCAATTCCAGAAGGGAGGTTCAAACATATAAAAAATGGTATTTTGATGAGAAATGTTTAATAATGTTGTTTTTTACGTTTTGTGGTTTACTACATTTTGACTGGACTTAATCAAAACATCATTAAAATATGAGTTCTTAAACTAAAATTACTAAAGTCTTGAAGCAATCAAAAGTTCGTTACTATAAGTTCCAGCTTCAGTATTTCTATTTACTTGATGACCTGTGTTTTCAAATAGTTTGTGAATGTACTCGCCAAAGTCAAAAGTCAGCAAAATAATTTTGGCAACGTGTGCTGGTTTCTGAGGATGATAATTTACTTAAATTGAAGTTATGTTTTATTACATTGAATAGTGATGCATTTATCGCAATGAAACACAATAACGGATTAATTGCGTATATTAACACTATGACCCTACGTTTCGAGGCCTTTTATAGCACACGAATACAGAGATATTAATGACGCAAGCATTATTTTAATAATTTAAAATAAACGGTAAAATTATGTGGAAACGTATGGCATGAGTAAACTTTACAACTGAAAAATTATTTAAAACAAAGATTTATGATTGAAAAATATCGTTTCGATTTATTTTACGATAGTTACATCAGGTTCAAGTAAAATAACCTTTAATAAAATATTCAAGTAGCCACGTTTATAACAGGGCATTTTCGCAGAATCACGAGCTCTTTTGATCCTACTTAGAGGAAAAAAGCACCACGAATTTCAGTTTTTCCAGTCCGTTACTATTTTGCAAACACTTTATATGGAGGTTACAAAATGTATGTAAAATGTCTGAAAATTTAGGGATATTTTTTTGCTTAACATTTTTTCTACATGATCTAAAGAGCTCGTGATTCTGAGTAGGAAAAACATTAATTATATAAGGTGCTAACAAATTAGTCACGGATATTTTAAGAGATAATACATTGTATTAAAACAATTAACTTTAAACTATAATTAAGGAATCTTTGTATATCATTTTTTTGTTTTCATTTACCGAACAAAAATAATAATTATAATTCTGTCTAAAAATAATCACCATGTGCAAATTTAACTGACAAGATGACGCATGACATGACGTTGACAATCGAGTATTTGATTTGACGTTAAGTGGCCAGTTAGGTGTTAGGTAAAAGAGGTACTAAAATATGTTCAATGAGTACTTATTTAATAATCACACTAACAGGGTGTTTTAACGTTGCAAATTTGTTTCTTAGTTTTCTCCAAAAAAACATAACAAAACTTATGATGTTTCATACCTAAATGTACTCCGAGAACCGAGTACTATCAGCGGTAAAAATATCCGTGACTAATTTGTTAGCACCTTATATATGTTAGAAAAAAAGTTGGATTCTTCTCGCGAAAATCCCCAACAACAACTCGCAAAAGTTGCTCGTTACACACCAAACATTACTAGGAATTCAGCAAAATATGAGCACTCAAACATAAATTGATTTATCATCACAAATCAACAGCATTACCTACAAGAAATTAAGAGTACAAGAAAAACTCCGAACACACAAAAGTAACATCAAACAAACTCAGGTAAATCTAACATGAAAGATTTAGGTCGAATACGGAAAACAAATAGAATAAACACGAATTAAAATGGCTAAATCAGAAATACAAATTGGTCGGCATGGTTTCGAATCGCTAGTGTAAATACTGTCCCCCATAATTATTATTTGAACGGACAATTAACATTCGAATGTCGTCCGTTGGTAGTGATAATTTGATTTGCACGCGCGACAGAACCCGTAAACAGCCTACGTATGTGACCGTTTTGAGTAAAAGGTACCATGTTGTCGCTAGCTATTAAGGCGCCATTGCCATAAATATTCATTTAAAAATGAAGCTTATCAACAACCGGCATAGTGTTACTGGTGACTAAAAACATTCAGATTTTAGTGTTGTTAATGTTAGTGTCAGTTTAGTGATAAGGTTCATTTCCAAATGAGTATTTATAGCATTAGGGCCTTATCGATAATCGACTTTGTACCTCTTACTAAAAACAATAGGGATGGCTTTTTGCGTTTCGTTAGTTTAAATATTAGTAAAGTAGTAGTACGAGTAAATTTAGTATTAGTAGCCATTCACTAAATCAAAACGTCACGCATAAAGCTAGATTCTCATCTGACTTGGAAAGTAAGGGATATTACCGATACAATTCCTTTCTTGAAAAAAATGCCCGAACCAATTTAGGAAGCAAAATTAGGACATACTAACGATATATATTTATAGCCAGATAAACTTCCTAGCAATCAAAGCGAGTTTCATTTTTCAAACGACGACATCCCTGTAAGGAGATCTTTATTTCGCAGCGTATAATGACTCACTACTCACAATAGCTGTGTGATGTGCGTTTGAAAGGAATGAACAATCTCAGTTTTCGCGAGTCGACTGTCCAGGAAAACTGCTGCGTTCAACAGGTCGCCTTAGAACCGTTCCTCGTCGCATGGCACATCAAAAAAGAACCCTCGTGTCATCGGACCTACTTATTTCGAGCATCTACCTGCCGAAATAAGAAACGAGCCATGTGACGAAACATTCAGGCGCAAAGTGAGAAACCTTTTGTTGAATAACCCTCTGTACTCAACAAATGAGTACATGGCACTAAAATTATGATTATTGATTTTAATGTATTGTATTGATTTTAGTTTAAATTGACATTGTTTTCTACTATTATTATGATCACCCTTTATTGGGAAATGTATGTATTTATTTCATTATTTTTTTTTGTTTTTTGTTCACATTGTTATTGACAATTCTTACTGGGAGATATAACTCTAAACTATACAACCTTATTATTCCGGCTACATGTATTTGACATTTTGATTCATTGTTATTACTATTCGATATTTTTGATTTGTAAGTATTGACATACTTACTGTTGATTTTTGTTATTAGATTAAATTGTATTACACTCATGACGATCCTTATTGGGAGACACAATTACATTATTATTGTTAATTATTATTATTATTCTTTAATTAATTCGTGTTTGTGACGATCATGATGGAAATTCGTATAAATTTGTTGAAATGTAAACTTATAATGTAATTATCTTTCATGAAATAAAAATCTATCTATCTATCTGGCGCAAACCGTTAAGAAAATATAGGGCTTTGATTGTAAAATTGCTCAATAATATATTTAATATATTTTATTTATTTATCATATCTATCTACCGTATGTAAGATACACTGTAATGATGAAACTGGGTTCTGTAACACAGGGTTTCCTAGCTCACGGCACAGGGTCGTGATTTACTCTGTAATGTTTCGTTTGTTCAATAAACTTATTTCGAAATTTTCAAACCTTGCCATAGCCATATTTCAGACTATACTGATGACGACCGCAACGTCATGGGGGTTACGATTTCTTTTGTTTTTTGTGAGTAGGTACTTAGTGATGGGCTCCGGCTGCTTTTCAACCGACTTCAATATTTCAAAAGGAGGAGGTTCTCAATTCGACAGATTTTTTTTTTTTTTTTAATGGATGTTCACTCATAACTCCGTCATTACTGAACCGATTTGAATTTTTTTTTTTGTTTTCTAAAAGTAGACGGTTTCTGGTTGATCCCGTTTTTTTCAAAATCCATTTCTGATGATGGGATCCATGAGGAACTGAGGGAACTCCTCAAATTTGAAAGGCACATGCATGCTGATTTGGGTGATTTCTTAAGAAACTCGAGCATTTCTTTACGAAAATAATCAATTTGGTGGAGTGGACCTGATGATGAAGACCAGGGATGGCAAAGTGGAACTGCTTCGTAATTCTCAGGACTATGATCCGATTTTAAAAAATATTTTTTTGTCTGTATATAAATGGTTTCAGGATTGTCCCGTTTTTTTCAAAATCAATTTCTGATGATGGGATCCATGAGGAACTGAGGGAACTCCTCAAATTTGAAAGGCACATGCATGATGATTTGGGTAGTTTCTTAAGACACTCGAGCATTTCTTTACGAACATCATCAATTTAGTGGAGTGGACCTGATGATGAAGACCAGGGATGTCAAAGTGGAACTGCTTGGTAATTCCCAGGACTATCGTCCGATTTTAAAAAATATTTTTTTTTCTGAAAATAGATGGTTCCAGATTTGTTCCGTTTTTTTCAAAATCAATTTCTGATGATGGGATCCATGAGGAACTGAGGGAACTCCTCAAATTTGAAAGGCACATGCATGATGATTTGGGTAGTTTCTTAAGACACTCGAGCATTTCTTTACGAACATCATCAATTTGGTGGAGTGGACCTGATGATGAAGACCAGGGATGGCAAAGTAGAACTGCTTGTTAATTCCCAGCTCTATCATCCGATTTGAGACATTCATCTTTTCTTTGTAAAGAAATACCTTCAAGATAGTCCTATTTGATTATTATAATAATAATATATATATGGCGTAGGGATGTGACGACCCCATCGCCCACTGGTTTCGGCCGGTGCAATCAGTCAACGCAGGGCAGCTTGTGGCGAGCTGTTGGGGAGTAGCGACCCCACGTACCTGAGCGCTCCTGGGGGACTCCGTTGTCCGACCAAGTCCTCCGCCTCTGGCTTGCCTTAACCGGCCGTCCAGAGTGGGGTCGCGAGAGCTGTGTTCTCGAGGGTAGATGTGGAAACCTAAGTGGCGAGTTGGCTATATGTTTAAAGTCCAGTGACACCTCTCTACCCCCAGCCCTCATACCGGTGTTGCCCTCGAGCCATCTTAGATGTCGCTTTTTGTGGGGGCCCATCTTATGTGGGCGAGTCACCGTCTGCCGGAAATAAAATTGATTACCATTTTGTTAGGCAGACGTCCGATCTTATTCTCCATAACCCAGTATTTAGTCCACCAGTTTCATCCTAATAGTCCAGTATATTTTAGATTCCATTAAATCGCAATAGCCTATACATCCTGGCGGGTGCTGCCTCTGCGTGCGTCCCATGACTCGGGCAGGTGCAACATCCGCTCGGTGTACCCCTTACATTTCATTAAATTGTCGAAAGGGCCTCTGCGTGTTGGCTTCGGCTCCGCGTACGCCTCCCAAAGGTCCGGAACACCATTGTTCCGTGATGGGAAAGACATACAAATAATAATAATAATGGCGTAGGGATGTGACGACCCCATCGCCCACTGGTTTCCACCGGTGCAATCAGTCAACGCAGGGCAGCTTGTGGCGAGCTGTTGGGGAGTAGCGACCCCACGTACCTGAGCGCTCCTGGGGGACTCCGTCGTCCGACCAAGTCCTCCGCCTCTGGCTTGCCTTAACCGGCCGTCCAGAGTGGGGTCGCGAGAGCTGTGTTCTCGAGGGTAGATGTGGAAACCTAAGTGGCGAGTTGGCTATATGTTTAAAGTCCAGTGACACCTCTCTACCCCCAGCCCTCATACCGGTGTTGCCCTCGAGCCATCTTAGATGTCGCTTTTTGTGGGGGCCCATCTTATGTGGGCGAGTCACCGTCTGCCGGAAATAAAATTGATTACCGTTTTGTTAGGCAGACGTCCGATTTTATTCTCCATAACCCAGTATTTAGTCCACCGCTTTCACCTAATAGTCCAGCATATTTTAGATTCCATTAAATCTCAATAGTCTATACACCCTGGCGGATGCTGCCTCTGCGTGCGTCCCATGACTCGGGCAGGTGCAACATCCGCTCGGTGTACCCCTTACATTTCATTAAATTGTCGAAAGGGCCTCTGCGTGTTGGCTTCGGCTCCGCGCACGCCTCCCAAAGGTCCGGAACACCATTGTTCCGTGATGGGAAAGACATACAAATAATAATAATATATTCTTTATTGTGCATAACAGAAAGAAAAATACAACAAAATAAATAAAAACATAAAGAGTTAAGCAACAACAGGCGGTCTTATCGCTACAAAGCGATCTCTAGCGATTATAGTTCTATTTTGATGATGGGCTTCATGAGGGATTGAGAGAACTCCTCAAATTTTAACGGCACATGCATTCTGATTTGAGGGTTTCCTTAAGTAACTAAAACAGTGTTTTGGCGGAGCCAAAATTTTGATGAACTTGATCCGATGATGAAGACCAGGGATCGCAAAGTGGAACTGGTTAATAAACCTAGCTCTACTTATTATCCTAGTTGTGACATTCATCTTTTTGATTTGATTTATATTCTGATGATGGAGTTCTAGAAGAATTCAGAGAACTCTTCAAATTTGAACGGCAGGTTAATTGTGATTAGAGGGTGTTCATAATTAGCTTAGGCATTTTCTTACTGTGGCCATCATTTTACTGGAGTGGACCTGATGTTGATAATCAGGGATGGCATAATGAATATGCTCGTTAATTTACAGTCTGTCATCCAATTTAACACATTGTTATTTTGTTTGTTTAAAGGTCTACAAGGGAGTTCCGTTTGATTATACTTCAAATGTAATGATGGAAGCCCTAGGACATTAAGAAAGCTCCTCAATTTTCAATCGTACACGTGCGGTGTATTGGATATTTGTGAAGTAAACTGGCTAACTCAAACAAATTCTTAATTTCACTTTTACCGGGAACCAAATGAAGTCGGTTTTTTTTTCTTAAAAATTATCAAATGACAACAGGATGGCCTGACTGAATATCGACAAATAAAATGCAGTTCTGACACTCAATTTATCAAGAACATTAAAACATGCCATGCCATCGCATGCTTCCCACTACAGCAACACTACGTTCACCACCGAAATGTTGCCTTTACAATGGTTGGCTCAAATGTTTGAATCACAGTAAGCGAAGCCAACCCACGGCCCTATCTACGTGCCCTCATTACCCCTATAGAACGGTATGAATCGAAGTAAAATGTTTACCGTGTGCGTGAGGACGGGCATTATAATCTCGTTTATCAAACGATGTTACAATAACGCGGACGTATATGGAATCAGTCCCATTGTAATGTTTTATCAAGGTTAATATGTGTAATGAAACAATGTGTTTAATATACCTACATGAAGCGTAAAAGCATTTGTTAATGCCTTATTTTGTTTTGAATGCTTGGAAGTTGTATTTATGTCAAGAATCCCAGCTAAATATGGACGGTTCCAAACATTTTTTTTTTAACTGTTAGCTAAAATTAGAATGGAAGAGTTGGTAGCCCAGCAGTAAGAGCATGCGGCTTTCAATCCAAAGGTCTCGGGTTCAGACCCCGGTTCGTACCAATGAATATTTTGGAACTTAAGTACGAAATATCATTTGATACCATTAAAGTTCTTCTTCTTTTATCATATGGCCTCTGTCCGAGAATTGGACAATTTTGCCAGTGTCCCGTATTAATATAATCAGTATATCTTATATAAATAGTACCTATATTGCCTCTTGGGCGACGGTGTTCGGTAATTGGCCTTGCTATTTATTCCGTATACAGCTATACGTAATAAATGTCGGGAGGCCAAGATCCCGGGACAACCGAGTAATGACTCAATAACGCGATTACACGCGTTTCAGGATTAATTCTTCATTAGCTGCACACTTCTTCGTTAGTTTACTGCACAATATTACACATTAAACAACATTTAGCACAAAAAAACAAATAACTATTCAAGAAACGCAACCGCCATTTTGAATATCAAACGGAAGACCCTCCATTAAAGTTATACTTCATTAATTTCAGACAAAGAAGCTTGTGCTCTTGACGTCGAGATCAACCTAAATATACTTATACATATACACACGCACGGCGTACTAATTCATTAATTCAAAACCTCCATTTGTAACCTAACGGATACCGCACACCCACGTCCCATTCGCACATCGCGACGATGTGAAGACCGCCGTCTACTTGCAGCCGTCTGCATGAATTAAAAAATATCGTGAGCTCGTTGCTCGAGGCTGTAGGCCGAAGCTTGGAAAGTTCATTAGCAGCCTAGATTTTCCATCCCTTTCATAGCGGGATATATGTATGAAAGAGGTGTAATATCATGGAATGACTTATAACTTCAGGTGTTAATCGATGCCCTGGGGCGTCATTCTAGCAGTTTGGAGAGACGGAGAGTATAAACTGACATGCCAGTGTATATATACTGATTTAACGTGTAAGTAGACAAGTTTCAAACAAAAAAATATGAGCAGATCTTGGGTAAAAACAAGTGACGATGTGACTAGAAAGTGCAACCCGGAGTTTCTTATAGTAAAAAACCGGGTTGCATTTTTTAAACGCAACGCAACAGGCGTGACATGTTTCGACTGCATCTAGATATGTATATAAACACTGCACTAAGCCTTTATTTGTCGGTTCTGGCGCTGCTCCGATGGTTTTGTATGCCTTTTGATGAAAATCCTTCAAAGTTTGAATGCGCCAAGAATTCCGACAAAATATACAATTTTTCTGAAAAATTAGTTTATCCTGGTTCTGACGACGACCATGAACTTGCTCATGGTTATGGGGCCTTGCCAAATATGCGTATTTTAATGAAAAAACCAAATAATAAAACACAGAACATCTATTTATTTTAATTTACATGAGATGAGTAATTGTACTTTTTATATGACATTTGCAATTCAAAATTTGATCTGACGACAAGTTTATAATATAAAAGAGGCTGCAATCTGAACATATTGATAGTTATTTCATAAGAAATTAATGTAAAGTTTTTGATGCATGTTGTTTTTTGCAATGTGATCACTTATACAAATTGAAATTAAGCAACTTGATATTATGCAAAACGAAAAAAAACAAGTTTTATGTATAGTTTGGTGATATAAATCTGAACCTCTCTTAAGTAAAAGCAGTGGCAATTACAACTCAGTCAGAAATTAATTACTTCATGCGCAAAGAAATCTACAAGTGGTTATTGAAATTGAAGATGGCGGGATGGCGGGAGGATGGGGGGGGGATGGCTCAACCTTGAAACCTTTAAAAATAAATTGTTAGCAAATTACACAGCTCAATCGAAATGCCTGAAACAATATCGTATTTTCTTTAAACTGAAGTAAATCAATTGCAGAGTTTTTAATTAAAAACTGGCCAAGGTGGGTCGGACTCGCGCCTTGACGGTTCCGCACACTTACGTTTTTTTTTTATATCTCGTCATTCTCGACATATTTATCAAAAGTAAATATGTAGTATCATTTTCTTCGTAATGAAACTGTGTTTTGTACATTTACCTTTTATAGAGATACAATAAAATAAATAAGTTGTTTGACAAAAAATATTTTTACCTACTTTGGTTTCATAACATAGTATTTTCATCCAACCTGCATAAGCATTTAACTGGAAGTTAGTAGAATTGAGCTTGCAAGACATGACTTTAACAAACCAACAAAAGGGTACATTGCTAGTTACATAAAATCTTGTTACATAAACCTTACATAATAGGCCCCACCATTATCTGTTCTGGTACTGAACCCTAAAAATATGCCAAAATTTTCAAAACCTCTTTCAGGATTGAGAGTTCTAAAGAAGATTATTTCTTTTAAGCGTTCTATTTATTTGTCTTATCTATGTACCTATGTATATAAAAAATACTAAATTGAAAAGCCTCCGACTTATCTTTCCATACTTAATACAACAAACAGGCCGTCCTTGATGTCCTCTCATCTCGACTGTTTGTGATAAACATGAAAGGTAATATACATTATAACAGGTACCAATAGTTTATGAAATACCTTTGAAGACCCCGAGACAGTTTCAAGCAATTCATATAGCATTTCCAGCAGTCACCGGAGTGTAGTTTATTACTTGGAGACTATCCTTACTCACTTGCTTGAAATTGTTCATTAAATTCTATTGCCTAGGTTTATGGGCGATGACTGGTTACTAGAGCTATCAAAAGAAAGTGAGTCGTGAGCGAGTCTACAACTTTAAGGCGCGTCCACATATGTAGCAAATTAAATTATATCCGCACACAGAGAGTTTCGTACCGCCAGTTGTCAAGACCCCACTACCTAACGTTGGGGGAGTATTCTTGTGCCCTCAGTGGGCGAGTCTGCCTCGCACTTGACCGGTTTTTTTATTCTGCACGACTTCTTACAACAGTGTATGTACATATCGTTTTAGGATTTATAACTCCCTTTTCAACTAAGAGGCTCTGATACACTTGTGAACCCCTAAAGCTCCCAAGTCTTAAACCAAATCACTTACCCATACGGCTTGTTTACACTGTGCACTACCGAATGCCACGGCGTGCATAAGCCCTTGGCTTGGTGCCTAGATAAACTCCTGTCCCCTGTGCTTACGTAAGGTCTTTGGCGACGAGTTAATAAGATTGTAGTTAACACAACTTTACCTTTATAAATTGTATAATGGTTTTAACTTTAATTGGATACAAAGTTAGCTGTTAGCCAACATTAGATTAGGCTATACTTTGCCTACTCAAGAGTGATTTTGAAACTAGTTTTTATAAAAAAAAAAACTAACAAGACGATATAGAAAGCGTCGCGAGATAACCCGGAGATGTCAAAGTAGTCTCCCCCACTTTTTATATAAAAAAAAATGATTTCTCCTCAGAATGGCGAACTCTATCGATCGAAATAGGAGAAAAAAGTGTCCCAAGATATTTTTCCCATTCCTTTACCATTTATTCGTACATTTTGTAACGGAATGGAAAGTTAAAAAGTGTATGCATATTTTGGGTCAATTTCTTCTACTCGTATTAGAATGAAAAGTACTCACGGTTCTGAGTAGAAATCACATAAAAAAGGGGGACAACTTCAAATAAAATTGCCCGTATCAGGTGACGTTTCCTATACATAATAGAAACTGCATCAACCCAGCATGGCCCGACCCCGCCCCGATTTAGGCGAATGTCACACTGGATGCGATGAGCACCGCACTCCGGTTTATGAATGAGATAACGCTACGCGCGTAGCGCTGTACCTTGCACGCAGGCGTGCGGTGCGAATCGCATCCAGTGTGACATTCGCCTGAATTCATCATTTAATCCCAGACACGTGAACCTTACTAGGGCTCCATCAAAATTAAGTTCGTTTGACTTCGACTTGAGAATGCAGGCAAATTCGATCCTATTGAACCACAATAGCTGGACATATACGTTTGGGTATATCCGCCGGATCTGCTCATCAATATGTGGAAAATTTGTCGGGTAGATGCCCGGCAAATATACCCCTATGCAGATTATTCCCGCTATTTCTTCAAACTTAGCCGGACACCATTTATTTGTCACGAACTTGAAAAAAATACTTATTTTAACCATAGATATAAAATAAAAAAACCTAGATGTTAAATCAGCCGAAAAACAATACTTCATAAAACTGCTGCAGTTGCAGCACTTTTTCAAATAGTGTTATTTGGAACGTTACGTTTTGATAAGTGCCAATTTTAATAGTGTCGTTAGTTCTGTATATGAATTTGATACTTAATGCTTACGTTAGTAAGCTCTTTTTCGTACGAAACATTTATCGTTCATATCATCGTCAATGCAAAATTGTTTGTTAGTCAATGATTAGTAACCTTAATAGCTCTTTTCAAAAAGTAAATGTAATGCATTAGCAACAAAACGACTTACCAAAGTCCTTTAGCGCGATCAAATTCAATTTTGAAAAGCTTCTACCCGCATTCTTCTAAACAATGACACTCCACTGAAGTCCGAGATTATGTGAAAATTCCTCTTTGGATTTTTCCGAGATTCCATCGAATGTGAGTGAAATTCCCTCTAGTTCGATACATTCGAATATCCTTTTCAGATTGGAGTGACACAAAGCGCGCAGTCCCGCTAAAAACGAAGTAAACGTGCGCTGCAGTACATATTCACTTGCTGCCTCCTCCCTTGAAACTGTAATAATATTACGGACTGTGTCTGGTCGTTTTGCGAAGCTGCAGTTATTGTCTGCAACCGTATAAAACGAAGAACTTCATAGTGATATTCTTGATAAAAAAGCAAGCTTGAATTGAGTGTGACTGATCTAGAACGCAAATCCTTACTATTCTAATGGTGTTTTTGTGTTTATTTATGTTGGATATTTTTTTTGTTTACCAAACCACTTCTGATTTAGTAGCTCAAATATTACTTTTGACACTGCAAGTCTCAAAGATTAACTCACTACTGCAGAAGCTCGCTGTTGCGGAGGTACTGCTGTAGCTTGTAACGTGTGGGGGTTTCATTTTTACATGTTTTAATACAAAAGTTGAAAGATCATTTCAATTTAAATTGAATGAATGAAAACCTTTTTCAAAATTGTTGTCAGTTTTTGAAAAACACACCGTTTTCAAACAGCTGTTTTACCATTTTTGATGAGCGAGCTTTAAACATCTATCTGGTTTTCTACCTTATTGCTATTGAATCTTAATAAAACATTTTTTTTGTTTAGTCTACGACTTCCGATCCGTAATAACCCTTACTAATCAAATAACGAAACTAAATAAGGAAAAATGGTTAATGAATACTGTCATCAGCCTTCCCGCTAAAGCCGCTGACAGACACGTGGAGCCTTAATGAGCGTAATGCAAGCACGGCGCTATAATGTTGCCAGCATAGGTCATAGAAAATGGCGAAATATCGTTCTGAAAACGAATTTAAGCTAAAGGGGAACGCCTTTCAAAAATTCAAAAATCGGTATGTAAATGTATTTTCTTTCATCTAATTTGACGTGGTTTTGAACAAAAAACCCCCACGAGCTCAAGATAGCTGTATCGGATATAGCTCGACATGTTTCAGATACATTCGCAACCCTTATTCACGAGCGCGCGCTTGCGACGGTTTAAATTTGTTAAATGTGCGAAAAACAATCGTTGCAAGCGAGCGCTCATGAACAAGGGGTATTTTAATACAATCTGACGTGGTTTTATCTAATGTTTTTGGGCGTCGTCGTCGCAATATTGGCATTTGCATCATTGGTATAGGTTACTGCAGACTTTCAACTTGCCAATTTAAGAACTTATTGTCTACGGATGTCCCACTTCATTTAGCATTTAAAGTTAAAACAACTTAAGGTAAAGCAGTATTAATCTCACTTACTTTAAATAAAGCCAGCCTTATACTCGTGAAGTTCGCGTATTAAATTTTATATGTGATTTGCTTCAATTACTCTCTATCTATCGTAACCCACAAATCAGGAAAAACCGCCGTGCCTGGCAACACAGCGTTATTAATTGGCCTTGTTTGGTATTCGCAAGACGCGCGGGGTGACGCCAGCAATCAGGCGCCATTATTTCCCCGTTATGAACAATGTGGGTCCCAATGCTAATATTCTTAATTCGCCCTATTGTGGCGGGGTCTTGGCAAATATGGCATAATGCGGTTAATTTGAGCTTTGATTACTTGTCGTTTGAGTGAGCTAGGTGAACGTGATGCCACAGATTATTCATTTGTATCACACTAGAACGGGACGGGGCGGGACGGGACGATATGTCATTTTCTATAGAAAGAATCATGTATCATGTCCGAGCTCGGAGCCCTCGGAGGTCACGTGACGTTTTCTATACAGTGTGTAAGTCTAATACGGGCGATAAATTTAACCAAACATAGAATTCATTATTGTTATCGATAATTAAAACATATTTTTAAGTTACACTTAATTATGACCCCATAATTAATTTTTTTATAAAATTATCAGCAGCAATGTACTATAAACAATTTGACGCTGACAGTTGTCAACGGATGTTTAAGGCGAGTGTGTTTGCATTGCGGGCCGAATTATTTTGTATGGATAAAATTTTAATTGCAATTCCATTTAAAAGTTACCTAATTACATTTCTTATGTCCTATACTAACCACCGTTAAGAGGTTCGCCCGTATTAGATTTGCACACTGTAGAAACTGACAGATTGGCCCGGCCCGGTCAATCCCAGTCCGTTCTAGTGTAAGGCATACTTTAGTTATAGGTATTTAGCGATAGCTATCAATTTAAAGACCGTATCGTTAAGTATAAGGACAAAACTAACCGAATTATAATTATGTAGTTTATGCAGATATTATACCTACAGGTAGGTACACTACGATGTCAGTATAAATATGGGACACATGTGTAAAAAGAAGGATTGCATACAAAAATAGATGAAATGCCATAAAAAACATTAAATACATGTAAAAAGGTACAAGCCTCGCTCCGTAGTTCTTATGCTGCAAAAGTTTTGACATGTAATGTTTAAACATGTCGGTTATTTTCGTCGGTACTGGGGTTGTCCATAGAACTCGACTTCTACCTAAGTTGTTCTTAACCTTTCCGACGAACGCTTTCACTCCGACGCCACGTCACCGAACCGTTCATGAAGTTGAGCTTTATGAGTGTTCATGAAGTTTAACTTTATGCACTGAAGTGGGAACTTTATAAATACTTAAATCAGGCTGTATAAAAATCGATAACTTAAAATTTAAAATGTGCAGATTTTTTAATCTAAAATTTAAATTAAACCTTTGTCAAAATTACCATGTCAGCGACGGCCTCTACAATTCATTCTTAAATTAAATAAAATGATTACCTATCAGCGATACATCTAAATGTGTAGCTGTTTTGTTTAATAGACTTTGAATAAGCCTTATGCTTTCTTGGCTATATTGACACTGAGCGAAGCAAAAGGACAAGCAGGTACGATAAGTAGGTATGTATGTATAAGCGAGTATCATCGAACACACATATCAATGGCTGGCATCAATTATGCATAAGCATAATATATGCGCTGCATGGAGCGGTGATTGCGGCCGTTACTGGATGGAGCAACATTTGGACACGCATTAATACGAATCGTGTGCTGGATTTTAAATAATACTTACACTTATAAGTAGGGTATTTTTAAAGTAGGGCAGTATGACGTCTCTTTCACTCAAATTGAAGACTAATTACAAAATAGAGGAGACAGTTCAAGAAATAAATTATACGAAATGTTATGAGCTCCAAGGGGATTCGCTGTGTTGACAGCTGAGCAAAGCCCTTGGCCCGTTTAGCTGTCAACGCAGCGAAACCTCCTTTTTTTTTTAAGGTTCGGCCACGCGCATGTGACACCCCTGGTGTTGCAGGCGTCCATAGGCTACGGTGACCGCTTACCATCAGGCGGGCCGTATGCTTGTTTGTCACCGTCGTAGTATTAAAAAAAATGTTTGTGTATTTGGAGTGAAACTGATTTTTTTTCTTGATTTCTTATTTATGATCTATCCCTTTCATTGATTTTTTTATATGTTTCCTTCTACAACCACGAATTGACAAATATTTTAAACGTCGTATCTACTTAATCTCAAACACAGGCTCATTCACTCCACCGGTGACCACAGGGCAGGCTCTTTCCTCGCTCAGCGTATTGGCATTGCCATTCAGCGAGGTAATGCAGGCACCATAATCTGCTAGCATTAGGGACATATGTAAATATAGGTTAGGCCCCATAGGTTAAGATAGTTTTAGTTTTATTTAGTACCTTCATTTCTCTATTATTTGTGTTCCTTTTTTTAATTTTTAATTTTAATATATTTAATTATTGTTATATAAATTGAATAAATTTTATATACTTAAATTGTTTTGAAAAAATAAGACCCGCCGAGTTTTTTGCCGATAATAATCATCTCGGACTGTGGTGTAGAGTTAGAACCGGCGGTGGTAGTTTTTTTTTTTTTTTTCTTTTTAAGTAAAATCATTTATTCTCGAAATATATACAGTAAGTGTAAATTACCTAACTACCTACCTCTACCTACCTTAAATCTAAAGTAGGTCCTTGAGGCATTGTACCTAGGATGCTGGCGGCATTTCCTCGTTGTATCGCAATGCTGATACGTTGTGCGAGGAAGCCACCAGCTCTTCGGTCACCAGTAACATCAACCAGACGTTTCGCGATTTCTACGAAAAATTTGCGTGCGCTGGGACCCCATGGACCAAGAGTTTCGACCCCGAATGGTACAAAAAGGTACTCTCTGCCCAGGCTCTTATATTTATTACGTTTTAAAATTTCGGCGCATTCAGCCGCTCCGCCCGCTTTTACATTAGTTCGTTGGAGATGGGACGGCGCCAGCGTGTCTACACAGGTAGCATCCCACACTAGCATCCGTCCCAAACTCCAAGGAACCAAGGACACCCCATCAGGTCTCTTGCCATCATCCCTGAAAATGCCAGTCGGCTCAAGGAGAGCAGGCACGTTGATGGTGGCAAGAGACCGACGGATTATATCATTAAGAGATGCATGTCTCGAAAAACGGCCTGCACTTTTTTTACAACACAATCCATGGTGTCCCAGTCGGTCCACGTCTGTGCCACAAGGACATGAGTGTGGCGCACACACCGAAACCCCCAGTCGCAAACCAGTCGCCAGTCTAAGGGAGGCCGGATCCAAGAAAGTACCAGTATTGGGCGAAGGATGGGCATGAAGCCAGTAACCAGCTTCCCGGGATCCGACCGCCAAAAGCCTCGCGCGATCTGGACCTGAAGAGTTATTTAAAAGAGTATTGTAAGTTAAATCGCAGTAAACATTATCCCAACTCCTTTGTGATTTTGGGTTGTCTGGAAAGTCTTTGCCCGGGCAGGCAATTTTAAAAGCATTTTTAGCATCCTCAAAGCTTGCGATCTCATAGTTTGTGGGCAAAGCCCTTAAAATATTTCCTATGAGACCGGCTGTGCTATGAGTGGATGCTAAAAAGGCTGGGGATGCCACACTGGAAATTTTGCGAATTCCTAAACCCCCGAACCGAATAGGGAGGGACGCCTGAGACCAGGAAGGCTCATTGAGCTGAATGTTTAGAATCATCTCTAAACTAATTTTGATCAAATCATCTATGGGTGATAGTAAATTTAGATATTTCCAAAAAGGACAGCATCGGAGCACATATGTAAATTTAGGGACAAAAAGACAGAATTTAAGAATCACAAGAGCATAATGAGGGCTAATTTCGAGTAAACGATTCGTGTGACTTTTGAATTTTGATATCGAGTTAGAAATATAGTCGGGAAAAGATTCTTCAAATATAGGGGAGCCTAAGAGGCAAAGAGAACGTTTGTCTACTAACTTGATATTAGGAGCCAGATCGTCAAATTTGTGTTTTAAATCGGCAAAAATACAAGATGAATTTTGAATGAAGAGTTCGCATTTTGCAAAATTCAGTTCTAAACCAATATTTTTGAAACTACTCTTAATGAGAGACAAGTCAGAGAGCACAGTATTTACGTTGCCTCCTAGGGTCCCGTCATCTAGGTACCAGACATTGAATTTTGATTTCAATTTTTGGATGATTGGATTTATAGCCAAACTAAAAATTGCTGGGCCGAGAGGGTCACCCTGCTGACATCCAACCTCAGAAGATAATTCATTTGACTTGTACATTAATTTAGAAGAGTCCGAATAGCAAAAGAAAAGGTAACTGTACAGTTCAGGAATTTTGTCCCTAATTTCTGTCAGCAAAGTGTCCCTATTAACCGAGTTGAAAGCATTTTTAACGTCAATTTTGACTACAATTTCGCAATCATCAGAGGAAAAGTAGGTCCTTAGGGCATGGACGGCTGCCTCGCACCCACCTTTCGTGCCAAAACCCAGCTGTACAGGTTCAAAAAGGCCCTGCAATTTTGATCCAATGTGTCTAACCGCAATTTTGGAAGCAAGACGTCTTATTGTAGACCCCACCGCAATGGGTCTCACCCCTCCGTCCTTTTTGGTAAGGGCGATCAGGTTTGCGCCGTATAAAATTGGGACATAATATATATAAGTTTTTTTACTTTTCAAGTGCATTGTAATGTCAATGTGCCTAAATTTATAACCTAATAAAGATTTGTATTCAAAGTACCTATTTTTTTTTAAATTTATAGTCATTGGCACGAACAGACTTTTCGAGATTTCTTCAAATCTCGGACAAGATCCCGACTAACATTGCATAGATCTTAAGCAAGGAATTGCCAATCAGTCAAACTTTTTTGTGAATCTAGTTCTGAACTAGATTTTTATGCATATGTATGTTAAAAATTGATCGTAGCGTTATTAGCTCTAAGCTTTTAAAACGAATTCAATTTCCACACCGTCGTTTGTCTAAAAAATAAATGAATATGACTCTGAAGCATTGTTAACTTACCTCCAAGGTCATTAGCTATATCAGCTCCTTAATACACTGAAGATTGACGATATCCATGTAAATCAACGTCAACTGCAATCTAGTTAGCGGAGCTGCAGGCGATAATGCACAATGGCGTCCACAAAGATTAATATTGCACGTGAATGGGTTATGCGCTAATTGGAATTAGCGCTTAAGCAGTTGCCTGCAAAATAATAAGTAATTAGGTACTCGTACCTGAGTTGGCATCTAGTAATATTTCCTAGCAATATGCATCTCGTTAGTTCTTGAGAGAATCACCGTACAAGGCATCGTACCGCGGCAATTCGCCGTGCAAAATAATGGCGGCGGCACCGTAAAAAGCACCGTGCCACGGCGCGTCACCGTGCCGTTTGACGGTGTCCGCACCGCACCGTGGACATGTGGCCAGGCCCTTACGCACACTCACTCTTATGAATCTTTTGATCTCATGGGAGTAATTTGTAAGCCATGTTTTGTGACAAATTTAATGCCGAGTTTACCTACTAATGGAGGAGGTTTATTGTTTAACCAATAGTGACGTTAACTTGTACATTTCACAACCTCAAAACATTTAAACATAATTATTAAACGGGTCTAACGCGAATTTACTTATTTACCTTATTTACCGACGTTAAGCCGCGACCATGACCAGTGAAACCTGTGTCGAAACGTCGGTAAATAAGGTAAATAAATTCGCGTTAGACCCGTTTAATAATTATGTTTAAATATGTGTTCAAATCGCGAAAGTTTTAAATGTTATATCTCAAAACAATTGATTACGGTATCACACTTTAGGGTTCAAGCGAAAGAAATCACCTTACGTGTATGTTAGGTAAGTACCCTAAAATAGCTGTATATGCAACAAGTGCGGAAAGTAGCTGATTTCCGACAACTGTACAAGTCAATCAATGTGTCTTTTTAAACAATGGCGTACGTCGCCCAATTCAATCACTGCAACTTTCTTCGACAGATTCCCTAATCGAGTTGGCATACTTCGCCTACCCGGTTTATGTTTTCCATGCCGGTTAAGAGCTTTCTGGGAGTTTTCGTTTCCTTTAACAAGGTTTCGGGCGAGGTTTAAAACTTATTACTCTGGCGATCACTTCTTATTTCATGGAAGTATTACGGCGAAACAGTGGATGTTGTTCGCACAACATTGACAAAAAACGGGGTTTACATTACGGAAATAGTACTAGCAGTACAGTAGCAGTAGTAGTAATAGATTGTTACATATTTGGCTTGCGTAAATATGACCCCGCCTCATTTGAGAGTTCTCAGCTCAAATGGCTACCCATTCGCTTGCATCACAACTTTCATATTCTAACCCTTCTTTATAGTATCCTCTTCAACCCCACTACTCCTTTTTACCTTAAAGAGCGCTTTAATTACCTCTCCTCTCTAAAATGCTCTTTTCTTAAGAATCTTCTTCTAGTCTTAACTATGCGACGTTGTTCGGTAATAGGCCTCGCTATTTTTTAAGTTTGTAGCTATAAGACGTAACAGATAGTTTCTCAGGGAGCCGAGATCCCAGAACTGCCGCTTTAGGACTAAAAGATGGTTGAACGCGTTTCAGGATTATTTCTTCATTAGTTGCATGCTACTTCGTGTATTGCCTGCACGATCACTCAATATTACACATTAAACAACGTTTAGCAAACAAAAAAACAAAAAAATATTCTTGAGACACCATCGCCATTTTGAGTATCAACCGGAAGTCCAACATTTGAAGGTGAAACAGCATCACGTTTAAATGTTACCGAACCGCGTCGCCAACGCGTTAATTTGCCCACATAGTACACCGTACACCACCAGTATCTAAATATCTACCTACTTACTCGTATTATGTCATTTTATTTGTTATTTCAATGAGTCGCGAGCATTTACAGTAGTATACAGGGCTTTCCCAAGACTATGGGGCATGAAGGGAAAGTACCTTCAATATCGTAAATGGGATATTTTGCTGAAAGATGTAATGTTATTTTTAAAAGTTAGTTATACTGCATTCAAAGATATTGTAAAAAAATACTGAATTGACTTCGGCAGTTTCATAGGTATGTTTTTAATTTGATTAAAATTACGAATTTCGTGTTGTTCCTTTCTTTTAAAATACTATGTTACTTAAGATGAATTATAATTTTTTGTCTACTCTTTCGATTGGCATCATAAAAATAGGGGTGTTTTTTTTACATTTAAGTCTGTTTGATTCCTAGGTGAAGCAAGTAATTTTTAGAATATAAATAAAGTCTTATTTCAGCAAAATACCCTATCGACGATATTTAAGGTACTTACCCTTCATGTCCCATAGTCTTGGGACGCCCTGTATATGTATTGTGTTGTGATATGTCAAATATGTAGTCTTACATAAATTCGCTACCGAAATAATGCATCCGGAAACAATTTTCTTTTAACTTTAAAACAGGTAGCCACAATGGCCTCATTTCAAATAAGTGGTTTACGTCAATGTTTTAATACGGCTAATTTATACAGCAAAAATAAAGCTTTAAACACAACAATATTATTATCGCATATTAGAGTCACGAGGCCCGTCTCATTACAACAAAATGAACTGCAATTTGGTTGCAAATGGATCGAATGCGGCTGTTACATCCAGTGATGTGCCGTGGAAATATTCCCGAGAATATAAATGGGTATTTAAATGCTCCCAAAAATATTTTCTAAGTAAATAAACATTTGAATGTTGTTTTCTTTACGTTCCACACGATGATCGTTTTCTTTTATTCTCATAGTGGACATTTACTTTACCATCACATTGACTCATTCCTTGACTGAGATACTCTTACAAAAGCATATTAAATTTGTTGTGTTTTCTGGATTCAAATCCCGGTTAGAGTTGAGTGATTAACGCGTACATTTGTGGTTAAGTGCGCGGTTGTTTTATGCGATAAACGCTACGTTACACGCAATGCGATAGACGCAGATCATTCCAAATCAGGTAATATAATTATAGACCATTGTTTTACGCGGTTAACGCAGCAGGTGAAACATACGGGGCAAACGCATTCCGTTAATCGCATGCGTCTAAACGCTGCGATTGCCGCACAAAACAAACGCGCGCTTCAAACCCCCTTGTAGAGTACCTTACAAGGGGGTTACAGTACAAAATTTGCTTAATTTCGGCCTTGGACGTTATGTGTAAGATTGTCTCTAAGTATATAATTGTTATTTATTAAATATATGTTAATAGGTCATGGTAATTCAATGTGTGACTGCAAATAAAACAAGTTTTAAATTAACTAAATATTAATTTTGAACACGACCTGTATTAAAAATACATTACAATACAGTTCCATTAAGATTTAAACGTCGATGTTCCCCAATGTGATATAACTCTATGATTCGGTTATGTTACATTATAGGAACACTTAATCAGGGAATATTCCCAGTAACATCCAATCACTAGCTCAATGCGGCTGTTACGCTCCACGCTGAGGGATTTCTCCATTTGCATTATTCGAATAGTCACGGAAATACGAAGGTTATTTGATAAGTTTGCGAGGAACTAGTTTTGTCTAATGATAGTTTAATTTTGCGGCCCTTGACTAATGCCGTAAACTTGCGGAGAGTTGCCAAGGTGACTCGAGATCGATATCGTTTGGGGCTTAGAATTATAATGCCCAGAGAGAGTTGTTTAGGAAGTACTGTCAATCAGTGCCGGATCAAGCCAGCGCCTGTTGCAACATGTTGGAAGGGAGACGGCAAAGCGACATCTTACCATACAAATTATTCTGTCTTTTGAAATCGAAATGTTATGGATATAATAAGAATATACGGTTTTAAGCTAACATAGTCATTTACATTATAATTATTATTTGTGATCTACCCACACGCCGTAGCGATCTACCCGCTTACGGGTTCGTTTAATTTGCGCGGTGTCACTACCGCTACTACCTAATGCTAATTGTAGGTTACTTTCTCACTTGAAACTCGATCGCGTTCACGACACGACACTTATAGTATCGACTGGTGTATTCCTTACCGAATATTTAAAAAACAAATTAAGAAAAAGATACTCACTTTTGCACATAATTAACGTAACTGGGCCGTTCTCCTTTTTTACCGACAAAAATCTGTATCCGCACTGAAAACAGTCTGATTTTAAATTTAATTAAGTATAATGTTTTGTGTAGGAGGTACATGCTAGAAAGTTTTTACGTTAGCTGTACAGTATACTTTTTACTTCCCTGATTAGTGAATGTAAATTTACCTACATTATCAAACTGAAAACACCGTGGGAGAGAGCCACTCTGTCACGGTTTTTTCTAGGAAACACTGTACACCCAACATGAAAATAAACCATCAAATATTCACTTCCAAATCTACTTCATACACATATGTTGTTTTTTTATTTATTATTTCTAGTAATTCTAGTGTTTTTATTGAATGATCACATATCCGAAAAATCTAGGAAATCGCGTTTCAATGTCGGTAAAAAATGGGAATGGCCCAGCTATCCTAAATTTTACAAAAATCGTATTATCGACAAAAGTTTATTTCACATCTTTGCCGCAAAATAATAAGTGTTAAAACGAATAAAGAGATATCCCTAATTGCGTGACCATAATATATATAACCTCCCTGAAAATCAAGCTGCAATAGAGAAAATTAGTTTTATCCTTATTCTGTAAAATCTTGCTCCATGTAGTTATGTTATTTTTGTAAACATCCCTTCAATTGGCATATTATCGTGAAAATATTTGCTAGCGCATTCCCCTTAATTTACCCGCATTACAATTCACGATATCTAGATCCGCCTTCAATTCCGCAATCCAAAATTAGCTAACGTCTCAATTACGCTCAATGATGTCTGAAAATAGTAAAAGAGGGGTTTAGCCCCGGTAATTGCCTCCCACCATGGACCGGTGCAGTTGGTGTGGATCGCGGAGCAAAGTCAAATTTTAAATCGGTTTGCTGACATTGTTTATTCGTAAGTATCGATATTGTAATCGATTAATTTGCATATGGACGACGACTAGGTTGAAAAATTATTGTTCTAGGTCCGTCAGTTCGATTATCCGACATTATTAGACACATAATTTTTTCCCTTATTCAAAATAAATAAAATTCTTGAAGATGAAGAGCTTCAAAGTTCCGGGGTGGGGGCTGGAGACGTCACTTGGAGGTAAGAATTGTACCTAATAGGGATAAATATTAGGTTGAAAAAGGATTATTCTATTTAGTCCGTCACTTAGATTATCCAAATTTATTAGACTTGTGTTTTTTCCTGTTTCAAATTAACTAAAATTGACGACGATACAGAGCATCAAAGGTGGGGGTTTGTGACGTCACATAGAGATAAGAATCGTATCTAATTGTGACGTCACGCGAAACTTTAATGCACTGTATTTCCGTCGTTTTTCATTTGACAAACAAAAGAAAAAATACGTGTCGAATATTTTTTAATAATCTAATAGACGGACTAATTAGATTTTTTTTGTCGTCTAGCCTATTGTCATTAAACTTTGACGAACAAAAGAAAAAATACGTGTCGAATATTATTTATTAATCTAACAAACGGTCTAATTAGATTTTTTTTGTCGTCTAGCTTATTATGATACATACGGATTCTGCGGTTAGTGTGACTATCTACCGAGCTACATAGAATACAAATCGCTGATTCGCCTCTTTCATGCTCAAATATTTAGTGATTTTGTGGACTGCAAACATCACGGTCCTCACAGGTACGTCATTTTGAAAGGATATTTTTTGAACCATCTAAAATCATCACCCTTATTGAAATTGGGGTATTTCTTGATTCCCTCCCATACTTTTCTACTATAGAAACAAAGATAAAGGGTTATGCAACTCAATCCAGTGACTTGGTCCAGACTCTAATAAATGTTCAGCAACCGCAGACTTGTTTATCTGGCGAATGTCGCTCTCGAAACGTCGGAGGTTAGTATTCAAAAGCTTTACGCGATTAAGCCCCAGTAAATGTATCGGTATATGTCAGTATGTGTCGGTATTCTATGAGTTTGTTAATTACATATACATGGGTGGCGAAAGACAGCCTTAGGTAATGATGACTCACCGGGCCGGGCTGATCTGGCAGATTCTATAGAAAACGTCGCGTGACCTTCGAGGACTCCGAGCTCGGTAATTATTTCTATAGAAATTGACAGATCATCCCGTCCCTTTCCCTGATCTATTTATAGACCAGCTTAACTACTAGACAGGTTAATATACAAGGCCACTCGTAATTTTACGAGACAAGAAAAATTTAAATTTGTCTTGAAAGCGGAGATACGAGTTACCATAACCCGTTTTGCGGTTAGAGTGGCGAAATAACGACGTAGACGCACTGTGCAACGCTTGGTGGCATTGTGACGTGCTCGGCTTAGTTACGTTTAGTTCAACTGCTAAATAATGCAAATAAATATAACAGGAGACAATCTACATTTGATCACCATTCGTTGAATATGCGTTAACTAAAAAGCTCTTCAATTATAAATTAATTTACAAATAATATGAAAAATAACACTTAATATCTATCTCATAGGCAAAGTGACTATCCTGTAGAAAAACTACTACAACTAATGCAACTAATACTAGTGATAATTTTCTCGGAAAGAAAGGAAAAGTGGGAAAATTCATGTCCCGCCCGAGGTCATGTTTCCACTTTTCCTTAGAAATTTGGTATCGTTCGCATACGTTTCTGTTCAGAGCGTTTTTTTCCCGGTAGACACCGAACTCACTCATTTTTGAGTCGTAAACATAACTAACAGTGTAAAAAAATAAGAAATTTATATACGATTAACATCCTGCAATTAAAAAATCGCATTTAAAACTACAATTACAAAAACTTGGCTCCATAGAAAAAAATACCAAATAGACCTCTATTTTTGTAATTTTTTGAGTGGTATAGCTACAATAATGAACATTTTTTATTCGTTTTTGCGTAAACATATTACGTAAATTCGCAGGGTTTGTTAATGATTTATTTATTCACTAGAACTAAATACTCACTAAATCTACGGGCATTACCACACGCTAGCTAATTTTCGATCTCACTCCTCAATTCCCATATGCCCATTTTCAATCTCATCGGTCAAAGCGTCGGAAATTACCAAAATAATAGTGATAAACAACTTCCAAGTTACATGCGCACCACACAAAACCAACATGCGCTGCACTGTGTACCGCTCGGCTGTCGCCGCTCAAACCGCAAACGGGTTACAGTAACTCCTATCTCCGCTTCCGAGACAAAAACAAATGGAAGTATTACTGGAGACAATCTACATTTAAATGGATCTTTTTCCTCAATTCGTGCGAGTTCGGTGATAGGTATCGCCGCCGATTTATTCAAAGAATTTGCATTAAGGCGGGTTGTGTTCGCTGTTGTGAAGAACACGGGTTTGAAATTTTAGTGCTAGATATATCTGGAGTTTACCGATATCAGTTTATTACTTTGAGTTAGTTTTTGGGAAAATTTATCTACTTATGAAGAAAAAGTACTTTGAACAGGACGGGAAGATCGGTCAATTTGTAATAGAACTAATCACGTGATAGATGGGAGCCCTCGCATGTCACGTGACGTTGTATATAGAAATTGACAGATCGTCCTGTCCCGTCCCGTTCTAGTGTGAGTCATCCCTTATATATTTAATAAACAAAAGTTTAAACGAAATTTTAGTATTCAACACAATTTATCGCGATATTGTTTTATTATTTAAATAAGGGTACAAGATTTTTTTCTCTGCCTGCAAGAAGAATTTGCACAAGGAATAACGTTTTTTCTTGAATATTTTTCCATATTCCAGCAATTAATTATCTTCAAATACACTAATATGATTGAAATTGAAAAGTAAACAAATAATAATACTATCATAATGTTAATGACCGTGTCAGCTCAAAATCAAGAAAATGTGCTACTGTATTAAACATGATTTATCATTTCTTCAAAATATTCACACCTACAAATGCTAGTAACCGCGCCTTATTAATGAGCTTGCGCTACGCGCCGCAGACAAAAGGAGTCTCCGGGATAATGGCGGCGGGAACTGGCGTCTTCCGGGGCCATCGAAAGCAGGGCTTCAAGAAATGGAAATATCCGGACCAGATTCTACAGTAGTGTAGCTACTTTTGAACGTATTTCTACAAAACATTCAAGCAAATCCTAGGTTACCTTGCAGTCTCCGTAGGTTATTAATGACCTTGCGCTTCGCGCTGCAAATAAAATCTGGCGCCCACTTCCGGGGGGCATCAAGAGCAGGCTAGCTTCAAAGGATGGAAATATCTAGAAGATATTCTGCTGTATTATTGCTACGTTTGAACACATTCCTCTACAAGAATCGTGGAAATGATAGCGTCTCTTAATTTTACAGTACCGCAGTTATTAATGACCTTGCGCTTCGCGCCGCAGACAAAAGGCGTCTCCGGGATAATGGCGACGGGGACTGGCGCCCACTTCCGGGACATCAAGAGCAGGGCTCTAACTTCAAGCTATGGAAATATCTTGATGAGATTCTGCAGTAGGTATTAAGGGTGACTCACATTAAGACGGGCCGGGACGTGACCGGGCCGGGTAGATCTGTCAGTTTCATCATAATCCGAGGCGTCAGAGCTATCGCGTGATTATTTCCATAGAAATTGACAGATCGTTCCGTCCCGCCCCGTCCCGTTCTAGTGTAAGTCATCTTTAAGGGTTATTTTCTATTTGTAGGTTATTTTCCATAATTGCCGCCAGTTACTAACGAACCTGCACTTCGCGCCACAAACAAAAGGCATCTTCGACATAATGACGGCGAGAAATTGCAATTGAAATTGCGTCCGCTACCGGGGCATAGAAAGCAGGGCTACCTTCAACGGATGGAAATATCTAGATAATATTCCACAATATTATTGCTACGTTTGACCACAGTCCTCTAGAACAATCGTGCAAATGATAGCTTACCTTTCACAGTACCGCAGGTTATTAATGACCTTGCGCTTCGCGCCGCAGACAAAAGGCATCACCGTGATAATAGCGGGGCCTGGCGGGGACTGGCGCCCACTTCCGAGACATCAAGAGCAGCACTAACTTCAAGGGATAATCAAAAATACTGCCACATTGTCGTATGTTCATTTATTAACCCCGTTAGTATCATAGTATTTAATCATATAGCATAAGTTGGTATACTTAATTGCAGCTAAAGCTGTTGCTTGCAAGATTTAGCTTAAACAACTTACAAACTCATCAACAAACTATTGAATAGAATATGGTTTAGTACAAACATGCTTTATTCACTAGTAACTCTAAATTAACATACAGAGTATTCACTAACAAGACCTGAATGCATCGTTAGTCAAATAAAAGGATTGATTACTTGCTGTTTGTTTGCGAAAACATGCGAACAGCATTCAATTGGCGATATCACGTGCAATTTAACCAAATTTATATTAGCGCCCATTATTATTTCAGTGCGTTTGCAGCCGCTAACGGAATTTGCTGGATTAGTTTGACGTGTAAAGGATTTATGGAGGTATTTTTGGATGTTTACATTTTATAGACATACCGTTTAACTGAGGCGTCTTTAAAAGTGGGCAGAATTACACTTACGTCATACTATACAATGTTGACATAGCGGCTGACAGATTAACGATAGCTCCTGTAAGTGTTCAAGATACTATCATGTAAGCCTATGAAGAGTTTTGAGCGTCAAGTACACACGTCAAACTTTGAGAGAACCAATTTATTTGTCTGTTTTTCTTTTGCTTTAATGCAATAGCCCCATATAGACATTCAATTTATCGTCACAACATACAAAATTTATTGAGACACAAAAGATTGATTAACAATAAAGTTGTCAGTGTTGTCACCCTTAATTAGTATCGCATTCTTTGAATAATCAGTTATACCGCGTTTGACTCAATTGAGTCCAGGACTCCCAGAACACATCTGAAATCCATTTCATGAACTAATATTTATTATTATAAAGCTGTCTTAGGATCCCATAGTAACTGCCACCTAGCAACTTAACTGGCAATTAAAGTGCTTATTCAGGTTTATGAACCGTAATTTAAAACATTATAGGTAATAATATTGACTTTTACTTTGCCTCTCATCACTCGCGTCTGAGAGAGGGATGTACGCAGAAAAAAACAAAACATGTATCATCTTATACCGTCTTCCTCCAACTGATATTTCAAGTTTACTGGCATGAAAGACTAGGTACTAACTGACAGTTAATGGATTAATCTTTGGTTATTTATGATACAAGGGCGGAAAGTAGGCTTTTGTCCCTACCAGTGTCGGTGCTGTCGGAGTGTTTTAAACCGACACACGTGTATCATACAGCATTATTACTATGAATTGTGCGAAAAATAAACAATAATTATTTGTGGTATTGCAATAGTACTGCGCACAGTACACGGGGCCGAAAATCCATTGCTGCACTAGTGCGGAAAAGAATTACTTCTATGCATTGTTATGCATAGAAAGTAATCCTTTCATTTTTTAAGAGTTATGTTTTACTCTTAAAAAAATAAAATAATTAGTCTAATACCGTTTGAGAACTGGCCCCACGTAAGACAGTAGGTAACCAATATTGGAACGTACTTCCAACGTCTGACCACTCTCCATCCCCGTAACTAGATTTCTCAACTGAAGCGGAACTAAACATACAAATAAAACTAAAAACGGTGATTCCAGCGTTAAAATATTAATATATGTTGAAACGGCAAAGTAGCTTCCACGTGCCACTCAATTTTATAGACCAGTTGATTTCAGTGGAACTAGAACGTGTACGACTGCAAATCATGGCAGAAGCAGTCTATGTCGTCAATTGAATTATGAACCGTGCCAGATTGTTAAAACCGTAAAGGCACTTGCGGCACCTCTGGTGTTGTCAGTGTTTGCCGCCTATGTCATAAAAAAAAGGAAGATTTGACACACAAAACAACAAGACAAATGCCAAAAGGTGGTTCTTACAAGACTTCCCGTTGATACTCAAGATAGCAAGGGCGTCTCTGGAATAGTTTTTTGTTTCTTGTTGTTTCATGTGTAATATTAATAGCTAATTGTGCAGTGAACTAACGAAGTAGCATGCAGCCAATGAAGAATGAATCCTGAAACGCGTTCAACCACTCTTTTAGCCATCATGGCGCAGTTCCGGGATCCCGGCCCCCTGAGAAACTATCTGTTACGTCTTATAGCTATAAACTTAACAAATAAGGCCATCTACCGCACAACGTCGCGCAAGTGGCAATATACTATACTATTTATATGATATACTTACACGCCCATTATACCATACTTCCACCACGCGGAAATGTGCCCATCCTGAAATGAGCGATTACGCTCAATCAAAAACCAATAAAAAAAATATCAAACTGATATTTGAAGAAGACCTCACAAAGTATATTTTTATATGTGTTTATGACATACCAAGTTGAATGTCGAAGTGGAAAGTCGAAGTCAAAATTGAATTGAAAACATTCCTTCACATTGGTTTGTTCATTAAGCATACCCGATAATGGTTATGGTGTTATGCCATTTCGTTCAAATCTGGGGAAAAAAAATCCAACTGGGGATCCTCCACCTGTCTGAAGACCACAATCATAAAAATACTGTACTTATTATGTTATTTAACCTGTCAACACTGACACCAAAGTAACTATAGCATAATGATAATTTATTTATTATTTATTTATTATATTCAACAATTTTACAGCATAACAGTTCTACACCAAAGCACCGTAAAATTCATAAAAAGGAAACAATATACAATAAATTTGTAAATTACAAAATTATACAAAAATTAATAAATAACAGATGACTCCCGATTATCCATCGCCTCACAGAACTTAAGACACACACTACACAGAACACTCCAATCACTTGCAAAAATGTCGCATTCTGGTGCTGATGCGAAGAGCGCGTTAAGTAGTTGAAGAGCAGAAACCAGTGGAGATTTGCTTCGGGAAACAGTACGTGTTTTCGGCACAGACATTAGTTGACGTGTACGTGGTCGAAAATTAAATTTTGCCTTTTCTATAGAGGGAACGAACAGACGTACAAGTTGACCAACCAATTCGGGACAGTCCGAAGTTCCTCTTAGAACACTACAGGCAGTCATCACTAGTCCTAAATTACGCCTTACCTCTAACGAATTAAACCCTAAAACACCAAGCAGAAATTTTGATGGGTACATAAAAGGGTAGTATCCACATATCTGTTTATATAGGAATCGTAAAAAAGCTTTCTGTATTTTTTCTATGAGCAATACGTACGAGACCTCATGTGGATTCCAGACGATAGAAGCTGCCTCCAGCTTGCTCCGGACCAGAGCAGTGTAAACTAGCTTAATAGCCCGGGGGTCGTGAAAATCGCGGGCGTTGCGGATGACAAACCCTAGTCTACGATAGCAATTAGTGGCTAGCTCTCTCATATGCTCATGGAAATTAAGCTGCGTATCAAAAAGTACTCCTAGATCACGGATACGATGTACCCGACTTATGAGTTTTGGACCCAATAGGTATTCAGCTAACAAGGGATTACTCGAACGGCTAAAAGTCATCATGGTGCATTTTGCTGGATTGAAAAGAAGCTTATTATCGAGGCTCCACTGATAAACTCGGTTTATGTCCTCTTGCAGCGATAAGCAGTCAGATAAATGCTGAATCCCGTAAATAAGCTTTAAATCGTCAGCGTACAGCAAGCAGCTAGCCGATTTGAGAACTGAGGTCAAATCATTTATCATGACTCCAAATAGAAACGGTCCCAAAACTGAACCCTGGCTGACTCCCGAACGTGTGTGGTATGGCTCTGAAACAAAGCATCCGTGCTGCACATACTGCTGTCTGTCACGCAGATAACTCGCAAAGAACCGTATTAGCTTAGGCGAAAAACCAATGGTACTTAGCTTACTTAATAGTAAGCTAAGTACATTATCTACGCGGTCAAAAGCTTTTTTGAAATCGAAGTACAGCACGTCAACTTGTATACCTTCATCCATATGTTCGGAGATGTAGTCAACCAGAGTTAAAAGGTTAGTGTCCACTGATCGCTTCGACCTGAAACCGTGCTGAGCATCACAAAGATAAGGCTTAATCTGAGGAGTGAGGAGCCTATTCACGACAGACTCGAACAGTTTAGCCGTGGAGGAGAGGATGGCTATAGGGCGATAATTTTCCACACTAGAAGTCTCACTCGATTTTGGAATAGGTCGTACACGCGTAGTCTTCCATTGGGATGGGTAATGTCCAGTACTAAGAGACAGATTAAAAATGTGCACAAATGGTCCAACTAGCCAATCCTTACAGCCTTTAAGGATATATGAAGGCAAGCAATCAGGGCCAGGAGCGCTATGTGGTTTTAAGTGGGCAATTCCTTTTTCTACATCCTCATGAGATATTTTAGTGATGTGGATAAAATTAGCATTACACGATATGTCATCTTCGACAATTTGCTTAAAGTCAAGATTAGGTAACGATGGTAAAAATACGCTCGAAAAGAAATCTGCGAATGCCTGAGCAGCTTGGGCGCCCTCGTGCAACTCACCTTCGTAGCGTACCTGAGTCTCAAAGCCACCTTTAGACTTAAGGCTTCCAACGTGTTGCCAAAAAGCCCTAGGATCACATGTAATTTTGGTTTGAATGTAACCCAAGTAAGCCCCGTAGGCAGTTTTAATATTTGTTTTTATGGCTGCCCTCAGCTTTGAAAAAGCAACATACATCACTGTATCTCCAGTACGTTTCCACTCACGGTGCAGATGCGCCTTCTGACTAATATCCGCAATAATATCTGCTGAATACCAAGTTGGATATCTCCTACACGGTTTTTTAGGCCTTGACTTCCTGGGTATGCAGACGTCAAAGATATTGTACAATTTTCTGTAAAAAATTCCTAAAGCTGTGTCCACATCGTGGCAATCGAGAACATCCTTCCAAGACGCACTAGAGACTAGTTCGTAAAGGAGTTTATAGTTGCCCCTCGGAAAGTTCCAATCAAGACTCGAGTCAATATTGCTCGGAAGAACCTTGACAGCATGGTTTGAGGCATCTAGGAGTGGAATTGTGATCTCTAGAGGAGGATGATAAGCATCTGAGTACGGAACTAGTCCCGAATCTGTCACTTCGGTTACAGAGACACTGCGCTCACGATAATACTACTAGTGGCTCTGTGAGCTGTACAATAGACAACGCAATGCAATGTAGGCCTCGCAAGATGGTACTGGTATTGGGACAAAGGGACGCTTAGGACCTTTGTACCAATGCCCGCCATATTGAAAATTTCTAAAAACTGAATCGAATTTTTATTTTATGTAATCAACAAACTTGTATGCAAAATTTCACAAGGATTGGTTGATAAATACGATCTGTAGAGGAGAACAACTGAAACGGAGACGTTTCGCTCGCTTCGCTTACTCAGTCAAAAATTGTGATTCGATTTACCTCTAGTAAAAGTGACATTTGGATGTAAATTTCCAAGTGCGCTACACACTTTTGCCTGCCAACGTAGTCGAGTCCTATAAAAAAGGTAAACTTCTGTACCATCGCAATTACGATACTAAAAATTCCATTAAAAGCAGCAAGGCTCAACGCCCCAAAATTCAATTCTTTTGACCGTCGCAACTTCGCAAAATGTAAATTCGCTATTTTATGAATTTTCAGTCCTCGCTCATTGACCCGAGATGTGCCAGATGTTTCCCTTTCATCACTTAGTGACTCTTTTATTGAATGAAAAACTTTCAGCGCGCTCCTTGCCCGCTATAAAATGCAGTCGTTTCTTTCATATTAGCTAGTGTAATATCAGATGGAACTAGCAATGTACGTAAGTAATTGTCTGTTACCGACACTTGGGAATGACTTTGATTGCTCTTTATGTAACGGTCGGGGCATACATTTGGAAATATCCTTGGGTTAAAGGAACTTACTGGCAATAATTCTGTCTGAATGTCTTTTAACATTTTCAGCTTCGAAAAGTATTATTATCTAAGTCAAACCTCCTTATCTAAGCGCTTTTTCAGTTGCATCCTAAAGAAACCCATCGGCCGATCCGCTATGGCCACTTCAAGTCTGCGTAATTGGCACAGGCATACATTTTTATGGGAGTGAAAGTCAACTGTTTTTCTTCTGTGAAATGTGGATGTTGAATATCCATGTCATGCTTAGAAGTGACTCGTGGGTAAGGCCTAGGGTTCGAACTTGCAACCTTCGTACTGAATTCTCTCGTGTGAATGAACGTTAGTACCTAAACCGTTCTGTTAAATACTAGTAGGCCTACTAGCACCTATGCTACCTTATAAGCATTAGATCCACATGTATTAAACAGAAGTTCTGCGTAATACAAAATTCAAATCTCAAATATCAACTTCAGTAAAATCCTTTTTTTCTAATTCCAAAACAATTTACATAATTTGTACAATCCAAACATCGCCAAGTACGGATCGTGCTAATTTGCCAAAAATCAGGTTCCCGAAACACGGTATATTCAATTAAACCCAACGTGGCAAAATTTAAACCGTTTGTACAGACTCGACAGCCGCGTACAAGGATAATGTAATTTCAAACATGTCAACGTGTGGGACTAATGCTACCTAGAGTTCAATTTTGCCCATATTGACGGGAGTAGAATGAACAGAATGCGTTTGAGCTAGCGTTATTACATTTTATTTAGATTAGGATTGAAAATAAATTATTGTAAGAAGTTTCTTACAATAATTTAGTTTAGTTTCAGTTGAGTTAAACTTAAACATACTTAAACACAAATTTAAATCTAGAAGTATAACTAAACTACAACTAAAATAAAATTAGATTAAAACTAAAATAAAACTAAATAAAAACTAAAATAAATCTAAAACAGGCCCTTCCGGCAACATTTCCTCGCTGGATTGCTAGACTGATCCGTTGAGCGAGGAAGCTGCCAGCTCTTGGGTCTCCTGTGGCGTCTCTGAGTCTCTTAGATAGGTCTTTGAAGAGACTCAGAGCACTAGGGCCCCACGGATTAGGATAGAACAAAATTAATATCTGCGTCGAGACTATTATCGTCGAGACGTTTTCAGGTCTGGGTACTGGCAGGTAAACACAAAAGTGGTAAGTTGTTTGAGCAAATGCAAAATGCTAAGAAGATCTTTAAGTCTAAGTTAAAGTGGTGCCAGGACAGGCAAGAACAATTTAAAATGGATAAACTGGCTCTGGCCCACAATAACAAGAGATTTAAAGATTTTTGGAAAGGTACTAGGGGCTTGAATGTGAGGCCTGGCCTGCCTGTGAGTGTGGATGGCAGATCCGAACATGAAGACATTGCCGAACTGTTTAAAGAACACTTCATTGTGAAGTCACTGTTAGGGGCTCGTCCTACTCCTGGGGTGACCGATGCTGAGACCGTTCAGAGGGGGCGGGATACATACTTTACCGCAAAAGATATACAGATGGTCATTAATAAAATGCAGAGAGGTAAATCGCCTGGTCACGATGGCCTCCGCATCGAGCACTTCAGGTACGCGGGTGCTCACCTCCCTCGTGTTCTCGCAATGCTCTACAATTTCTGTGTAGGTCACTCTTATCTTCCGGAGGCTCTCATGAAGACGATTGTTGTGCCAGTGGTAAAAGACAAGACAGGGGACCTATCTAATAAGACGAACTATCGACCTATTTCTCTAGCCACTACCGCCGCTAAGATATTTGACAGTATGTTTGACGCGATTCTGGGTAAATATCTGAGGATACACGATGCTCAATTTGGGTTTAGACCCGGGTTGTCCACAGAAAGTGCGATACTCAGCCTCAAGCATACTGTCAGATATTACACGGACAGAAAAACCCCAGTTTATGGATGCTTCCTCGATTTATCGAAAGCATTTGACCGTGTGGATTATGAGTTGCTATGGCGTAAGCTGGGGGAGACTGGGTTGCCGGTCGAGTATGTGGCGGTCTTGAGACAGTGGTACAAGAATCAGTCCAATCAGGTTAAGTGGGCCAATTCTCTGTCTGGCGAATACAGACTGGAATGTGGGGTTCGTCAGGGAGGGATCACATCTCCGAAATTATTTAACCTCTATGTTAATGGGCTGATAGAGGGGCTTAGCAGCATGCATGCTGGTTGCTACGTGGGGAGTACGTGCATTAACAACATCAGCTATGCTGATGATATGGTGCTGCTGGGCCCTTCTGTTGGAGCCATAGAACAACTACTGGCTACGTGCGAAGCGTATGCCCAGGCCCATGGGCTTGTATACAACCCCACAAAAAGTGAAGTCTTGGTTTTTACGGCAGGGAAAATTAAGCCCTACTATGTACCACCAATTTGGCTGAGTGGCAGTCGCCTGTCGGTCGTGGATAAGGTGAAGTACCTGGGCCATGTCATCACGAGTGATCTTAGTGATGACATGGACATAGAGAGGGAGCGCAGGGCGTTAGCGGTTCGTAGTAATATGCTTGCTCGCAGGTTTGCTCGATGTTCATATGAAGTTAAAATAACGCTGTTTAAAGCTTATACGCAATCATTTTACTCGAGCAGTCTGTGGGTTAGGTATACAAAGCGAGCCTATAGCGCCCTGCGCGTACAATATAATAATGCGTTTAGAATGCTGTTGGGGCTGCCAAGGAGATGTAGTGCCTCGGGTATGTTTGCCGAAGCCCGTGTAGACGGGTTCCAGGCAATCATCCGCAAAAAGATAGCCTCGTTAATGAGCAGAGTGAGAGCAAGCGCCAACAGCATTCTAAAGGCTATAGCGGGTAGACATGACTGTCCCATTTTTTCATTCTGGGTTGGACAGGTCAAGGGTGTTGCCCAATTCATTAGTTAATTTTTAACTTTTAGTTTTTAAGAAATGTTACTAATTTATTTTAAATTTAAATTTAATCTAGCCTTAAGTCACTAACAAAATATGGATCGCACAGGTCTGAAATAAAGCATTTTTATTTTATTTTATTTTATTATCCCCACTATTTTTTTTAAGTCGATTTTTTCGTTTTATCATATGCAAAATAAAAACAAACGCGACTATAGTTAAAGCTTTGTTTTTTTAAAGGAATAGACACGCAAAGCAGAACAAAAACGTCAAAACATGTGGATCAGAATGACATTGGCAAAAAAATGTTTTCATTGATGATGCTACAAATGATAAATGTTTCGTACGAAAAAGAGCTTACTCATATAAGTATTAAGTGTTATATTAGTAAACAAAACTAAACACTTAACGAAACGTCACGTTACAAACACGACTATGAAAAAACTACCGCAAGGTTTGTTTCTGCGGTACTCTTGCGGCGTATTTTTTTTTCGGCTGATTGTGTATCCAGTTTTTTATTCTATATCTATGGTTAAAGGTTATTAATTTTACTACTAGTGAAGTACCCACTTAATATGAACGTTGTTGCTACTCTATAAATCGTTGCCCCCAGCGGCCGTGAGTTTGAAGGACTTTACCTACCTAAAATCACTTTGCGCCGCCTACTGCCAATCAAGGCATTTACCTGGTAGCGAACTTTAAATACTAGACAAGCATTATGAGTAGGTAGTTAAGTACTAGACTAGACCGTTATACACATACGTACTTTACATCGATAAATACATACATTAAAGACAATTCAATTCAATCCAATAGTAGTATTAACGTAGTACCTAGATTACTAATACTACTTAATCATTCTGTTTTAGTCCAGGTAGAGAATGTCTTAAGGCATAATATATTAGGCATTTTTTGTAAAATAATAGTTTTTGATACCTACATGCTTTTATCGCTGAGTGTACTTTCCTTTCACGGTCAACCACTCTAATCTCATCATTATCTTAGACCATCATTGCCTCATCAAGGCAAGTTTAAGAAACCCAAACACAATGAGATTTGGTTGTTTCATCGCAGAGTTCCTATGACCACCTCCGGTCTCCATCATTTGATCAGTTCGATGGTACCACAACATTTTATAGTCGTCCAACCTACTTACGGTCTCTCTAGCCTAGTTGGTAGTGACCCTGCCTACGAAGCTAGAGGTCCCGGGCTCGAATCCTTGTAAGGGCATTTATTAGTGTTTATCACGAATATTTTTTCCTGAATTATAGACGTTTTCTATGTATACATATATGTATGTATTTATCTTTATAAGTATGTATATTATCGCCGTCTAGTACCCATAATACCTAGTAGTAGTAGCTTTGCTTAATTTGGGACTAGTTCGATCTGTGTAAGACTGTCCTCAAATATTAATTATTTATTTATTTATTTAACGGGAAGTTAGTCAAATTGAACAACCAACATACATACATTACAAGCTTGTAAATAAATAAAAAATAACGCCCATTGATGTATTTATGGGACATTAGTCCAGTAGGTTAAATAGCTGATTGACTTACAAAAGAAACTTGCCAACGCAACCAATGAACTGCCGGAGGCTCACCTCTGATTCTATGCTAGTTTATGGTCGACCAGAACGAATAGACATTATACCCCATAAATCTCCATTTATGGGTAGTTTGATATAAATACAAAAATTTATTTCCAAATAAATATAAACTACTTAAAAATATATTTACATCTCGCTCCCCGCCGTTCCAAGTGCAAAAGTGCCCATAATGCTAGCGGCATTGCCGCGTTGTATAATTCTGGACCGCCTTTGCACTAGGAACGACTCTGAGCGCGGGTCTTCGCCCTTCTGCCTGAGTCGGCGGCCCATGTCGCGGATAAAACGTTTTGCATCAGCGCCCCAGCAGCCCGCCGTTTCAACCGCAAAAGAAACGAAATATAAATTATATTTATGGAAAACAAGCTATAAAAAATAAACATACTTGCGTGCTTGTATGCTAATGTATACCTAAATAAGTACCTACTTAGATAAAATACTGTAAATACGAATATTGTCGGTTGTGTCCTGCCTTTTACCGTATCTACCTTCCTCACGTCCTTTTACAACGTGTAAGAAAGATATACATTCATTACTCACCTATTATTCAACACGCTAAAGTGTCAGTTAATAGTAGGGGAGATAATGATGCAAATTTGTTAGTAACTCGAGCGTCGTAGGGACCTATTTGAAACGAAAGATTAGTTGATAGGAAGATAAAAAAATATATAATGTTTTTTGTGGTGGGGGTCGCGACTAAATTTTTTTTTAACTACGTGCAAATACTCGAGCGTGTCAGGTATGGATTCACAGATCATGCAACGTTTTCTAAAAAATAAAAACTTAATCTACCACGTTCCAGTGAGTAAATGTAAGGTATTGTTTTTGCAACTTTACGACCCTGTTTAACGTTTCGCTGAATTTGTCAGATTTTTGAATGGAAGTTTTTCAACAAGAAATTAATCCACTATTCCTTAATCTGACGCGTACGAGTATTTTTGACTATACTTTTTTTTACATGATCAAACCTATATCAAGGACTCACATTCGGCGGAGGTAGTTAACAGGGTACAATGTATCTCCCTATATGTTAGTCTGCCGCGCCGGAGTTACTACAAAAATCCTCTCTTGGCCTCCCCTACTATAATATAGTACCGGATGGCATTAAGAATGCCAAAGCATGTTGTAAGCACTGCATTGTTAACTAATCATTTGTCAACCTTATTGCCACGGCATAAGGTCTACTAATGATCAGTTTCTGTTGTGTCAGTCTTGATGTTTGTGCGGCCGGCGGCGGAATTAGGGACGTTTTTACGTCCATTGCTCTTGGGGCGTTGCCAAGTGTTGACTCTACATAATGTCGGTGATTGTGGACTTTTGACCCATTTTGTTGCACTAGAGCCGGAATCAGAAGCGAAAAATATGGCTAAATTACGGTATTTGGGGTAATGGTCTTATATTGTCTACACGTACAAATCTTAATCTCGCGACTCTATTCTGGAAATCTGAAACTTCGTCAGAAGGGAATATAGATTTGTGCCTACAGGATAAATTTTGGCTCAGACCTACGGACTAAATTGTGGAATTTTATCTATATTATAACAAATGTTTAAAATCTATAATAATATTACAATTTAAAAGGTTGGACTTATGTATTTTTATTTAGAAGACCAGTTTCAAATGCGCCAGGCGTTCCTCCTCAATCTTCGTTTGAATGCGTTGTTACCTCCGCATCGCAGCGACCCAATCGCCGTATAGTATAGTCGGATGGCATTAAGAATTCCAAAGCATGTTGTAAGCACTACCGACCGGCGGCGGAATTAGAATCGTTTTTGCGTCCATTGCTCTCGGGGCGGTGCCAAGTGCTTATTATTTACATAACGTCGGTGGTCGTGGACTCAACGCCCGTTTTGTTGCTCTAGAGGTAATAATCTGAAGCAAATGGCGTGACTAAATATGTCACCAGAGAGTGTAATGGTCTAAGATTGTCCACAAATACGTATGTGACTTAAGTAGGTACGCGTAAAACAGCGTTTTGTTTAAGATACATTAATGATACTTAATAGTCTCGACGCCGATATTCATTTTGATCCATTCCCAAACAGTAGCGATATTTGTTCAACCTACATCAAGATTTGCATTCCATTCCACGCGAATAAATCAAGACAGAAGAAATCATTCACCTTTTTATCGAAAGTGTCGTTAGTCAAAGTTCCTTCGACCAAGAAGTTCTGTTAGTCAGGAAGCTGCAACTAAACTGGAAGCTGGAGTTGGACATTGTCTTCACCATATTTCACGAAACGAAATGTATTATGCAACTTTCCCATTCTATGATATTGAAGAGATAAAACTTTTCAACCGTTACGTTTGAGAGAGTGTAAGAATGATGGATCTCCTTTGTGTCGTAATTATATAGGTACGTTTGTTATTGGGTACGACTGATGACGAAGGATTATGTTTTAAGAGCGTATGTAAGTTTATATCGTAATGTATATATATTATTATATTATTTATTTCACTCAAGACTACATAGGTCCACAATAATTATTTACAATAATATGATAAATATGAGAAATTAAAATTAAAAAGATAAGAATTCACATTTAAAAATTGAATCAATGTCATCAATCAATCAAAGCCATTTATTTTTTATTCCTGTTTACATGTATCAGCATGCAGTGATTCATGTAATAAAAGTTCTATGATTGAAGGAATTTTATAAGAAGTAAGAAGTAAGTTCATAAATATAGGAGCATTTTCAAGGTTTCATAAATATCTGTACACCCCTAGGTAAGTAATTGACAATAAGGTGTAAGTGTTTACATGCATTCAGCTGCACAGATATTTATAAACTCGACTATACATAAGGTACAAGGCTTGTCACAGTGACAATATCATCAGATTCCTAGCGGTTATAATATAAATTGTCACTAAGGCAAAAGAAAAGGAAAAAAGGAAATGGTACATACCTAGCAGTGATGGGGCGTTCGTAAAACTCATTCATTTCTAGCACGTTTTTCTTAACGACTCAAAGAAAAAGCAAGTCAAATCAGCTCCAGCTTGCCCCATGAACTGCCATTCCACTGCTCCGCCACAGATGCCTAGTCATATAATAAGATTATTGAAAAAAAACATTATAAATTACAAAAATATTATAAAGATCGCGATTTCTTAACCACAATAATTTAAGTCTAGGTCTAAAACTAGGAATCTGCCTCTTGACTTAAATAAAAAACCCAACGGGTATTAAACCGCTAAAATGACACGTAAAAACTGTCCAACACGAAGCACAGTCATTAACAGAAAGTATTTCCGTTTCATATTTTGATTTTCGGTGCCATAAATTATTTCTGGAAATTTAAACTTGCTGCATTGCCGGCGGCAGAAGATAATAAATGTCCGGCAACATACGGGGTTATTACTCTCGCGCAATCGTCACTACGAGTAATGCACTACTGGCTTTTGTTTAATGCTCTGGTGGATTCTACTTGGTAATAACGATTTGGAAATTTAGCAAAAACTGAACCATCCAGGAGCATTCCTTGAGAATTTCGCTTACGTGACGCGATTCTTTTAATACTTCTGGAAACGCTTCGAAAGTGATTCTGTGTCTAATGATATTTCAAACTTAGCTAATAATTTTAACGGCCTCCTAGCCTAGTTGGTAGTGACCCTGCCTACGAAGCAGGAGGTCCCGGGTTCGAATCCTGGTCAGGGCATTTATTTGTGTGTTTATCACGAATATTTGTTCCTGAGTTATGGATGTTTTCTATGTATTTAAGTATTTATATGTATATATCTATTATATACATCGTCGTCTAGTACCCACAGCACAAGCCTTATTGAGCTTACCGTGGGACCAGGTTGATTTGTGTAAGATTGTCCCACAAATATTTATTATTTATTTATTATTATTTATTAAAATTTGGTAGCATATTCTCGAAATTTACAGATTTTATTGAAGTAGCTGCTATACAAAGGTGAAAGCGTCACGTAACCGACATTTTCGTGTGCACAACTACTGGCACGGTCAGCAGAAACAGTAAGGAGTTAAGCGAGTGGAGGATTCAACTTATCTTACTGATTTTAGATATGACATTGGGGACCTACTTGTGCGTACCATAGCGTTGTACGTGATTGGTGCATCGTGCCGTTTGATATAGCGTTTGTACTAAATAATTGGCGAGCACGAGGTGCATTGCGAGACCTGTCAAGGTCATTAGTATCAACACCGGTTCGATTTTAAAGCTAGAATACCTCGAGACTCTGCCAACTACGCTACCGAGAACACACTCGTGGCCGCATTGCTCCACCATATCCCTCGTATGGGCCTTAATCGGCAAAGTATACTTTGACGATTATGTTGATTAGGTTGAGCGATTCTTTCTTTCAAGCAAAATGGTATCATTCGCAGACTTTTCTGCTAAAAAATAATACTCTGGGATGGACATAGTTTTTTTTTCTACCGCTACTCACAAGTTGGTCAGCCAAACTATTAAATAGTAGCCAATGCACTCTAATGCTACGCCGTAGCACGTGTAGCATTCGTAGTAATCGTAGCGCGAAGGTAAATGCTAAGAAGTTATAAATAAGCTGTTGTAACCGGTTATGTTCATAAAAAAAAAGCGTTTTTGCATTTCCAATAAAGAGTAATATTCGAACTGTAAAATGTTGGTTTGTTACGGATATATAATTTTAAATAAGTAATAGTAGGTATTAATTAACCAACCAGCGTGCGTAGCCAAGCTGCCAATCGCCATATACCAATCATAGAATACGGACTGTTAATCCAACAGGGCTAAGATGCCAAGCGGATTACTTGCTGGATAACTGATATTTTGTCAGCATTTATGACAATTTCACAGTTATCCATATTTGACAGAAATCATCATCACGCTATCCGTGCAACGTGTCTGTTTATCAACTGACAGTTGACATTCGTGGTTAACCATCTTAGGCCTGTTGAAAGATATTAAAGAGTTTGGTTGTGAGTACAATAAAACGACGATTATCCGATCCTCGATTATCCGAACCCTCAATTATCCGAACGCATTCGATACTTACTCTTCTTCTACTTACTACTTCTACTGTATGACTATTTTGAAACTATTAAGGCTCACTTGCACCACCCAGGGTTAGCCGCTAACCCGAAGTTAAACTGTCAAATTCTATCCAAAAAAGCACTTAGCTCTGCATTATGTGGCTAACCCCAGATGGTGCAAGGTGCAAGTGAGCCTAAGTAATTTATTTCCCCACAAAAACACAGTATTTTATTATTCAAATTATGCACTTATCTAAGGGATAACTATTTTAAATCATATAACAATATATTTTTCAAATCCTTTGCCCGTTTCTTGCCTCACAACTCTCCTTTTTATATACTTTTTGTTTAAGGAAACTGCAAAGAAATTCACTTGTTTCTCGCCGGTAATTTTGTTATAATATAAGGTAAGTTGAACAAAAGATTCAAGCACTTTGTCTGAGATTTCTTTTGAGACATCATAACAATAGCTCATCCTAACATTGTTTCCTCATACACCTTTGCTGCTAATAGTGGCAACAATTGTTCCATTCAGATGTGTTAGACTAAGTTTACGCTAATAGTTTTAAAATAATTACTCATAATATACTTAGATCTATAAAAGTCATTTTCGAAATTAAATCGTTTCGATAATAATAAATAAATATTATGGGACAATCTTACACAAATCGACCTAGTCCCACAGTAAGCTCGATAAGGCTTGTGTTATAGGTACTAGATGATGATATAGGGACCTATATATTAATAGATAAATACTTAAATACATAGAAAACATCCATAACTCAGGAACAAATATTCGTGATAAACCCACAAATAAATGCCCTGACCAGGATTCGAACCCGGGACCTCCTGCTTCGTAGGCAGAGTCACTACCAACTAGGCTAGGAGGTTAAATCTTATATTATTATCACCTGGTAGCACTGGTGTAGGACTTGCAATCCGAAGGTCTCGGGGTCAAATCCCGCCGGCCGGCACACTCAAAAATATTTCGAAATATTTTTTCCGATTTTCTTAACCCCGAATCAGATCAGCAACAAATATTTGTGATAAACACACTAATAAATGCCCTACCCAGGATTCGAACCCGGGACCTCCTGCTTCGTAGGCCTTAAAAAATCCGTTATTTATTGGCCATATACGTTCGGGCATATTTGCTGGATCTGCCAAGCAATGTCAGGGAAAAATTGTCTGGCGATTGTCCACCGGACATACCCACTATGGTTAACCAACGGATTACCCGAAGGTATGTATATAGCCGGCAAGGTCAAGGAACCTTTATTCCCTTAAGGACCCTTTAGCTGTCAACACAGCGAATCCTCGTTTTTTTAAAGGGTGGGCAACGGGCACGTGACACTGGAGTTGCAGGCGTCCATAGGCTACGGCGACCGCTTACCATCAGACGGGCCGTATGCTTGTTTGTCACCGTCGTAGTAAAAAAACAACAGCGACAGAGTGGTACCTTTTACAAAAAATACACATATTAACACATATTATTATAATGTGTTATTGTAAATATAAAACGAACATACTTGCCTTAATGATAATAACTGTTAAGAGCGGTAAGTATACCACAAATATAAATTGCATGCAAAAATACGCAAGTGGGTATAACGGGTTGGCACTAATTGACTAGCACATTTGGCGGAATAACTAAGTAACATTATTTTCGTTGTTACACGAGTATGTTTGCCTAATGCACATCATATGCTCAGTTGATATGACAGACAAGAGCGTTGCATCGTTAATTATGATACTATTGTTTGTGTTTACGACTGCACCATGACGCGAACACGTTATTGCAGTTGCTATATTGTTATGTTATTGTTGGAACGTGTTGATGTTTTCGTTTTAAACGCGATTGCGGTAAATTGTAAATGCGACGTGATTTTTTCAAGCTCTCGTTTTGAGATTTTTGTATTTAAGTCTTCTTCTTCCTAGTGTTTTCCCGAGTTGTGCCGCGGTTCAGGGAGCCTGGGGTCCGCTTTGGCAACTAATCCCAAGATTTGGCGTAGGCGCTAGTTTTACGAAGCGACTACCATCTAACCTTCCAACACAGGATAAACTAGGCCTTATTGGGATTAGTCCGATTTCCTCACGATGTTTTCCTTCATCGATAAGCGATTGGTTAATATCAAATGATATTTCGTACATAATTTCCGAATAGGCCGAAGTTTGAACCCGCGACCTTTCGGATTGAAATTCGCACGCCCTTACTGTTGGGCCTTAAAGCTATTTTATTTTAAAAATAGCAAACATGAACAGTTGTACTGGAGGTTTTTCTGCTCCATGTAGTATGGGAACCGTGCACGTTGTGACCATGCGCTGACATTTGGCACAGTTGGTCTTTAGTTTTGAAAGTCTTTTAATTTTTGAAATGTGCATTTTTGTAAAAAAACATATATCACTATTTAATGTAACATCCACCAACTCCAAAAGAGGAACACATACATCTAAATTGCTCATGCCTAAAACGAAATTAGCATTATCTAGGCAAAATGTCTACTGCATGGCTTATAAAAAAATTTAACATTCTTTCAGACAATTTCAAAGAATTACATTTATGTACATTCAAGAGACAATTATTTAATGATTTAGTTCAAAATTGCTATTATACTGTAAATGAATTCTTAACAAATTGTACTTTATAATAATTCTAATCTAAATATAAAAATCCATTGACATTTATAATATAAATTATGTAATTGCTATTTCTAATGTACCTATATTTCTAATGTATATTTCTAATGTATATTTTTGGTATTTATAATCGAAACAAGTAGGTATTGTAAAATTAATGTAAATTTTAGGTTAGATATTTGTACATAGTTAGTTTAGTTCGTAGTTAGTAATTAGATTAAAAATAATATTTGTAGGTACGCCAGTCAGGACAAAACAAGAACCGGAACTGTCATAATATATTATTGAACACCTATGTGTATGCTTGTTTAATGCAAATAAACGATTCATTCATTCATTCATAAAATGAGCGATTTAATTTTTATTTCTACTCGCATTATATGTTATTTGTAGGTAGTAGTACCTACCTAATTTTTCACAGCGGTAATCTATTTTTTACCTACGCGCTGGACAGACAAAAACCACCGTGACGCTGAAGACCATAACAATTGGTGGCTATTTGCGAGGACAACATTATCAACAGTCGCCCCGTCATCATGAAATCACGACCAATCTGTCAAAAGTGAATTACTAAAAAATGACTCACACTAGGACGGGGCGGGACGAAACGGGACGGGACGATCTGTCAATTTCTGTAGAAAGAATCACGTGATAGCTGACGCCTTGGAACCCTCAGATATCTGGTGACGTTTTCTATAGTTTTCCCGTTCTAGAGTGACTCATCCCGAAAGACGAATTTATTTTTTAATCTCAGATCAATATTCAAATTGACTCGTTCAGAGTTTGAATGCTTCTAAAACAGCTCATATGTATGAGTATCTCATAGCTATTATCATATAATTGTGCATTTTATTTTGAATTTGATTGTATTGAAATGGAACGGCACTTTCTGCAATCATTTTGAGACATTGTACTTTGCTATGAACACGCGGCTCGACTTAATAGGATTCTAATGAGGTCTCTAGGGCCGCCGATCCAAGAGCTCACCGAGCACGAGTGAGGTACAGGGTAGGGTGGCTCACAGTTGTATGGAAAATTTTTTTTTATGGAAAATTGGACGGGGCACCCCCCAGATTTTTTACACTAGCCTAAAGGAATATTTTGGTAAAATTTCAATGTCCTAGTAAACGAAGAAGACGGTGCTCATCAACGGTTTTGACTCCAAGAAATTGAAATTGTTTAACGTTTTAGGAGCTAAGTTTACATTCAAAATAAAAGTCACACTATCATTAAAACATACAAATTAACATTTATTAAGGTCCTTCTGACCATCAAAACAGAAACAAAATCAAAAATTTAACCTTTTAATAAAATATTAATATGAGGCGTCAATCTTTTCAATTTGAAGTAATCTTGCCGTACGCGTAGAAGCAAAGTCGCCAAGGGTGATACTTACCTGTTTTAAGAAGAGATCCATTACCTCGTACCGATCGAGTATTTGATGGCATCGACGTTGCCATCCCCTTCACAATATTTTTCTTCTCTGTATCGGTAACTGTGTCGGAGAAGAGAGCGAGTCCAACCAATTCATCGGACATATACCACAAATGACGTTGCAGTACCTGTTTTGCACACTTAGACACTTTACGGTCCACAGAGCTATACTTTTCCAAATTAAACCACAAGCGAAGGTCTGACTTAGTAGCTTCTGTTGCAAAAGCAGCTTCAGTCCATGCTCTAGTATAAAATAGGGCTCCAAACTTGACAAAACGCTCGAGTTGAGTCAACTCTCGCTTTGTAAGCTTGAATATGTCACTCTGATCGCGAAACAGGTAGATTTTAATCGTTTAAAGCAACTTTGATATCCAGATGATGCATGATGAATAGGCCTCGGTGCTCTCCAATGCATTTTGTTTGTAAGTATTCCAAAAATAAGCATTGTTAACTCAGTCAACTCCAAGTAATCATCTCTCATACTCATCTGACTGTTTTTTTCATTGGAATACTGATTTAGCCAATTCAACATCGGTTCCAAAAAATATCCAATGGTGAAATTTGGTGGCAAATATTGAAATTTGTCTCGGTCTATATTGTCCCAGATTTCTTTAAATCTCTTAAATAAAGGGATATATTCCAAACAGTTCATAACTCTTCAACAGTTACCTATACCTGGGACGCATTTCGTATAAATTCTAAAACATTTAGATGGTGCAAGAATCTTTGAAATACTTGTCTGGTAGTTGGAAGTGAAGTTGAATTAATGAAGCAAGGGAATCCAAATTTCTCACTCCTACTAGAAACACAGTATCACTATTTCGGGTTGTTGTCATGACTCAAATAAGCACTTTTGACAGTTTAGTAACAAAAATAAATCTTAATTGTTTATCTAGAAAAAGTATTTATGCAGTTAATAATATTAAATACACGAAAATACTTCTTCAAAACATTTTAAAAGCATGCATACAACTACCGTTTGCCAAACTCAGTACACTTGCTAATGTCAGTATGAAGAAAAGTTGAGGGTAGGTGAGCACCGGCTTAGACTTAACGTAGGTATTTGAAAATCTCCACAGATTATCTTATTGGGTAATCGAATAAAATTAGGGGGTGCCCTGGTCAAATATCCAAAAAAAAATTTTTTGAGCCACCCTAGTACAGGGTTTGGTCGAACCAGTATAATCGCTCTTCGAAAAAGACAAACGCGTAAACTTGGATGCTGACGCGTATGATGTTTTGTTAACCTTTTCGATGCTATGTTAAATACAAACGCTTTCACTGAAACGCCACGTCCCCGAAGTGTCAAACATGAAGTTGAGCTTTATGAGTGTTAATTATGTCTATGTTGCTCAGTCTTCTGCGACCGATTTCGTCCTTGGCGTTGAACCAGCGGTGCAAATATGCTTCTGCCGAATGGTTATATATGTCTAGCGAGTATATGATATTTATTTCTTATTCTTTCATGCCCTACAGCCTGCATTGCTTGACGTTTTATTTTGGTATGCGTAGTAGAGGTACATAGTGTTTGATAAAAAATACTAAAACCCATAAAAGTGGATTGGCGCCAAAATACCGTCGTCGGGTTGTAAACATCTTTTTTAACATAAAAATAAAAAAAGATTCCGACAAATTGAGAACCTCCTCCTTTTGTTTTTAGAAGTCGGTTACAAAACCATGTGATTATGTTTGTAACTGTAATAAGACAAATGCATTTAAGCAAGGAATCTTTCTAAAAAACTATTACCAATTTATTATAATTCTAATTCTCACGAATATTGCCTCATGATAGTTTCAAAACGGTAAGGATCTAGCTATTGTAAATTGCCACAAACCATGAAATACGTCATAAAAGCAATGGGACTGCTGCCTGGCCACAAGCCCCGTGGGTACCATGGTTTGCCAACGTCTTGTTATTAGTCTCCTACTTAATGCACGAGGCTCCCATGACAACGTTGTTATAATATCGTGTTAATTAACGGCAACGGATAATGCTTCCTGGTACATGGAATAGATGATAGGTAGACACCGCATTATGAACCGTTTCCATAGAGAATGAGGTCACCACACATATGCACAATTTTACTCGTAAATTTATATGATTCTACCACCCTATATCACATTTTATAGTACAATGTTTCAGGTTCACCTCTAAAACAGAATAGAAATGGTAAACAATTTTAAATTAAACGAGAACAGAGGCCTTATCATGTAGTCTTAACGCGATTCAGTTGACGACCTAAACTGAGTCGCTTCCATACAACTGACCCTGAACTGAACCATAACTGACTCGCTGCCAAACAACTGAGCACAGTTAAGAACCTAAACTGAATCGCATTAAGACTGCATGGTAAGGCCCCAGATCATAATCGTAGGTTAGATCTACATTACGTCCCGGGCAAACCCGAGCATTCAACTAGCAGAATTCTGAATTTCGAGTTTGGAAATTTCTTTAAGTTAAGTTTCCAAGATATTTTTTTTTTTTTTTTTTTTATGCTATAGGGGGCAAACGAGCAAACGAATCACCTGATGGTAAGCGATTAACGTCGTCCATGGACACCCGCAACACCAGAGGTGTCGCAAGTGCGTTGCCGGCCTTTAAGGTGGGAGTACGCTCTTTTCTTGAAGGTTTGAAGGTCGTATCGGTCCGGAAACACCGCTGGCGACAGTTCGTTCCACAGTTTAGCTGTGCGAGGCAGGAAGTTTCGGGAAAAGCGCACAGTTGAGGACTGCCAACCATCTAAATGGTGAGAGTGGAAATATTGTCGCGTAGGGCGATGGCGGAAAGAAGCGGCAGGGATTAATCCGAACAATTCCTCGGAACACTCCCCATAATACATGCGATAGAAAATACAGAGTGAGGCCACATCTCTACGCAGCGCCAAGGGATCAAGCCGATCAGAAATACGTTGGCAGTTGACAATTCGAGCTGCTCTCCGTTGGATGCGGTCTAGAGGAAGAAGCTGGTACTTAGGTGCCCCTGCCCAAAGATGAGAGCAGTATTCCATATGCGGGCGAACCTGTATGATATAAGTAGCATAAAGCTAAGTTTCCTAGATTTTGATAGCACAGGCTGGGAAAGTGTTAAGTAAACGTCATAATTTCACAGAAATTTGACGTTTAAGTAAAATAACGCTTTATGAAACGCGATTAATCCGTTCTAAAGTGTTTAATTTCAATGAATAACAATCGCGGTAACAGAAGACAATATTATAGTTTATGAAAGTTTCTTTTCTTGGAAGAGATAACGTGGTTTGACTCTTTATCCGCACCATAGTTCTAATGCTAAGAGCCGGCGGCCGGCCATATACGTTCCGCCGGATCTGCCAATCAATGTATGGTAAAGTCTGGCGGATGCCCGGCTGACATAACCACTATGGTGATCCGACGGATTTCCCGAACGTATGTGGCCGGCTATAGACCGATTAATCGGTCACAGACCACAAAGCAACAAAGACCTTAATGAACACTCATAAAGATCAAATTCAGTTCTGACTTTTTGGTGTAATTGGCGGCAAAGTGAAAGCGTTTAATCGACGTCGTATGAAATACCGTCGAAAGGGTAAAAGAATCTCAATACTGCTGCGAAACCGTTAGCTTAAAAGCCGCGCGGATAAAACATGCGGCAACGTTCCTTTATTCCATCCCATATTACGAATTCTATAATCGGCAACAAACGTTTGCCCCGCCGGGAAATCTGTGTGCGCGTCAAAAACAATTTTCAATTTTAATTCAAATTGCTTTATAGGATGACTGTAGGTTTTAAATCTATAGTTGTTAGGTTACGCATCGTAAGTACAGTCAGGCTACGTGGGTGAAACCACGGTGCCTAAGGTAGCGGGGCTTTTACTTCCTCCTCGGAGGTCACAAGATAACTAACAAACCCAACCTAACTCGAAATGCGTTTCTTTGATTTTTCCTTTTTAGCGGGGCTCCGAATTCATGATTTGAACAATTTTCTCTCAGTATGCTTATACCTCCCAATTGAATGTTATATCGAATGTATTATGAAACATGTACATTCTCCTACCTAATTGTTAGGTTTAAGAGGCTGACAACAGCTAAATCATCGCACACTGTCTGTTTGTATCGGAGTAAACGAGATCGCACTATCACCGAACAAATGGATTCGGCAATAATAGAGGCGGTTGCAACGGAAAACTTGCGATATCAGTCGATTACAAGGCCTTGATAAATTGAGTGACGAAGCATTATCGTCACTCAAGTTTCAAGTCACTCGAGTTTGGAAATTGCCACGTCGTGTTTTTTTTGCGGTGGACGTGTGTGCTTACCATAAGTTGTAAGTAAATATAAATAAATTAAATAAGTAATATATTGTCGGACAATCTTACACAAATTGACCTAGTCCCACGGTAAGCTCAATAAAAGGCTTGTGTTGTGGGTACTAGACGACGATATATATAATAATAAATACTTAAATACATAGCATACACCCATAACTCAGGAACAAATTTGTTTATGAATGAACAAGTCTGTGATAAACACACAAATAAATGCCCTGACCAGGATTCAAACTCGGAACCTCCTGCTTCGTAGGCAGAGATACTACCGACTAGGCTAGGAGGCCGTTTGTAGTAACCGTAGCCGTTAGCGACTGCGCGTTTCTAAAGTACCTATGTCCATCTCGATCCTAACACTACTCTGACAGGAGCGAGACGGACATACTTAAGAAACGCGTAGTCGCTAACTACGGTTACTCACAACTCATGGTAAACACAGTGGTCAGTTTATTTCTCAAGACAATTGACATTTTTCGCGAAACTGTAATAAACTTAACGATACGAAAATGTGGTTAAGAGTCTTAAGTCACGTTCTGCTATAACAATAAAGGACTTATTACACTTAGCAAAATTTTGGACTCAATGATTTAGAAACCTAATTTAGCAAAGTGTAATCGCGTTTAGTTTACTGCTAAAAGCGATTACACTTTACTAAATTAGGTTAATAAATCATTTAGAATCCTAAATTTCGCCAAGTGTATTAGCCCTTAAGGTTAAAAAACAATTGCCTTCTGTTTATTGGGGGGTTGTTCTTGTCTACAAGGTGTAACAAAAACACTGGTGATCCTTTTAAGGGGGTAGACGTAATACCTATGTAGGTATTATAGTTTATTTTTTTATAAATTTCTTTTTTGTATGGGGCAGGTCATCCCAATAGACTAAACCTCCATAGAAAAAAACATCGCGTCAAAACTATTCATTTCCTTACGATAATGATTACGTCCTGTGGTATCTATTCTTTTTTAACTGATAACTTACTGTATACAAGATCTAAACGGAGTAGGATCCCGCAGAATCAGCTTTGTCGATGCACACAACATTACCACTCAAGAATACATGCAGCTTGAACAAGCGAACCCATAACATTTATTAACTCGTATAAATCGAGCATCGTCAGCGTTTCATTCAGCCTTAAGCGATATTCCGCGGGCCGTAAACAGGGCTCATCACTCGCGGATTATTGCCGACATGCGGGATATTAAGGCACTGTGTCTCCACCATTGTGCTTAAAATGAGTTGCACGCAATCGTATTCGATAGCGACTGCGGTGCTCGATAGTATGTCCGTCTCGCTCCTACCATGACTCTGGCAGGAGCGAGACGGACATACCCCTGAACGCCGCAGTCGCTATCGAATACGGCCCCGTACAACTCATGGTAACCAACCACACATGAGTAGATTTCGATGGATAGATTTCGACAGGTTATCAGGTTACAGTAAAGTTGCATTCCAATTCTACCCGCAAGTGCGAGCACACTGACAGTGCCTTCACTATAGAATTATACAGTAAAATTAAAATTCGTGGTAAGCACAGCACAGTGGCCCCACCAGCGGTGGGCGGCCAGTGATTCTCGGGTCTACGACCCTCACCTTTTTAAGAACCCTTATTATATCACTGTTGCATAAACTACTATTGTAGGTATACATCTTCCGAGTGTCCGAAAAGATCAGGAAAATCACTTTGATATCGTCGACCGTATCAATTAGGCTAAGAGACATGGAAAGCCCTGAGCGTTACCGTAATTACCTTACGTTCGGCGATATGATGTGATTCCTAGTCACATCCATTTCTTGTATTAGAAAGCCCTTGTATTGCAGATTTCGTTTAAAACATTATAGCCGTTAAATAATTAATTCTTAACGAAGCGCGGGCCGCTTCTCGAGACATGCTGATGCATGATATTTAAGCCACCGGTCTCTTGCCTCGCCTGGTGTGCCGGTTCTATTAGAGCCAGGCATATCCAGAACTGACGGCAAGAGGCCGGATGGTATGTCTCTGGTTCCGTGGAGTATGGGACGGGTGCTGGTATGGGAGGCAACCTATGTATAGACACACTAGCTCCGTCTCATCTCCACCGAACCTCTGCGAGGGTAGCGGCAGCGGCAGAGGCGGCGGAGTAAGCCAAGGTGTAAAAGTACAGTGGTCTCGGCGCCGAATATAATGTTGTTCCTTTCGGCGTCGATACCTTTGGTCCGTGAGGCCCTATCGCTCTAAGTCTCTTCATAGACCTATCAAAGAGACTCAGAAACGCCACAGGAGACCCAAGGTTGTCTTCCTCTTCCTTCCTTCCTCGGTCAACGCTTCAGTATAGCAATCAAGCGAGCCTGCCAGCGGCCTTGGTACCACGCCGCAGGGGCCTGTTTCAGATTTATTTTAGGTTTTAATTTATTTTATTTTAGTTTTTATCTAGTTTTAATTGTAGTTTAGTTATACTTCTAGGTATAAATTTTGTGTGTATGATGTGAATATGTTTAAGTATTGTTTATTAAAATAAAAATGAATATTTACTATTTTTACTGTTTCGCTAAACTTAAGTGGCAGTGGGCGGGGCACATTACACGTAGAACCGACGGCCGTTGGGGCGGAAAGGTTCTCGAGTGGCGACCGCGTACCGGAAGGCGCAGCGTGGGTAGGCCCCCCGCAAGGTGGACTGATGACCTGCTGAAGGTCGCAGGAGTCCGCTGGATGCGGGTGGCGCAGGACCGGTCATTGTGGAAATATTTGGGGGAGGCCTATGTCCAGCAGTGGACGTCTTTCGGCTGAAATGATGATGATGATGATGATTTACTATTTGAAACCATTTTTCACAGAAACTAATTTGAAAACCGATTTACGATGAAATATGAATATTGCTTTGTTGTAACCGAATATTATTTATTTGAATCATGAACACGCACATTCGCAAAACAACATTAAATCACTTGTACACGTTGTACAAACCTGTCAAGCTGATTCATGTTCGCCAAACTAAGACCGATGTTCTTACGAGAAAATATTTGCATCCCCTATAATGGAAGCCAAACAAACCTCAATTTGCATTTACAAATAGGTGTCCCGCACAGACCAGAGATTGAACTAGACAGCGCCGATGCTGGGAAGCAAGGACACTCAATAATCATTATTAAGAGCGTATGGCCTGTAAATAATGACTGCATAAAAAAAAAAACAGTCAAATTATTAAGGTGTACCTACAATGTTTTGATCTTAATTTGAAGAGCCTAAACTTTAATATCTACGAGGAAAAATACGAGTTTTTTGCCCAAATTTTGTCATTCGAGTTGTTTTTAAAGTGAGATTTCTGAATAAAAATTCATAAAATACAGATAAACTAAATACTATTATTATTATTTAAAAAGAAATTATAAGGATTTTAGTAAAATCACACACAGCAGCAGCAGCAGAAGAGCGTTGCCAACCCGTGAGTAGTGAGAGGTATGACGTGAGACTTTCAATCCGAAGGTCTCGGGTTCAAATCCTCCCGGCTCGTACCTATGAGTTTTTCGGAACTTATGTACGAAGTATCATTTGATATTTAGGTACCAATGGCTTTTCAGTGAAGGAAAACATCGTGAGGAAACAGGACTTATCCCAATTAGGCCTAGTTTACCCTCTGAGTTGAAAGGTCAGATGGCAGTCGCTTTCGTAAAATCGGACCCAAGGGACCCTTAGCCATGGCATAAGCCGGGAAAACGCTAGAAAGAAGAAGCAAGAAGAGTAAAATTACACACAAAAAAACCTACTACTTACATGAGCATTTTTAAAGAAATAAGGACTCTTAACAACCTAGTTGGATTTACTACTGACGACGTACATTTATGTATATTCTGTACAATCAATGGTCTAATTTTCTATGGAATCAATAAGCATCAGACAAAACACTGCGTGGGCGGCACCTCGACTGAACACACTTCAGTGCATTGCAACCAAAGCCTTTTTATAAGACACACGAGTTATTAATACGCATTTAATTATATTTTTGCTGAATTTCCTTTCATTAATGCTAATTTCCATTGGTTAACAGTCATTTCCCCTCTATTCGTAGTTGGTAGAGCAGCCGAGTTACGCATAGTAAAAATGTCACCCGCAGTGCGAACATCTGCTGTGTCTAGTTCAATACATAGTCTGCGGCGTTCCATTTAAAAGAGACGAAAGGGAAATATCGAAATGATGGATGTAGCCGTCATCGAGGCTTCGATTACGTCTCGAAATGCGATATATCTACAGGCAGAATGCATTAACATTCGGGCGGAGTCACCCTGGCACCCGGGGTAGAGTAATTATTGTAGAGGTGTCAACTCTTTCTTTAAATTCTTCTAGGTGGAGGGCATTCATTTGTTTGTTTATGAAGAATTTTTAAGTGGAGTATGTTTTTATTACATGTCGTCATGTTTAGAAATAGTATTGCCATATACTCCGCAGAACTATCCTAAGTATGATAATTGTAAGCGGTCGCGTTTAACAAGGACACGCTAAAATTAACACACCGAAAACATGCAAGGTGCAACAGAAATCGGTACCGTGGTCTGTTTACGTAAAATATAAAAATATATATTAATGTTTTGTTGTGAGTTTTGGCCTACTTGGACGACCGGCCACAAAAAAATCGTGTCAATTTTCTTTCTTCCTGATACTGACGCCCTTAAACGGATCACAAGCATTTTTCTTACATCCTTAATTTGGATCCAGTTATTTGTTTTCCTCTGAAAATGTCCAAGTCCTTTTACATAATATTTTGTGTTATATCTACAGCCGGAATATATTAACATTCTCGCCGAGTCACTTTGACGCCCGGCGTAGAATAATTACTGCGATGCAGAGGTGTCAACTCTTTCTACACTTTGAGTGTCAAGAGTGGCGAGTTTTCTTTTCATAGACCCTTTCCTGTGCAAATTCTGTTTTTATGCATCTATAAACCTTAAAAAATCCTGTGACTTAGTATTATAAGCCACAATCATAAGATCACGGCGGTCCTGCAAGCTGTGAGACAGAACGATGAAATCAAAGTCATTGATTTCCCTTCCTCATTCTATCCTATGAGTTGAAAGGATTATTTCATTTCATTTATTTATTGCAATCCATAGTACCTACAACCGCTGTTAATAATACGTTAGAACAACCAACATGGACCCTGTGTAGCGTATAACAGTACATATACACGTAGTATTTCCGAGCACGCTGAACTGAGTAAATAAAGTTACAAAAAAACACTCACCATGTTACAAAAAAATATGAAACTTTAGGTATGATATTCACGGAACGAAATACTAGGTGCATTTTTTCTCTTAAAAACTCTTCTACGGATCTATTTTACCATCGGACGCTTTGAAATATTCCCCAACATGATATTGAAATGACACAGCTTACATGGAAATACGAATATCTCCAACAGATCCGTACCTTCGTATATGTATACGTACAATATGTTTTATGTCCGTAATAAAATCGAAATCCGATTGTACGCGCGACGCTGAGACTCAATTGTTGCTGCGAACTTCACAATAGATATTGGGTGGGAGTCACGGAAGCAGACCTATACCGCTTAAAATAAACGAACAAACATGTATACCTCCATCTTTATCGCACTTACTTATTCGAGGGAAAGAGATGCAGCTGGAATATTTCGGATTTTCGGTGTTCGCGGTAGTCCCTCAGATATAACTATGGCTTCTGAAACCTGTTGCCCAGTGGTGTCAGGGGAGGTCAACTTAATATAGTACAGGCCCAGCCAATGTATTCTGCGGGTCGTTCGGGTTGGCAGTTAAAATCATTGCTCTTGATAAATAATATATGTGCTCGGGGATTATTTACACGGTACATTGGCTCTGGTCTATACCTACTAGGAGTTTGTACGGATTTAATGATAGATAGATATAATTATAGATAGTAAAGCCGTGTACTATGTAGGCGAATGAACGCGATAGTAAAGCTGTGCGATGACATTTTAATGCGACGGCACGCGAATCGCCGCGTCGCATTGAAACGTCATAAACGTCAAGGAACAAACCGTTGATACCTATGAAAGTAACGGAAGTATCCTGAGCGACAGGCCGCGTCGTACTGCTTCGCCTTGGCGTAACGATCGCCCGTTTAGAACACTTCCATATGTATATCAATAATAGTTTCTGCGACTGTACATAATGAAGGGCATTACAATACGAGTGCGTAGCTAAAGGAGAGTTTCATAATAACATCACACAAGTGTTTTAATGCCTAACTATATATGTATAGTTGCATACACTACTTTATCTACACACATATCATAAGTGCTCTAAGATAGGTGCCGGAACCGTTGGAAAATGATCTGCATTGTTAGAACGTGAACTCGCGACCCCTATATCTCGGCAACCACAAATACGAAGTAAAACTCGAGTTATTGTCGAAAAAACATACATAAAAAAATACATACTACAAACATACAGTGTCCATAGAGTGTCCAAGTAAATTGAGAGAACTCAGTCACTTCGCTTGCTCGTTCGATTTAAAATAATGCAATAAAAATAAATTGAACCGATACAGAAACAATTTTTACTCGTAAACAGTACCAACAAACAAATGACAGGTCGGCAATGGCGGCGTTTCGAATCGACAGCTGTTCCAAATTTAAACTCATTTCCCACTGTTTTCAGTAGGTAATGTTAAAATTTCAGTTCCTCTTATTTCCTGCTGGTTGGTAATGCTGGTCATTCATTGCCTATGGGTTCGAAACGCATTTTAGAGCACTAATGATATGTGCGTAGAAAAAGTTTATTTTCGCACCGCACCGCGACGCTTTCGTCCGCCCACGTAGTTCACTGCGTAATGTCACGGAATAAGTAATAGTACTAAAGTACAGAAGCTTCTCTTTCCTACATTTGACGTTTAGCTTGTCAAGCATGCAAATGTCAAGATGACATTAACATTAGGGTTGTCACCATGCTGCGGTGCGTATGGTGGTACAACAACTAGTATAAACATATAAATAGGAACAAAATATGCATCGGGAGTTCGGGAGATTAGACGAACGCGGTTTTTATTGATTATTTATTAGTACCTATTGATATTAACTTGTCTAAGTATAAATTAGTATTATGTTTGAAATAAAAATCTATCTAACGCACCCGTGAGGTAATGCGTACTGCCCGGACCCTGACAGTGTATACCACCTGTAGGCGGAAGATTTCGTGTCAACGTAAAACGCGGAGGGACACTAATTAATATATAATTAGCAATTAGAATATAATATTGTCATTTAAAACTTTCGCGATTTGAACACATATTTAAACATAATTATTAAACGGGTCTAACGCGAATTAACTTGTCGAAACGTCGGTAAATAAGGTAAACAAGTTAATTCGCGTTAGACCCGTTTAATAATTATGTTTAAATATAATATTGTCTTCTGTTACCGCGATTGTTATTCATTGACATTAAACACTTTAGAACGGATTAATCGCGTTTATTAACACCATGATCCTACGTTTCGAGCCCTTTACAGCACTTGTTTTCACAGGGTTAAGATGATGTGAAAACGAGTGCTGTAAAGGGCTCGAAACGTAGGATCATGGTGTTAATAAACGCGATTAATCCGTTCTGAAGTGTTTAATTTCAATAGCAATTAGAATATTTAATTAGCTAATGTGCTAATTACATATTCGTTGATCTCATATCAGATACAATCACATCTCCCAAAACTCTTTATGATATTAGCGCCTTCTTGGCAAGCGACAAAGTGGTCCTTTTACTAAAAACAATAACATAATATCTTGGACCAGAATTGCCTGTCCGTTACCCTAATTAAACTTACGGCCGACGATATAACTACTTGTCTTAGTCTAGTTAACTAATTGTCTTAGCGAGATTACCTGCTAATTTACTTGTGACCTACTACGTAAATATGTATTACCTAGTTACCTACTAGCTTTCCGCCTGCGACTTCGTCCGCGTAAAAGTAAACCTTCTGCCATACAAACATTCAACACCCTTTTCACCTCTTTAAGAGTTGATTTTTCCAAAACGCTAAAAACACTTTCTTGTATTTTAGTAAGGAATCTTTTCACAAAGTTTGAAGTTTATAACTAAAACAGAATACCTTCCACCATACAAATTTTCAACACCCTTTCACCCCTATTTGGGCAAATTTTTCGAAAATGATATAAAACTTTTTAATTTATTTTAATTAGAAATCTTTTTACAAACTTAAATCTCTATCTCGAAAAACCATCTCCAAAAAACAAACTTTTAACCCATTTTTTAACCCCCTTAGAGGTAGGATTTCCAAAAATCCCTTCTAATTCTTTGCCTCATAGAAGAAAGCTTTGGTAAACCTTCCTAGTTTTTAGTCTAAGTAGTTTCGGCAATGCGTTGATGTTTACAGCCAAATAGTAACCTATTCACGATAATCAATAAGGTCAATTTGACCTACCATCCCACAGGAAAAACTAAGCCTTATTGGGACTAGTCCTGTTTTCTCACGATGTTTTTACCGAAAATCGATTGATAGATATCCAATGATATTCCGTAGGTACACCCTTTTCGAAATATTATCACATATCAAATGATATTTCGTTTGAACCCGCACCTTCGGATTGAAAGTCGCACGCTCTTTCCGGTGGGCCACCAACCCTCACTAATGCTTTACGTAGGCACTGTGACAAATTATTTCACTCGATCAAATAAGGTTACTTAAGACCACCTAAGGATTAAGGCAAGCTTTATTAGCTGTGTAAAATTGTCCCTAGACGTAAACAAAACACGCAAGTATTTAGACGTCCGAAAAAGAAAATAGAGAAACAGACTAGGCACACACGAGCCGACAGTTTATTTAGTGCGACCCTCGGAATGGACCCTAAATCGTCATATTAAGGTTGTATTTTATTTCTTTCACGTCACACGGGGTGACTGGCGTTGTCGTATAATATGGTAATACGGGGTTGTGTGATTTGCGCTCATGAGATTCAATTTCACGCTGAGGTATGATTGACGGGGACATTATGCAGGTGTTCAAGCTACGCAATTTACTGTTATAAGTTGGCTTTGGTTTCGCCGAATCTTTTGTTTCGTACCTGGACGGAAGACTCGCTATATGAAATAGTTGCTATGCAAATTCGAACTTAGCCGTTTGGGAAATTAAGTTATTTTTTTTGATACAAGAAATGCAACTTTATCTGACTTATAGAAGGTTTCATTCCCATTGCTGTTATTGACAACTAAGTTAACATTATCTATACATACTCGTATAATTACGCAGAGTAGAGTCGAAAATCTGTAAGTACATTGAAAATATTTGAAAAAAATATTTGAAATAATTATGCCGAAACTACCTTTTATTTCTTAAAATCATCACAGTAGGTTCGCGGGTTACGCAGATGGGCGATGGTATGTCAGATTCAGTTACGAAGAGTTCAGTTGCGCGCGAGTCGCGCTCGCGCTAACACGTGCAGAAGGGGGTTCGGGGGAAGAAAATGAAAACAGCTTGACTTCTTACCTCACTTGCGTGGGTTCATTTGTATCCTTCTGTACTATATGAAAGCAATCAAGGGCCAGAGGGGGGATAGGGGTGCGCCCCGCACTAAAAGAAAATGAAAATAGCTTGCCTTCTTATTTTACTTGTATATGTAGGTTTAATCGTAACTTTTTTGTAGAGTACGTAAGGAATCAAGGGCCAGAAAGGGGGTTCACACTAAAATAAATTGCAAATAGATTGACTTCTTAATTCACTTGCGTTGGTTCATTTGTTATATTTTGTAGTATATGAAAGCCATCAAGCGCTACAAGAGGGTTCAAAGGGCGGAGCACAAAAACATTTTAAATACCATGACTTCATATTTTACTTGCGTAGGTTTAGTCGCACCTTTCTATAGAGTACGAAAGCAATCAAGGGCCAGAAGGGGGGGTCAGGGGCTGAGCCCCCTGCATTAAAAGAAAATGTTACCAGCTTGACTTCTTTTCCCTTGCGTAGATTCCATCGTAACCTTTTTAGAGTATGAAAGGATTGTTATGTAGTGTGGAGCCAACTGCACAAAAAAATACAGGTTGACTTTCTATTTCATTTGCTTGGGTAATTCGTAAGATATTGTAGAGTACGAAAGCAACTTAGTGTCAGAAGGGGGGTTTGGTTGGCGGAGCACCCCACACTAAAATAATACGGAAACAGTTTGACTTCTTATTTTGTCGCGTGGGATTATTCGTAACCTTTTGTGAACCGTGTTGGCTAGAGAAAAATTCGTAGTTCAGCGGAAAATACGGGAGGCTATTGAAATAAGTCGTCATCCGAACTTCAACCGTGATTGTGGTTGGTCAGTGCCTCCCAGTTGGAAAACGGTTTTGGGTACCGCGTCAGTGGACTGTGTGAACGTGCCCTTAGCGAGTGACGTAGTGAGTGTTGTTTGCAACCCGGTTGGCAAAAGCGATGATAATGAGAACGAGGGTAGATCGTCCGCCGTGTCGCCCCCCGCGCCGCTCCCACCGCCAGCTGCAAGTACCAGAGCAGATAGGGCATTAGCCCGCAGTGTACGACTTGCCTCTGTCGCGAGTGGGCGCTCCTGATGACGTTCTTCGTAAAGAACGAAACATGTCGAGCGAAAATCGACTAAATTACGTGAGTGACCCGTTTTAAATATTATTTAATATGTTCGAGTCTCACGAGAGTTTTATAGTTAAAACCTTTTGTGAAGTATGAAAATAATTAAGGGTTACTGACCCTTAGAAGGTTTCGGGAGCAGAACCCTCTTACAACAAGAAACAAAACAAACTTCTCGTTTCATCCGGTTAGTTGCAAGTTTTATTTGTGACTGGGAGAAGTTTTAGTTTTAAAGTATAAGACAACATTTTGCATTTATTTCATTAAGAAACTGAAGCAGTGTATATTTATCAAATAATATTGTAAAAACTGAAATTTATATTATCCACGGACGAAGTCACGGGTATTAGCTAGAGTTGTATAAAATTTTATGAGGTATACGATTTAAATTTGAATTACAGCCAAATGTTTTGATGGGTAATTAAAAGATTTAATGTTCATTTATTTAAACTTTCACGATTTTCACACATTACCTATCATTAAAAAACATCGCAGGCCGTAGCTTCTTGATAACTTGATTTTTTATGGGCTTACATTCATTTCAACAATAAGGTTATCTAAACAGACATAATTGAAGAACGTGAATTAAGCTGACAAAGAATGTTTTTTCGCCCACATTCTATATAGCCTTCTAAAGCCTTCGGATGTGATTCAAATTATTGTTCACTTTTACCGCATATTGTTTCTTCTACTCAGCCTCCGAAGTTCAAAGAAACATTCAGCGTTGCCGAAAGCCTTTTATTTCAGTCAGACCTTTGACATTTGCAAACCAGTTGCCACATGAAGCAAAACAACATGGCTGAATAGGCTTTACGAATTGGTTTTTCCTGGATCTTTCTCGCAATACTAAACAACGTCACCTCGTACATTCTTTAAATAAAAAATGCGATATTGGCAACTATACTTTATTTTAAACACAAATACTTCTGGTCAGAGCGGTAAGAGCGTGCGACTTGCATTGCAATCCACTTTTTCGGAAGTTACGTACGAAATATCATTTGATATCTACCAATCGCTTTTCGGTGAATGAAAACATCGTGAGGAAACCGGACTAATCCCAATAAGGCCTAGTTTACCCTCTGGGTTGGAAGGTCAGATGATGGCAGACGCTTTCGTAAAACTAGTGCCTATACCAAAACTTTGGATTAGGTGCCAAAGCAGACCCCAGGCTCCCTGAGTCGTGGAATAAGCCGGGAAAACTCTAGGAAGAAGATGAAGAACGGATTAATCGCATTTTTAACACCATGGCCAAGCAAACTCCACTATTAAAATTAGGGTTTGATTGAACTACGAGTACATACAGTACTAAACAGTATCGTAGGAAAGTAGGTTACGATGTGAGGGAATCGAAACTATGGCATTTGAGATTAGGACAAATTAACATTATGCAAAAGTAGGATACAAACTATAAAAAGCATAAGGATTTATTTCATAAGGTACGCATACATTATACGTCAATTATATAGGTATGTTTACATCAAAGAAATATTTCAAATATTTATCTGATATTTATAGATATAAATAAGTTATGGTTCTGGAATCTATTATTAATAATATCATAGATGCATTTGCATCACAAGTTGGACCATGACTGACTTGTATGCCCCAATCAACAGTAACATGGACTGAATAAATTAAGCCACATTCCGACACATTTTCTTTCATGCGCTTTGTGTAAACCTTCCGAACTGGCCTACGGCGAAAATCGGTCGGACGAGTATTTGTATCTCACTCTCTATCGTAGGGTAGACTGGGTACGAAAGTGACAATTTTGGTTTGACCATCTGTAATTTTGTTATTTTACATGTTAGCTAGGATAAAAGAAATTCAAATTGTAAGTTGTCCATTTTTCTACGTATATTTTTTTTTATAATGTACCTATTTAAATACGCTGTATTAGTCATAGTGTCACAACCGGCCACATCCCCGGGACTTTTGTGACAGTGGTTAAGGTCGGTAGTGACAGGCATAACCATATATCAACATGTTATATAATTGCTTTTATTGTGATAAATATGTGCCATAACCATAACACACCAGCATGATCATGCTTACGTTTACGTCGTGCGCTGGCTTACGCAATACTGGGGCACGTATTCAGACTTACGTGCCGCTTCTTTCTTCCCTTATACCCTTCCCCGTAATCCGTAAAGTTTAGCTGATATTACGACTGTCACTACTGTACCCTGGCACAACCGTACCCAGTCTGGCCCCTGGAATGGGGTACTAGGGTACTTATATATTCCAGTGATAGGGATGCAGCTCAAAAATGTGTTTTTTTCGATGTTTGCGAAATTTTAATTACCAATACTACATTACGAATAATTAATTTCACAAATCTAATTAAGATGCGCTTCGGGCTGTAAGTTTTCATATTTTAATTTTGCTTCTATATTTCTCGTCATTAAGGTTTTGTTAATTTTGATTACGCAAGCACCCTTGGGCAGTTTCTTTGCTTTTATATTATTTGCTGTGATTCTATTTTCTATACTTTTTAAATATAAAAGATTAGTTATGAAAAAGCTTAATGAGACGAGTGCTTTTTAATTTTTATGCAGAAATAGAAGCAGGATGGGTCGATAGAATATATGTATTATTTTCGATAAAGATAGTTAAATTCAATTATGTATTTAAATTGTCACTCCTTATTTTGTTTAGGTATATTTTAACGTCAATATATTAAATTAATGATTGCGTACGAACAATAATAGACCACGTTATTTGAAAAAATATTGTTTATTAATTGTGGGTTTCCATTTGAATGTGGTTAACCTCAAAACGGGATCAATTGATACGTTCGTCATCGTAATTGTACCTAGTTACTTATTAAAATTATAAAACCCCTCAGCACCGCTTTACTACTCATGATTCTCTGCATGATTGATATAATATTTGTAGTAAATAAGTAAATATTTGTAGACAATCTTACATATATAGATCAATCTAGAACTAAACAGTTTGACTGTTAAAATTCGAAATTAAATAAAATGGAACAATACGCAAAACACGGTGGCAACACCAGTCCTCTTGTCAAATATGACATTATTTTCGTAAACAAACATATTGTGTCAAGCAGCAAACTTACTGCTCTGCGACAGAATGAGATAAACAATGTAATTTCCAATGTTGCCTGCTAAAGATCAGTGGCGCCCTCCATAGCAGATACATCGGAGCGTACGAGGTATCCAAAAATATCTTAACAAGCACTATAACACCTTGACAGTAGAGGCGTGTTCAGATATTTGTGAACACCTCGGCAGCTCCGATATATCTGATGGCGACTGTACACAGCTTTACTATGGACACACACAATATACGTGTAAACCGTACAAAACGTTTTAGCGCCAGCTAAAAAAACAAGAGTTAGTTAGTAGCAAGTAGCAACTAGCAAGCCAATTCACAGAAGCTCGGTCGGCAAACACATCACTTTAAAAGTAATAAAACTGGAACAAATACCATAAAAGGGATCTCATTAATAAAACATACTAAGGACCGGCCTTTGTGAGCCAAAACTTTTGTTTTATAAATAGCCGGAGACATAAATTACCCTCTCTAATATATCATTGTTAAGTCGCTCTAAAAGTTAGTCTAAACCACACACTGTTTATTTTAGAAAAACATATTTTATTGCTGTGGATTTTCGGTTACTTAAGGCATCATTTATACTTTATCTTTAATATACCTTTTTTTGAAAAAAATAATGTTGCCCTCGGTCGCTAAAAGAATAGCTAATTGGAAGAAAGAAAGAAATTGGTACATTTATTTGTGAAGATCACAATAAACAGACATAAAAACAAAACAATATAACAAGTAAGTTGTGTGTGCATCACAAATGGATCCAACTCAGCATATTAATTGACAACACTTCATATTATGAAGTGCTACTTTTTATTGTACGGCTGCAAAAATGCACCTAAATGTACTGTAGGTAGGTACTCTTATTTTTTTAAATCTTATATTTTAGTCAAAAATTTTATTTCTATTATGCAAATTGTGACGTCACAACTGTGTCTCAGTACAATAAAAATAAAAATGTATGTATGTGATCTACAGGCGGTTATCTCGAAATGGTTTTCGGTTTACGAATATTGAATATTTTGGGCCTTTTAATATTGTATTCAACTGATTATCCAAGGTAACCAATAGTAACCATCCAATTTATGAACTAAAAAAAACGGTTTTTTGGTGCCGAAATCCCCCATTTTGTTTTTTTAATAATTGATTCCTACCCTATGACTGGAACACCAAGACAAATCTGATGATGATAACATTTGAGGGCAATTTATGAATTAACATTCATAAACTGCCCATACAAATTGTAAAGCGATAGTACATACGCTCGATAAACACGACTTTCCCGGCAGCCCGTTAAAAAACCCCTCAGACTTAGTATACCCCAAGTTGGCGTTATGCATTAAGACGCCCCGACCACCTAATGAATAACATGCAAATGTCCCCGTAATGAAACCACCGCCCCGTAGTTCTTTCACCAATCTACCTAACTTTTACAAACTTGTATTAAAGTCACAATGCTACTTCTAAATTAAACCTTATCGCTTTGAATGTGGCCTCTTTTTGAAAATACTGCGGAATTATAAGTAGCTTGACTGGAAAAGTGACTCTGAATTGTACAGTTCAGTGTAAAAAAAGACAGTCTCTATGTAGATGCGTCGTTTTAAGACAGATCCTTTGCGTCATTTTCGTTAAGTTTACTAACTCTAGTTGCATCACAATTACGTATAACTACATACTTGTTTGTTTTTACTTAATGATATTACATATACTTTTTTTCCGCTAGAATGCACGATTTTAACTTAGACCATGATGGAAAGAAAACTAAGTGAGGCCGTCCGGGGGGGCTAATAGCAACGTCACTGACAACTAGTTGTCACATTTGCACATGCCAATATTATCTATTTCTTTGTTAGTGCAACCAAAAGTGTTGCCCGGTGTCTTCTTGGTGGCCATACCTTGTTTTGTTGTATCATGCCTTAGACTGTCCGTAAACAACGTGTGAATAAAAAGTTTAAGAAGTAAGTTCACCTCATCTTGACATAAGAAAAACGTGAATTCACGTTTTATTTTATGACGATTTCAAGTGTTCATTCGTAAAGATTCAAACTTGATAAACATATTGAATTTGGCAAATAAAAAATAATGTATTGTTTGAAATAAATGCAGCGGTAGTAGTGTCGTGACTGGACGTCACAACCAGGACATTTTTGTGAACAAGTGGTAAAAACAAAAATTTCTCCCAATCTTTTTTTCGCCAGTATCTTTCTGAGAGCTGCCGGCTGATGGGCGCAGAATCTTTATTAATTAACCGAATTCGCGGGCCCATTTGCGTTAAAGCCCGCTGAGCCCCTCTTTATTAACGTCTAACACATTTATAAACTGAAATACGCACTCCGTTTATACTTTTTTTAGGCTGTTGCAAACAAACACTTTCCAAACCACCTATTCAAAAAATCCTTTTTTCCCTTCTAAGCGGGTTCAAAGTGGCACTTTTCTGTTCAAGAACACAATTTAAAGTTTTCATGCATTATCTGGTGGAATCGTGGTGTTGGTACGAGTATGATGCCGTTTCTGGTTAAATAATTACAGATTTTGTTTATTTTCCCCTTGGTGTGAAAAGCAGTATATGTCACACGGTATCAAATTTGTTTTCGTCTTGGACGTTAGCGCTTGAATCCCTCATAATGCTCAGGATTCCACTTTAGAATTTTATTCTAGGATCCATCGCTTCATTCGGGATTCCATCTATGTACCGCCCTCGCTAGGAATACGAGTATATTCGATTCCTTATGACAATTTCTATGAAATTAATGACAGTTTCATACATTTTCCGCGCTAGCTTTCGTGAATACTATTGCTTACTTTCACGGTCAACGCAATGTAGGCATATACGAGTACGCTAGCTAATACTTGTAAGGTGCTGGATCTTTGAACATTGCCTCAGTAAGTTTTGTTAAAAGTTTCACGGCCGAGTATCCGCCATTATGGGCCCTGTTTACAAAAAGCCTTTCTCTGTTTTACTCATTTCATTGGACAGGGACTTTCACTTGTTTTAAAAGTTACAAGTTTTTGGTAAACGGGTCCCTGCGTGCGTAGCCAAGATGCCAATCGCTCACGCTCAGTCGCTAACGAAACGCAACTGTCATTGTAAAACTAATAAGGAAGAGTGATAGAGACAGGTAGCTACGATACGTTATTAAGCGTGAGTGATTGGCATCTTGGCTACGCACGCAGATCGTAGACGATTTCCTCTGCAATGCGGGAAATGTTGGGATCGACTACGAGCGTAGCGCGTAGCAAACAGTGGTTATGAAAATGTTGAAGTTAAACTACAGGGGTTGATTCATAACCTCCACGCGAGCAAAATGCAAAGCAGAATATGTAGGTAATTTAGGCATGAATACTTATTTTCTGCCTACCATAGACCAATTTTAAAGCATAAATTGGTTAGGCACTTTATCGTACAGTCGCCAGATATATAGAAATGGCCGCCTTGACATCTGCTGCTGCTATTATATCTGATGGCGACTGTACATTCCTTTGTCTTAATTGTTTTTTTTTAATTGTTTAAAATTTAAGCCTCTGACATTCGTACACCGCGTACATCATATTCGATAAAATCGCCGTCAATAGAACTTACAATTCTTACAAACGATCGATGTAAACAAAAGGTATCCACATGGGACTGTCGTTTGATACTCAAGATGGCGAACGCGTCTCTTGAATAGTTTTTTTGTTTTTGTGTGCTAAATGTTGTTTAATAGGTAATATGCGAAGCGTGCAGCTAATGAAGAATTAATCCTAAAACGCATCAAACCATTTTCAGTCATTACTCGGTAGTCCCGGAATCTCGGCCCCCAGAAGCTAGTGTAACATTTTAGCTGTAAATTTTACAACTTAGCGAGGCGAGCCACCAAACAACGTCGCCCAAGTGGCAATACACTTAAAAATACAATATAATACTGTTACTTTTATGTATTGCCATTGGCAAAATTGTTCAACTCTCGAGCAGAAGCCATTACCTATTTAAAAGAAGAAGAAGAATGTATCACATGTTTTGTCACTGTTTCTGCTCTCATCAAACACCACTAAAGACGTTCACTACTGATATGATCGTGTTATTGTAACATAACTTAATCTTGGAGATTTCATTTAAAACATAAAAGTTCGGCTATTACGTCTATATGGCAGTTGGTTTACATTGTTAGGAAGTTATATTGACAGCGATTTTAGAGGCCTCAACCGAGAAGCAATATTGTTGATGCCATATTGAATATCGCAGTAGATGATGCTTATGAGCAGTGTCGGATGACGGTATGCAAATGACGACTGTTGACCAGCGATTCCCACTCGCCGCTGTCCCGGCCTTACGACACAGTTAGTTAGCCTGATGCCTGGCGAATTAACATCTATTATTATACAATACAATACAATAACTCTTTATTGCACACCTTAAAAAACATTACAGAAAAGATAATATTAATTAAAATAAAAACACCCAAAAAGTAGAGGGAAACAACAGGCGGTCTTATCGCTAATAAGCGATCTCTTCGAGACAACCTTAGGGTAGCGGAGCAAATAAAACAGGAAATAAAGAAACAGTAGGAGGTGCAGAAACGAAAAGAACTAAAACAAAAAACTTATACACAATTATAAAATACATATATATTTATACATTTATATATACTAATCTAATTAACTAATCCAACTATCTATTGAAAATGTGTCTAAGATGAAGCTAAATGCTTCTAATATTGTTTTAGTTGCGAACATACTTACTTACTTACTCCTCTGGCGCAACGACCCAAAGTGAGTCTTGGCCTCCAACACGACTGCTCTCCACTGACTCCGGTCCTGCGCACTTTGTCGCCAGTCGACAACCTGGAGTTCGCGCAAATCCGCGTCCACAACATCCGCCCATCTGTACCTAGGTCTGTGGTTTAGTTTAGTTTAGTTTAGTTTATTTATTTATCTCACAATATAAAAGTCACTCAAAGTCACTTAAAACTACACATGGTACATTTTCAGGATTTCAGGAGGTTGCGAATATATACGTTGAAATTTAAAAATCAGTTCAAATTGTACACACGCGTTCAAAAGTGCATGGGCAATTTACGAATGAATTCATTCATAAACTGCCCATGCAATTTTTAACGCGATAGTACCTACATAGTGAATACATGAGTCATGTAGAATTTGAACGGTCCTTTTTATTTCATTCTGTATATCGTCCACTTTGTGACATTTGAAAATGTTTACTATGTCATGACCATAACCTTTCAAATGAGGATGTCCGCTTCATGGTGGTTATTTCTCCGAAACTTGTATTAGTTTAATAAGGAATAAGATAGAAATAATAACGTACAAGATTATTCCCAATACAATATCGAATAGTGCAGTGGAAAGTGCTTAATTAACCGTGTCGGGTGACGGTATGCTAATGCCTATTCACCGGCGATTACACGCAAACCCACTCGCCGCTATCCCGGCCTAGGACACAGGCATTATCTGTTTCAAGTACATATTCCTTACTGTTTATTTAACATCACTTAGTCCGAACTATGTCATTCACAAACAAACGTTTCTATCCACAATTTTACATTAACCGAGTTCAACACTCACTCTTTTCTATTTACCACTTTCCTTTGACAATGAACGCATTGTACATATTGAACGAACGTCTCCGATTAAATTCGGTTACAAGAGTAGACCTTACGCCGTTGTAATAGGAACTAATATTGGTTAGTTAACAATGTCGGTTCTCAAATTCAATTCGGAGCCACTTACACGGTAAGAAGCACTGCACTGGGTGAAGCCACAGCTCCCGTGTCATTGTGCCCGCTCTAATATGTTAGTGAACTCTGGTTCTAGCCTAGTTTAGTAGGTATTCACTGGGCTACAAACATGACTATTACGATTTTAAGCTAACATGGGCATTTGCCAGTGACAACACACAAAATAAGCGAACCCGTAGGAGGGTAGATCGCTAAGGCGTGTGGGTAGATCACAACTAAAAACTCGCAGCACATCAGTTAATCAGTTTACTCCGTGAACATGACGCTTGCAACAGTGTCGAAATATCGGGTGCTCAATAAAACAAACGTACATAGCAATTATCCCGTTTCAAATATTAGTTATAAAACAAGACTAGTCACTGTCGCTCTTGTATTTAGTAGTTTTCCGGTGTGATTGAACGTAAAATATAACAATTTCTGCCATTAACTAATTTAAACAGGGCTTTTGTGATCTAATGGCTTACAATTTGTATGTATTTTAGTGAATCTCAAAAATCCACCTGAGAAGAGTTTTTTTTATAATGTATATATACATATATTATTACACGAAATACATCGCTGATTAAACGATCGGCTGATTTGTACGCACCTACTAAAACAGAGATTTCATTCGCTCAATGTAACGTTGCGGTGTTCTGATTTGTTTGATGTTCCGATTGTTGTAAGTTACCTATTAAATTTTTTAACTTCATTCATGTTGGCGTTTTCAGTGGTGTCAATTATTTAAAAAAAAACATTATCATTGCAAGAGTGACAATATTAAAAGTTTACGATGATTATTAATATATTTACCTATATCACAAACATACTACAATCATGAAGGTAAAATTATGTCACGTATACCTACTAATGTTTATTTATAATTCTTGTTGTCTCTTACATTCTAAAAAAAGGGACATTGTTACAACCTTTACAACCTTTTATTAAACTTCCTTGTTTGTTTGTTAGCGTCAAATCTTGCAAGCTGAATTTGACTAACTTCCCGTTATTGCATTAAGCTGAAACTTCATATACTTACTTACTTATGTGGTTGGATGACAATCAAATCAAATCAAATCAAATCATTTATTTCGGATTTTCAGTCCATAGAGTTAGAATATACAAACTTATCGCTATTGTTAATAATACGTTAAATCAAATTAAATCCAATTTAATTTAATCAAATTCAATCAAATAATCTAAATTATAAATTAAAATTAAAGTAAATTAAAGGCGCCTGGGCACCGCCAGTACAGGTGCATGCAGCTGAACATATCGCTGCAGCAGCGGCGAGTCCCAGCGGTGGGCTAACGTGCGCAGGATGCTATTCGAGCTGCCAAGACTACGACTGAGGAGAGACGCAGACCGTTTTCTCATGATGGCAAAAAAGCAGTCGGTGTGTGCCTCCGCGAACATTGTAGACGCACTACAATACCGCGGCAGCCCAAACAACATCCTGAACGCATCATTATATTGCACACGCAACGCACTATAGGCCCGCTGAGTAAAATTGGTCCACAAACCGCACGAGTAGAAGGTTTGGCAGAAAGCCAAACCAACAATACAATGTCATGGTACCAAATTCATCAGATTTTAAATAAGGAATGCTTGCATATTTTTCGGCAACATAAGTAGGTCAAAATATATTTTGTTTTATTTTCAAAATATATATACAGTAAGTGTAACTTACCTAACTACCTATCCCTACCTACCTGAAATCTAAAATAGGTCCTTAAGGCATTGTACCTAGGATGCTGGCGGCATTTCCTCGTAGGAGTAGAACGTTAAAGTATATCTATACCAACGCTGTATATACGAACATCCTCCGTTTTATCATAAAACCGTTACCGAGCAACCTGTGGCGCGAGTTTTTGCATTTATTTACATCACTCGACTCGACTCGACTAGACTTTATTCATTCATCGCGTTTCGGGTACATTAGCTTTTGTTTTGGATGTGATTCCGTTCAATTGAAGTAGTTCGCGTGGAATTTGTGAAACTTAGTAGTACAATAAAGGGTTTCCGTTTGCGACTATAAGCAGTGTTGCTGTAACAATTTATCAATATCTATGGTACTTACTTTTGTTGCGGTAGTCTCTTATAGGGAGTAGAGTAGTAGTTTCTAACTAAGTGCGGAATACACAAAACAAAATACAACTACTAAAACACAAAAATATAAACTATAGTTACATGTGATATGATACAAATGTGGAAAATAGGCTTTATACTTCTTGTTTTTTTTTCATACAGCATTTTACAATGCATAATGCGAGGAAATAAACAATAATTATTAGCGTTAGTGTAGTAGCCACGTAGTAGCACAGTACACCGGCCCGAGTTGGGCAGGGTACCCCGGGGAGGACCGGGTGTAAGGAAAAGTGCAATTCCATTCCCGCACTAGTGCGAAAAATAATCACTTTCTATGCATTGTAAAATTATTTTGTAAATAGTAGAACGAACGTCGATTTATATCAACATTTTGACAAATATCTTAGACATCTTTATTTTGATTTTTGCCAAGAGTTCAGAATCCAATTTTAGTAGGTACATAATACCTACTGCAAAATAGAAAGCAAAAGAAACAAATTCCTTTGTCCGTATCAATTTGACACGCTGTCACAGACTCGGCAACTGTTCATTTGCGCGGCCACTGGCTTGCGAAATTGCAGAAAAGCGATACCCTTATACCGAGTTCCGATCTTAATGAGATATTTAGAATGGACAATCGCCGTCAGTTATTTCGGAGCGGCCAACGTGCTCAAAAATATCTGAAGACGACTCTGACGTCTTGACAATAAAGACGTGATCATATATTTGAGAACATCTTGGCCGCTCTGTTTTAACTGATGTTATACATAAAAATTGTGTAACAGAAATCTTTGTTCAATTTCATCAAATACAATCTGATAAGTTATTTCTTTATAGCTGAGTTTATAAGACTATTTTGAACAGTAAAATTATGGTGGAATGCTTTTAAATCACTTAGGGTGGCGGCACCAGTAATCGACAAGGGACCACTTATGTACATCCACTCTTATTATGACGAAAGAAGGTTCTAGCATTTATTTTGTGTCAATCAATTAGTATGTTATTTTGTATGGCCAAACCATATAGTATGATATTTTGATTCCTCTTCTCCTGTTAAATAATGGCTTCTGTCCGAGAGTTGGACAATTTTGACACCTGTCACGTTCTAACTGTTCGGATTAGACAATGACAGGTATCTCACGAGCGCGAGGTACTGTCGTGACACTCTTGTGCTTGGGCTACCTAATTTAGAACATGTACATGTTTATTTTATGCCAAATTTACGGGAAAATGGCCTAAAAATACTCACTACCAAGAACATTCAGAGCTCCATGTATAACGTAGTAAACTTCGCGTGTTGTGCGACATAATTATGTTCAGTCCCTATATACTACATACCGTATATTATAAATGCATTGGTTTACTTGTTTTCGAATATGGCTCCACGCCAGTTGAAATTGTAAATAAACATTTTAAATTACTCATTAAAAATATATCTCGGAAAGATAAATTTCCAATGATTCAATACATGTATTTTGACGAATCGCTTTCAGTCAATAGCTTTATTCGGTAATTTACCAAAGTAGCCAATTAACGAGCTCATTGAAAGAGTATTTTGGCGACGAATCCCCTTACTTTAAAATACGCTATGAGAGTCCTACGCCTGTGACGAATCCAATGCCACCTTAAATGTTGAAATCCATCCAAGTTAATATGTATATGTAATGGTATATGTAGGGCGTGACAAAGAAATATACTATTACAACATACAGGCATACGCTCGTATCCTTTCTGGGCAGTCAGTCAAAAACTGTCCATGCGTACCCATACGTCGGGGAAGTTAGCTATCAATGAACCACTTACTGTCGCTGCCTTATAAATCTACACAATAGGCTAGACGACTAAAAACATCTATTTAGTCCGTCTTTTAGATTATTGAAACATATTGTACACGTAGTTTTTCTTTTGTTCGTCAAGTCAAAAATGACGAAAATACAGTGCATTCAAGTTTCGCGTAACGTCACTACTATTCTTACCTAGTAGTGACGTCACAAGCCCCACCCCGGAACTTTGATGCTCTATATCTTCGTCAATTTTAGATAAATTAATATTGTCTTCTGTTACCGCGATTGTTATTCATTGAAATTAAACACTTTAGAACGGATTAATCGCGTTTAGATAAATTGAAAAAGCAAAAAATACGTGTTTAATTATTTTAGACAATCTAACTGACGGACTAATTAGAATGATAGTTTTTCAACCTAGCCGTAATCCCTATTCTCCTTCTTCTCCTTCATGTATATATTATTTATTACTTACGAGTATAATTAAATAAAACAAGTTTGATAAGTGTGAACTCTTGATATATATTTATTCGATAAAAAAAAACATGTGATCGATAACAAAATTTTGCATTGTTGGTGGCCCAGCGGTGTGACGTGAGACTTTCAATCCGAAGGTCTCGGGTTCAAATCCTGTCGGCTCGTACCAATTAGTTTTTCGGAACTTATCTACGAAATATCATGTGATATTTACCAACCGCTTTTCGGTGAAGGAAAACATCGTGAGGAAACCGGACTAATCCCAATAAGGCCTAGTTTACCGTCTGGGTTGGAAGGCAGATGACCGTCGCTTTTATAAAACTAGCGTCTAACGTCAAGTCTTAGGATTAGTTGCCAAAGCGGACCCCAGGCTCCCTGGGCCGTGGTATAAACTGGGAAAGCGCTATGTCCGTCTCGCTCCTGCCAGTGTAGTGGTAGGAGCAATACGGACATACTTTAGAAACGCTCAGTCTGTAACACCTCCGGCTACTAACAACTCATGGTAAAAATACTTCACACGCGAGTGTAAGGTCACGAGTCACGACCGCCAAGCGCGCGAGTCGAGCGAGCTACGCAAGAATGCCAGTCGGAATCCAATGCGAGGAGCTAGCCCCTGGTTTAGAAGGCAATAGAACTCTAGTTAATTTTCTTTCTAAAAATGCAATGCAAAGTTGACTTTTCCCGTTACAAATTAGGTCGTAAAGTGCTTTGTTTATGGTCAATCAAAAATTAAAAAGTTACAGTATACGTATTACGTAGGTACAACATGCAAAGCGCGCGAGTTGAGCGATCAAGCGAAGCATTGGATTCGATAAAGGTATTAGAAACATATTTTTAACGTACCGAAAGTGATTGGCTAGAACTTCAAGTTTGCCGATTTGTGTTTGATTACTTTGATTCACAAGTATTACTGGAGGTCAGAGTAACAGGCTAGAAAAACTTTTCACATGGAGAAAGTACTAAGTATATAATTTTGAACTCTTCGTGCGCGAGTGTGAGGTCACGACCGCAAAGAGCGCGAGTTGAGCGCGCCAAGCGAGAATGCCACCGCGTCAGTCGGAGTCCAATACCCCCGGAGCTAGCTCCGGAAAATCATTAATGGTTTAGAAGCCAACGAAACTGTTCAGTTAATTTTCTGTAATGTCCTTATTATTAGATCCGAGCGTCAACTGTTATATTAGTACATTGATACAAGTGAGCTATGATGATCATTATACCTATCCATTATACACGAGACGATATTGTGCGCGCGAGCTAAAAGAGTGCGCAATAAGGAAGCCGGTGGGTATGATGACCATATCGTATGGCATTTCATACGACGTTTTTCAACACGCTTGTAAGAAAAATACCAACTATCTGCCAAGAGAGAATACTCAGGTTCTTCGGGCATATAATGCATTCTAACCAGTACACTCTCGAAAGAAACATTATTCTACCACACACACACACATTAGTCCGCCTGTTGTTGTTACTTACTAGCTCATGTTCTTTTTTATTTGTTTTTTTACTATTGTATTTTGTAGTGCACAATAAAGAATGTTATTATTATTATTATTCTCTTTATTTTCTGTAATTCTTAGGCTAGGTAATTTTATAATATGATTATAAAAGTAAAATACAAAAACACATACAAAAACAATACAAAATACATATAAACATATTATAAAAAACCTAACCTAGAGTGCCGCCGGCAACGGGGCAGGGCCCAGGCTGCCGGTGGTTAGGGCCGCAGATAAAGGAACCGCCGGACTATACGCGCCGTATCCAGGATTACTGCCTTCTGCATCTGACCCTTGATCCATCCACCTAGCGAGAGTCTCTCAAGATGTTGGTCGAGACTCTTCGCTATGAGACCGTTCGCTGAAACGAAAAAAAACAAAAACCTTGAAGGGAGACTTCCTTGAACTGCCTGCAATCTTCATGCAAAGGGAGACCCTTCTTAGCAGATCTTGGTGCAGCAAGTATAGATGGTGATCTTAGGGCATCCGCAGCCACAGCAGCCTCCGCAACAGCCTCCGCAACACATTTTCGTAGAGAAATTGAATAGCCTTCAATAGCAGATGAACTTATTTTCAACACACACGTGTTATTTTGCTTAAGATATGTATTTTTAAAGATTATTATCAAAATATACGTTTTTTTTATTATTATTATTATTATTCTCGGCAAAGTCAAAGACCGATGCTCCAAGAGTGGAATACCGATTAGGTGGGCTCCGCTGACACCATGAAGAAAGCTTGTGGTTTCATGCAGAGGGCAGTCCATATGGCCCCTAGACCGCGCCAAGTGGAGGGACATCACTGTTGGTCACGATCCTCGACATGAGGGAGCGACTGAAAAGAGAAGAAGGAAAAATCAAAGTTTTATTCGTGGTTATTTTTTAAATCGTGCTTTTGTTTAATATGTTACCTACTTAATTATCAAAATCATATCAGAATGCCTACATTTTAATTGGCATATGAGTTTGACTGGCTCTACTTGAAGCTTCTTGCGGTGCCTTTTTGACGATGGAAATACTTTACATTTTCAACAAATAAGTAATTAGGTAATTATTTATCACTACTACAACTAGATTTTTGTGGTAACTCTCCCATTTTGTCTCCCACTTCCCAATCCACATATAGTTAAAGTTTTACTTCTACTTCTCTTATTGTTTCATTTTATCATAATAATAAAGCGAGAAAACGGCCACAAATGTTTTACGTAAACAAGTTACCACGCCGCGTCATTGGAGCGCATTTTTTTCGAATCGCGTTGCGCGCACATTTGAAGCAAAGGCCTGCCAAACATACAAAATATATATACTTATTTTTATAATTTATGTTTAAATCACTACTTATTTTAAATTATGAATAATTTAATAAAATTTCACGTATACTAATAATTTAGAATTTTTTTATTAATGTGTTCAACTAAATACGGAGATATTGCTTTTAAACGCATGAGTTATTATACAGCTAAAACAGTGTACTTAATTTATTAAAAAAAAACTTTCCTGGTTACGAGCAAGTGTGTTAAAAATATTTAAAACGTACGAATAGCCAAGCACCAACAAAAATGGGCAGAATATCTTTGTATGGGATATATAAGTGAAGCGTACACCTGTTATAATAGCTACATACCAGTTTCACAGATAAACAATTACTCATTTCCCAAAGCATGAGAAATGAAAAATAATTACCAACTACATGAAGGTTATTTTTTCCAGTACACAATATACAGTATGTAATATTCTTAAGAGCTAAGACGGTCGTTTGTTCAGCGTTCACAGCATCCTTTGTCAAGGAAAGTAATCCCCGCTCTAAACCGCTTTAACCCTCTGACCGTCTTAGACGTCATTTGACGTCGGCGGAAAGTCGCGACTTGATACGACGTCCGGAAGTAACGGACAAATTCTGGACCTGATAACTTACTCTGCAAACATGTTTCAAATATTTCATTTATTATTTAAGCCGTCTCTGCGTCTGAAATTAGATATTAAACAGAGTCTAATAGAATACATATTCATCATCAGCTTACATTATAATATTGTGTGTTCAGATATATTTATATTTCAAACACCGCATACTAATTTATAATTAGATAAATGAACACCCATATTAATAAATAATCAATAAAAACGTGTTCTTATAGTAAAAATAAAATTATTTTGTACTTAGAAAATGGCCACGGGCCTCTTGCCTGTCACTAAGATTGCATATACTCGAGAAATTCGCCGGCATTCGGTGAGACCTGCTGGCGTAGTGGTTATGGCGTTAACGGCGTAAGCTGAAGACCCGAGTTCGATCCTCGGATTGGCCTCCGTCGGTGTTCGCCTTTTTCTTTAGTATATGACATCTATTTCAATTTATAATTTTATTCTTATTATATGTTTATACAAATGTTGTACCACCATACGCACCTGACAGCATGGTGACAACCCTGATGTTAATGTCATCTTGACTATTTCATGCTTGATAAGCTAAACGTCAAATATAGGAAAGTGAAGCTTCTGTATTTCAGTACTATACTTATTCTGGGCTCATACTAGAGCTTCTGGTGCACTATTTTTGTAGGGCGCTTAGCGGGTAAAGGGTTAAGAACTGCGAGAACAGTGGCCCGAGGAAATTATTTATTTAAACGGTTTGGCGGAATGAACACTTTGATTGCGCACCGACATCTACATCACAAAAGACTCTTTTTAATTATCCGACAATCCTGAAGTCTGTGCATACAAATGAAGATTAACACTCCGCGTTCACTTTCAATTTTTCCTTTGACGGGGACTCGAGCTCCACTTTATTTTGGGAACTTAATTGGACGAAATGAAGATGGCTCTTTTTCGCACCTTAAGGGCGAAAGTTTGCGCGGTGCTTTAGCTTCAAATGTTCTTGCATTGTTTTGTAGATTCTTCTTTTGGGATTAGTGAAACTTTTTGGTAGATTAGACCGAATAAAACTACGAATAAATTTCTTAGTCCCTCTTAAACAACTTGATGTCAAGCACCGCTGAACTAAAATATAGATGTCTGAACAAACAATCGATTACGGTAGACGTGACTTTATATTCTTAGATATTGTCATTTCTCAAAAAACATGCTTTTGTTGATAACTCAGCGGTAAGAACTCAAATCAACATATGTAAGAAATATCCTTTGATATTTACCAATCTCGTGTGAAGGAAAGCTAGGAAGCTAGGAAGAAGAAGACGACATATGTCATTATGAGACATTCGATACAGAAGTAACGCAACCGCATACAAACCAAAAAAGTCCATAGTAAAACAAAAGAGGTTATCTTAACTCAATGTACCGTATATTAGTGTAAAACGGGACAGCGGGGTAACATAGACAGGGAAAATACTCCACAATTATATGAAGGCGGCTCATAGTGCACTATTTTAACAAATACTACAATAATAAATGTCTATCTTTGGTCGATCTTTCGGATATCTTCATACGTTCATATGTTCAAAACGAAAAATGACTTTCTATAGTTACCCCGCTGACCTGTACACCATTTTATAAGGTAGGTGAAATTTTATAAGGTAGGTGAAATTTTTTGTATAAGTATTTAGGCAGAATAACTGGACAGAAACCTAAGAAACCAACACATCTACATTAACTCGGACAGTCAAGCTGCTCTGCTAGCACTAGAGTCCCTAGAGGTTAACTCTAGTCTAGTCCAGAACTGCAAAAATAACCTAAACGCCCTGGCTAACACCAACAAAGTTACACTTAGATGGGTACCAGGACACTCCAACATTGCTGGAAACGAAGCAGCGGACGAACTTGCCAGAAAGGGCGCGGACACGCCCCTCGTTGGCCCGGAACTGTTTTGCGGAGTTACAAAACGAGAGGCATACTCTCTGCTAAACAATCTTGAAAAGATGAGGGCAATCGCAGAGTGGAAATCCGTAAAAGGAAACACACACTCGAAAGCTCTAATATTAGGGTTCAACAACAAAAACACTAAAGAGCTCTTAGGGCTTAAGAGGTACAAAGCCTGTGCGGTGGTCAGAATTCTGACTGGGCACTGCAAGTTGAACAAGCACATGTTTCTAATGGGTAAGAAACAAGACGCAGCATGCAGGTTCTGCCAGGAAACAGAGGAAACTGCGATGCACATCCTCTGCTCCTGCGGACCACTAATGCACAAAAGAAGTATCCACCTCGGTAGGCACGAACTGCAACCCTGTGAGATACACAACATTACAGCCCAAAGAATTTGGAACTTTCTGGACTCAACGGGAATCAGTAATGAATTATAAAGGGCTGCCACAATAGATCACAACTGGTCGACGCGGCATCTTCACTAGCCCAAAACAACAATAATAATAATAGGCAGAATAATTCTCGTGACAGTTTCGAAGCAGCTTCTTTCAAGCAAAATCAGGGTTACAGATCTATACTTTGAAGATAATCGTCATCAAAACGGAGCACGGGTAGGTACATAAACCCTCCTTAGAGAAAATGAAAATGCAATATCACTGTAATGAAATGAAATATCATTGTGAGACGTGCGTGACTTCATAGAACTTTTTAGCAAATATTATTAAAATTTAATATAAAGTTTCCCGTACAAAAAACTCCGCTACCTTACTTATCAAAAATGCACGCATGAATTTTTTCGACACATTGAACAAGAACCGCTAACAAATATTTATGTTAAACTTAGAGACAAAGTCGATAAACAAACACAAGCTTATTAAGGACATTGCCAACCGCAGACTACGGAGCGAAAAAGACGATAACTTAATCCTCTCGTGATCAACTTTCACAATAGCGGCTCAAATACTATCGAAACCGAAAAGACGTATGTGACATGATTAACGCAACAACATACGCCTATTTATAGTTTGTGCAGCGAGTGATAATTGAAAAGTTCGTGCAACGCGAACTCCTCAACTGCTGCATTTTTAAAGCGAAAGTTGCACTTAATTCTAAAACAAAACTGTATACATTGTTAACGAATAAACAAACTTCGGCGTTCGACTGTGGCGAGGATTGTTTGATACAGTCTCTGGATATACATAGGTAAACATAATATAGACAATAGTTATTTATTATACAAGGGGGCAAAGTTGTTGTTTAACTCTCGGGCTTATATTGAGACCCGAGCAAGCGAAAGATTCCAAAATTGAGCCACGAGCGTAGCGAGTAGAGCATAGAGTAGAGTACGCTCCTGGTACAGTCACCTGCAATAGTATATGACGCTATGAAGGCCAAAAAAATATGTGACACGCTCTTATGGCGATACAAACAAGAATGTGTCAGATTATTTTGCAGCCTTCATAGAGTCCTATACTATTGCAGGTGACTGTACTTAGATATTGCCAACAGCTTACCAAGTGCGGGATAAGACATGATCAATTTAATCACTTATACTGGACTGGTGGTAAGTGATAGGAATTAGATTACTTTGCCCCACATGTGGATAAAATGCGTTTTTCCACGCTAGTTTTAAAGGACAAAACAGCGCTTTCCGAGCTAGTGAGGGAAACAGGTAATTATATAGTTAAAGTTGTCACACAACGCAAAAGCTTATTTACCATGCATGCGCTCGAAAAGTGTGTTTTCTAATGGAGCCAAATCGTGCGGAAAGTACTTAGTTATTTTCCATACTAATGCGAGAATACATTTTCATAGTACTTTTCCACACACCCCACCCGGGCCTCGCGGAGGACCGCACCGCACGCCACCGCCGCTCGGCCCGGTGTACCTACCTACTGTGCTGTGCGCAGTGCTGCTACACTACCGCTAGTAATTATTGTTTATTTCCTCGCACAATGCAAAGTAAAACATTGTATGAACCACGTGCGTAAAGATGATTTCCATCTCGTGTCGGCTTAAACACACATTTAAACTTTCACGATTTTCACATATTATAAATTTACTAAACGTCGGAGGATCTTTTCTCAGTAAATGAACTGTCAGACTTGAAAGTGTTATTTTAAACGTCAAACTTCCATGAAATTATGATGTTTACTTAACACTTTCACATTCTGTGCTATCAAAATCTAGGAAACTTAGTATAGACTGACTCTAATTTCAAAGAACAACAATCGCGGAACAGAAGATGATATTATATTTAGGAATAAACCTTACTTAAACCAATCATAACATGCAGTATGTATAGGAATAAAGGCTAGAACCTTTGCCTTATCTAAAACGGTCGAACCGCCGCAAAGGGTGCGAGTCAATCCCGCGCGCCGCAGCAGAAGTGAATCTGCGAAACGGCGGCGGTATAATTAATTACCCAACTTCAATGGGCATGGACAACAAAAGACGATTGTTTGCCTTCCGCGCCGTTGAATCGATGTCGGCCCTAAAATCCGGATAATCTCGCTCTTTGTATCTATTTTATGGAAGAAAATAACGTTTTTTTTCTCTTAGCATTAGCGTCTGAGATAACATCGAGCATTTTCCGTCACCAGTCTTATTTTGAAGGTGCAATTATTCAGAGTTTTGATTGCTTAATTACATTTTGGTGGTTATAAACGTGGAGTTTATTTCATATTTATTACTTGATTGTTTTTTAATCCTTCTTAAGCTTCTTACAGAATATTTAACGTCGTTTTAGATGTAGTATTGTGTTGTTGTGATATGGATATTGACTCGTTAGCTCAAATGTTAATAGTATTATGAAACCCACATGTTTTCACGTATGTGGGTGTTGGCATCAAATGTCAAGGGTGTTAAGAGCTTCTTTCTGTTTGTATACTCGTATAATAATATTACACCTTATATTTGTATGTGATCTAGTACCTAGTCAAACACTTTTTACTTCTTAGGTAATGCGAAAATAACAATTCACAGTGACTATCGCATTGTGCATTATTATTTATTTATTGAAAAATCAACAGCACATGTTAACAATATATATAAAAACAAGAGGCCAATTAAAAGTAAAAGATAAAAAACTTAAAGAAATTAACTTCACTGGGAAAGTATATATAGTTCACAATTCTGCGTAGACTAGGCAAGTACGTTTATTTATAAAATAAGGGTAAAAACTATTGAAGATAAAACCATTAGAGACAAAATATGAAGGGCAAGCTTACTCAGAAAGGACAATGAGTGAGGCCATAATAATTCTTGATAAAATATCTGACGATTTTTAATTTGCAACACTCTGTATAATCAATTAGTCAGTCTTCATCGCTGTCTAGGTCTTGTCAAATAAGGCATTTACTTTGTTCGTTCTGGTCCATGAGAAATTTCCATCTCGCATGTCATAGGGCCCTCATTGCATTGAAAGAAGGCTATGTAGCATGCGTTAATGGAACTCTCCCTTCACCCACATGACGACCAATGAAAATGAGCCACTATTACCGCTAGACACACGAATCAGTATAAAACAACAGCTCGGCCAAGTAGCGATCTGCAAGCAAACTATTACCGGGATTTTGTTGTACAAAGCCAAAAAGACTGGTCTGCAGATAACGAGCCAAGCACAATGGACCCCTCCGCCCACAGCCGAATATGAACTCTCATTGTCTACTTAATTACAACGGGTGTCTTTGAGATATGGCCTGTACATATTCCGCCACAAAGCCTGTCACACACAAATAACATTTTATCATTCGAGCAATGTTTTCTCGTCTTAAGAGGCAATTATATCTCGAAGGGAATACGACGTCAATCAGGGATGCCGGCTGCTGAGGCCCGATTGCGATCCAATAAAAGACATACCTTTCAAAGCAAGTATTATTCTAGAGATGCCATATGCGTGCACGCAAGAGGAGTAGAATATACGGATTACGGGTATTCCATTGTTCCTTGACTTGGCGGGGAATAACAAAACACCGTCGTTATGATACTTAGAACTTTTTCGTCAGCAAGCAAAGTGAGGCTGTGACAAGATCCAACGGTAAAAACGCTGTTATATCTGCCACACCTATTGAAAGTTTCTGCCACAAATCTTGACATGTTGATTGATAGAGAATGCCTTATGGCATTAAGTCCGCCTTTTGTATGTCAAGATTAATTAAATAAATACAATAAAAGTTGTGTAAGTAAGACCATCCCGTTCGGTCCTAGTAGGTAGGTACTGTTATTACTTTGTCATGTGTATGTCTTTTAATTAGTCTGAGCCCTACCCACACAAATTAATGTCCCGGTTTGATCTCGCATGGAATAATTGACACGTGGAAGTTCATTATAAAGTTACCGAGACATAACTCAATTTGCGACCTTTCACCGAGCAATGACGCAGCATGGTACTCGTAATTCAATAACACCGTTTGTAAGCGGAACACATTTATAGCCAAAGTAACATGTATGCGTTATCTGCAAAAAACCGTTATGATCCCCCGTAATAAAATTAAAAGGTTTGCGATAACAATAATTTTAAATTAGATCAATTTGGGACGATAACGGCCCGAGTTATTATTTCCATAGCTGCGATAAACCTTGTAAATGGGTTTCCAAACGCCCCGGCTGGGCTGCGAGCCTTTTTATTAGGGTATTTGTCAAGATATTCTGGCTAAAGGGACTATAATCGAAAATTTTACGTTTGGTTACCATACGCCTTGTGTTCTGTTCTGGGTAATTTATAGAATGGGTTGGAATTATGGATAATGTTTATTGGCTTCATTGAACGAGTTCATTAGGACTGCATTGTCGTGCAAATAATATGGACCTTATGTAATGTACTATCGCGTGTACGGCAGTTTAAATAAATAAATTCACTCATAAAATTGCACATGCATTTTTGAACACGCTCTTATGGCCATACAAACAAAATCGTGTCAGATGTTTTTACGGCTTTGATAGGCTATAGCGGAAGACAACCTTCAGTTGTATGGCGGCATGTGGGAGGGAGGGGGGCTCATTTGAGTGTTAACAAATATTTGTCTTATATTTGTAGTATAACTAAATTTCCATTTCAATGTTCGCGGCAGCCACGCTGAATTGAAATTAGTGTAAATAAAGTACGATTTCTGCCGACCGGTTCCGTATACAAGGAATAAATGATATGATATGATATGATATGATATGATATGATATGATATCGGAAACCACTGCATCTCAGCGGGTAGGGTGTAGTCGACCGATCGTGGTTGCAATTTTACCCTAATCTTAATTACTTTTTTAGTGTGGTTTCTTTTTTAGGACATCATGCTACGAACGGATAAAACAAGAGGACAGAAAGTATGTGTAAGGTTAATGTGGTTGATTCCATCATAGGGCCTATTCCGTCTAATGTAATACTCGCCTTGACGGAATTAGCCACATTGATCTTAAAATATCGCGCTCCTCCAAAATTGCAAGTTGATATAGGATATTACCAGATGAAGGCATCCATATTATTCTCTCAAAGTTCCACCCATCTTATTGGCGCTTTTGATCATAATAACTCAATTTTCATTTATTAGATGAATGTGAAACCTAAACCCAAATCTAGAGGTTTTACTTATATAAATAGGTATATAATGTCCAAATTTTTCGTAGAAATCGCGAAACGTCTGGTTGATGTTACTGGTGACCGAAGAGCTGGTGGCTTCCTCGCACAACGTATCAGCATTGCGATACAACGAGGAAATGCCGCCAGCATCCTAGGTACAATGCCTCAAGGACCTACTTTAGATTTAAGGTAGGTAGAGGTAGGTAGTTAGGTAATTTACACTTACTGTATATATTTCGAGAATAAATTATGATCTACATTTTGGTATATATACGTGTATATATATTTAGTAGTAGTAGTAGTAGTAGTAGAACACTTTATTGTACAAATGCAAGATAAACAAAAACTGGATAAAAAAGAAATACAAAGTTTGCACAAAGGCGAACTTATCCCTTTAAGGGATCTCTTCCAGTTAACCTTTGAGTAATTGAGGTAGAATTTGAGATGGCAGACACACGTACTGTACAACGCGACAAAAAAGAAAACCAAAAACTTCCTATTGCTAAATTAACCCTACTTACAAGACATATACTACACACCATAATATAAGAAAATACAATAAATATATACAACCATATACATACATACATAGATATACTTGTAACACATGAATACAAAGTCAATAATAATACTTAAAAAAAAACAACAAAAAAAAACAACAAAACAAAACCGCATACATATTTAAAATGAAGAATCGTCACACAACCATAACTTGTTTAAACTCGCCTTTAGCGATGCAACCGATTGACACTGAAGGAGAAGAGCTGGCAACGAATTCCAAAGTTTTACAGAGTACATCGTAAAGGATTTGCCATAAGAGCGATGTGCGTGAGATGGTATAGAGAGAGAGAGAGATCTGCACTGGAACGAAGCCTATGCCCACTGCCGTCTGCTAAAAAAAATGAATTTCTCCGATAGATAAGGAGGGGAAGAAGGGGAAAAGAGGACATTAAACAGAAGGGAGAGATGGACATCTCTACGGCTATATTTATACGGCTATGGATATATTTCTATCCATGATCTACATTTATGTTTAAAGCGAAATGTGGATGGACCATTTAATATGACAATTAGACGATATATGGCCAGCTTTAGTTCTGAAATACTCTCTCCACTTGCTAACACCCTTTATCTCCAATGACATTCGTAACTGCAGTACCCAGCGGTTATCAGCCGCAACGAGTAGAGTAGGTACATGTCCTGGCGGCCGGAGTTGATTTTCTCCGGTTGTCTTCTGACTTATCATAATTTTTCTGACTTATCATAATTTTGTATTCTATATTATTAAATAGAATTTGATATTATATTGGAAGTCGGTTCTGGCGCTTCGCCGGCCGCTGCCGCGGCATGCTCGCTTCGCTCGCTCGGCTCGCGTGCTGTAAGGTCACGGTTCAACCTAACACTCCTCCTCGCTTCGCTCGTCGTCGTACCTAAACTGACCTGCCTTAGAGTTGAATAGGTAGGCAAGTTTTCTAACTTATATTAACTTTGTATTATATATTTTTATATTGAAAGTTCACAGTTCTAACCAAACCTAACCTAACCTACTTTCTGGGAAACAATTTGGATGGCAAATGATATTATGGCTAGTGATCATTATGGCTTACAATGATGAGGACAAATGATATTATTGATATTGATTTTATGGGAAACAAAGTTTCTGGCACGTGACTAATATAGTAAACAATAAGTATTGCATATGTAATTATGGGAAACAATATAATGGCTGTTGACTATTATGGCAAATGAAATTATGGCAAATGAAATTCTGGCAAGTGGGTGTATACCATTTTCTCCCCACTTCTATCGGATATTGGCGCTGGCCCCCGTCAGTAATCTGTCATGCTAGTGCCCGTTCATTATACATGACATATGATCAATTTGTGTTTCAGAAGTTAAACAAGGAACTCTAAATAGGATAGTGTATATCTCTATTGATGGCTCCCAGTGGTAATCAGCTGCAAACGAGTACATATCCTGCGGTCGGAGTTGATTTCCTCCCCACCTCTGCCGGATGTTGGTGCTGGCCGGCGCCAATAATCTGCCTGCGAGTGTCCGTACATTACACGTGATAATTACTACCGGGCAGCGGTTCCAAATTTAAACTACCTAGACACTAATAACAGCCATTATCTGTATGTTACAGGTAATTTATTTAAGAATATACGATTTTAAGTTAACATGGTCATTTGCATTATAACTAATACTTGAAACGGGATAATTACCATGTATGTTTGTTTTACTGAGCACCCGATATTTCGACACTGTTGCAAGCTTCATGTTCACGGAGTAAACATTTTATTTAAGAAGATAGTAATTTGTATTGCGTGAGGGCAAAATGCAATTTTTGTCAAAGGAGTTGAGTTAAATTTCCAACCAGATACGGCCGGTTCATTCCATCATAGAATTACAGTGATGGGCCACATAACCTCATCACTATTTGCAAAGTGTTCTCCACTAGCTAACACAACTTATCTATCTCTAATGACGGCACCAGCGATTATCAGCCGCAAACGAGTACATTTCCTGCGGTCGGAGTTGATTTCCTCCCTACCTCTGCCGGATATTGGTGCTGGCCCGCACCAATAATCTGTCTGCAAGTGTCCGTACATTACAAGTGACATACTACCCCGTAGCGGTTCCAAATTTAAACTAGACACTAATAACATAGCCATTATCTGTATGTTTCAAGTATTTTATTTAAGAAGATAGTAATTTGTATTGCGTGAGAGTAAAATGCAAGTTTTGTCAAAGGAGTTGTGTTAAATTCCGAAATTTCCGAACCACTTACGGCCGGCTCATTCCATCATAGAATTACAGTGACGGGTCATATAACTTCATTACTATTTCCAAAGTGCTCTCCACTAGTAAACACAACGTATCTACCTCTAATGACAGCCCCAGCGGTTATCAGCCGCAAACGAGTACATTTCCTGCGGCCGGAGTTGATTTCCTCCCCACCTCTACAGGATATTGGCGATGGCCCGCGCCAGTAATCTGTATCTGTACATTATACATGGCATATTATTGGTGTTAAAGATAAACTACGAATAATTGTGAAATGTATAAGGTTTAAAATATATAAACTAAAATATGTAAACTTTAACTTTTTGTATCCTACATAGGATAAGTTTTGGTAAAAAATGGAAGTTTTTTATTTTTAAATTTTTTGATGCATTCTAAAAGTTTACAGCGTGCGTAGCCAAGATGCCAATCGCTCACGCTTAATAACGTATCGTAGCTACCTCTCTCTATCACTCTTCCTTATTAGTGTGACAATGACAGTTGCGTTTCGTTAGCGACTGAGCGTGAGCGATTGGCATCTTGGCTACGCATACAGGTACCTTATTTTTCAATTATTTGGTGCATTTTAAGAGTTTACAGACTAGTACTTATAAAAACTAGTTTTTTTAACCTGTTTTTAGACAAACATAAATTAGCCCTCCCTTGAGCAACATTCAGAAAAAGTCATAATTATTTTAAAGTAATGACTGAAAGTAAACGAAACAGCCTGATTTAATAAGAAATTCCATTATTCTTAAGCTTTATCATTTTCACTAGCTTTACAAATTCGCCTTTGCTGTTTGAAATAAGTTTTTCTCATTCAGTCCTATTAATTTTAGATATTATTACGCTCAAATAATCTTTTTTTGCTCTCAAAGGGTATAGATTGGCCAATTAAAACTTTAAGCTTATTACTCGCCGCCCGGTTTTTGAATACGTTTAATTAATTTGCCCCTCCGCCACGGTTTCCTTCCAGAGGAGGCCTAGAGGTTTATTTTGATATTAATAATAGCAACTTGATTATTTGTTACTCTTTGCAATAACGTCACTTTGGAAGTACATGTACTTTGTGTACGTGGAGTCGGAACCAACATTTCCAAGGCCCTTTTGATAATTAAACGTAAAAAACCGGTTAAGTGCGAGTTGGATTCGTGCACCGAGGGTTCCGTACAAACTTTATGTTGCAACTTCACCTAGAAGTAGAAATTTGACGTCAGTCACATGTATCGACAGATTGGGTCACTCGTTTGCACGGAGTTAGTATGAGGGTTTGTTTTTCCTTGATATTTTTAAATCACGTAAACCATTTTTTTATACTTTATTTATAAGACGGTACTTACAACATAGTACCATATAAATTTAAAGAAATATCAGAGAGAAGATAGATATATCAATTTTATATTTTTCTTGTAATATTTAGGATAGTATTAATCTTGTGTAAAAAAAATATATTTTAATATACCTTTTATGTCAGAGGCCGAAATTGCTTGGTGCGATACCTGCCCAGACACTGAACTGCCCCGAGAACTGACTTCGCAGCGTCTTTGGGACAAGCCGCTCTGTAAGCTGGTACGGGATAACCTGTATCAAACGGCAACCAGCCTACCGGATCGCGCTCGTCTCCTTGCCGGTGTTGAATGGGAGTCCGGGCAGTGGCTCCAAGCTTTACCTTCAGTTTCAACTGGCACCCTTTTAGATAATTCTACATTCCGTTTATCTGTCGCTCTCCGCCTGGGAGTGACCTGTATTGCCCCTCATCGCTGTCGCTGTGGTGACCCAGTAGACCAGTTTGGTCACCACGGATTGTCCTGCGGCAGAAGCGCAGGGCGTGCCCCCCGCCATGCCGACCTTAACGACATCATCCGTCGAGCCTTAGCCAGTGCGGGAGCGCCGGCTGTCTTAGAACCGACCGGCCTCGCCGGCGATGACGGTAAGAGACCCGACAAGATGACCCTCGTGCCTTGGAAGATGGTACGGCCACAGGTTTGGGACGCGACGTGTGCAGATTCTTTGGCGCTGTCCCATCGCACTGCATTTAGGGCCGGTTCGGCTGCGAATTCGGCCGAGTCCCTCAAGCGGCGCAAGTATGCATCCATAAATAGTGGATGCATATTTGAGCCGTTTGGGGTTGAGACTCTGGGGCCCTGGGGGGAAAGCGCCCACAGAGTGTTTAAAGAATGCAGCCGCAGGAGGTTTTTATGAGGATTTGTTGTTATTGACATAAATTTCTTTTTTTTACCTTCATAAACTTCGGAGATAAAGGGTGGCTAAGCTAGAACTTAAGGAGTACTTTCTTACAGTGGACGTTGCTAGGCGCCCCCCAAAGGCGCATATGAGGAGGGATATGGTGGAGAAGTTCGTGGCCACGGGTGTGGTCTCGGTAGCTCAGTTGGAAAGAGCGATGAGCTGGTATCTCAGTGTCCCGGGTTCGAGTCCCACCCGAGGTCATGAATTTTTCAACTTTTCCTTTCTTTCTGAGAAATTTGGTATCGTTCGCTGAGGTTTCTGCTTAAAAATAACAAATAGTTAATAAATTCAAAATCAAATCAAATCAAATCAAATCAAATCAAATCAAATCAAATCAATTTATTCAAGTAGGATCAACTAGATCGCCTTTGCATCGTCAATATTTCTACATTATATATTAAGCATGCATAATAACAATAAGACAGTATTTCAAAAAAAATTAACAAAAAAAAAATGTCAAGATAACCTAATCAAAATACATTGCCATTTGAAATAAAAATATTACTAAACCTAGGAAAAAAACATAATATATATATATACCTATAATAATAACATGCGCATCAATCAAAAACAAATCAATATATATTTTTAAATTAATGGACATTTATTTTCAATGTTGTCTTGGCTGTAGAGTTTGGGACGGATGCTAGTGTGGGATGTTACCTGCGTGGACACGCTGGCACCGTCTCATCTCCAACGAACTAAAGCGGTAAAAGCGGGCGGAGCGGCTAAAAGCGCCGAAATTTTATATCGTTATAAATATAAGAGGCAGGGCAGAGAGTACCTTTTTGTACCATTCGGGATCGAAACTCTTGGTTCATAGGGCCCCAGCCCACGCAAGTTTTTCGTAGAAACCGCGAAACATCAGGTTGATGATACTGGTGACCGAAGAGCTGGTGGCTTCCTCGCACAACGTATCAGCATCGCGATACAACGAGGAAATGCCGCCAGCATCCTAGGTACAATGCCTCAAGGACCTATGTAGTTTAGATTTAAGGTAGGTAGAGGTAGGTAGCTAGGTAAATTACACTTACTGTATATAATTTGAAAATAAATGTTCGTTAATAAAAAAACAAAATTAGGTTTTCGAACGTCAAATGGGCGTCCAATTCCAGCTGTTAGGTCGGGAGTAATCAAAAATCACTTTTAGAGGGATTATATTCATTTTGTAAATCGATTTTAAGATAACTTTATTAGATACTGGGCCTGTATACTTTTCTTCCGGAATTTATTTTGCTCAACCATATTACGGAAATGTTATTGAAATATGAATATCGGAAATTCTTTGCGCGAAAAATTCGAAAACTGTTTAGGTTGAGTTAGCGTTATGCGACTTTATTGTGGACATCATAAAAATAATCTCATTTTCTTGCCAAAGAATAATAACCGAAAATGTTAAGTTAGTAGGTATATGGGTTGAGAAAAAAATAATGATTCATGTCTTTGAGTAAGTATAAACATTGCTAAAGGCCACTTGTACCACCCGGGGTTAGACACATAACTATGAGTTAAGCATTTTTTGTATGAAATTTCCGGGTTAGCAGCTACCCTGGGTGGTGCAAGTGATAAATGGTCTTGGTATCACTATGATACCTCAATCAAGTATGAGTTTACCTATGTTTAAATATTTGTTGCTTGACGATGATGGCAGGTGGCACTTTATTACTTTTTTGATGTGGCGGCAAAAAGGTTAAACATTCACGAATACAAAAGATTAGAAGATGCCGGTACAATTTCAGTCCTGCGGGCCTAATATGGTTGTAAACGACATAGGTAATGTCATATCGACAACTTGGTAAATATATTAATATACTTAGACCGGGTTAGTCACGTCTATAAAGATTATGATTGTGATTATGGGGCGCGGACCGTCCCGAACATGTCGAGCTATTTTCGACTTTATAGACGTGAGTAACCCGGTCTAAGTATATTAATAGATCTAATACTCACGGGAGTTTTCTATTTAAAACACAAGTCATACAAATATATACCTATATCACATTATTCACACGATAAATGCAATAATAATTCATTCGCTATGTGCACTGCAAGCCTTGGTCACTTTTTTTGTATGACATCTATTGTAGCTAATATACAATAATAGTAGATTATTAACCAAGGGACGAAAGTCATCCATTTTGATCGAGGTATTTTGATAGTCCGAAACTGAAATGTGTCTTTCACTCGATGAAGTGTATCGAAAACCAGGGATGTCGCTGATATCGGCATCCGCATCTGCTTCAGCATCAAATCGATCCGGAGCTTATGCGGATGCGGATGTGGACCAAGTCGTCAGTCACGTCTCGGCGACGGCGCACGTGCTAGGTAAAAGTACCTACTTTTCATTTTTATGTACAGCTGCAGAGTTCAGTGACCCCCCTGCATAAAAAGTTGCTATGCAGGGGGGTTCACTTAACTCTGCTGCTGTTGTACGTGATCTCATCCGCATCTGCATCCGTATCCGCGGATGTGAGCCTTTTGATATCCGCATCCGCATCGGCATCCGCGGATGTCAAAAAATCAGCATCCGCAACATCCCTGATAACACCTCACGAGTCGGGTTATTATTGAATCCTTTATTGGTAAAATGCATGTCTTATATACTAGATTTGTACGCACATTGTCTATGTGCATTCACGCAAAAAAAAATCTACTTAGACCGAAATAAAATCTCAAGTTATAATGTGACCGAGTGTTGACCGAGTTAAACACTCTACTCTTCATATCAAATACGAGGAAAGAAAAAATCAAGTGTATTTTATAAAAAATAGTAATACATAACCTTGTAGTATAAGAGGTTCGAATTAATTTTTAAATGTTCATTTATGAGTTCGGAAAAAATATTATCAGAATGGATATCATACGATGCATCCTTTTAAAACCAATTTTTTATTGCAACTAGTAAAATGCATTTCAAATATACATTATTTACATACGTCTTAGGGTGCATTTTCCACCCGCTTTTTGGACAATGACCCGATTTCAGAGCATGAGATATGAAAAAGTTATTAAACTAACGTCAGCTAAATAAACACCAAATCACATAACACGCTTTTAACTAAATTGTATTACCGAATTGCTATAAACGGTTCACCAAACGTTCAAGTTCGCTATAAAATATTCAAAGCTAAAGTGGAAATTCCGCAGGTCGGCACAAATATTCCAATTCGGGTCATCGTGGCGCATGATTCATGGGATTGCATCGTAATTGAAAAAAATATGTTATTGCTGTTTGACGCATTGCTAGCTTAGGTACGGGGATAGGCCGATACCGGAACGATGTATCTAAATATTGAACTTACATAAAATATTCGTTCAAGTCTGATTTTATCGCTCATCGTCTATCTACATCTCTATCTACTTGGACTATCCGTCGTTTTTATGTATGTACTATAGCGTTCAGAATTGCATGGTCAATTTATGAATGAATTTATTCATAAAGTGCCCATGCAATATTGAACGCATGTGTATGTGGGTCGGTTTTGAGTACAAACACTCAACACAGTAAAACTTTCAAAAAACTATATTTTTAATAAAAACTAAAGAAATTACACCAGTTCGTCTTAACCGTAAAAATCAGTCTCCCGTTACATGTTTCAAATTGGTTTTAAGCGTTTCTCCGTCTCTTTCACTCACATCTCACACATCCCGTATACTTTCTCTGTCATGCATTCATTCGTTGATACGTTCTCTCGCTCACTCGCTCATTCCGTACGTTCCAATCCGCGCATCCTACATGTATGTATGTTTGTTCAACGATAACTCCAGTATCGTTGAACGGTTCGTTGTGAAATTTGGCAGATCGTTAGGTGAGATAAAATCGAATATGAGCTAAATCGGTCAAGGGGTTGCCGAGATATGGGGGTCGCGAGATCACATTCGGGGCGAATCACTAGTTAGTTAGTTAACAGGAGCAATTATTTAAATCGTAAATAGTGCTGCTAAAACCTAACAACTTTTGTTTAACAACTTTTAAAAATGATGTAGGTACTAAAATAAACAACCAACTACATTAATCACTTTATTTATATTCCTTCGCATATACAGATTATCGAAATACGGAGTGAAACAAATTGATCGTATTAAGTATAATATGTGGAAACACCTTATACTTAATACGATTGCAAGCTTAACGGTAAATAACGAGTAACTATTTTAATCAGATAATTATTGAGATATAATAATGATGATACACTTATCAACGCTTTAGTTCTGCTAATAGTGACCGCTGCTAGAAGGCAATTGAGCCGCTCCCGCCATGTTCTTGCCCTTTTATTGACAGCACCGGATGTACGTCACGCGCAGTGTTGCCAGGATCGTCGTCGTGTTGCTGCTACAAAGCCGCGGCGACAACATCCGGCCGTCCTGGACCACGAGTTACTCCTGGAACTCGTTAGGGCCTGATGCGGAAGCTGCGGACACACATACACATAGTTTTATATAATGTTACATATTTACAGGGAAGTTGCCTCTAGTTCCATATCCTATGAAATGTTATACTGTATCTTGGTTTCAACTAAGTAATGTTACAATTACTCTAGTCGTTTATCACCAAAAGCCTTATGTGATAGCGTTCATCACAGATACCTATCACATGTTATCTCACAATTCATAGTTAATGGAACGTTCGAAGCTTTAGCATTAGGCCACTTGAAAAAAAGAAATTAAAACTGTGCATTAAAACATTTGAATCATGTGATGTTAACAGTTTAGCGAAGAGAACGATAACAATTATGTATATAGAATAAATAAATATTAAATATGCAAAAGTTATGTACCTTTTATTGACAACATCCGGTTATTCACCTATATGAATCCACGGCTTCATATTTTCTACGCACGCTGTGCCCTCGTACCTTCTTGAACTCCTTTCAGCCCCTCTCAAGTCCGTCACTTTATACCTATCATGTCCTAAAATCTCTGTGATTTGGAAAGGCCCTTTAAATAATGGTAGTAATTTTGTGCTATTCCCATCATTCGATTGACTAGGAATTTTCAGCACCACAAGATCGCCGACCTTATACTGTCTCGCCTCCTTTCTTTTTGAATCAAAATACGTTTTCTGACGTTCCGCATTTTTTTGAATATTTTCATCGACAGTATTCCTTAATGTCGTCACGTCAATAGCATTTTCTAAACTATCATCAGTAATTGCGTCGTTATTCATTCTAATTCTGTATCCAAAAAATACTTCGCTGGGTACTGCGGCTGTGGTTTTATTTACCGTGCTGTTGATGCCTTGTTGGATACTTGATATGTGCAAATCCCATTTATTGTTCTCAGTATCGGCACCCATGCTTCGTAACGCCTCTAAAATTGTCAAATTATAACGCTCAACTTGTCCGTTCGAGCGAGGTACGGCTGTTGCGATAATATGACGTCGAATATACCTAGCGTTGCAATATTCTGTAAATAACTTAGACGTGAAAGCGCTACCTGCGTCACAGATCAATCGTTTTGGATTGCCGAATATTTTGAATAGCTTATTTAGTTCATTAATGACTACTGTACTTTTTGTATTTTTAACAGCCGAAATGAAAACAAATTTCGTGAAAGAATCTACCAGTACCAATAAGTAGCTATTTTGTTGTGTTGTCTTAACAAAGGGACCCAGATGGTCTACGTGCAGAGTATGCCAAGGCCTTGCATACTTCGGAATCGGAAATAATTTACCAGGTTTTTTACCGTGTATATTCTTATAGTAGATACAATTTAAACAATTTTTCACATATTTCGCAACTGTTTTTTTTAAACGTGGAAACCAAAATTTTGATCGAATTCTTTCGACAGTTTTGTCAACTGCAAAATGCCCTACATCATCATGATTGGCTCGTATAACATGCCATATGCAACTTTTTGGAACCAACCACCGCCTACCATACTCTGTGCGTCGGTATACTTTATTGCCTAAGACTTCGTATTCATTAAAAATCCGTTTATTTGACTCGGCCTCACCTGACAATAAAATATCGCGTATGCTACAGATACTCGCATCCTGTAATTGAACTGACAGTAGCCAATCTCCCTCCGTAATAGACATTACGGCCGTTTCATTACTTTCATTATCATGTTTTAACGGGTTCCTGCTTAAGGCGTCTACATGTTGCATTTGACAGCCGGCCCTATGAGTTACGTCAAAAGTAAATTCCTGCGTACACAACACCCACCTACTTATACGTGGTACTATGTTTTGTTTACTTAATGCATGTTTAACCGCGTTACAATCTGTAGTAATTTTAAAATGGGTACCTATTAAATAGTGCCGGAACCTCTGTAACCCTGTCACTATCGCTAATAGTTCCAATTCAAACGAGTGGAACTTTTTTTCATCTTTGGTCGTTTGGCGGCTATAGAAATGGACCGGTCTCTCACCGTTTTCGGTCAATTGCATCAAAATACAACCTATTCCGTCCTGGCTAGCGTCTGTATATAAATTTATCGGCAGTTTAGGGTCAAAAATTTCAAGGACCGCGTCATTGATCAGTTTTTCTTTAAGATCGGTTACAGCTTTATCGTGTTCGGAACCCCAGTTCCAGGTAACCCCCTTTTTTAAAAGATTAGTTAATGGTCGGCATATCAGAGCACAACTTTGAATGAATTTTCTGAAATAATTTACAAGCCCCAAAAACTGACGTAATTGATGCACTGTTGTAGGGGTTGGATAATCTACTAAGGCCTTTAATTTTTTTGGACTCGGTCGAATACCGTGTTCAGATATTTCGTAGCCAAGAAATGTGATATTATTTCGAAAGAATGAACATTTTTCTAAATTTAAGGTTAGCCCATTAGTTACTAGCAAACTTAGAACCTGCTCTAAGCAAGCTATATTTTCTTCTAAGGTTTCTGTGGCTATTAGTAGATCATCCATGTAACATATAACCCTACCAAAACGCAGGTCACCCAAAATAGTATTCATTAGCCTTTGAAAGACTGCCGGTCCGTTACAGACCCCGAACGGCATTCTTAAAAACTCGAAGTGAGAATCACTAGTGACAAAGGCTAGTTTGTGAGAATCTTCAGGGTTTACGCCGACTTGATAGTACCCATTTTTCAGGTCTAGCGACGTATAAAACTTACAGCCTCGTAACCGATCTATAAGATCATCTATCATCGGCATCGGATATTTTTCTTTTACCGTTATTTTATTTAACTGTCGATAATCTATACATAAACGCTTTTCCCCCGATGGTTTATCTACGAGCAAGGCCGGGCTAGCGTATGCAGAACCACTATGGCGAATTATACCGTTTTTCAAAAGTTCCTCAGTTAACTCGCGTGTTTTTGCCTTCTCCGACTCGGACATCCTATAAGGGCGTTGACACACCGGCTTATTTGACGTCAGTTCAATTGACAGTTCGACACAAGATGTTTTGCCTAAACTAGCCAAATTTTGTGTTGTGCACTGAGGGTACTTTGAAAAAATCTTGTTAAGAATCACTTGATGATCGTTATTTACATCATTAATCGATCCGAGATCTATACTGTTTACACTTAAGTTTTGTACCGGGTCAAACCTTAAAATATCTCCTATTCGTGTATACATGATGCTTTTGTCCTCAGTGAAGTTACGTCCTATCAACAATTTACACCCAGTTATCGAGTCAACAACATACAGTGTAATAAATAGTTGTACATCGTCAACTTTTAAATTTACCGCAACTGCTTCATTAACTTCAACCGAACACCCTTCTCTAAACCCACATAAGTTAATTGGTTTATTTGTTTTAAAAGAACGTAATCCGAGCTGACCTACTAATTCTATATCTATTAGCGAACAGTCGGAACCCATATCGAAAAACGCAATACATTCTGTGTTATTCAAATCTACCGTCTTATAAAACTTTTGTTTTGATTGTGAATTGGAATGAATCATTTTAATTTCTAATTCTTTTTCATTTTTAGATTTAGGTTTAGATTTGCATGCAGCTTCTAAATGCCCTATTTTGCTGCATAATGTGCAGCGTATAGTATCTTTCACGGTACAAGTATTTCTTTTGTGCCCCTGTACCCCACAACGATAACAGACCATGTTATTGAAATTACTATTGACCCCAGTGCTAGTGGAAGCTTCCATTTTCACATTATGGTCTGACTTGTCATTGTTACTATGGCTTGATGAGCCTCCATGACGATTCATGTATTTCGATGCCGTATACGAGATGTTTTTATGAACGGGTGGATTTTCTGTAACGGTGTACGTCCTACCGTGCAAAAACGCCGCTAAATCATCACAGTATCTGAAATTCCCTGCTTCAACTGCCGTACTGATACTACTATCACCAATCGAACCGACAATTATTGAATTAATATCTCTTTCGCTAAACAGAAAAACTCGTAAAGCGACTGATTCGGTGAAGGTTTGGTGTCTACCAATTGTTTAATAAGATTGTACATGCACCGTTTTGTTTGAAATGTATCAGATAATGTATTTCGCCATTGTCGCCACCTCCACGACGTCCAACGTGTCTCATTTTTTTGTAGTGAATCTAACCACGTTTTAGCAGAATTACGTAATTTTTGCAACGCTTGGTATTTAATCATATTATCCGACCAACCAAATGCACGAGCGTTCGCTTTCACCACATTAAGCCACATGTCTATATCGTCTACCAGCGGATCATACTCGGGAATGACTGATGATAGTACAACATTTTGACTCACAGTTGGCGATCTCTTACGACCATGTTTTCTTCTCTTCCTGGAAGCCTCGTCACTACCGGAGCTCGAACTTGAGGAGCTAGATGATGCGCTTGACACAGAAGAGCTCGAGCTAGTGTCACGCTTCCTTGCGTGGCGCCGCGGTCTCTTCCTTTTCCTAGGGCGTGGCATGATGTTCTTCGTCACTTCTGATAAAATAAACAACCAACTACATTAATCACTTTATTTATATTCCTTCGCATATACAGATTATCGAAATACGGAGTGAAACAAATTGATCGTATTAAGTATAATATGTGGAAACACCTTATACTTAATACGATTGCAAGCTTAACGGTAAATAACGAGTAACTATTTTAATCAGATAATTATTGAGATATAATAATGATGATACACTTATCAACGCTTTAGTTCTGCTAATAGTGACCGCTGCTAGAAGGCAATTGAGCCGCTCCCGCCATGTTCTTGCCCTTTTATTGACAGCACCGGATGTACGTCACGCGCAGTGTTGCCAGGATCGTCGTCGTGTTGCTGCTAGTACTCTGTAGGGTTTCACTTTTTCATACTAACTAAATAGTATTTTCAATGTACTATAACGTTCAGAATTGCATGGGCAGTTTATGAATGGATTCATTCTTAACTGTCCATGCAATTCTGAACGCGTGTGTACGTTAACATAAGCCTAATTGATGTATCTTGGCATAGTACAAAAATGACAAAATTCGCAGTGCATTGCGTCTTCTAAAAATGTTTAAAGTAAAATCAAAACACGTTATTTTTTAAAGTCGCTGAACAAACCTTATTCACTTTGGCGAGGACTACGACTACGAGTACCTACGATTCCATTTATTGCTCCTATTACATGCAACACCCGATATAAATTGATATAACATGCTTGAGTTACAAATAACTGTAAAATGCTTGCCTTCACAACATCTTCTACGTCGCCAGAGATGTGACAACCCCCTCAGAATGTCGTAGTGATTTTTACAAAGGTGGTCTTCCTTGCAGCCCTTCGTCAACGGATAGATGTACCGAATCACCGCCCGTCATCTTAAGCCTCTGTTTTTCTGTGCCCCACGGCAGCCAAAATCACCAGCGGCTGACTCGTCTGCGCTCGAAAGGCCCTCCATGGCAACTCATAGGACTCCTCTGCCTAAATCAAAGATGGAGAACCTTGTTGCAACTCCACCTCTCTCCCAGGCAGGATATTTGCAGCACTGGTAACAAAATATAGGAGTCCTCCTAAGAGGTCATTTACCGTCGCCCCAAGGGCGCACGCCTGCACGGCTCTACACTCCACAGTGTAGGGGAAGGATCCCCTAAACTTGATCAATCGAATCAAGAAAGAACCTTTTATAATAAGTGCAACGTTAAATTTTGTAAGAAAATAAGTGCCTGCAAGGAAAGGCAAAGATTCTAACAGCACATTCCTGATCACATATCAAGACTAAAATTTCGTATAAAGTTGTATGGTTTCCGTGTAATTCCAGAGATAATGTAATTTTTCCGTTAGGTATTTAATTTGTAACTGATTTTGTTTTGGTCTTGTCATATTTCCAAGTAGCATCTTTTTTTACTTCCCTACGTAAGCAAAAACACGTGCATTTTCAGGGTTCCGTACCAAAATGGTACAAAAGGAACTCTTATGGTGTGACTCAGAATCAGTCTGTCTGTCACATCGTTTTACACTACACTAATTGGCTGAAAAATCACACTTGTGATTTATCGAAGCTGGATTTCGTTCGCGTATTGGACTACGACGGAATATATGAGTTAGCATTTATCCATAATATGTGATTTACCCGACCTGGGACGGCAGGATAAGAACTAGGTACTACTGCTCGTACGTATATGTATGTCTAAATTTCCTCCCGCAGACGCTTCGGCTATGGAATGAGCTCCCTACCGAGGATTTCCCGAAGGCCAACAGTATGGGGTTCTTCAAGAGAGGAGTGTTCAAGTTTTTAATGGGTCGACAACACTCATGTGACCTGGAGTTGCAGGCATCCATAGGCTATGGTGACCGATTTCCATCAGACGTGGTATAAAAAAAACGTAAGCTAGTTTTGAAGTTTACATTCCAAGACTAAACTTCATAAAAAAGTTGTTTTCTCCCTTTCAAACAAACGCGAATGTCAAACTGACAGATAAGGACAAATAATCATTTATAACTATGTTTATGTGCGTTTATGAATAACGCCATAAAGGTAGGTATGTAGTACTCGAAATGTTATAAAATCTGGAGTTAACGAGAGTATCGCTTCCTCGCTTTCCTCCGATAATAGCTGTTTGCACGTGACAGCAGGTGATACGGTTGCTGACACCACTCCTCTGGAGCTTTCGACCTTTCCATGTATTTATTGATTTGATATCATACCCAGTGCATCTTGATCTTTTTTAGGGTTCCGTAGTCAACTAGGAACCCTTATAGTTTCGCCATGCCTGCCTGTTCTTCGGCTTTGCTCAGTGACCGTTAGTACTAGAAAGCTATAATTGCGATAAAATAAAAAGTCGAAAAGCTTATTTTTAGGGTACCTCCCACTTAAATTGGTGAGTTTTTTTTTTAAGTTGCAACCTTAAAGTGTGAGGTAGGTATCGTTGGAAAGATATTTGAAAGAGAATACGGGCTTGGGCAAAGAAAAAAAACACGGAAATAGAGCTTTATTAATCTAAATATTTAGTTGTTTTGTTCTTGCTAGCTAACTACTCGTAATTTTAAGATTTTTTTTATAATCACTATTAACAGTACCTACATATGGCGATCTATTACGGTACTAGTGCCGATAATAAGCACTTTATACGTTACGTCAAATATTCTAAGGGCCATATACACTGTAAAACGTCGTACGATACACGTATGCGAATAGGTAAGGGCTTGTGCACAGGTCACGAAAAACTCACGAAAGATCACATTGGGTTTCCAATCCAAGGAGACCTCACGTGTATTTTTTTACATTGACCGAAACCAAGAAAAAATTTAGGTAAAACCTAAACCATCACTTCACGCTTCAAAATAGCGAGTCCATTAAATTGTAATGGTTAACACTCACGTATTTTTATCACAATAGGCGTGACATGTTTCGACTGCCTCGGGCAGTCATCTTCGGACAGACAGAGTGGAGTCACCTTCGATGACTGCCCGATTCGTCGAAACATGTCACGCCTATTGTGATAAAAATACGCGAGTGTTAACCGTGGCAATTTAATGTCAGTATGACTTACGAAAGTTTAGATTATAGCGAGTCTATTTTACGAAATTTAGGAATGCGTGGCTCTATATATATGTAGTTGTAGACATTATTACCTATTAACTCCAGAACGGAACGTCGTACGAAATAAAAACGTTATATGGGAATAGATATGGTAGTACATCGGCAAACAGGCATTGACATTTGCGAGCCTCGCGAACACTCCCGCTCAAGTGCTTGTCAAGGCTCGGCTGCGCCAATTCTTTTACACAATGTTTATGAAAATCTTTTAACGGGATTTTTAACGGAAAAAGAGAAAATAATCTTCATTAAATCTAGTGGTTTGCCTTGAACTTAAAATCGCGACCTGTAATCTCCACAACCCTTTGACCGATTTGATTCATATTCCTACTTAAAAAATTATATCAAACCTCCTGTCTAATTTCACGACCATCCGATCAACGTTACTCAAGTTATCATCGAACAAACACAAATACACAAACATACAAACATACATGTAAACATATACAAACGACTTAACGACAGATTGTACAAGTAGGCTGAGAGAACGAACGCGCTTCGCTCGCTCGATGATAGATCTGCGATTATAATCATTGTAATAATATTCGGTAGATATTAATAGTATTTTAAACGGGTCACTCACGTAATTTAGTCGATGTTGACGTTCCTCATATTGACGTTCTTCGTAAAGATCGAAACACGTCGAGCGAAAATCGACTAAATTACGTGAGTGACCCGTTTTAAATATTATTTAATATGTTCGAGTCTCACGAGAGTTTTATAGTTAAAATATTCTGTAGTCTCCAAAATCTAATTTAATACTTCTAAAATCGGACCCTGTGGGGTGGCGGGGTTTTTCATTTTTTCAATGATGAGGTAACATGTATACATACTTAAACCTTAAACCACACAAGGGACGAGGTTGAGAACTGCAGTATGAACTTATCTCACACGAACTAACGAAGTAAATTGCCTTACAGACGCTATAAATATCCTTCACACCATCCCCTAGACTACCCCAGAATAAAACGCCATATCTCAATAAGAGATATGCTAAGATAAGCTCTTTTCAAACCAAGCTCACGTAGCCAAGACCCCAGGGTAGAATAGTCGTAACTTACATAGAGGTTTTAATAAGGTAGGTCCTTTTCGAAGTATGTTGATGGCAGCTCCTCTTCAACGTTAATTAGACAGTCAACACCGTGACGTTATTCTCCAGTGCGTTGTTCTTTTCACCCTTTCACACTTTCTCATAGCTTGGAATATGAAACCTTGAAATGAATACCTATGTAACTTAGGTGTTAATGCATTGTGCTTTAAAATTTCATACCTATATTTATAATAATAACACTAGCTTTTGCCCGCTTCGCTCGCGTTAGAATAAGACAAAAAGTAGCCTATGTCACTCTCCATACCTTCAACTATCTCAACTTAAAAAATCACGTCAATTGGTCGCTCCGTTTTGCCGTGAAAGAAGGACAAATAACCCAGACACACACTTTCCCATTTATAATATCGCGTATTTATAGATCGCTATGCGCGACATTTTTCGCACATCCTATAATGCCACTATCAAGCGCTGAATACCGTACACGACGACCAATTTTAACTTATACTTTTATTATAATATTAATATGTTTCATGATAGTTTAATTTCGATACCTATACTTACCGATTGAGGTTCAAATTTGTCATTTCTGGATGTAAAAGTTAAGAATATTGGTGGTATTTGATCAATGATCTATTGCTGATTCAATCTTAAAAAACCGTAGATAAACAAAAATGTTATTGCTTTTTGTTTTTACAAAAAGCACTAAGCGTTTCACTGTCGTTTGCCGATAAGGCGCTAATTCCATGAATATTTGTTTGAAAATGAACCTTATCAACAAATTTCTTGGTACGTTTTACTAATATTAATGACGATGACGCGATTCAGTCATTCGATATTAACGTAATGCACTACCCATACCGTATTTTCTCGCAAGTATTCGCTTTTTTGTCGTACAATCTCATCTATAAAATAAACAAAACAAGCAACCATAATTGTTATTTTTGTACGAGAAACATTAATATATATTATCCGTTTTCCTGGTCCGCAATACCACAGTATATTTATCTTTTGTTTTTCCGATCCCGGAAGATACCTCCCGCGCCATATCGACAAGCGGCTTAGTTTAAATTGAAACAAATTGGCGGGAATAAAAGTCTTACCTTTCGGATACGAGTCCCATTCGTTTTTATAGAAAATCTTACTGAACATCTTGAGAATATTTCCAATTATTTGTTATCAAACCGAAAACTGCTGTTAAAATCGTCCTTAAATAGGCAGTTCGCACTGGCCAGACTTGTTCTGATTGGCTTGAGCTAAAGTCTGGTGTTCCGCAAGGTGGTATACTTTCTCCTCTACTCTTCTCTATATTTATAAATCTAATTACCCCTAACCTTAACTGCTCCTACCATCTGTATGCCGACGACTTGCAACTCTATGTTCAGACCAATATATATGACATCGAGTGTGCAGTTGCTAAAATTAACAACGACCTGAACCGCATCTCTGCTTGGTCTCATGATTTTGGTATAGCTGTTAACCCTACTAAGTGCCAAGCCATTGTTTTGGGAAGTGCCCGTCTGCTTTCGTTAACTGCTCGCATAAGTCCAATTATGTTCGAAAACACGGTGATACCCCTGTCTCCGCATGTTAAAAACCTTGGCTTAATTATAGATGGCAATTTGACGTGGGAGCCTCATGTGTCTGACGTCAGTCGTAAGGTAACTAATACGTTAAGGGCACTTTATAGACATAAAAACTTTTTACCGGCTAGTATCAAGACGCTCCTTGTCCAGTCTCTCATACTACCAATTATTGACTATGCTGATGTGTGTTGCACCAACATGACTCAAGCCTCACTCTCTAAACTAGATCGTCTTCTCAACAATTGTATCAGATTTATTTTTAACCTTCGCAAATATGACCATGTTTCTGCTTTTCGCCGTAAGCTTCAATGGCTCCCGATTCGTGAACGCAGGTCATTGCGAATCTTATCGACTCTTTTTTCAATTCTATTTGACCCAACTTCACCCACTTATCTCAAGACTAAATTCGAATTTATAACACCCCGTCCTGGTCGTATGCTTCGCACTTCTCGTAACCTGATGCTTGCTGTTCTCCCTCACAAAACTGGATTCTTGTCCAACTCATTCACCTGCCAGGCAATTCGGCTGTGGAATGCTCTCCCTCTGCCTATCAGACAAGCTCAAAGTAAATATTCGTTTAAAAGCAAGTTGCGTAAGCATTTATTCGATAAAATTCTTCATTAAGGGTCTGCGTGATGTTTCGCTCTAGGTACACTTATATTAGGTATATATGTATTTGTATATGTAGGTATATTTATATTTGTATATGTGTAAGTATATACATTATATTATTAATTAGGTTTGACATGTCTTAGGTTATCATCTCTTTTTTCTACTATCCTGCACCAGACTAACAGTTTCGGTTTAGCCCGATGGTTGACTGGTAGAGAATGCCTAAAGGCGTTAAGTCCGCCATTTGTACTTTAATATAATTGTGCAATAAAGTTTAAATAAATAAATAAATAAATAAATAGTTTTTTTAGGTTTCTTATACAAAGTTTGATATGATTGTGTTACAAGGGGTGGCCCTCTACATCCCTAACAACTTTTGTCCTAAAATCACTTGCCCTAACCGTTTTGTCCTAATGGGCATTAGCTCTAACGATCTATTGCCATAACAATAATTTTCCATAACGTAATGGTTGCCCTAAAACTCATTTGCCCGAAGCATTTTTGGCATAACATCAATAACCCTAATATGTTTTGGCATATTCATCGCGATCCCTAATAACGTTTGTCCTCATATCTCTTGCCATAACTATTTTATCCTAACCGGTATTAGTCCTAACAATCAATTGTCATAATAATTATTATCATATTAATGTAACGATAAGTAGTCCTAAAACTCATCTGTTCGAAGCATGTTATTATATACATACGCAGTCTTGTACCAGTTTTAACCTTATTTTAGTCTTATAAAATTTGATCGAAAGTGGTGTAATTATGACATATATTTGAAATGATTGTAACGTATATAACAAGTCACAATAAGCAGCTTTTAATTGAAAAACTTTTTTTTTTAATTGAAAATGGCTGAGATCGAGCGCTTCAAAGATCGAAGTTTAAGGCAGGTCGGTTTAGGTACGATGAGGAGCGAAGTGAGGAGGAGTGTTAGGTAGAACTGCGACCTAACAGCGCGCGAGCCGAGCGAGCGAAGCGAGCGTGCCGCGGCAGCGGCCGGCGAAGCGCCAGAACCGACTTTTTTCCATAACACTGTTTACAAACTATAATTTTTTTTGTATTAATTAATTAATTTGGGCTAAGAATCTTTAGGATAAATAATATTAGTTGTAAAGTATATAACACATCACAATAAGCAGCTTTTAATTGAAAAACTTTTTTCTAAAATTGAAAATGGCTGAGATCGAGCGCTTCAAAGATCGAAGTTTAAGGCAGGTCGGTTTAGGTACGACGACGAGCAAAGCGAGGAGGAGTGTTAGGTAGAACTGCGACCTAACAGCGCGCGAGCCGAGCGAGCGAAGCGAGCGTGCCGCGGCAGCGGCCGGCGAAGCGCCAGAACCGACTTTTTTCCATAACACTGTTTACAAACTATATTTTTTTTTGTATTAATTAATTAATTTGGGCTAAGAATCTTTAGGATAAATAATATTAGTTGTAAAGTATATAACACATCACAATAAGCAGCTTTTAATTGAAAAACTTTTTTCTAAAATTGAAAATGGCTGAGATCGAGCGCTTCAAAGATCGAAGTTTAAGGCAGTGTCGGTTTAGGTATGACGACGAGCGAAGCGAGGAGGAGTGTTAGGTAGAACCGCGACCTAACAGCGCGCGAGCCGAGCGAGCGAAGCGAGCGTGCCGCGGTAGCGGCCGGCGAAGCGCCAGAACCGACTTTTTTCCATAACACTTTACAAACTACAATTTTGTATTAATTAATAAATTTGGGCTTAGAATCGTTAGGACAAATAATATTACGTAGGTATTACAATAATAGGATAAACGTCATTAGGCCATATAAAATTAGGGAAAATAATGATTAGGAAGGACATATGATCAATAGGACAAATAGTCATTATGGAACATAACATTAGGATATTTAATCAATATGTCAGGTGACATTAGGACATCAAACATTAGGGCAAACTAAAATCATCCATTCAATGAGAGGGCAATCAAAAATAGGGCAAATGAGTGTTAGGACAAATGATTATTATGGCAAAAAAGTATTAGGGAACGCAAAAATAGGAAAAAAAACTTTAGGGATCCCAATATAGATCCAAAATCCTAAACGTAATGAGGGATTCAAGCGTTAACGCCCCAGACAAAAATAATTTTCATACCGTGTGACACAATGCTTTTCACACTAACTAAGAGGAAATAAACAAAACCTAAAACAGCATCATACTAACACCACAATGCCACTAGTTAATACATTGAGTGCCGGGAACCCGCTAGGCGAGTTCTCTGTGGGTGGTGGCTTTCCGCTACAAAGAAAGAAAACAACGGAAACGGCTACGAGCGTAGCGCGTAACATTCGCTGGCACTCAATGTGTTAATGCCCGAAAACATAAAAAGCATGTAGTACTTGAAGAGAAAAGTGCCACTTTGATCCCTCCCAGCAAGGAAGAAAAGTGCCGCTTTGATCCCTCCTAGCTTGAACAGAAAACCCCTTTTATGAATTGGTGTTATTTCAACCCTTAGGCATATATTTTAAGGCGAATATATACTTTAGCTTCCATCTGTTCTCATTCGTGCATAGGTAGAGAGAGTCATCATCATCATCATCAATTTAGTCAGTTAATGTAAGCTTGGTCATACTGAACAACTTTTACTATAGGATCAATCTGAAAAGCACGAGAGAATATAAAGATGCTTGAAAAACGTTTTTTTTTCGATTTCCAGGTTGTCCCTAGTTGTTTGGAATGACCTACATATTCACCCGTTGAGTCTATAGCCGGCCATATACGTTTGGGAAATCTGTCGGATCTGCACAGCGGGTGTGTCCGCCGGACATCCGTCTGACAAATCTATCATACCCTCGTAACGCCCAGTGTACGAGTACAATGTATGAGACAACATATTTTAACGTCGTTAACGCCCACGCACTTCAAACATTTTTTGAAATGAAAATGACAAGAAGGATTTTTATATTTTTTTCTGGACATATGTAAATACAAATAAATACAATAAACTGCATTCTGACTTCGTATCTTTAGTTCATTTGCATGCACACTGGGTCTTTGGTTGAAGTCAGAAATACCAAATATGAACATTTTACTGAAAAATTAACTTTTATTCAGTTTTAAGGCATAAAATCATTTATTACTGCAATAAAGCCACAGATTATTATTTTTCTTTTATTGATAGTTATATTACAATCAATTTTAATCGGGAAAATATTTAAAACAATATTTCACTCGTTTTAGACACTGGATTGCTTGACAACAAGCTTTCATTAAATAAAATGCTGTTTTTCTAAATTACGCAAATTCATTCGGCATAGCAATTGAGAATCAATTCCAATTGTGAGTCGACTTTCTGGAGAAACTGCCGTTAGACAAAGTATGTTACGCGACACGAAACTAGTGATGACGACTGGGAATATTCCCGCTTCAATGAGCATTGTTGTCTATGTGTGTTAGAGTGAGTTATTTCTGATTAAAAAAAAAATTAGTGTTTTTCAATTGCATTTCAACTTAATTACCTACTTTTAAATTTATTTATTTCTGTTAAACTAAAGATAAACGTTATACAGTAAACTGCGCTTATTGCTTTAAGCCAAAAATTAAAAGCAGCTTAACCTAACTGAACTTACCTTATCAATTAGGTAGACATTTTTAGGCTTGTCACGTAAGGTGAGGTACTCCGTCCTCGATAACAGCCGTGTATGCCTTCATTGTATTATTTATAACTCAACAAATTTCCAACAGTCTCGTGGACACGTTTGGTCCAGTTCCCCCTATATATGACTTGCCACAGTCACAAGGAATCTCGTATACGCCCGGGTTGCCTAGCGGCTCTCTGTCTTTGGGAGAGCGTAACATCTGCCTTATTTTCATGTGACCCTGAGTTTTGTCATGGAGAGCGCTTCGGGCGGCGAGGCGAAAATGCTTTAGTATACGCCTGCTTGCGTCGTCACGCACGGAACTCGGCGCTTGATAATGGCATCATACGGTGTCCAAAACTGTCGCGCATAGTGACTAAAAATACGTGAGTGTCATCCGTCATTGTATTATAATATTAATACATCTCACGTTAGTCAGTTTACTTTTTAATCTTTATTGTAATTATTGTTAATTTTGAATGTTATTCGGATACATTAGAACCTTCGTTAAATATCGTGTGTCAAATTTAAAATAATAAATATGTAAGAATACAGTGCTCTAAATCAGAATATTGAATGAAAGTGTCACTTTGTTGATTGCCGCAGCCGCTAGTGAGCCGACACGGGACAAATGGCCACCACACAAAGTGTTTCACGGTACAAGGGACTAGTGCTGATACTGGGAATATTCCCGCTCCTACAAGTATTCTTTAAATTAGAAAACTTATTAATAGTGTTACTTTATTAATCGCAACTGTTATTGAGTCTATGCAATGCAAGTCGGTCTCCTAGCCCAGTTGGTGGTGACCCTGCCTACGAAGCAGAAGGTCCCAGGTTCGAATTCTGGTCAGGACATTTTTAGCCCTTGGAGTGCTTGCAAACGGTCGATTTAGTAAGTCAAATTTGACAGCCGGTACCTGAACAGATATGCTTGTGTGTTCATCACGAATAATTGTTCCTGAGTTATGGATGTTTTCGATGTAAGTATATAAGTAAGTAAGCTTAGTTTGGGGATAGGTCGATCTGAGTGCGGTTGTTCCCAAATATTGAATACGAATGGATCACACACAAAGTGTTTCACAGTACAAGGGACTAGTGATGGCACTGGAAATATTCTCGCTCCAGTGTGTACTGAATGTTAGTGTTGCAACCAGGAACTGAGATGAGGAGGGACAGTCAAGTATATTCTCGTAAATTTCGTAAATCGCTAAGGAATATTTTTGGCGCAAAGGGACACCACTATTCGGGATTCACTGCAAAAGGTTTTACGGTTTGCAGTGTGTCGTTGCAACTTTGTGATCAATTGATATTGGTACAGCTTCCCGCTGTATCTTTTTGTTTCTAGGTACTCGACTGTGAAAACTGTAAACAAACAAAGTTGTCGAGTGGAATGACTGATGCTGGGGACAATAAGGTTAGAGCTGCAACTAAGACAACCGGTTGCGTATTGGGTAAAATAAAAAGTACCGGTTGTTTTTATACAAATTTTAAACGGATTCCATTTTCTAGTTGTTGACATACTGAGTCTGTAGTTGTACTGAGCCCGAGTTACTACCGGCGATCATGCGATATTACGATATTTGGGTCAAACACAAAACGATGTTCCAAGTCTTTCCGGTGGACTACACAAAAGCTAAGGGCTATAAAGCTTGATTTTCTTATTTATCCTTATCAACATTAAGGAGTACTCCTTTTCTGTTGTATTGTATGATGCAAATCATTATTACATGTCCACAAGCTGTTAACTATTGACCACAGGAAAGAAAAAGTGCGTGTTCGGCTGAACTGTAGAGCCAATCTTTCCTGTGGCTAATAATTAACAGCTTGTGGACATGTAGTCATGATTTTTATTATACAATTCAATAGAAAAGGAGTACCTTTTAGTTTGGATTAGGGTTGAATAACCAAATCAACCTTAATTCTTAACTCTTGAAAAGTCCACCGGAAAGACGTGTAACATCTTTTTGTGTTTGACCCGTTTACATGGCAACTAATCGCCAGATCCAGTGATGTTCACCTTGTCCTGAGGGAATGCTTTTGATCGTGTGCTTTTCTTTAATGAGACAAGGTGCAATTTTGTAGAACGGTTTTAAAGGACCGATATTTTATGAATCATTGCAAGCGCGCTAACATGAGTGATGCAACAAACAGTTCTGAAACTGTACTAATTAAAATTCGTTAGGTTGGTATAGGCTCGTCGAATCAAGGAAATTTCTTCAGTTTCAATGAAATGTGAATACGAAACAATATTTATTACTAGCGAACCGGCTTCGCACGGGTGCGATATATGGATAAGGATTAATGCTGTTTTGCTTAAAATCGCTTCGTAAATAAGCTTATAAAAATGGTTATTGTGGGTTATCCCTAATAGATAGACATAAATAAACCATTGTGAACTTTATTGTAGACCTTTTTAAGGTGTACAATACTGTAGTACATTACTTTTATCCATCTCGTAGGGTTGAGCCAGCGTTTGCAATGTAAGCGCAAAAAATGTGTTTATTTACGATTTTACCTAGAATCCTCTAAAATTATCAGTGTTTTACTACTATATTATATATGTATTTTACATATAAACCCTCCTCTTGAATCAGTCTATCTATTAAAAAACCGTATCATAATCCGTTGCATAATTTTAAAGATTTAAGCATACATGCATGATGTGGTGATAGTGAATTAGTGATATATACATACAGACAGCGGGAAGCGACTTTGTTTTACTATTTGGACGTTGGCAACGTATTTGATGGAAACTATATTGTGAAGTGAGTATTACCACTAAAATTATCAGAGGTTGGCAGACCGGTACGTTTGGTTGTTGTTGTACCCGCTATCATTGATATTAACTCTACTAACTTCCACTTTCCATGGAAAAAGAGTTGTCTAATTGCCTTTATATTTGCATATAAAGTTAATAAATGATGCTTTAGAAGCCTAATTAAACACGAGCAAGCATAATCAAGTCCGTGTTGTTTTAAAACTAGTTAAAAACAACACCTCTCGTCAGATAAGGCGAATTCTAGTGTTGGTAAAGACTTGAGTCTTAGTACTCCGTTTTCAGTTGTCGTTATGTCGAATATTGAGTTCTTTAAACTTATCATAGACCGAAACAAATATGTATTTATTAACTTAAATAACAAGAAAAGAATGACTAAATATACGCTTAAATAAACATTAGAGTTTAATACAATTAATTAAATAAAAAACTAAAACCTATCTAAAACAACCCACACCGCATCGTAACCGGCTCAAAGGTTCCCATAATGCCTGCAGCATTCTCCCGCTGCACAGCAATGGAAACCTGTTGAAGCAGGTACGTCCCTGAGCGAGGGCCGCCTCAAATGCGGACGCCGCAAATGTACTAACATAGATTTAAAGACATTTAAAAAAATGCAGATTATAAATATTTAGCCACTTTGTACATTCTTGTGATTTAAGCATGATGTAAAACTGTAGATAAACAAAATTAGTATTGCTACAAAACTTTGAATAACGTGTGCACCGTAATCTATCCAAAGTAACAATTACACAAAAAATTGGCCAATGTATTAAGTGTTCGAATGAGGCCGCATCTAGGGCCAATGTCCTCTCACCCGTGGCGTCCATATTTGGTCCGATCACTGAATTTTAAGGTAAACACGCGCGGCGCGTGGCAACTGGCCTAGGGTCGCCATGTACGGATGGACGTATTTAAATTAATAAAATACGAATAGATTACATGTGTTTATTGTTCAAGCACGGATTACAGACTAACTCAGTACATGGTTGAGACATATGTTGAAGCCGCATATTTTAATATTATAATTTCGTTTACCTAGTTCAGTTTGTCTAAGTCTTCCCTAGATGGCGTTAGTAGTAGCGATTTTCGGAAAATAATTTGTTTGTTTTTGTCTGCAAATAATCCCAAAATACTCTAAAAAATATTAGGAATTAACTGTGCATAATATCTTGCAATCAAATGCCTATTTTATTGATATTGAAATTAAAATAATTAGTTTCCCAATTTTACAAAAGATGTCACTTTGTTCACGGCGCAATATTTTAGATCGCGCTGTTAAGATTTTTCCCAGTTTCATATAAAGTCCAACGAACATTTTGTTTGTCAATCCAAAATCAAATCAAGCAGTGAGTGTTATTATACAAGGTGTAGTAGATAGAAGTGTAAATAAAGTGGTAGTAGTGAAGTGTTATACAGTGTGTTTTCTTGGACCCTGTTCATGGTCCTTCGAACCGGATAGACGGCTATTCGGTGTGTGCAGTTTTGACGGCAGAGGGCGCCGCCAACCGGTACGGTGCCACATCGGTGTGACTACGTGCGACATAAGCGGCGGTAACTACGGCGTGTGATGTCATCAGCGGCGGCTACGGCGTGTGACGTCATCAGCGGCAGCTTCATCGTGTGACGTCGTCAGTGGCAGCTACATCGTGTGACGTCACGAGTGGACAAGTGTGAGTGCCGGTGGTCAATTGTGAGTACTTTTGTTAATTTGTGAGTGGAGGACTTAGCAATTTTCCCGTTCAACTGGACTTAGTAAAAATTCAATCGGATAATCTGGAACTTAGAAATTTTCAATCCGATCCAGTTTGGACTTAGACAATTTCAGACCAGTAGCCAAAGAATTTGAAATTTCGGGAACCTCAATTTAAGTTATCTGTCAAACACTTAGAAACATTACGATGGATAAACTAATTAAAGTACAGGCAGACGTACAGTCTAGAATTGTTCGCGCTTTTGAAAATTTCAAAAAGTCTCCCAAGGAACGTCGTAACTCCATTGATTATCTCAACACTAGATTAGAGTTGTTAGAGGAATTGTGGACTCAGTTTTCACAAACACATTCGCTCATCATACAGAACAGCGAGTCGGAAGCTTTAACTCAGAGCACATACATTGGGAATAATGTGTATGATGAGACTGAAGACGCATACGTGACTTATAAGTGTCTTATTAAATCTATCCTCAGCAGTCTCCAGCCAGTTTCTACGTCCACAACGTCAAGCATGAACATTCCAGAGCCCAGTAAAGTCACCAATAAAGCTGAAGATCGCATCAAACTGCCCAAGATATCAATACCAACATTCTCCGGCCAGTATGCTGAATGGGTGAGCTTTCGTGACATGTTTGTTTCTCTGATTCACACGAATAAGGATCTTGACGATGTTCAGAAGCTGCATTATTTAAAGGGACACCTAACAGGTGAAGCTGAGCAGTTGTTGAGACACATTCCAATAACTAGAGATACTTACAGCATTAGTTGGGAGCAACTCGAGAAGCGTTACAATAATAAGAAATACTTGTCAAACTGCATTTTAAAAAAATTGTTAAGTCAGCGAAACTTGGCTACTGAGTCTGCAAGCGCGCTTAAAGAATTATTGGATACGACCAACGAGTGTCTTCATGCTCTCAAGAACTTAGGCATAGATGTTACTAGTTGGGATGTTATTATTGTGCATATAATGTGTTTAAAATTAGATGCTGAATCGAGGAAGCAATGGGAACTTAAATCAACTGAATGCGATAGTGAGCTTCCAAGTTATAAACAATTTCAACTGTTTTTAGAAACACGGTTTCGCGCATTGGAGTTCATTGACCCGAAGCTTTCTCGACCCAGCACCAGCACATATAAGACTGCCAACAATTCTGTAAAAGTTAATCATGTGGCAGCCGTAACAGCCCCTTCCTGTGCATTTTGTTCTGAAGCACATAAGATAAGTAATTGTAAAGAGTTTTCCAAACTTGATACTGATGCTCGTCGTGGTTTTGTCCAGTCACATAGCCTCTGTTTTAATTGCTTAGGACCTCATCACTCAGTCTATGGATGCCGTCAATCGTCTAGATGCCGAATTTGCCAACGGAAACATCACTCCTTATTGCATTCCAAGAATAACACACCAGCAACTGAGTCTCAGGAAATAAATCACTCAGTTGTAGCAAATGTAGTTGCACATGCACCTGCATCTCACTCGTTATCTAAAAACGAGCCTACTACCATACGCAACCATTTTTCGACATCTCGTAAATTGGTTTTATTACCAACAGCATTAGTTAATGCCACGTCGAAATCTGGACAACTCATAACACTCAGATGCTTCATCGACCAAGGTTCGGAAGAGTCATTCATCAAAGAGTCTGTGGTTCAACTGCTCGGACTCCCCAGGATTCGCAACCATCGCCCAATCACAAGGTTAGGAGAAGAAGAGAGTTCCATGAGCTCTCAGTTTTCAGTCAATGTGACCATTACATCAATCTGCGACCCAAGTGTCAAAGTAAATGTTAATGCGGGTGTATTAAGCAAGCTCACATTGTGTCTTCCTGAGGAACGAGTTCAATTCTATTCCGAGCTGTCAAGTCTAGAATTAGCCGATAAAACTTACAATGAACCCGGACAAATTGATATACTCCTTGGTGCAGAAATTTATTGTGAAATACTTATGAATGATATTGTTAAAGGTCCCCAGGGAGCACCCCTGGCTCAGCGAACTTCCTTAGGCTGGATCATTTCCGGGCCGACTCACACGAGTGCGTCGGAATTAAACAACAAGGTCAGAGTTAACCACGTTCACATTATGGACAACGAGCTGCTGAAGAAGTTTTGGGAGCTTGAAGCTGATCCTGTTGTGCCAGATCCCAAGCAACACTACACTGAGGAAGAAAAGAAATGCGAAGAAAGTTTTGCTGCCACTACTAAACGGGATAGTAGCGGTAGGTATATAGTCAAGTTGCCCTTTCATGAAGAAATACCAAAATGTACCAAAGGGAAACTTTATCTCGCAGGAGCTAAACGATTTAGCTTGCTTGAAAGGAAATTCGAGCGAAAACCTCAGTTCAAGGAGCGATACGCAGCTGTCATCACAGAATATGAAGAGCTTGGGCACATGGAAAAGATACCGAAGGAAAAGCAAAATAAACCAGGCGCTGTGTATCTTCCTCATCACGCTGTTATTCAAGAAGATAAAAGCACATCAAACGTCCGGGTTACCTTTGGAACAGCCGCAGCACCTTGTCTCGCGGTTAAGGCACTGCAACAAGTAGCACATGATCACAGAGATGCCTATCCTTTGGCAGCAGATAGGGTCTTGAACGACTTTTATGTGGATGATCTCTTGTCAGGTTGTGAGACGGTGGCTGAAGGAGAACAAATATACAAGGAACTTAATGGGTTATTGAACAAAGCTGGATTTGAACTAGCAAAGTGGAATACTAACAATGAAGAACTTATGAAGATAATCAACCAAGATTCTGCAAATGAAGCAGGGAAAGTGGAGATCAAGCTGGATGCAACCATGAAGATTTTGGGGTTGACTTGGAACCGGCATGCGGATACGTTCGAGTTCGAGACACCACTGAAGTTTCCTATAACGAAGAGACGAATGATATCGGACATATCCCGGTTATTCGACCCGCTTGGATGGCTGGCACCAGTTATCATCTCTGCAAAGATATTCATCCAAAAATTGTGGTTAACAGATGTGGATCAGATTGCCAACTTTCGCATACCAAGGTGGGTATACACGAAGAGAGGAAACAACAATCTTCAAGAACTTCAAGGTTTTTGTGACGCCTCCAAAAAAGCGGTGCTCCTTACCAAATTGCTGATGGAAGTATCACGGGTAATGAATATTGACAAGTCAAACATCCACGCTTGGACTGATTCGACCAAAGTGTTGTCATGGCTCAACTACAAACATAACCGTTGGAAGACATTTGTAGCTAATCTGGTGGCAGAAATACATACCTCGCTTGAGCCTCTTGTGCTGGTAGCTGATTTAAGCTATGAAAATTCAAACATTGCTATTCACTCAGAAGTTAGTGAAAGGCTTGGCGTCGTTTGTCGAGTAAGTACCTAATAGAGTTTTATCATCGATACAAGTGGACTCATCAAACTCCTGAGCCAGCTGTTGGTGAGAGAGGATGGTCTTCCTCCATCTAGATGGTTGTACGGAATCATAATTTAAAAACATCCGGATGCGGACAATATCACACGAGTAGTCAGTCTCAAATGTAAGGACAACATTATAAAAAGAGCTGTAAATAAACTATGTTTCCTTCCTGTTAACTGATTATAATGATTATATTCGAAAGTATGTTATTATAATTCAATGCAAAGGGTACTTATCTTAGTTTGTTAGTTAATACATGCTTTATTTTAATTGTTATATTGTGTCATGGTGGGCGGAGTTAAGAACAAACTGTCTTTGTTCTTGGTGGGCGGAATGTTGAAGCCGCATATTTTAATATTATAATTTCGTTTACCTAGTTCAGTTTGTCTAAGTCTTCCCTAGATGGCGTTAGTAGTAGCGATTTTCGGAAAATAATTTGTTTGTTTTTGTCTGCAAATAATCCCAAAATACTCTAAAAAATATTAGGAATTAACTGTGCATAATATCTTGCAATCAAATGCCTATTTTATTGATATTGAAATTAAAATAATTAGTTTCCCAATTTTACAAAAGATGTCACTTTGTTCACGGCGCAATATTTTAGATCGCGCTGTTAAGATTTTTCCCAGTTTCATATAAAGTCCAACGAACATTTTGTTTGTCAATCCAAAATCAAATCAAGCAGTGAGTGTTATTATACAAGGTGTAGTAGATAGAAGTGTAAATAAAGTGGTAGTAGTGAAGTGTTATACAGTGTGTTTTCTTGGACCCTGTTCACATACGTATGTAGTTTATATGTAGATAATCTATTGGCATACACCACACTATTATCGCGGATAATATTCATTGAAATAAACATTTTAAAAATTGTTTAATTGCGTATATTGACCAACGTTTCGAGTTCTTTAAAGTGTTTCGTTTCAACAAACTCTCATTATTTAAACATAATTATTAAACGGGTCTAACGCGAATTAACTTGTTTACCTTATTTACCGACGTTTCGACACAGGTTTCACTGGTCATGGTCGCGGCTGACTGATGTCCCAGCAAAATGTCAAAACAGAGATTTGTGTAACTACCCAACGAAAAGTCTATGTAGAAATTTGGGGTAAACACACAATTTTTAAACTACCCACAAAACATATGTTAATTATTGTCAATAGTCCGACACACGACACTCACAATATCCCCGCACACATCCGAAGATATATCCCGTGGCTGCAACTTCTGGATCACTGGTTCCCAAGTTGGTGATAAGTTAAAACCATCCTCCCTATTAAAATTTCTAGGGTGTTTCTTGATTTCAATTGCCTCTCGAACTACTCGAGGATAATAATGGCGTTCAGTGGAGACAATTTTTGGTTTATGGAGTTCAATCCAGTGATTTACGCCAGATGTAAGAAGATGTTCGGCGATCGCGGATTTGTGTACTTGGCGGTTTTTAACTGCCGCTATGTGCTCCTTCACCCTCTCTTGCACGCTCCGTTTAGTTTGGCCAATGTACACACTTCCGCAACTGCATTCTATTTTGTACACGCCCGGGTTTTGGTATGGAATGACATCTTTTGGACTGCGTAAAAGATCTGCTTAACATATGTTTTGTGGGTAGTTTAAAAATTGTGTGTTTACCCCAAATTTCTACATAGACTTTTCGTTGGGTAGTTACACAAATCTCTGTTTTGACATTTTGCTGGGACATCAGTCAGCCGCGACCATGACCAGTGAAACCTGTGTCGAAACGTCGGTAAATAAGGTAAACAAGTTAATTCGCGTTAGACCCGTTTAATAATTATGTTTAAATATGTGTTCAAATCGCGAAAGTTTTAAATGTTATAAACTCTCATTAATTTAGCAACGATTTTCATTAGGTACATTCAACGTATATTTCGGAGAGGCCACGGGGTTCAAAAATATCTGAACAAGCAGACTACTTCCTTAACAATAGATGGTGACTATGGCCCTATTTCGACGGGATCTATTGATGATGAAGTATTCTCAATAAGACATGGAAGTTCCGAAAAGACTCACTCACGGTTCATAAAGCTGATGTCGTAAGCGTTGTCTCATTTGAGTCTTAAAATTATGTTCTGTTAATACTGTCTTCTGTTACCGCGATTGTTATTTTTTTATTGACATAGGGAAGCCTTATGAGACAGTCATAGTTTAACCCCGTGATAACGACTGCTAGCTCGAGACATAGGTTCATGGGTGTCAATTAGCGCGATTAATCCGTTTTAAAGTGTTTCGTTTTTTTATGTTCTGCTAATTTAGGAATGAAATGTATTTATTTCGAGTTTATTGTACTCATACAAAATATTGCACAATCGTGCATTAAGGTGTATTGTTTTAGTATTTACTTATGAATTATATAGCCTATCAAAGTATCAAAGTATTTATTGTAGGCATGTAAGAATTTGGTTACAGTTGATGGTGACATATATACAGCTCTATACAATTGTCTCACTAAAACTTTACCTTTTCAGATGTACATACATTTATTATTTCTATACCATTATTTATTATTGCCTGCTACTTACTAAATGAAAAAAGAGTTATGACTTTGTGTAGTCTAAATATTCATTAATGCTATAAAACACAATGCACAACATTTTTCTACATCTTACACCTTATTTATTTTACCTCTATTTACATCACAAGACATACGCGCTGCTGGAAACAGAGACTCACATACGTACAGTCAAGCCTGTCCGCTATCGAACATAGATGGGATATAAATATTATAAATAAATTAATACTAATTTAGACTCATGAAACTGGCTCCTACCAACTCTAGAGTTTCGATATACGAGTACTCTCGGTTTACGAGAACGAACGTAGCCGCTTTTAGCCCGCGACGGGCAGCGCCAACATAAATTCACATTTATCGCCCTACCTGCCGAACTTTCTGGACGCCTTCACTCCGCTCCCCGGTCTCCCCCAAGGAAACCGTATTTTATATAACTTCTTTATTCCGTTCAATGGATTTCGGGTTTCCGCCCACCGCCGCAAGTTAATTATACATGAACACTGATGTTTACTTTGCGGAAATAAGTGAACTTTTGGATTTCTTTGTTAAATTGTTGGGAAAGTATTGCCATTTCATGTTAGACACGATTGAATTACGGTGCCAGATAATTGTGTGCCGTCTTACGGTACAATAACAAAAAATATTAGATTTTCATTGTTAAACAGGGAAAACTTTATTAAAAGCTGAAGATGGGAAAATGAATGCAAACCTCAACGTGTCTGGACTGGACCTAATAAAGTTACATGAATTTTAATGTTTCTTTATTAACTTAAAAACTTCTCTTGTACCTAGAATAGAAGCATATTCGAATAATAATATTTGTTATTGAATTGCTATTTGAATATTGAACAAAAAAGCACCTGTCACCCGGCCATATAGTTCGAGTTCGAGTAATGTACCTATATAGTAAAATTGTCCGGTGGATGCCCGACGGATTCACCTGCTACGTGGATCTGACGGATAGACCGAACGTATACGGCCGGCTAAACTGTTATCAAGTTTTGTTCAAAGCATCAATCTTATATTGATGTACCATTATTATAAATTGAAATAGATGTCATATACTAAAGGAAAAGACCATCACCGACGAAGGGATCGAACTCGGGTCCTCAGCTTACGCGGCTAAGCCAGGCCAGTTGGCCGAGTGGTTATGGCGTTAGCCGCGTAAGCTGAAGACCCGAGTTCGATCCTCGGATTGGCCTTCGTCGGTGTTGGCCTTTTCCTTTAATATATGACATCAATTTCAATTTATAATTTATATATAGTAGTGTTACTACTTTAATAACAAATAAAATAATTTTATTTGTGTCAACAAAAAGTTGGATATACCATTATTTCTCAGACTTATAAAACAAATTGATGATAAGAAGAAAAAACATTTTGGCTACCCTGCTCTTTGACACCGGTTTGGGTCCATTTATTATTATTTGATTTACTCAGGATTTTTTGAATTATGATATATTATTCAATCGCTTATATTTGGTAAGTGCATAATGCGCCGAAATGTAGTAACCAGTTTGTAGTAACAAGCTTTAGTGTATTTCGTGTTTTTAAAATTAAATATTTTGCAGAAATAAAGTATCTAAATAAGCGAAATATCACTTTTGACAGGTGTTGTCCTATCAATGACAAATATTTTTTAACTAGCCTCTATTTACCGTCCCACTGCTGGGCAAATAACTCTTCCCGTGATTTCCACAACTCCCGTGACCGAGCTTCGTCTGACCAATTACTAAGTAAGACGTCTAGATCGTCCCGCCATCTCTTCTGAAGATACATACCTGTAATAACCTACAAGGGATTAATTGTACATGCTCAGATATTCACAAAGTAGAGTCCACAAAATACCTGGGTGTTATGATGGATCAACGACTTACCAGGCATGTACATCTTGAACTAATCATGTCCAGAATTCGAAAGATGGTATGGATTTTTAAAAACCTTAGACATGTAGCAACAAAGGTGCTTCTTAATCAAATATATATGTCTCTGGCTCAGTCAGTGATTGCTTACTGTATTCCAATATGGGGCGGGGCAACCAAAATGAAGTTTCTAGAATTGGAAAGGGCACAGAGAGCTTTGATTAAGGTAATGCACTTTAAACCCTACACGTTCCCCACCAGTGATCTTTACCAATTTTCGGAACTACTGTCAGTTCGAAAGCTGTATGTAATTAATGCAGTTTTACGAAGGCATAAAGAAACCTTATACATACCTGAGTCAGTCGATACTCTATCTAAAAGAAGAAAACCCAACGTAGTAACCAGTCCCGCGCCAAAATCTATGTTTGCAAAGAGGCAGTATGTGGCTCAGTCTACTAACTTGTATAATTATATAGATAAATTGTTAAAAGTTCACCCTACCAATATTAAACAATGCATGATAAAACTAAATACCTGGATTAAAAATAAAAGCTATAACGATATTGAAAATATATTACTTGGAGTCGGGTGACATTTATAATTGAACTGCTTTATGTTTATGTTTTTATTTTATTTTATGTGCATTTTACGAAGTAATGACCATTGGTCCTTAGACTTATCCAGTTATCCTCACAATACAATACCGTCAATACCTACACACATTTTTTAAGCTACACGCAAACACACACATACACACACACACACACACACACACACACACGCGCACGCACGCGCCCTAAAGATAGTTCATCTAAAATGTAGCCGAGCAAATGTTTTCTATTAGACTTCTTTATTTGTTAAATTTGTTTTGTTTCTTTTTTTCTTTGTAAAACTGATAAATATATATATATATATATACCTATTATTATACATAAATTTAACCTTAAGATAAAGTTGTACGAAATTTGTAACCACCTCAGGAAGAGCGGTGTCTCTTGACACAAGTGTCGTGTACGCTTAAAAAGAGGCACCTGCCCAGTTAATGTTATATTTTTGTGTTAACTCAATAAACATTTTATTTTATTTTTATTTTTATCTCCGCCTGGGCCTGCCAGGTTTTCGTCGTCCATTTTGCGGCATCCAATTGGTAGCCCAACTCTCCCAATTGAGCCTGGCAGTTTTTATTATTAGCTAATCTTGTACATCGAATATGCCTGTTAGATTTATTTAAGCTGAAAAACAGCGTAGATATATACAAAAGTGGTGTATTTACGTACTACGTTGTTTTATGTAACTGTAGGTTTTATGAAAATAAACTGACGAGTTTTTTTTAACTTATGTTTCTACTATGAACGAGTGTGAATTTAGGCCCGAGTCGAAGGGTCGAGGGCTTGTTCGTAATTATTGTACCGCCCGTGATACATACAATGTTTTTCAACACATTTGCGACGAAATAAATAAACTTATTAAGCAAAAAATAAACATTAATTATTAGCGTTAAGTGTAGTAGCATACTCCACAGTACTCCGCGGTGAGCGGTGACTACGTGCGGCATAAGGCGAGCCGCGCGAGGCCCTTCAGGAACTCCGGGCGGGCGGTAAAATGTATGAAAATCCATTACAGCGTGTGATAGGTCAGCGACTTCAAACTTTCAAAAGGAAGAAGTTTTCAAACTTTCAAATTTGAGTGATTTTTAGGGTTCCGTACCTCAAATGGAAAAAACTGAACCCTTCCTTATAGGATCACTTTGTTGTCCGTCCGTCCGTCCGTCTGTCCCTTCAAGACCCTTTATTTTAAAATGTTTTTTTATGTCGTTTACCTCAGAACTCCGTCATTAGTCATTACTGAACCGATTTTTTTTTAAATCTGAAAGTATGGTTCCAGATAGGTCCCATTTTTTCAAAAATCTGTTTCTGATGATGGGATTCAAGATGAATTGAGGGAACTCCCCGAATTTGAAAGGTACATGGCACATGCATGGTGATTTGGGTGTTTTCTTTACAGAAACTATCAATTTGGTAAAGTAGATCTGATGATGAAGACCTGGGATAGCATAGAGGTGTCGGATCATCTGGTGTCGAAATCTATAGCAACTCATGGTAGAGACAGTGGTATGCACACTGGTAGGTACCTACCTCCGTGACCACTCTTTCCTTCAAAACTACTTCACCGAGCTCTTCACATTCCGACAATCCGTCGACAATTCAAAACGGCGTCTTCATCTGTACACTTTCGACAGATTTAGTGTAAATGACTGCAATAAATAACTGACCCGGAAAGGACAAAGGTACAGGAGTATTGCCCAAATGAATTGAAAAGGCCTCATACATAATACAACGTCTCGTGTTACGCCGGATCGGCAGAATCACGCCGTGGCAAACATTTACATTTATCTCTGAATTATGCATCTGCTGTATATATTACATGAAAAACCTATCAGAGGGAACGTTCAATTTCCTTTATTAAGTGTTGGAGGGTTGAGGTACTGCTTTGTTGTTTAACTGTGTTTCCGCTTAAGTAATATTGGGGCGGTTGTATTGAATTTTATTGCCTTTTTAATACCCTTAGGTTTTAAAATTGTACTTTATAGCTGTATAATGAGACGTTTTCTGCCACGCATATATACTTACCGCCTTATTCATAAATACTTAACAGAGCCATATTAGTTTTAATATGTTTTGTCCCTTACGAATACATAACCGCCTCCGTCGATTTCTCGAAGTAGGTTAATAATAGAATTAAAGTGAAAATATATGTATGTTAGGACTATGATAATTGACAAAGCCTGTTTTGTGACGGGACGGGACGGGGCGGGATGGGAAAAACTGTTAATTTCCATAGAAAGCGTCACGTGACATCCGAAGACTGTGAGCTATCACGTGGTTCTTTCCATACGATCGCCCTACGCGACAATATTTCCACTCTCACCATTTAGATGGTTGGCAGTCCTCAACTGTGCGCTTTTCCCGAAACTTCCTGCCTCGCACAGCTAAACTGTGGAACGAACTGTCGCCAGCGGTGTTTCCGGACCGATACGACCTTCAAACCTTCAAGAAAAGAGCGTACTCCCACCTTAAAGGCCGGCAACGCACTTGCGACACCTCTGGTGTTGCGGGTGTCCATGGACGACGTTAATCGCTTACCATCAGGTGATTCGTTTGCTCGTTTGCCCCCTATAGCATAAAAAAAAAAAAAATACGAATTGACAGATTTTCCCATCCCGCCCCGTGCTAGTGTGAGTCATCCTTAAACCTGTTTTTACATTGTACTCAATTCGTGCTCAACCTCTATTCATTAAACGGGGTTAAAAGTTTCAACGACTGTTACGCGGACAAAATCGCGGATAGAGGTTAGTTATTTATTAAATAATGGTTCCGAAAACTCATTGGTTCGAAAATTCGAACTCACCGGCTAGAGATTCGCCCCCCCTTGCCCTTCCGCTGCACTACTCCCCCGCCTCATAAAATAATCTCCATAAAACACCGCATACATAACGTTCAGTGTAAAACTTCTCTAGATCGAACGATAACATGGCACTGGCACCGCCGCCATCAGATATATAGGAGCGCCTAAAATGCTCACAAATATCTGTGCACGCGTCTATTGTCAGCTGGTACAGATATTTTTGAATGCCCTGGCTGCTCTAATATATAACGGCAACGGTATGATGACTGCGGGCAGGTAGCCGACAACTTACAACGCAAACAAACCAATAAACGTCTCGGAGACAGTTTTGGGGAGGCGATTTATTTATATTTCATTCGATATTACCGAACTGTTCCCTACCTTGTGTATACAAGGTGGAACGTAGCGTGTGACTACTTCTTTTGATATTTTTTATATGAAATAGCGTATAGTTACAAAATAAGTTTTTGTCAATTGGTAGTGTAGTTTTTAAGAAAATGATATTATAATGTGGATTATGCAGTGTCTAATATTGTAGAGGTGAAATAAGAATAAAATTGTGTTGCTCTGAAAAGAGAACAGTTTTTATTATAAATAACTTATATTTAACTAACACATTTAACAGTACAGTTCAATTTAACAACATATGTAACTTACCTGAAAAGAGAAACAACATTAAAGCTAATATTTCACCAACGAAGTATTTCTATCTATTTAATTGTTAATTTCAAATATAATCGTTACAATGCACTTTTAGTCAGTATGAACCTGGTGTGACGTTTGACATTTTACCTGTCAGCTGTCACCTGTCATTGACTGTCACCGACATGTCCAAACTGAGGAAAGATGAATGAAGTTCACAATGCTTCATTTACATAATGAATTATAATATTTGCTTATAATTGTTACCTCTCTGTCGTATTTATAAAACAAACATTGATAAAAATTAACAATTATATAATCGATATGACTGGGTCCATTATTTGTTGTTAAGTTGGACTATTTTCGATAATACCTAACCACTTACTTTATGCTCACCTTTAAGGCTTCGTCAGACTAGCGCGTGGCGTGAGCGGGGCGCGAGCGGGGCGCGAGCAGAGCGCGATAGAAGCGGGGAGCGCGGCGCGCTTACATCGCGCGCGTGTCAGGCGCGCATCGCGCGCGGGTCACGCGCGCGTCGCGCGAGCGCGCCGCCAGCGCCGCGCGCTCGATTCACCGAGCATTTTTCTTTGCGCTGTGACTGCGCGGCGGTCGCGCCGCGCGCCGCGCGCGAGTTGAAAGCGGGGCGTGAGCGGGGCGCGATAGGAGCGCGGCGCTAGCGCCGCGCTGCGTCCAAGCGCGGGTCGCGCTCGCTTCGCGCCCCGCTCACGCCCCGCTCACGCCACGCGCTGATCTGACGAAGCCTTAAGGGACATGTAACTAAGAAAAATAAAAAGTCACTAATCGCGTTATAATAGTTTTAAATGGGATAAGTTATATCATTTATTATTAAGTTAGCTCCCGCAAGTTTTAGTTTTCAATGAAAGCCTTAATCTTTTTGCGTTAACGCGAAAAAATACTGAAGCGCTCTAGAAAAGATTGTGAAGAAACTACTTTTCTCAAACTTTAGTTCATTTCCAAGGTTGTATATTTCCCAGCTTGTATAATTTTTATTTGTACTTCACTCATATTCAATTATAAATTATATGAATCACTGATGATTTAATATATATTTTGTACATTAAGAGTTGTCGCAAATCAGTAGTCTGCGGTGATGGTTACATAAAAAGGTGACATCCCACTATCTACCTACTTTGAAAATATTGGTATATAAGCTAACAACTTAACAAACTAGATAATAATAGAGCGCTGGTGGCCCAGCGGTAAGAGCGTGCGACTTTCAATCCGACGGTTGTGAGTTTAAATCCTGGCGACTCGTACTACTTAATGAGTTTTTGGGAGCTTACGTACGAAATATAATTTGATATTTTACCAATCGCTTTTCGGTAAAGGAAAACGTCGTGAGGAAACCGGACTAACCCCAATAAGGCCTACTTGGTTTGGGTTAGAAGGTCAGATGGCAGTCGCTTTCGTAAAACTAGTGCCTACGCCAAATCTTGGGATTATTTGCCAAAGCGAACCCCAGGCTATCTACATGAACCGTGGCATAAGCCGGGAAAACGCTATAAATTTGTTAACAACTTAAGTAAAAAACTTAGAGTAAAAAGTAATAAATAATATAAATATAAAGTTACATGAGAATAAGAATTGAAAAAATATTCGACTTATTCCATAAACTTCCATATTCACCCTGTATACCACGAGGAAACTTTACTTTGCAACTGTTTGTTTGGGAATAGAACTAATCCATTACGGTAATCCTGATGAGTGCGTCAGGTTTGCTCAAAACACGATGTTAAAATCATGGACTTAAGAATAACACAACGCGTCCCAGACTCTTATTTGTTATTCACACGCCGATTTCGCATGCGCACATATCCACTTAGAGTCAAACCAAGCTAACGTTATATCGATTTTGATATTAGACACTGCGCAAGTGTTTTAAATGTCAAACTTCTACGAAATTGTGACGTTTACTTTACACTTTCACAGACGTGCTATCAAAATTGACGCAAAAAGTTAGCTTAATTGGGCTTTATTTGGCTTGACTTAACAGAAATGTAGCAAAAGCACCTACGAGCAGAGAATCCGATACGGTCCTTGGCGCTGAATGTAGTTAAACTTAGAAATCGGCTTGTTATAATTTTATGTCATAGATAAACGAACTGGATACCCAATCAGCCGAACAAAAAGACGGCATAAAACTGCTGCAGTTGCAGCACTTTTTCATATACCTCCTGAGGTGTTCCCTTTGCGATATGATATGGGATTCGAGAAACGAGTGTTCAGGGCTTTAAGGCTCAAAGGTCAATTTAGACGACCGGTTGGCGTAGTTGGTAGTGACCCTGCCTGCTAAGCCGATGGTCCTGGGTTCAAATCCCGGTATGGGCAATTATTTGTGTGTTGAACACAGATATTTCTTCCTAAGTCATGGATGTTTTCTATGTATTTATGTATTTGTATATTATATATATCGTTGTCTGAGTACCCGTAACACAAGCCTTATTGAGCTTACTGCGGGACTTAGTCAATTTGTGTAAGAATGTCCTGTAATATTTATTTGTAATATTTATTTATTTATTTAAGGTCAACAATTCATGAGTGGCTCTTCCGATGTTGCTTATGTCCATGGGCGGCGATGACCGTTTCCCATCAGGCGGCTCGTCTGCTCGTTTGTTACCTTTCTCATAAAAAAAATGTCTTGTTTGGAACGTGACGTATAAAGTTTTAACAGTGTTGATAGTTTTTCGTATGCAACATTTATCGTTTATATTTATTTATATCATCATCAATGCAAAATTGTTTGCTAATGACATTATAAGCTAAATTTTTGGATGTTTTTGTTCTGCTTTGTGTGTCTATTTCTTTTATTATAGTAGAATATATTTCTGCGTCCATGGTTGTTACGTGTGTTTAAACAAAGTTGTGGATTTAACTTGACATACATTAAAACGTGTTTAATAATGGCTGACGTTGCCGTGATCTACATTCCTCCTTTGAGTTGTCGTGATTATCTTTGGAAGTAAATATTTGATCTCGTGTTTTAAGTATAAACATTACCTACATAGCGACTGTGTAGTAGGTAGGTACCATCTACGTCGATTTTAATGTTTGAAGTAAGATTTTTATTGAATCACGATGGTATAAAATAAAGGTATTTTCATATTTTGTATATAAAAAGTTATAATATTTTTTTATGCTTTAAATGCTTTTTCTGTTTATATCTGGTTGGTTTTAATTATATCATAAGATAACTTCTTCAAATAGTCTCTTTCAACCAAAGGCAGGATAAAGAGGTCAAAAGACGGATCCAAAACGCTTGGAACAGCTATTGGTCTCTAGAAGAACTACTGAAAGGAGACTTGCCTTTATCCCTCAAAAGGAAACTCGTCGCCATGTGCATATTACAAGTCCTTACTTACGGTGCCGAAACATGGTCACTTACCGAGTAACAAAAGGTTTGCCAAAGAGCCATGGTGCGCAGCATGCTTGAAGTGAAATGGATTGACCGGATCCGTAACACTACCCTGCGTTCCAAAACACGCAGTGTCGACGTTGGGGCCAAAACCGCCAGGCTGAAATGGGACTGGGCTGGCCACGTTCGTCGAATGCATCCACAGAGGCGGGCTAAACTAGCTACGGAGTGGATACCAATGCAGAAACGGTGGATTGACCGACCCAGGAGGAGATGGCGGGATGATCTGGACGCATTTCTAAACCACTGGCCAGAAATTGCCTTGAATCGAGAGGTTTGGCGCTCTGGGGGGCCCTCCTCCTTTGCCCAGCAGTGGGACACATTAGAATCTACATAAAAAACTATTTCAAGAGTTTATAAATAAGGAAAAACAATCCTGTAATTTTCATTTGTTCTCTGCCCGTGCCCGTCAAAACAAGTGAATCGAACGGAGGAGTATAATACAATAATTATCATGCACATTTCAATGTATTTTTGTGTACGGGCTAGTCAATACAGACCCGCATATACATGCCGCATACATTGGGGTAACGTTACGTATCCCGACTCCTCCCTGTATTGTTTGAAGGTATTTATGGATCCATGGTAGTGTTAGTAAAAGTGGCACTTGGTTTGAGGTTTGAATTTTGATGCAAAGATGTAGCTCACTCTATGAACGTTTCATTTTTTTGATAGAGAATACGAAAAACATATTTCTGTGGCCTAATAGTTTGTCTGATACGAGTACTATAGTTATTCCATCTGACAATCTATTCACACCGTTAACTCTAAAATTTAGTGACAGTGGGCCGGGTTAATTTCTCATAGAACTGTCAGAAAAATCTCCGGGTGACAATGACGTACCCGAAGAAACAAAGTGGTAAATCTTCCAACAAGGTTAACCGATGATCTGGTTAAGTAGTGGCACACGATTAAATATTGTTAATAGCTTTAGATGAGGCCCTTGTATTGTTCATAGTAGATGTCATCCTCATGAAATTATGAAGTAAAATGTAGGTATATTGTCATATTAGTAGTTAATAAAAGGCAATTAAAGCGAGTGTGGGTTCATTAAACGAGGCGTTAGCCGAGTTTCATAATAATGTCACACGAGTATTTTAATGCCTAATTATTTAGTCACATACACGGGTTTATATACACACATATCATAAGCTTTCCATGATGCGTTCAAGCCACATATTTTGTCCACTATTTACGTCTTAATGAATGAAAACTTTTCCGTCGTTCAATATTGGACATTTATTTATTTGTTAATTCAGAGATCAACAAAAGTTTGCAGACGTAAAATCAAATTTCCTTGTTTTTCAGAGACGTTCAAAATTTGAATGTCATAATATTATCGAAATCGATAATATTACACAGCTATAACACTTTCACAGATAAGAAATTAGTTGAAACGAAAAATGTATTGTTGATCATTATTTTATAACAGTACTTAATTATTTTATCGATACACGCAGATCAGCACGTTCACGTTTAGGTACAACCTGAATTGAGATGCCGGCAAGACGTTATTGATAAAACAGAGACAGTAGGTAGGTACACACACAGGAAATATCGTGTGATTATCAGGATAGGGCCATAGTGGATTTTGAAATCGCGAGTAATTCCAGTATTTAGTCCTTTTTTATACTACCAGATATCAAAACATTTGTATCTTGTTAAAAATCGAGAAACGTTGAAAATAAAGTGGTCAAGCATTCTGACGTCTTGTTGGTACGATCCATTTCATCTTAATTTGGTGTATTCTATTTATCTCATCTAACTACCAGCCAAATTTCATACCCACAAACATAGATATATATGACTATTCACTACATATACTGGTCAACAGATGTTAAAGGTTGAAAGTGAACTTTAATATCTCACTTAAGTTGCGTGGTCTCCAAACTTGACATGGCTACACAAATGTAGGAATTGCTGGAATTGTTAAGTAAATAACATCTAGAACTAGTGGATCGTCCCAAACGTGGACTCGCGACCCCAATATCTCGGCAACCCATTGGCCGATTTGCCTCATATTCAAATTTAAACATTCTATTTAACTCATCTAACCACCTGCCAAATTTCACGACAATCCGATCAACGATACTCGAGTTATCGTCGAACAAATAAACATACAAACATTTATACATACAAACGCGATTGTTCCAGTAGACCCGAAGAACTTCCTTCGCTTCGCTTAATTAATTTTCAAACGAATAAACCAAGATTTTAGCACCCACTGGTCTTATATACTTGTGTCCAGGTACGCCAAACCTTAAAGGCCGCGGTGAGGGTGTCATCTTTGAACCCGACTTACAGCCTACCCTTGTTAGGTGTCCGGATAAGCCTTTGTCGACCAATACACTCGAATAACCCTGTTTTGTGTATCGATTTTAGTAAATAATGGTTTATGTGGTTTGGGGTAGACCGTCGTTATGTAACAAAGGAACACTTCTGGGTCAATCGGTTATAAAAATACACAGTCTGATCGAAACATATTAGACACGTGGTTTTTCCTTTGTCAATGAAACGAAATATTATACTGGAGCTCATTCACTGCGTAACAAAAATCAAATTAAACAACCGTTTGGTTCCGTTTTTGCCAATTTAGCTAAGAGTCCAAAATACAGCGTATAGTGGGTATTTGTTGTAACTTTTATTTCATTAGACCTTCCTCCCATTAGTCTAACTCAACTAGCGCGGATCTTCGGCGCGGGAGCAGACGTCCCCGAGGCGGCGGTAATACTGATTTTACCCTCCGAACATTCTCGATTGATGCGCGAGAGTCGGTGAGAGTTCTAGGGGAAACCAGTCTAACGTGACTTTGAGACCTGAAGATACTATTGCAGGTGACTGTACTTAACAGGCGTGACGCCTGTGGCCGTACTCTAAGTATAAGGTGCGTTCGACTAAGATCGGACAACGAGTACGATCGTATGATTCGTATTTGGGCCTATTGCGGGCATTTTTTAATGATGGCAGGCTGACACGATGCGCCTTTTAATGCTGTTCCCATCTTCAGTCCCTTCTTGTTGCTCCGACTGACAGGTCGTGAAATTATTAATTAAAAATGTACCAAAAAAATTTTTTTTGCTGGATCTGGTTTTGATGGAATCACCCTTCGCCAGTTTTTTGGATATAACTGGTAAATCTATGCACTTTTATATATTTTTACAGACTGTATATAACTTTTATTAAACATGTGAAACATCTGTATAATTGAATTTACCTACGATACGACACCTGTAGACGAAGATACGGTCTTATCTGAAGTGGTTTAAGATCGTACGTCAATCGTCCGATCTTAAATCCTCAGGAATGTTCAAACTTTTCGCGAGTCACATACGTAGGTATACTGTGTGTTATCGGCATGCGTGCCTCTATGAAAACGGTTAATATCATATAATAAAAACGGAGAAGGATTTAAAAAGCGTATATCTATTTAGTACCTATCCTCTTTTTCCACTTTTCCACAAATTTCAACCTTACCACCAGGGGTCATTGACCCCTTTGACATAACACTACATAACATAACATTTTTTTACATATATTCATTATCTAGATCTAATAAACTCTTGATTCTATTTCGAGTCCAGATCTAGAAAAATCAGGTTTAAGTTTTTTTGGAAAAATCTATTTTGTTGTTAGAATCTAAGACTTTTCAGATGTATGATCATTTTAATAGCTCATGTTTTTACTTTTACTGCTCCGTACAAATCTTTGTTCACGGAGCACTTGTGGTGGATATGGATAGGAACATTGAACACAATTCCATAATTATTAATAATTAGACAAGGAAAATAAAAAGCAGTCTAGCTAATTTTAAAATAGTTTTTTTTATAAATCGCGTCTATTGACTAAGTACGTGGAGATACTGGTGATGTACATCTATCCACTGAGAACGCATTAAGTAGTATTTAGGAGTTTTCTACGAATAGCTCGCGCTCGCCTAGAGATTGGAATGGCATACTAGAATTGAATCAAAATATATTAGTGACGGTTACGAATCATTACATTTAACGAGCTGGATAACGTCGTTGGATGTTATTTTCAGGTAACCATGGAGGGAATTGACGAAACGAGTCAATTTTATGACCAAGGCTTAGGTTATCTCATGCTGCATGAAACAAATTAAGCGGATAAAGTTAAAAATGAGGGTAATATTCCGCGTTCAGGTAGTACCGTTGCGTCTGCAGCGGTAAACGTGCGGTGACAGTTACACCCGTCAATTTCCTTCAGAAATTGAGTGATAATTCTGTGGCGATTTCCAAATCAGACGTTAATATAGTTTCACTCATTTGATCAAAGAAATTTGTATTTTATCACGTGGTCAACGATCTATTATTTTGCATGACTACACATATCTTCTTTTTAAACTTAAAAGCTGCTCTTGTCGGTGGAGCAATTTCCATGTGGTTCTTTTTGGGGCCTTTTCTTTGATTGACACGACGTCTACTTTCTCCTTCACCTGGTTCAAGTCTGTCCTTCTCGGTCTCCCTTTCTTCCTCTGAGTCATATGTAGATCGACGTAAGTAATTATAATATAAGTAAATGGTCGCCAAACTTCAGACCCTTGGCTAGGCCAATATGTCGCCTGGGAACAGGTTCATAGAAATGTTGTGACGATTGTCGCAATGTCAGCGTGGTGTAACGTGGAACCAGGATGGAGGTGGCACATAAGGAAGAAGAATCGACTATTGTGCATGATTGCCTATACTCCCGATAACTTTTCTGAGAAAACATATGTATGGTTTGGATTCATAAAATGCATCAGACACATCTAGCCGTCTTTACTACCTACGTGGCATAAACAATAACGCGTCCGAGACGGGCGCCGCGATCGCGACCAGAAACTTTGTAATCTTTTTAACTTTTTCCAAGAGCAACGGAACACATTCGTTTCAGCCACGTAGTAAATTTTATTTTCGCCGAGATCAGACGCTATGGCGGGGAAGTTGTGAGGGAAGATTCATTTACTACTTTGGAATGTTTTTCCTGTAGGTAGTAGAAATATTTACCGACGGAGTTATTGTTTGATAAGTTAACGGTATATTTACTGGGGTTTTTTGTATGTACCTTTTACGGATTTCGGTGAATCAAACATCATAAAACAAAGTTTTCAGAAACACGGAAATTCTATCACTATTTTATGTTGAATTCATTATATAGAAAATGTGTTTGATTTTTATAGCGTTTTCGAAATGTTCTCTAACAATTTTTATTAAAAACGAACGCATTAGTAGGTAGTTTGTGTGACTGTACATAATGAAGGGTATTACAACACGTTTTAATGCCTAACTATGTATAGTTGCATGCACTACTTTATCTATACACATATCATAAGTGCTCCGTAGGGAAACGCTGCATTATTTCTAGTGCTACTTGTAAAATATCTAATATAGATACTAGTGGCTCCATGAGCTTGAGACCTCGCGATATGATACTGTTTTTGGCACAAAGGTCGTAACCGCCGTCAGCGTATATGACGCTTAGAACCTTAGTGCCAATTTCCGCCATTTTGAAAACTCGACTCGTAAACAGTAAAAAGCCAACATACAAATGACAGCTCGGAGTGGTGGTGTTTGGATCTAGAATGGACACCACTTGAATTTGACAGCTGTTCCAAAGTTAAACTCATAACCTACTGTTTTCAGTAGGTAATGTTAAAATGAAACTTCCGTTAATTCCTGCTGGTTGGTAATGCCTATTGCTTCTGAACGCATTTTAGAGCACTAATGATATGTGCATAGATAAAGGTTTGTTCGAATATTGGTACTAAGATACCTTTTTCATTTCATCTGTAGGTTCACAATTGAACCACCAAGAATTGCCCATAAACTTCTTTAATGAACGAAATAGTTGTTAGCTATTAACAATACAAATCAAATAACTAAAATGGAGAAATATAACCGACCGATGGGGTTTTTTTTTCCTAAAATTACATTTGGTTTACATTACAATTAGGTACATTACTTTGGTTTTTTTATCTGCGCCCCTGTTACGTCACTAGCAAAGTGCAAGAACGAGATCTTTCTATAAATTTCGATTTTCATGGTAGCTGGCTGGTTCTTTGCATTTGGTATATCCCTCATTTGCAACCTTTACAAAAAACAGGATGTCCAATTATTTTAATCTAATACCGCACTCTCAAGAGCTATAAAACGCGATTCGCATAGCGCTCCAGCGTGTGAGTGAGACAACGCTATGTGCGTGTATAGCATTGTCCCCCTTTCACACCGGCGTGCGGTGAGTCGTATCCCGTGTGAGATCCGCCTTAGAGGACTAAGCCTTGTTTGTTTTTACACGACATTTGTTTGTTATCTCTCCATGATGGCTTGTTTGTTGCGGTTTTCGTCGCTGCGATATGGTTTCGTATAATGCGTGGGTGAAATGGTTTTGATAAGACACGGTGTATTCAAAGGGGATTGCAGCTTATACCCTCATTAATTGTGTTTACAGCTGTGGACCCACGGAGAAAAGCTTACCCCTTAAGCTGTCAACACAGCGAATCCTCCTTTTTTTAAAGGGTCGGCAACGCGCATGTAACACCCTTGGAGTTGCAGGCGTCCATAGGCTACAGTGACCGCTTACCATCAGGCGGGCCGTATGCTTGTTTGTCACCGTCGTAGTATTAAAATAAAATAAAACTTAATCGTTACCTAATTCCTACTTGGAAAAAATAATGCCAATACTAATAAATAATCAATAAAAACGTGTTCTTATAATATAAATAATGTTCGGATACATATTTTATTCCTATTTATATGTTTGAACAAATGGTTGTACAATCGAGTTCATAAATATCTGTGCAGCTGAATGCATAATATGTAAACACTTCCACATTATTGTCAATGTCCTAAGGGTGTACAGATATTTTGGAAGCTTTGGAAATGCTCATACATATATGATCTCGACTGTACCAACAGTATGGTGACAACCATAATGTTTGTCATGTTGACATTTGCACGCTTGACAAGCTAATTGTCAAATGTGGGAAATAAAAGCTTTTGTATTTTAGTACTATTACTTATTTGTTAGTGTGCAATCGTGTTTATTCCTCAATAATAAAAAATACATTGAGTAACCCATTGAGAGGCTAGCTCAAGCACGCGTCATTTGATTTCTTGAATGTAAATAGGTACTCGTGTTATAGAAAATCCTTCCTCTTTACTTATTCAATTTCCGTTCCTCCAGCTTCGGGAACGTTCATAACTTTCGTGAGGTATTTACAGAGAACAGGGGTTCAAGCCAAAATTTTAGTCACTCAATAGGCTAGACGACTAAAAAAATCTATTTAGTGCGTCATTTAGATTATTAAAGACACACGTATTTTTTCTTTTGTTCGTCAAATCAAAAATGACGAAGATACAGTGCGTTCAAGTTTGGCGTAACGTATTATATACTATTAGGTACAATTCTTACCTAGAAGTGACGTCACAAGCCCCCACCACGGATCTTTGATGCTCTATATCTTCGTTAATTTTATTTAAATTGAAAAATACGTGTCTAATCATTTTAGACAATCTAACTGACGGACTAATTAGAATTATAGTTTTTCAACGTAGTCGTTATCCCTATTATCTGCATTTTAATTAACTTATTATCTTCATTTTAATTTTAGTCAAGAAACTAAATAACTATAGATAAATATTATCGGACAATCTTACACAAATCGACCTAGTCCCACGGTAAGCTCAATAAGGCTTGTGATGTGGGTACTATACGACGATATATATATATATAATAGATAGATACATATAAATACTTACCAGACGATGATATTTATAGTAGATACATACATATAAATATTTAAACATAATTATTAAACGGGTCTAACGCGAATTAACTTGTTTACCTTGTTTGTTTTGTGGGTAGTTTAAAAATTGTGTGTTTACCCCAAATTTCTACATAGACTTTTCGTTGGGTAGTTACACAAATCTCTGTTTTGACATTTTGCTGGGACATCAGTCAGCCGCGACCATGACCAGTGAAACCTGTGTCGAAACGTCGGTAAATAAGGTAAACAAGTTAATTCGCGTTAGACCCGTTTAATAATTATGTTTAAATATGTGTTCAAATCGCGAAAGTTTTAAATGTAAGTTTTACATATAAATACTTAAATACATAGAAAACATCCATAACTCAGCAAAAAATATTCGTGATAAACACACAAATAAATGCCCTGATCAGGATTCGAACCCGGGACGACCTGCTTCATAGGCAGGGTCACTAGGCTGGGAGGGCGTTAAATACTAAATTGAAATACTAATAATACTAACTTTACGTGCAAAATGTAAAAGAAATATATGGAAATTTAAAGTTTTTTTTTAATTAAGGGATAAATAGACTACATTTTCAATTTGTTTTTATTAAGTTCAAGTCACCGTGTTGCAAAATAAAGTGACAGTAAAAAATTATTTACGAAATGATTTCGAAAATTTTAGTTTTTCGTTCATAAACCAATTTATTTGTATGAAGAAGTCAAACAATTACTTTTTAAATTAATTTCTTATCCTTATTTTAACCGAATATGATTTACTGTGTGCCTTGTGGTTTAAGGAAAATATGGGCTCAAAATAAGCGTATATATTTTTGAATTAGATGTTTTCTCCGGCTATATGTATTTTATTTTATTTTCTACCGTCATTCTAAACATGATAAAATGGAGCCAGTCCACGAACAACCCTGTGATAACAAGTGGTGTAAAGGGCTCGAAACATAGGGTCATGGTGTTAATATATACGATAACTCCGTTTTAAAGTGTTACATTTTAATAAATAATAATCACAATAACAGAAGACAAAGCTGGCCATGTAAGTTTGGGCATATCTGCTAGATCTGCCGATTAATGGATAGGATATTTGTCTGGTGGATGCCCGGTGGACATACCCACTATGGAAATCTGACGGATTGCCCGAGCGTATATGGCCGGCGAATATGATGAGTATTGTCAATAAAAATTCGACCCACGTATACAACGGACGCCTCCTTGCATCGCTATGTAAAAGTATACCCCGACCCTTTCTAAGAATAGCCGGGTCAGGCAGGCGAGTTTGTCATATAACAATCCTTGGCGTTGCTATTATTATTCTGGAGGTTTAATCATAACCTCCGCAAAGTTAATATGTTTTTTTAATACATTATTAACTAGTTGGTCTCCTCGAACGTGTACTCGCGACCCTTTGACAGATTTGGTTCATATTCAAACTTGAACAATATTTTTATCTCTTAACCACCTGCCAAATTTCTCGACAATCCGATGAACGATACTCGAGTTATCATCAAACAAACATATTATAATACATACAAAGGCCGGATTCCAGTAGGTAGATTTAAAGCAGATACACATTTTTCGCAATGAATTTGTATACTTACTTAACTAATTTCAATCCCTCCTCCCTTTGAAAATCGGGTAAGATGTTGACCGTATACTAGCGTCCACGATATGGCTACAACTTTATCACAATGATACGCCTACAACGATACTCGACTTATTGTCGAACAAACATACAAACAAACAACGGATTATCCAATTAAACCGGGAGAAGCGATTAAGCGATAAAGTAGTGTTGACCAGCTTTCATCAGGTCATGATAAAAGTTGATTTCGTCAGATAAAAACCTGCTTGGCTTATACTCCGCGGTCAACACCACAAACGACAACCATAACCGAAACGGAAGCAACAAGTAGCCCACATAGCAAAAGACATTGCATGCCGCGCCAATAATTGTTGGACGGCTATTCATAACACCCATCGACGGATAATACAAAATAAGAGTTGTTCTTAATCCTTTTTTACCCCAACAGGCGGAGTTTTTATTTAAGTTATAGTATTCATATTTTACAGATCTTAAAATTATTTAGGTAATTAAGTTCCAACATTACCATACAAAAAACAATCTGTAATATACAACTACAGTAACAAATCTTGCAAACTTCGATCTATTCTTGTATATGGAGTAGTCACAGCACAGACCTGCGTATGCCCATTTGGACTTGTAGTTCTGCAGAGGGCAAACGGTGCGTATGCCGATACTCCTTTCTGTATTGCTTGTAGGGTTGATGTCAACTTATATTGGATCCAAGAGCCCATTAGAGACGATGTTTTGTGAATGAAGTATCATGCACGCATGAAACTCTTTGTTTGCTAGCAATTTCCTTTCTCCTTTTTAAACGCGGCTCGCGGCCGTAATTTTTCCCCGCCAATTACTTTGTTCTGCAATACTCGCATTGTTCCGGAATGTTTGCATAGTGATGTGCTTTTCGGGAGTATGCGATCACGTTCCCAGGAATATTGGCCAAATACCAAAATGAAAATAATACAGAATTTTATATTATTAGAACACGGAATTAAGTGAACAGACCATTTGCAAAGTTTCTGTTGATATTTTTCAATTTTTCTTTTTTCTACGTAATCGAGTAGAATAGGTAATTATTCTCGTAGTATCTAATCTGTAGCTTGTTTTAAGACGCAAAAGTGCCGCTACAGTATCTCGCGCACGTTTTAGGGTTCCGTACCCAAAGGGCAAAACGGGACCGTATTACTAAGGCTCCGCTGTCCGTCTGCCCGTCCGTCCGTCACCAGGCTGTTGTATATCAAGAACCGTGATAGTTAGACAGTTGAAATTTTCACAGATTATGTATGTATTTCTCAATACTAAAAAGTAGAATAAAATAAACATTCAAGGGAGCTCCCATACAAAAAACGTGATTTTTTTTGCCATTTTTAAAATAATGGTACGGAGCCTTCATGCGCGAGTCTGACTCGCACTTGGCCGGTTCTTGACATCCGTCGCCTATCTATCGAGATAACGTCTCATCGCATCGCTTATTAATTATACATTTCATAATATGCCAATTTGTTATTCTGGCATAAGACGAAATAGATTCGTAAGTGAATTGAGCAAACGCATAGTACGCATACCACGACCACTCTAAAGCGCGCGGTTTTTTTATGCGCAATGCGATAGACGCAGATCATTTCAAATCAGGTAATATCATTATAGACCATTGTTTTACGCGGTTAACGCAGCAGGTGAAAAATATGGGGCAAACGCATTCCGTTAATCGCATGCGACTAAACGCTGCGATTGCCGCACAAAACAACCGCGCACTTAAGGGAGACGACGAGGAAGAAAAAAAAAAGCCGAAATAGGGTTCACATTTTGCCTTGATACGGGAATAGGGCAAAATGTCTATGAATTCCCGAGAACAGCACTACGTACGCAGATTTCAATTTTCATCCCGCGACGGGTTTAGATGCATTTTATCAAAGCTTTTAACCCCGGCGGGAGTGCTATGTGTTCAGCCTTTTGTCTGTGCCTGAAGGCCGTCAGAGCCAGATGGAAAAACCGTTTCTTTAGTTTGTTGCATTTGTTAAAAGATTCATAATACTTTTCTAAAAACTAATGTTATTCGCTAAGCTTTTAAGAGGATTAGTAGCCTAGCAGTGTGGCGGCGTCTATAATTAACTTTTCAGATATTTAGCAATTTCGACCTTCAGCAGTTTTGAAACGCTAATAGTGCGCACAAAATCTATAAAGATTTGGCGTCCCGCCTCATTGAAGAGACATATGACCAGAAGGCTGGCCAGTATTTCACCCAAAGAATAAGCATTGCCATTAAACGTGACAATGCGGCCAGCCTTCTGGGCACGCTGCCCACTGACATCGATTTGGGAGGCATTTTTTATTTATTTTGAATTTTGCTTTTGATGTTTTGTAAGATTATCTTTCAGATTTGTTAATAATAAAGCTTATTCTTATTCAATTCAATTCAATTCAATTCTTTATTTGTTGTTCACTTTAACATAATTACATTATTGCTTAGAGTAAGGTAATTAATTACTATAGGTACGTATATACATTAGAGCGTTGTCCAGGGTACAGCGAAAGCAGGCTACCCTCCATACTAGTATACACTGTATTACGGCAGGGTACCCCCCTAGTTCTCTCTCCCAAGCGTCCATTTCACCAATTAGTTCATACCTACTTAATGTAACAAAATACCACTAACAACAAACTGAAGACATGTGAGCGAGAAGCAAATTTAAGAGTAGATTACAAGTTAAACAGATTTATGACATCACTTAATGTTTTATTATTGTTATTATGTAGTGATTATTATGTAGTATTATGAGTGTATATGTGTAGTGTCAGTATATATAAATTATGATTGCGGACCGGCTGGACTGCCCGTATGTGAATCACTGCATCAGTCTTCACGTACGGCCTAATACTTAGTAAATAACTGTAATAATTTTGACATTTTTGAAGTGTAATTTATTTTTCAATACAGTTGCTCAAAAAGTGCCAATTTCTTGGCTGTTTTGCGTGCGCAAAGTTTGTTTTTGCGAACTAGTGCTTTTTACTTTTCCAATTTTTTTAAACGTAGATGTGTTCCAATTCATGACTGCTTACCGAAGAGTATTATTGTTCGTTAACTTTACCGACTAAACACCTACTATTAACGTCAAAATATTAAAGATATTTCATATTTCAATATTTACTTCTTCATCATAATAATGAATGATCATTCATTAAACATATTAACATTGAAAACAGTTCTTATAAATCTGTGTGTATAAAACGGAACAGTGTCAGCGAAACGTCAGTTAAAGTAGAGGCGTTTTTCAATCAGGTAAAGATGTTCGAAGGCCCTATTAGACATGATGATACGATTTGTCACATGCGATTTATTAGTTTGCGTATGAGAAATAATGATTATGAGATTGAAAATGAGAAAGTAAAGAAGATAAGAAACATTTTGAAGATCTTCTTAGTATATCCACTGTATTACAAATTCGTTCTTATGTATTTTAATTTTTTTCGCATCTGTATTGAAAAACGTCGTTCGATTCACGTGCGGATATGTCATTTTTCACTTGTCCCGAGTATTGCCACTCGCCTACGGCTCGTCGCAAGATACCTCGGGACTCGTGAAGTAATGACATACTTTACGCACTAGCATCGAAATGTACTATTTTTTAACTACGTATTTTAAATTTTAATTGTTTAATTTGATAAGTATTTCTAATTGTAATTGGATTATTGTTATTGTTATTAATTTTATTTTAATGAAATGTCTGGACCATATGTTGTCTGTAAATAAATGATTTCTATTCTATAAAGCGCAGAGAAACCTAGGGAGAACAGAGCAAGACAAGAGCAAGACAATCGAACTAATATTAGAAGTAATCAGTGCTACAGACGAGTACGTACACGGGACGACATAGGTATAGGTAATTAATTATCTAAGATTTAAAGAGCTAGTTACTGCAATGGGCTCATTCATTGATACCAGCAGGTCACAAAGATGTAACATAAATTAATTCAGGATATGATACGTAATAGTGATTCAGTGTTTTCATAATTGAGTTTTTTGAGATATTCAGTTGTAGCGATTTTGCAGCCCCTACTAGTGAATTTCTGTAGGTCAATATTTTTTGCTAAGCGGTTATACACAAATGGTCCTAGAAAGAACTGAAAATTTTGAGCAAATTTGGTTTTGCAAGATGGTAAGGTAAAGATACGGCCCTGCCTTGTTTTTATAGATTTTACGTCTGGAGGTATTTTGTGTTGCCTGGAAACTAGGGACATAATAAATAGCTGCCGAACTGTCATAGTATTAAATTCCTTGTATATTAGATCCGTTGGATAACAAATTTTTTTATAAGTGGAAACCTTTATGATCGCACGCTTATTCGTCTCCCATTTGGTAAGATTTTCAACCGACTTCAATATTTCTAAAGGAGGAGGTTCTCAATTCGTCTGTTTTTTTTTTTTTATGGATGTTCACTCATAACTCCGTCATTACTGAACCGATTTGAATTTTTTTTTGTTTTCTGAAAGTATATGGTTTGTCCCGTTTTTTTCAAAATCAATCAGATCCATGAGGAACTGAGGGAACTCCTCAAATTTGAAAGGCACATTCATGCTAATTTGGTTGATTTCTTAAGAAACTCGAGCATTTCTTTACGATCATCATCAATTTGGTGGAGTGGACCTGATGATGAAGACCAGGGATGTCAAAGTGGAACTGCTTGGTAATTCCCAGGACTATCATCAGATTAAAAAAAAAATTGTCTGAAAATAGATGGTTCCAGGTTTGTCCCGTTTTTTTCAAAATCAATTTCTGATGATGGGATCCATGAGGAACTGAGGGAACTCCTCAAATTTGAAAGGCACATGCATGATGATTTGGGTAGTTTCTTAAGACACTCGAGCATTTCTTTACGATCATCATCAATTTGGTGGAGTGGACCTGATGATGAAGACCAGGGATGACAAAGTGGAACTGCTTGTTAATTCCCAGCTCTATCATCCGATTTGAGACATTCATCTTTTCTTTGTAAAGAAATACCTTCAAGATAGTCCTATTTGATTATAGTTCTATTTTGATGATGGGCTTCATGAGGGATTGAGAGAACTCCTCAAATTTTAACGGCACATGCATTCTGATTTAAGGGTTTCCTTAAGTAACTAAAACATTGTTTTGGGGGAGCCAACATTTTGATGAAGTGGATCTGATGATGAAGACCAGGGATCGCAAAGTGGAACTGGTTAATAAACCTAGCTCTACTTATTATCCTAGTTGTGACATTCATCTTTTTGATTTGATTTATATTCTGATGATGGAGTTCTAGAAGAATTCAGAGAACTCCTCAAATTTGAACGGCAGGTTAATTGTGATTAGAGGGTGTTCATAATTAGCTTAGGCATTTTCTTACTGTGGCCATCATTTTGCTGGAGTGGACCTGATGTTGATAATCAGGGATGGCATAATGAATATGCTCGATAATTTACAGTCCGTCATCCAATTTAACACATTGTTATTTTGTTTGTTTAAAGGTCTACAAGGGAGTTCCGTTTAATTATACTTCACATGTAATGATGGGAGCCCTAGGACATTAAGAAAGCTCCTCAATTTTCAATCGTACACGTGCGGTGGATTTGGATTGGATATTTGTGAAGTAAACTGGCTAACTCAAACAAATTCTAAACTTCACTTTTACCGGGAACCAAATGAAGTCGGTTTTTTTTATGTGGGGAATACTGATTCCCCAACTTTTGGTTTATGACTCATAATTTTATAATTGAATTTCGAATATCGGGCCATATACATTCGAGCATATCCACCGGTTTTGCCAATCAATGTATGGTAAATTTGTCTGGCGTATGCCCGGCGGACATACCCACTTTGGAGATCCGACGCATTGCACGTACGCATATGGCCCGCTATTGACTTATTCATTGCTTTATCACCTAAACGGCGAAAAGTCGACACTTTTTCGTTTTGAGTGGTAAATATAAAACTATGTCATATAGACGAAAAGTTGGTAAATTAGTAACTACAAGGATGATACCATGGACTATAGAGAAACGGAAAGGTATATTAGAAAACAGAATCCTTCAATGAGGGCCACTGGGCGCTCTGCATCTTCTTAAATAATTAGCAGTCGTACAATAGTAAGGTTTAATGGTTGGTATGGTTTGGGGTCGAAACTCTTGGTCCATGGGGTCTCAGCGCACGCAAGTTGTTCGTAGAAATCGCGAAACGTCTGGTTGATGTTACTGGTGACCGAAAAGATGGTGGCTTCCTCGCACAACGTATCGGCATTGCGATACAACGAGAAAATGCCGCCAACATCCTAGGTACAATGCTTAAAGGACCTATTTTAGATTTAAGGTAGGTAGAGGTAGGTAGCTAGGTAAGTTACACTTACTGTATATATTTTAAAAATAAAGTTTATTCCTTTGAGCTTAGATGGAGTAAGTTTTTAAAAATAAATCAAATTATTTTTAGGTTTATAAGTTCGGACCTTTAAAAGAAACAACAAACTCAAACGTTTTTTCACTACATTATGTACGCTAAGGTATGTAATCGTTGAGGAGGCTCCCTCGGCCACTCGCGAAATTCCGACGACAGCTGCTCGCTCCGAATGGTCCATTAAAATTCTACTCCACAACTGTATGAATCAGCCAATTAGTCTTATTTTTAAACAGTTTACGAGTTACGTTTTTATATTATTTTTTATCTCGTTGAGAAATGATTGCTGTATTTTGGGAAACATTCGATATTTTCGAGTTTCATTTAATAATATGGATATCTTTTTGTTTCTATTGACAAAATTAAATTGATTTATGTCATGGATTCCTTATGTGTTTTCAATACTTATCTTATCAACATTTAAGGCTACGTGGGACAGCTTGTACCTACTATGGAACCACAGTCAAAACTGCGATCAAAATGTTGGTGTATTGTCCTCGTTTTATATTAAGCCCATTTTTTCCGCGATTTTGGAGCTAGTCGCACAAGTTGTTCAGTATGATTTACACATTCATTTCGCAAGACGCCTTAGGCTGAGGGCTTCTACCAACAACTCGTATATAATAATTTATGTTACCTTTATCATGTGCCAAAAACAATCATTAAGGAGGAGATAGTAACGATATTGAGCATTTTGACTATAACATAATTAGTTCATTAAGTGATTGTATGTACCTTTCTTACTAGAAAGGTACATACAATCACTTAATGAATCAAATTATAAAGTACCAAAAAACAAAACATTACACACGTTAATCTACCACCCAATTATAAACAGAGAATAGCTCAACTTGAAATTATTAGTTTACTTGCAAACAGAACGAGGATGACGTTAAACATGTTTCAAAGATGTACACGTACAGATTTATACGAATTGTTGTTAATCAATTAATGTGACTGACCAAATGTACCTGAATATTTAATTGAACATAGTATTCATAACATTATGATCGAATATAACAAGAGGATTGACAATGTGTGTCCCAAATTCCGTTCCTCCAAAATTAGGATATTGTTAGATGGCGTCACTGTTACAGTAGATCTCAGATCCCTCCATTTTGTTGGCGCTTAGAACGCTTCGGATCCGGTTTTTTCAGTGCCACCTATTTAAGTTAATTAAGTTGTTTTAACCAATGGTCTAAGCATCGAACAAAGTGGACGAACCTGCGTTAGCAACTGTCCGGCAATATCCGTCCGTCCGGCAATGTAGTGTTCGTCCGTCGAAAAGATCTGAGGGTTGTGTAACTCAATCCAGTGATTTGTTCCCGCTTCTAACTCGCCGCGATCGCTACGGTGTGTAAGAACACAACATAAAACTCGCAGCACGCCAGTTACTCCATGAACATGGCGCTTGCAACAGTGCCGATATATCGGGAGCTTACAAAAACAAATAAACGTGGTAAATATGTCGTTTTTAATAGTAATTATAATGTCAATGACCATGTTAGCTTTAAAACATAGAAGTTGTATATTTATCTCGATTGTGTGTATTTTCAATTTATAACATAAGTTATTTTTGACCGACTGAGTTTGATAAAACTGGTATCCAATAGGTAATAAAAAAAAATATAACTGAACGTGATAAAATTTCGAACCAAATAGGATTTATTGTATCATTTGGTATCTTGATAAAAAGGTCGAATAAACTAATCGCGATAAATATTTAATCGTAGAATTTAGAGGGGAATAATAATTTCAATAGTTTCATGCAATCAGTTACTGTGGTTTTGATTTTTCTACCCTATTGGCTACACACCCGTATCTCACGGTCACTCGCGTATTCAAACTCTGCTGGAACTGCCTTTAGTCGGAATAACAAGTTAATATAAAAGAGATAAAAACCCGACTGTGGTATTTTCAAATCGTTTTGCCTGTTTTGGTTTTTTTCTAGCCTCTAGCACACCCGCATTCAACCCACCAAATGCGATATATATTCCACGATACGATCTGCCCGATACAACCCAAGTCGAGTATCCCAGCGGAACCATGCATTTAACCGGATAAAAAGTAGGTAGCTCTTATACTCTCAGCATGTTTAGCGTTCTCCGTAAGATATGTCGCGAGAGTAGAAAGAAATGAATCTCGCATATACCAGACCAGTTTCAGGCTGCCGATTAAGTTGTTTACGAAGAACAAAATAATTATCTCCTTTTTGGCATTAACATGTTGCCAGTATGTGCGTAGATCATTATATAGGGTAGATCATAGTGCCATGTAACACAATTATAACTCTGTTTATGGACATAATAATATGGGATGATTTCATTGCGTACACCCCAATACTAAATGGCTCAGTCGGTAGGACATGAACCTAGGTTCCAATATTTCTGATTGGAAATCAAGTTTCCAATTCGAGATTGCTTGTAAGCTTAATACAAATGCAATAAGTTCTCATTAAAAATACACAGATATCAACTCGAATCCAATCGATTCAATAGTTCGGGATCCACAAAATGCTACACAGAAACACACAGACACATGTGTTAAAATTATCCCCTCTTTTACGTCACAGTTGCAAAAAAAAGGGCCATGAACTGTCAAACTTTAAAGTGTTATTTTAAACGCCAAACTTTTTTTTTGACAAACAAGCATACGGCCCGCCTGATGGTAAGCGTTCACCGTAGCCTATGAACGCCTGCAACACCAGCAGTGTTGACAGCTAAACGGGCCAAGGGCTTTGCTCCGTGGGTCCTCAGCTGTCAACACAGCGAATCCTCTTGGAGCTCTGGCGACCTTACTCACCAACAGAAACACAACACTATGAGTAGAGTCTAGTGTTATTTAACTGGGGTTTTCTGTAAGGTGGAGGCGGAGGTAAACTGACGTTTACTTAACACGTTCACAGCCTGTGCTATCAAATTCTAGGAAACTTAGCATAGACCGAAGAGTCCGTCCAACAGTACTCGTATCTCCCCGCTACCCGCGTATACGAACTATCCCAGTGGCTGCTTACAGCCGAATAAAGAGTACCCTTGTACTCTCAGACTATAGCTGGCGCTCAATCATATCTGCCGATAAATGCATGGAGTTTGTCTTGCGGACATATCCGCTATGAAGATCAGACGGATTGCATGTAGGGGAAACTGTTGAACCTTGGACATAGTTTTACCTCGGACAATTGGCAATATTTCTACCTTGCCAGGGTAATTAAAATATTTTATTTACTTTATTTGTAACGTTATTTGATAACTAATAAAATCAACTATCAACGAAACTTGAGGGCCGGTAGTATCTCGAGAAAAATAATTAAATATGAATCGTGTCATGAAAAGTTGGTATTTAGAACTTTACATCAAGGCTGATGATTTCATGTTTTCACAATAAACTTTTATATAATAGGTTAATATCAAGATAATTAGCTACTCAATGGTAGGATAGTTTCAGCCTAATCTAAATTGGAAGTGCTAATACGAAGCTTACTTGTCCAAAAAGTTATGTTGTTGTACCTCGGACACCAAGAATATGTTGTACCTTGGCCCCTACCTAACTACTACTGCATATTTTTTTATTACCTGAACGTTCAATATTTACTGGATATCTAATTATTGGTTACCTGCGTTTTAAGTTATCAAGTAATCAATCTTAGAAAAACTACGTAAATTGTTTTAGGCAAAAATTAAATATGTGAATTGCTGAGTAATTTTTCTAAGATAATTTGTACTAGAAAACTTTGTTGAATGGCATAAATGTGCTAAAAATAGCTATAATTTTATAAATAATACCTAATAATTTTATAAATATAATAAAGTTAATAAAAAAATACGTGTGGCACTCGGGGACTGCCACGGTAAAGCTATTGCATATCATTTTGTATCAACTTATGCAATTATAATTATTTATTTATTTTATTCATGCAGTATTTCTTTTTCTTTGATATTAATTCAAGTTACACTTTTTGAGCGTGGTGACCGATAAGAAAACAATTTTTTCTATTATTAAATAAATAAACAAGCACACAACGCGGTGTCGACAACGCCGTGTCGAAGGCTGCCGAACTGAAACGACGTTAGACGATGCACGGCCTTCAAGCCACACCTCCGTGTCCGTCGGAGTGGGGAGCGTGAGGTTTTTTCGTTACAGAATTTCTGGATTCGGTCCCCGCGCTCAAGGCCCGCCATAGAAGCTATGCAATAACTTAACAGACGATTTGAGAACCTCCTCCTTTAGAAATATTGAAGTCGGTTGAAAAAGCAATAATAGTTTACGCGGACATATTCATCAACAAATACTAATACTACACTAATACTACGGAGGCTAGGGGGAACTATTCTTAAAACCTCGTGAGTTCAATGAAAACTCGCTTAGCAGCCGTAAAAGCAGCTGATGGCGGCTACACAAAATATTAGTCGAGCGAAAGATAGATTTATACTAGTAAAAAAAAAGTTAATTGTAGCATTTAAGAGCTATTTGTATTTTTAAGGGAATTGGTCCTTTTCAGTTTTATTTCTAACAGTAAAGTTACAAAGTTACCATTATTAGTGACTAGCTGTTACCCGCGACTTCGTCTGCGTAGTATTATAATGTTTGGTAGTGTATTTTTATTAGCATAAGTATTAAAGACCAAATTGACTTGAACTGTAAATTGCTAATTAAATTCCGGGGCCGTATAAAACAAATTACTAACTTGCAACTACAGTAACCTGTTATTATTTTTTCTCGTTAATAATTCAGGATATACCAAAAATGCTGGTGATCAATATTGTAATCTGATTTAGAAAAAATAGGACTGAATGTTTTTTTGACAAACATTTTTTGTTAATTTTTTCTGCTTATCACAATACGATACCGATTACGCATTTAATCGAATCAGCAGCATTTTTGTACAGCTGTATGTCTCTTTGTATCTACCACATATTAATCTTTCAGTGGTTGGAATACTTTGTAGATATGGTAAAAAGTACGTCCAAGTTTACATAAATTACTCGTATCTTTTAATTAAATAAGTAATCAAGGCCGAGTGTTTTTGATCACAGTTTAAAACAATGTCTTAAGCTCACTGAATTTAACCCATGGAATGCCATTCGATACCTGATTACAACTTACTTCCCAGTGAAGAAAAACATTGCGAGGATACCAAAATAATTACGTCGCGCATATAAACTTTCATTAGGTAGTAGGTAAGTATATATGTCTTATCCAAGGACGATCCTATGATAGGTTCGGCATAGGCCTTTATTCGCATGTACCTACTCAACATAAGATAAAAACAAAACTACTGTAAAAAAGTGCAATGCACAGTATTGAATTGACTATTTCACTTGCTTTCTTTCCGCTTTGCACCTCTATATAGGATGATTTCCGTAACAAAAACTATCCTGTCCTTTCCTAGGAGTCAAAACATCCCTATACCAAATTTCACCTTAATCCGTTCAGCGTTTTTAATTTACTTTGAAATGGTAACAGATAAGAGTTCATCTTTACAATTCAGCATAGCATGGAAATTTGTCCAAAATTTAATTGAAGAAACCGTGCTCTGGTTTTGTGACTGCTTCACTAACGCAACATCAGTTTGCTTGACAACAAAAATAAAATAGATGCCAAGTAAAATGTATCTAAATCTAACGACATGATCTAAGAATGTTTTTGCGCAAAGTTAAAATAATTTTAATCAAATCAATTTAAGGAGGATATAGGCGATACCTAGTTCGATTAGTGGCATATAGATAGAACTGTAATAAGTGCCATCCTAATCCATCAAGTTGTGCATATTCAGTAATTTTTAGCCTTTTAAGTATAGTAATCATACGAAAAAATCTAAGCTTAGCCATATTATACATTGAGTTGCCTTCTTTGTAGTGGTTGGATTCCGCGTATCTGTCACTATAGCCTCAATGATATTGTCCTGAGGTCTGTCAGTCAGCGGCTGTTCATTCCGTTCTGGAGCCACTGAGTTTAGGCGCAGTGATAGCAAGATGGAGTGACGCTGGTGCTATGGGAGACGGGGCGGTGTTTGGTGTGGGATGCTACATGCGTCAGCACATTTTCGACTACCCATATTACTCGCACTTCCCACGTGGCAGGAGCCCTCTGCCGAAACTTTAGCGGCGGCGAAGCGGCATTAGTGTGCGCTCCCTTCTAAGATAAGATCCCAAACGGATAGCGGGATACTTACGTAATAGGCCAACACATTGTTACATTTGTGTGTAAATTTCTGATAATTCTATACAGTTACTCACATTTGACAGCAATCACCGTCGCGCTATCCATGCAACTTGTCTTTTCATGAACTTATAGCATTATCATTATCAGATGACATTCGTGGATAACCAACTTAGGTCTGTAGGACATGGATACAATACATGTTCATACCTTTGGTAGTGGAGACTGCGGGCTGCTTTGTGGGAACCCAAATTGTTCTGCATGACATAAGCCGTCGACTCAGACAAAAGGGAGAGGAGCCCGATCCAAGGTTGTCCGTAGCCATCCAGCATGGAAATGCCGCTAGTGTTCTGGGCTCTTTTGCACCAAGAATGGCGAAATACGGGTTATTATAATAAGACGTGTTTGGGTTTTTTTTATATGTAATTCAGTTTTTAAGTAACTGGCTGTGATTAATTTTTCAGTATATTCAATTTATACCATTAGGTTACCCATTTCATTTCATAGATTTTGTTTGACAAAACCTACTAAACTGTTAACAGCGCCATCAAACAAATCTAGAAGACTTCGCGGCTTAGTATGTTTCCTTAGAACGAAACAGTTAGATACCTACAGCTCTTAAGTAGTTCTACGTGTAATATATAGATGGCAGTGTAATAAACATAATATGAACGGGAAAATGTACCTTTTATGCCTTTGTGCCCATTTCTTCCGATAAACGTATTAAATGTGGCACAATTTTATTTAAAATAAGTTCTGCTGATTAGCAAAATATTGCCATAAAACCATGAATTTGTCGTGGCATATTCACTTACTTCATATCTAAGCAAATAGATGGCGCCAGTGTACCTGAATTAAAATATTTTTTGGATTTTTGAACATTATTAATAACTGTTGGAATTAATCAACTTAAATTTACCGTAATATGCTTCTTAAACGGGAAATCACGTAGTAGTACACGTTTAAAGTATTTGAAACGTATGAAGTTTGCATTAATTGCAAATGTTTTACATCACGCTATCGACATTTTTAAATCACATTGCATAAATACAACTTCCAATTTACGAAATTTAATACTCTATTGCAACTTTCAAAAACCCTCTAAAATTTTTTCGCTTATAATATTAGTGGGATTTTATTTATTATCAAATTTATGACAGCATTAAACATATCATATTTACATAGATTTAATGGATCCCGGCACATTGGTCACTTTTCAACTAATTTCCTAAAAACACAGTTATGTATTTTTTGTGCACTTTCGTCAGTAGTGACAAATATGTACTTAAGTTTAATTTCTGTTTGTTTATGACACTACTGAACAATACAAACTTAAAATAAATTTGGGTACATTTTCGTCTGCAGTGAAAGAGAGCTTTTTTATAGGCGAACAACATACGGTGATCATCGTCTTCGAACAATATTTACAGCACGCAGCAATGTCACCTTTGTGATTATCACAATAAGGAACAAATCTAATATACCAATAGAAAATATTTGATAAACAAGACAAAGGCATATTTCGATACTCTACTTCTTTGTAGGTACTAATATTTCTTATGCCAATGAAATTTCCACTTTATTCCGTTGTGCACTAACGTGCTAAATTCACAAATTTAAAATGGTACTTAGTACGACTTTGCATTTGCACTAAGATATCGATTAAAAAAACAAAACAATTCGCAGTCTAAATAAAAAATTAGGCGCCTTTTGCCTTTAATTCGATCCAGCCAGTATATTATGCATCGATTACAAAATCGATTTAACATATTTGATTCTGGCGGGAAAAAATAATAGTGTTTATTTTGACGTTTGACATCGCCGTATCTCTGGTAATAAGGGCTACTGTCCTCAATATTTTGTATAGAATATGACACTTAGCGACATTCGTATGGAGATATATCCTTTCCCCGATAAAGAACTTTGTAACAAAGTGAATAAAGTCGGTTTCGGTCCGTCGGAGTGGGGAGCGTCAGGTTTTTTTTCGTTACGGAATTTCTGGATTCGGTCCCCGCGCTCAAGGCCCGCGATAGAAGCTATGCAATAGCTTAAAAATACCGTGTCCGAGGTACAACGGGATATGTCCAAGGAACATCAGGGGTGTTGTTCCTTGGACACTTTTCCCTTTTTTTTTCGTCGACGTAGCCTATCAAAATAGACATACCAATCCTTTTATTTCGTTTTATATTCGATAGTTTATTAATCTATCTTATAGTATTCGGATAAATAATAGTTTTGCGGTTATTAATTTATTTTCTAAAAATCATAAAAGAAAAAACTGACCGAGGTAGAACAGGTTCCCCTATGCATATATAATAGCATTCTCCGTAGAATATGCGAGTAAACAAATGAGTTTCAAATATACAAGAACTTGAGTAACTTTAAGGTTGGAAACCAAAATGGATCATTTACTTATTTATTTATTTGGATGGTATTGGTTTTTTGAGTATCGATGGATATCTAAATGAATCACATTATTTCAAATTTTTAAACAAATCGCTTGAATACATCCCGATGAATAATACATTGATGAAAAAACTGTCACTAATAGGATGTGCATAAATATTCTTCACCATAAGAGGTACTCACAAAAAAAACCCGAGTCAAATTGGAATTACTATGGAAACCCGACTATGGCCTTTAACTCAAGAAATGCGTTTATGTTATACTTATTATCTAAACAGAACAGTATTGTCACCCGCTACAATTACCTAGTATCATCACACGATATCAGTAAAACATTGCCGCAAAATTTTTGAATTATCTTAAAACATTAGTAACTACCTACAGTAAAGCGCCATCTAGCAGCAAATTTTAAAACAACGAAGAAGGGGCTCAAAATGGCCAAACAAAATTAAGATTATACGGATTTCTATCACAAAATCATAGCCCCCGTTATCGCCCGTCCACACACAGCAGTAATTCCGCTATCCACCGCACCCGCTACTGAAAAAAATAACTGAATAGAACGCGGAATGGAAAGCAGAAGGCGGCCGAGATAACGGCTCTTCAAAGGGGGAAATGTTTAAAACAAAATTCAAAAGGGAAAAGGGGGAGTGTAAGTAAATTGTAAAAGTGCTACGAGTGCCTTTTGTTTACGGTCGTCAGCGTGGCGCAGGTAGTTGTTTCCAGGTTAAGGTGGCATTCGGAAACTCGCTGTATATTCTGCTACACTACCTACATCGCGAAAATGTATTGTTTGAAATTGAGTGATAACGCCAACCGCGCCGTGGCAAATTCGAAACCTCACGATAATGCAGCTCATTCACTCAGCTTATCGATTTGGACGATTTGCCATCACACGTTTCCTGCTACGGTTGCATCACCTCATAACTACAATCTATAACGGTATATTTACCATGCATGTTTGTTTTTTCTGGGCACCTGATATTTCGGCACTGTTGCAAGCGCCATTGTCTCGGAGTAACCGTCGTGCTGCGAGTTTTTAATTGTATTTTATGCAAATGGGGATCCTGCCTTTACGTCGAATTTCATTTTGCCGAAAATCACTTGCCAACCATGATTCACTTGGAATAGCAAGGTTTACCAAATTATTATTTGCCAACTGACATTTGGCCGATTTTCATTCGCCAACTAGGTTAGGTTAGGGTTGGAATATGATACTCCGCGAAAGATACTGTTGCGAAATGATTATTTGGGAAATTAATATTTGGCAAACATGTGTTTTTGGGATAAATTATTTAGTAAATGAAAATTTAGCAAAAATGTTTTGCCACATCGACACGTCTTTTCATCGCCAAGCAATTTATAAAATAAGAGTAAGGTTACCCATTCCCAAAAAAGAAAAAAATACTTTAATTTAATTACGCATAACATTATGTGTCGTAAAAATTAACTTTTTGAAACATTGACGCACTTAGCTGCCAGCGTTTTATTACGTCGCAATAAATGTGCTTACAATTCGAAAGTAACCTTAAATCAATTGAAATATCTGGCTGCGTCAATTACCTACCGTTCTTTGACTAAGTGTCGTGCTATCTTGCCTTTTTATTAAGTCTGGCGAAATATTAAAAATTGAATCTTTAATGGTTAGATACGAGTTAAGTTTTTTTGATAGGAAATACTTGGTACCAATACCTAATCAGTGGCGGAGCGTCAAAGTGTTTTTGGGCAAGCCGGAACTGATTTGATGTGACATTTATAGGAGAAGATGAGCAGATGGGTCGCCTGCTTACCGGCCTTTAAGATAGGAATACGCTCTTTTCTTAAAAGTTTTGCGGTTTTAATTAAGACACTAATCAATATGACCACAAGAAGCTTTTTATATATTGAATAGAAATAAATGTATATACTAAAGAAAAATACCAACTTTATCGGAGGCCAAGCTGAGGATCAAATCCGCGGCTTTAGCTTACACAGCTCCTCTACGCCACCTGGTCTCAATGAAAGCCGGCGAATTCCTCGTGTACCCATATGCAATTGATATATAATTGAATAATTTGAATTGTTTCAACAAAACATTTTGAAAAACTTAGAGATTCGAGTGTTTCACCGGAAACAAAATGGAAATAGCTCTTTATATTTACTTGAGCAACTTAATATTAGTGAGGAAGCAGAGGCCGGCGGTTTTCATTAGAAGCGCCATTTGCACGCTTCATTGCCCGCGCCAATCTATTCCAGACTTTATAATAGCGGGATGTATTTCTAAAGACCCTTTTAAGTTTCGGCGAGCTTTGCAATTGAAATAGTTGGGTATTTTGGTTGAAACGGCTCGGGCGTTCCCTAGCTCAGTGGATGTGGATGTACTTTTATTAATTAGTGATCGTAAATGTTCTAGCAGTTTTGGTGCAGTGTAGTTAAAGGAATTCAGGAGCTCATTTCAGTTGAAACCAAACATGAACGTTAACTGACTATCTCCTTTCAAATGACTTATACCTACCATATTCCTTGAAACTAAACTGCACCAAAATGCTAGAAAAACGATCACTGTTAATAATTCAGTCATTGAACTAAGAGCATGTATGGACATTTAGATTATTTTGGAAATCATCTATAATAGCTGTTTTTTAGCGTAAAGGATGTATCGTGAGTCTAGTATTATGTAGGCAAAAAAAACAGGATACCGTAACCATGGCAACTAGTGACAAGAAATAGCTGATTAACCCTGAGTTCGAATATGAGCGAAAGCGGCCAAGGGGTTGCGGAGATATAGGGGTCACGAGTTCATATTCAACCACTAGTTACTCAGTAGTATAGTAAATTATTACAGGATTATTACATTCAATACCATATTTTCCATTTTTGCAGGAGCGTTGGTGGCCGTAAAAGTGTGGAACTTTCAATCCGAAGGTCGGAAGGAACCTATGAGTTTTTGGAGTACGAAATGTCATTTGATATTTAATCAATCGCTTTACGGTGAAGGAAATACATAGTGAGGAAACCGGACTAATCCCGATAAGGCCTAGTTTACCCTCTGGGTTGGAAGGTCAGATGGCAGTCTCTTTCGTAAAACTAGCGCCAAATTTTGGGATTAGTTGCCAAAGCGGCTCTCTGAGCATAAGCCGGGAAAACGCTAGAAAAAAGAGGAATGAAGACTATAGGTATTTTGCCTTTAATGCCACATGAATAATTAAATAAACGTAACGCGATCCTTTTAGCTAAGCAATTAATTGCGCATACATACATTAAACACATTTATTATTAATCCGATATAATCTGACATCGGAATGTTAAATATCACGGGGTAGCGCTGGTTCAATTAGAGTTTACACAATCCTACCGATAACTAATATCACGGTAGTGCGCCAGCCAAGTACGTTAACATCAGGGATGTTGCGTATATTCGCATCCGCAACCGCGGATCTCCCGAATCATTTTCAGAATCCGCATCCGCATCAAATCGATCCGGAGCTTACGCGAACAAGTGGGTACAGGAACGTGTCGGTGACGGGCACGTGCTGTAAAGTGGGTAATTTCACCAATACCCAATAGGAATATTGTTACGTTCAAGGGAATCGTCGATAAAGCTCTTACGCCCTTGACGGATAAATGGTAAATTTTTTTATCCGCATCCGTAACCGCGGATGTCAAAAAATCAGCATCCGCAACATCCCTGGTTAACTCATTCCTGGTTTGAATAATTAACGATTTAGATTAATTTAAATGAATTATACAACACATCTGTTTAAACTAAAGCACTGAGTAAATTCGAGATGTTTCTGCGTTGTATACGTGTGTGTTATTTTTATTTATAGTAGATATAAGTTATTTGGTATTTAAGTATCTTTTGCGTTATTTTTTGGATTATTAAACTTTTTTGTATTTTGTTTGACTTGTTTTAGGAAAATTATCATTTTTATTGTTTCTGGCATGATTCTAAATTTAAAATGATTAAATGAAAAATAAAAATTACGGATTCAACATAAAATTACAATTGACGCATGAAAAATGAACAAGGGACAAACATTAATCTTCTTGCTGAACCGCAGGAATTCATCACACATTACTACAGAGTGTGTGATGATTGTTTTTGGCGGCGGCAATGGTTTCTCTTATTCCGTGCCTAAAGTATCGTAATGCTAAACTCTATTAATATTGAAAAAAATGGTAACTCCTAAGCTTATTACTAAACTTACGCTGCCAATCTGTCTTTGTGACTAAAGAACGGTATAAACACCTACCTCAGCCATTGGACAAACCCTGAAATCTCACTTGGGGCTACATATTAGTAATGTGCTCTACTGTTAATATTTATTTTGATTACAACTAAAAATATATAATTTTGTTGGGTATATAGGTATATTTTCTAATCCCTGCCACAAGTATTACCACTATGCTTAATTTGGGCGTAGATCGATCTGTACAAGATTGTTTACAAGTTTTTATTCATTTCATCATTCATTCATTAAATCAGAGGTTCCCTGTTATTATGCGGTCGGTCTGACAATGAACAAATCCAAGACTCAGTTAATCACTATCAGGCTATCAGCGCGAGACACAGGGTGACGGTGGATGGGAACATTTTGCGATAAGTCGACGAGTATACCTATCTGAGCCAGATAGTCTCCTTCACAAATCGCCAGGACAAGGAGATCGATAGAAGGATTGAAAACGCCTGGAGGAGCTTCTGGTCCATGCAAGAACTCTTGAAAGGTAAACTCCCAATTGTACGAAAGCGCAAGCTCGTCGACATGTGCATTTTGCCCATTCTCACCTACGGCGCTCAAACCTGGTCACTAACTGAGGCGCAGAAATCCCGGCTCAAGGTTTGCCAAAGGACAATGGAGCGGAGTATCCTGGGTTTTTTTAGATGTGACGTAAAACCCAAATTATCGATGTTGGGATGAAGACCGCCAGGCTAAAGTGGGACTGGGCTGGACACGTCTGCCGGGTGAATGAGGACAAATGGGCCAAAGTAGCCACTAGCTGGCAACCCCGTTATAGTCGTAGCAGAGGCAGACCGAGAAAGAGATGGCTTGCCCAGCACAGGGAGGATTGGATAAGGAGAGGCGAGGCCTCTGCCCAGCAATGGGATACACACACAGGCTAATAATAATAAAAAAAGTTATTATGCGATTATTACAGCATAATAATCCCGTTGAAAGCTGGGCCATTATCAGCATAATATGGCTGTAGGCTTCAATTATCTTCTGAACGCTTCACGGGTTTTAAATATGAATCGGCTTAGTGTACCTATGCCTGAAACATCAGCCAATCAATAAATTTTAGCGTACTTGGCTCATTTTTCACATTTCCCCTCCAACTGTGAAATATACGCACTTAATACATATCCACGTTAATATTAATTTCAATTTACATTCAATACCTGTAAGGGGATTAAGATCGCTTGGGCTGGATCAATCTTGAGAGTGTATGGACACTTCATATAATGGCTTACCACGAACGTCTACCAAACAGAAGTAAGTCCTTTACAGCAACATGGCGCTTACAACTTTTTAAAATCAGATTAGCAGAATAAGCTTCCCGTGCGACAAGGGCGTATGTCTCGTATAAAATGTAAGTGTTAAAGCTTTTATAGTTCAGATTGTAAAGGGTCCGGGTGTCCCGATACGGCCTTTCACCTTAAATGTTTACCTTTGTAGTTTTCACCGGCATTTTCTTTATTAACTGCCAGCTTTATAAAGCTTCCTTTTCTCTGAAAGAACGATGGTATTATATGCATTTAAGGCAGTTTGTTTGTGTATACAAAAGGATGCTTCCTTTTATCTCTAAACGGGTTATCCAGTTTTTTATTTTTATTTTTTAAATGTTTCGTGATTACCAGAATGTGGTTTATTCGTATATTCGCCACGTTTACTCGAATAAGCCAAACACGCAAATAGGCAACCTTGCGCATTCGTCCTCTTGTCGCTTCTTGGCCTGACATCAAAGGACGCAAATAAGCAATCATTTGCGCGGAGTTAAACATACCGCAGTGAATGATGTGATGATCCATCTGACAGCTGTCAGTCCAATGCATTATCTGTCAACAATGTCAATTTTTCACACATGTTTTGAATCAGTCGCTGGAGAGAGAGAAGAGCGGCCTTTGCCTAGCGGTGGGACACTCTGGGCTCTCTCTCTCTCTCTATCTTTCTCTCTCTACTATAAATACTTCGTTATTTCTGGGGTTATCCTAATGAAAAACATATCTAACTATTAGCCTCTGCCGAAACTTTGTCCGCATAAAGACTTTTGCACAAATCACGCGAGGTTCGAAGCGATCATGATAAATCACGAAAGAACACGTCGGCTTGGTACAAGGAGACCTCCCGTGTATTTTCCTACATTCAAGAAAACCGAGATAAAAGAGGCAGCTAGTAGTCCAACTCTTCAGAGATACTCGTAGAAGTAGAAATTTAACAATCACGTTACGTACGGAAAGTAATCAAAGTTTGTTAATATTTTCAAAATAGGATCAGTCTAAAAATACACGTGAGATCATGTGGGGGAGGGGTAATTCGCCTAAAACCTCACCAAAAACTGCCAAGGGGGAGGTCCTCATCGGGATAGAGAATACAGATGATGAGATGAGCTAGCCTGAGCGGGATCTATGAGCAACTTTGTAGGTCCGGAACCATTTGTGGGTCTCACAGGGAACCGTAACAACGACCCTTAAAAACTATGTAAAACTCAAACACCAACGCACTTAGGCATTCAAAGCTTTTCATGCACGAGTTGGACTCAGGCTGGAGTAAAAAGCTTTGGAAACATAGCAGGAGACAACTCCAAATTATACCCCTGTAGTTACAAGTCTACAAGTATTTACAAGTCACTATCGGGTCAGAGGTGTACTGGTCAAAATAGGACTCACAGACAACACTGAGTGTAGAATGTGTGGCGAAGAAGATGACTAATGAAGCACTTAATGTGTGAATGTCACGCTTTCGCCAGACAAAGAATAAAGGACTTTGGTGCAGGATACTTGGAGCCAAAGTAACTCAGAGCTCTACCCCAGGGCTCCATCATCCGTCACATGGAAGTCGAGGAAGCTCCATGGCTCGAAATGTTTCCTTTAGGGCCCCCTGACCTTAAATAAGAGAAGATAAGCGGGAGGGGTCAAAACGCAGCACAAACTTTTGGTGATCAAATTATTAAAAAAAAATCCTAGTGGAACTTTACGATGTTTGAAGAATATAGTATAAACACTAGATAAAGCACCAATGTTTTGTAATTGATTTGGATGGATTTTCTTTTTTACAAAATCTATAAACTCCAATCTCCATTAATTTGAAATCGAGGGAAGGCCTCTTAAGACTTTCGTATAGCAGCACCGGATCTGGTAGCTGCCCTCACTGGCCCAAAAAGAAAAATCCAACCTGTATATTTGATATACGTAGATAGGCAAAGTATTACCGCCATTTAGGTATATAATAAGATTTTTTTAAATCAAAAAATGCCTAACATCGTCGACATAGCTCTAAGAAAGACGGCACGTCTCTTTTTTTGTGCAACACCTGCAAAACCCTGCAAGGGTCTGGTACGATCAGCACCCAGTCCCCACAGGTCTACCGCCTGTGTTAGTATCGAATATAAGTCCAAAATCCATTCCACTATTGATCGAATGAAAGTATCCATAACACCTACCTACTGATAAATTGAAATAAACAAAGCGCTAACCGAAAATTTCTTAAATCCCGAGTTGAATTTCAACAGCCGCCATTGCGTGCGCAAGACGAACTCCTCGCTCACCAAGTCACCGCGCTGTCAAGCTAGTGTGCTAGTGCTAGTGGCGCTAGTGTTGTGACACGTCGCCACATCACAAGTAACAGTGTCAGAGGTATTTTAAGGTCTAGCAATCAAGATCGAGCGCACTATCTGTTGAAATCCTTTGGATTAACACTATGATGATAATAATTATATGAATACAAACACATCTACTTGAAAAACATTACCTTTTCTTATCAATACTGTAAAAGTCCACTTCATTATGAAACTGTATTAGCAAAGGCTATCTGGTACCTAATTAACAGAAGAAAAAGACCCTTTATACTCCCCTTTTCGCCGCCCATTTCCACAAAAGTCCTCTCATTGGGATTAGGAGGTACGCGCAGATTCGTAAAATAGTATACCAACACGATATCAGATTTAGGGGTGTCACTCTTCTATCAATAGACGAGCTGACTTGCATTTTGTGGTTCAACGTACCTATTCGTTATTCAGTAATTTTCTTCAGTCGACGAGGGCTCTAACTTAATTATTTTTTGCCTAATCCCGGCATTACACTGGTAAGTTTTCGTAAGTAGGGACGCGGCTATATGTAAGAATAGGACATGAAGATAATCGTCTTATTCTTGCATACAGCTGCGTCCATGCTTACGTTACCAGTGTAATGCCGGCCTAATACACAATATACCAATACCAATAACGACAAATGAAGTAAGTGTATTTATTTTTTTAAATATGGATGTTAAATTTGCAAGTAATATGAATGGAAAACACATTTATTACTAAATAAAAGATTGACTGGTTAACGTAGCTAATATCATCTGCAAATTAGCTCTCGAGTACATTAACAGAATGCCTTGAAATTAAACACTTTAGAACGGATTAATCGCGTTTCCTAACACCATGATCCTACGCCCTGTGAAAACGAGTGCTGTAAATGACTCGAAAACGCAATTAATCCGTTCTAAAGTGTTTAATTTCAATAAATAACAATCGCGGTAACAGAAGACAATAGAATGCCTCGATTTAACCGTGCTAGATGCAATAATACTAACACCCTATTGCTATCATATTTAAACAATCGAATACGCCTCTAGGACTGCGAACTCAACAAATAATGTGGCGTAATTTGAAAAGGCAAATAATGTGAGCATTGCACTAATTTGATTTTTAATTATCTGCCAAGAGCAAACACTGTGGTATCTCGTTATCTTTTCTTATGCTAATGTATACGTATATATTACGTACGTAAAACTCAAAGGACTTGAAAAGTAGCTTTAAAAGTACAAAAGGCATGCAATTAGTAAACGCACTAATAATGGGCAGTGCATGGGTAATTTTTATATGCAAATAATTTTTAAGAAAAAAAACCGACTTCATTTGGTTCCCGGTAAAAGTGAAATTAAGAATTTGTTTGAGTTAGCCAGTTTACTTCACAAATATCCAATACACCGCACGTGTACGATTGAAAATTGAGGAGCTTTCTTAATGTCCTAGGGCTTCCATCATTACATTTGAAGTATAATCAAACGGAACTCCCTTGTAGACCTTTAAACAAACAAAATAACAATGTGTTAAATTGGATGACAGACTGTAAATTAACGAGCATATTCATTATGCCATCCCTGATTATCAACATCAGGTCCACTCCAGCAAAATGATGGCCACAGTAAGAAAATGCCTAAGCTAATTATGAACACCCTCTAATCACAATTAACCTGCCGTTCAAATTTGAAGAGTTCTCTGAATTCTTCTAGAACTCCATCATCAGAATATAAATCAAATCAAAAAGATGAATGTCACAACTAGGATAATAAGTAGAGCTAGGTTTATTAACCAGTTCCACTTTGCGATCCGTGGTCTTCATCATCAGATCAAGTTCATCAAAATTTTGGCTCCGCCAAAACACTGTTTTAGTTACTTAAGGAAACCCTCAAATCAGAATGCATGTGCCGTTAAAATTTGAGGAGTTCTCTCAATCCCTCATGAAGCCCATCATCAAAATAGAACTATAATCAAATAGGACTATCTTGAAGGTATTTCTTTACAAAGAAAAGATGAATGTCTCAAATCGGATGATAGAGCTGGGAATTAACAAGCAGTTCCACTTTGCCATCCCTGGTCTTCATCATCAGGTCCACTCCACCAAATTGATGATGTTCGTAAAGAAATGCTCGAGTGTCTTAAGAAACTACCCAAATCATCATGCATGTGCCTTTTAAATTTGAGGAGTTCCCTCAGTTCCTCATGGATCCCATCATCAGAAATTGATTTTGAAAAAAACGGAACAAATCTGGAACCATCTATTTTCAGAAAAAAAAAGTATTTTTTAAAATCGGACGATAGTCCTGGGAATTACCAAGCAGTTCCACTTTGACATCCCTGGTCTACATCATCAGGTCCACTCCACCAAATTGATGATGTTCGTAAAGAAATGCTCGAGTGTTTTAAGAAAGTACCCAAATCATCATGCATGTGCCGTTCAAATTTGAGGAGTTCCCTCAGATCCTCATGGATCCCATCATCAGAAATTGATTTTGAAAAAAACGGGACAATCCTGAAACTATCTATATACAGACAAAAAAATATTTTTTAAAATCGGATCATAGTCCTGAGAATTACGAAGCAGTTCCACTTTGCCATCCCTGGTCTTCATCATCAGGTCCACTCCACCAAATTGGTAAGTAGTTGTAGTTTTAGTTTAACTTCTTATAAAAATTATTGTGTACCTACATTCTATTCATTGCCTTATTATACCTAAATTGTAATTTCTCCCTCTTTGATTGACCTTGGATGGGCTTAAAACCAGCTAAGCTGTGCCCATACCTTTTTCCTTTGTCAGTGCCTAATTCTGTATTTTATGTTCATTGTTTTGTTCAAGGAAATAAACGATTTGTATTTGTATTTAAATTGATGATTTTCGTAAAGAAATGCTCGAGTTTCTTAAGAAATCACCCAAATCAGCATGCATGTGCCTTTCAAATTTGAGGAGTTCCCTCAGTTCGTCATGGATCCCATCATCAGAAATGGATTTTGAAAAAAACGGGACCAACCAGGAACCGTCTACTTTTAGAAAACAAAAAAAAATTCAAATCGGTTCAGTAATGACGGAGTTATGAGTGAACATCCATAAAAAAAAAATATTGAAGTCGGTTGAAAATAACAGTCGTTTATACTTGTTGGCGGTGAACACCATTGGTGTCAGTCATCAAGCTCCTAGAGATAAATATTTTTTAATGGTTTTTGTCCTGTCGATTCGAAATGGCGGTAAGATGAAGGAGTTTGGGCAGATATAGGCTAGTTAAGTATAAAATTTGCCTTAGATATTTTATTCCTTTGTTAAACCAGCATGTGTTTTGTTCATTGAGTTAAGCATTAATCAAGGTGACAAAATATTCAGTTTTTATTCCAGAGTAGTTTACAACATTTGTAATTTATAACAAAGCAAAGCTCTTCGTGTAATGTCGTTGAACCCAACAATACCAAGAACTGAGAATATTCCAACTAACTAAAATACAAGCCAAGTCTCCCTTGGATAGGATTACGGCAAAAAACATTGATTAATCTTCAGTAACCTCAGCCCGGCCTTTGAATTTAAAGCACTTAGCGGCTTTCTAAACGATGGGCTGTTAGGTACTTATGATATTACATCGGCAGTGAAGGTGACAACGACGTCCATATTCTAGACCAATACAATCCAGGTTCTTAAACATTGCGGGTCTTTCTCCGGGACCTCCAGAGCAATGTAATCCCGTAACGTCGAAGGTATTTGAGAATTGCGAGCTCTTTCAATTCTAGGAAGAGAAAAAAGAAAAAAAAGTGTCCCAAGATTTTTTTCCATTTTGCCACCATTTTTAGACTTCTGTACCTCAAAAGGAAAAACCGAACCCTTATAGGATCACTTAGTTGTCAGTTCGTCCGTCTGTCTATCAAGACGCAAGTCTCGGGAACGTGTAAAGGTAGCAAGTTAAAATTAATACCACATATACAAATCTGCGGTCCCTTGAAGCTGTGAAAAAAACAAACCTCTACGTCAACATAATCAAAGGATACGGCCGTTTATGTTGCATATTTCCCATACATTTGCAATAGGAATCAAAATGTATGGGGTACTTACTTCCCGTTGACCTAGAATTCCGAAATTTAGCAAAAAGCAAGAGCTTGCAGCACAACTACAGAAAAAACCGGACATGGTCATGAATAAATTATTTTAAAAAAACGGAAACCGTAATATTGCCGCATACTGAGAGTTCCGTGCCACCAGTATTTTTTAATTAATTTCCTTTGTGTGAAATCATCGGTGGGCGAGTCCAACTCACACTTGGATAGTTTTTTTCATTAATTTAGTATGGCAGTACCGGAATGGAAATTTTGAAAAATGTATGTAAGTTTAGGATACCTTTTTTTTCCTACTAGGATTGAAAGAGGTCGCAATTCTGAGCAGAAAGTATAATTATAAAAATTTCCAATTTAGCTAAGTATTAATTTCGACAGCAAAAATTAAACCGCCTCCATAAAATTCGCATGTCAATGGGCTGAAAGCACTGACGAGTGTCTACAAACTGCGATCGGCTAAGCTGACCACTCCTTGAAACCGCTCAAATAGAGCATGGATACCGGTTTTCGATAATATCGAAATTTCGATAATATCGGACTATTTTCCGATATTGTTTTACCGGTATTGAATTTCTCAAATACCGGTATTTTCGATATTATCATTATGCTTAAAAAAAATACGTTTTTAAAAGGCCACAGTGGTAAAATTGTTATTATTCAGACATCTACATCTCAATATATACAACTAGGTATCTGATATTCACATAGGTACATACAATTTCAACATATTTTCTTCAAACCTTCAAACTGGTAAACATGAAAACATGATTTTTAACCAAAGCCTCGATAAGAACGCCGTAACCCTTGAATTTATAAACATGATTCTTAGTTAAATAGTAAATCCTAAATCTGGTAAAAAAAATATTTACCAAAAATATTGTTTAGTTGTTAACAGCAATTATCTGATTACGCGGTTTATTTTGCCGCGCCCGCATACTATCGCCTTTAAATTTTTCACTTGATCCTGCAATTACATCTATCCCGCTCTCTTTTGCTCAATCATGTGGACTCTTAAGTGTTACCTACTGATTTGGTTTTTTTTCTTAGCGTCACTTTATGTGTTCTACTGCTGGGCAAAGACCGAAATACCTGTCCCCTTGATCTCCACCGCTCCCGATTTTGTGCTTCCCCTGGCCAGTTCTTAAAAAATGTATCCATGTCGTCCCGCCATCTCCGTCTAGGCCTGCCCGTCCACGTTTATTTTGCGGGATCCACTTGGTGGCAATACTTGCCCAAGTAGCCCACCTGTCCGGATTCATGCGGTAGACGTGGCCTGCCCACTCCCATTTGAGCCTAGCAACTTTTTCGCCAACATCAGCAATGCGAGTTTTTGAGTGGAGAATGCGATCGGTTCTCTTGATACCTAAAATGCTAGGTTCCATAGCCCGCTAGCAAGTCTTCAATTTGGACTTCTGAATCTCTGTGAGCGAATATGTTTTTGCACCGTAGGTTAGGACATGCAGAATACACTTGTCGACGAGAGAGAGAAAACTCGTCGACCCTTCATTAGCTCTTTCATGGACCAGTAACTTTTTCAGGCGTTATCGACCCATCGTTCGACTTCTTAGTCTTGCCTGTTGCTAAAAGAGACTAGTTGGCGCAATAAGATATGCTCGTTAATATAGTGTATACTGTGTATAGTCTCGATAGGCGGCACCAAGTTGACCAACCTTCGTTATGCAGACGACACAACGCTCCTACCTACCACCGAAGCCGAAATTCATACACTCCTGCGTAGGATGGAGACGATTAGTTTGGAGTTGGGACTCAAAATAAATCACGCTAAAACCAAGCTGATGGTGGTAGACCGTGCTAGCAAGCTTGAATCTCTCGAAGCCTCGGTGTTCTCGGTCTCGAAACAGTGAAAGATTTCATTTGTTAGCTCCCAAACATTAGCGATTCTGGCTCGTGTGAAAAAGAAATAAGGAGACGGATAGGGATGGCTAAAGCGGCGATGTCGCAGCTCCATAAAATATGGAAGGACCGTAATATCAGACGCAGGTCTAAGGTCAACCTGGTGAACACCCTCGTCTTCTCCATATTCGGTTACGGAGCGGAAACATGGACGCTGAAGAAAGCAGATAGGAATCGAATTGATGCCTTCGAGATGTGGTGCTGGAGAAAAATGTTGCAGGTTCCGTGGACAGCATTCCGCACCAACGAGTCGATTCTTCGCGAACTGCAAATAAAGACCCGTCTCTCCACCATATGTCTGCGAAGGACATTGGAATTTTTCGGTCATATTGCCAGAAAAGATGGGCATAACCTGGAACAGCTCATGGTTACTGGAAAGGTCGACGGGAAGCGCCCCAGGGGCTGATCACCACTGAGATGGTCTGACCAAATCCGCTCAACGCTGGACACCAACCTTCACAACGCTCTCCATGCAGCCAAGAACAGAATAAAGTGGCGAAATACTGTCAGACGCATGATAACCCAGCAACGGGGGAATCACGACCCTCAGTAATGAGGACACCGACTCGAGGAAGAGGTGTATAGTCTACTCGTCTACATCGACCCTACGTTTCGTGCTGTTGGTCATCACCTTAGTCCAACTTTAAAGCTTATATTATTAGCTTATATTGAATGTACACGGTAATTTTTTCAATGATCTGGTCGAGTATGTGAAGATGTGTCGGTAGTGGAAAATGCAGGGCGGAAACCAGCTTGAACTGAAAGTTGGTGTCGGTAATGTTTTTATTAATTCTCAAATAAATATAGCAGTATTACATGTAAATACTGCATTGACTTTTTGTTTTACATACTTAACTTTTTTAGCATTTAATTATGATTTATTAGTTAGTTTGAAAATTAAGTTGAAATAATTAATAATGGTGTATTATAATATAAGTTATATAAGTAACCCATCATAATATAAATGTAAATTTTGTATGAATATGCTGTTTTTTTTAAAGTTATTTACTTTTTCTCCTCCAATATCGAAAAAATATCGAAAATATCGAAATTATCGAAAAACCGGTAGGTACTAGAAATTTCAATATCGAAAAAATACCGGTATTGCAAAAAGGCTCCGATATTCCATGCTCTACGCTCAAATCCTTTCAAGTCCCTGCACTCTGAACTTTCATGCTCCATCCCTTTCACCGTTGCTTCGTAGAATTTAAGAGTGACCGGGATAAGAATAATCATTAGTTTAGCAAATGTTCAAGCAGATTCAGATATAGGCTTGAATGTAAGTAAACTAACTAATTTAAAAAAGGGTTAATATAAGCTTGGCGTGTGTATCTGTGGTCTGGCACCGTAGCTCGCGAACTGGGGATTTAATTTGACTGCGGTTTTTAGTGGAAAATCTTGTCAACGGCGGTTCTTCTTTTTTGGCAACAATGATCTGTCTCCGCGCTGAAAAATGGCTGACTTACCATTGTAACTCAGCTGCAATAGACATTTCTACTGCAGTTACGCGGTGCCATCTGTTAAGCGACAATTTATTCTAATACGGAATAAAATTTGATAAAGGCGTAATGTCGAAGAAATGATTGAAATATCTAGTGATAGCGTCACTTGATGTAGACTATGCTAACTAAACGTTGTTTGGAATCGAAATAGCGACAAGACCGCCTGTTGTTCACCTCTTTTTTTGTTTGTAATATTTCTTACATATTTCAATTGAGGTGTGCAATAAAGAGTTTGTATTGTATATGTAGCGATGGAGAAAAGCCTTACATTTCTATCACCGTGACTGATGATCCCGTTCCTAAAAAGTCACAGTGAAATATCGGCGTGATTTTGTCCGGGGTCACTTACATCACGGTGAGTAAGTGAGCAGTCATGGTGGCCGACCAATATGCCGACTTAGGCCAAGCAACAAACGAAGATAGCTGCAGGAACGAAGGAACGCTACAAAACCTCGGGGTAACCCCGCCCCCCCCCCTCGCAAGGGGGGTCACTTAACTCTGCAGCTGACCGTACGTTAATGTTTCAGACTACACATTTATATCACTTTCTCTTTGCTAAGAAGACGTCACATAACTGCAATAGGCATAAAAAGGTTGAACAATTGGTTTTATTAGGGGGAAACGACTTTATATAAACTTGCTAGTCTGCTAGATTGTTTTGTTCATGGTACTTACAAATGTATAATTAAAACTTTCCGGACTTTCGTTTCACATATTCATGCAAGTCTCTGATTTTAGGGCAAAATACGGGTACAAGTGTCAAAAGTTTCGACACTTTGCTCCTATTTTCTTTTGTAGGGTTGCCAAATGTAGTAAAATAACCATATAAAAGATACAATTCCAATTTGCGTAAATACATGTTTGAATATTAAATGTATAATACATTTTTAAATGAACATTTATTTAAATCTCGTGACACGAATCTGACGTCCGAAATTTGACATGGCATGAAATTATAAATCAAGAATTTACCTATTTTAGTACTGTTTACAAGCTTTTAGATTCTCAACTCATTGAAAAGCAGTACAGTATGTAGACCGTGCTACGATGTAGCGCGTATTCGTAGAAGCTAAACTCAAGCTACGCACGCTTTGCTACGTGCGCGAGCGCAGCGGCCAGTCACCCTAACGACTGGGAACATCGAAAATCGACATTCCGTTATAACTTGATACTCTAGTGGTATAAAATTAGCCTTTTTTTAAACAGCCTATTACGTTGTGCCCACTGCTGAGCAAAGACTTCCGCGCTCCACCACTCCTCACGGCTTAATGCATGCTTGCCAGTCACTAGAAAATACGTTTAGGTCATCCCGCCACCTCCTTGGAATGCTTCTGCCCGGCCACCCTTTAGGTGACCCTACATTGAGAATGGGTACCCGTTAGTTTGACCCATCGTTCCAGGTGCATTCAATGCAACAGTAATAGTCATGTTATTAATTGCATGCAAAAATACGCAAGTAGGTATAACGGGATGGCACTAATTGGCTAGCACGTTTGGCGGAATAGCGAAGCAACATTAATATAGTAATTTATTGGAATTAATTAACCTACTGTAAAAAAACGTATCTTTCGATTGCATAGACGTAGAGGTTTGATATTTTTACTGCATCAAGAGACCGCAGATTTGTATACATATGTATGTGGTGTTAATTTCAACTTGCTACCTTTACGCGTTCCCGAGATAAAGGGTCTTGACCGACACACGGACAGACGGACGTACGGACAACAAAGTGATCCTATAAGAGTTCCGTTTTTGCCTTTTGAGGTAAAATCAAGGTTCTCCATTTATATTAAGTCTGGAATAGCTGACTCCGCGTTGATTATAAGTCAGTCAAGGCGTAAGCATTTGTTTTAAAAAGTAAATAGAAAATATTGAATTTTCCTGGTAGCCCTGTTATCCCAGACAAAGGGGCAACGCTAACAAGGGCCGGCCCAGCTCGCCTTCGGAACTTCACCGGCGATCCACGTGTAACGTTCAAATTTACTTACGTTAAGGCTATTCAAACTAATTTTTATCATTGGGCTCCTCTTGGGAAGCTGCACGAGAGGGATTGAGAGACAACAATAGCTTTGAATATCTTCGTAGATGTATGGAGACTTATTTTGGATGTTTTCCATTATTGAAAGCAACTGTTCTTGTTACATGACGTTTTTATACTGTTAAAAAAGCTTATTGTTACAAACCGGGGTATCAACCCGCAACCTTTGTACTGAAAATTGACTTCTTACCGCTAAGCCACAAGTGCTTAACACATTTGACATTAAGTCCGCCATTTGTACAATTTGCTGTGTCTTGTTCAATAACGTATAAATAATTTAAAAAAAAAAAAATATACGTGTGGCACTCGGGGACTGCCGCGGTAAAGCTATTGCATATCATTTTGTATCAACTTATGCAATTACTAGCGCGACTTCGTCTGCGCAGTATTATAATGTTTGGTAGTGTATTTTTATTACCATAAGTATTAAATACCAAATTGACTTGAACTGTAAATTGCTAATTAAATTATCCGGGGCCGTATAAAACAAACAACTAACATGCAACTACAGTAACCTGTTATTCTTTGTTCTCGTTAATAATTCAGGATATACCAAAAATGCTGGTGATCAATATTGTAATCTGATTTGGAAAAAATAGGACTAAATGTTTTTTTTGTCAAACATTTTTTGTTTATTTATTCTCCTAACCACAATTCGATACTGATTAGTGATTACACATTTAATCGAATCACCAGCATTTTTGTGACAGCTGTATGTATCTTTGACCACATATTAATCTTTCAGTGGCTGGATACGCTGTAGATATGCTAAAAAGTACGTCCAAGTTGACATAAATTATCTTTCAATGAAATAAGTAATCAAGGCCGAGTGTTTTTGATCACGGTTTACAACACTGCCTTAAGCTCACTGAATTTAACCCACAGAATGTCAGTCGGTACCTGATTACAACTAACTTCCCAGTGAAGAAAAACATTGCGAGGATACCAAAATAATTACGTCACGCATATAATAATTATAAACTTTCATTAGGTAGGTAAGTATGTATTATGTCTCATCTCAACCAAGGACGATCTTATGATAGGATCGGCAGAGGCCTTTATTCGCATTTACACAGGCGTTCAAAAGTGCATGGGCAATTTATGAAAGAATTCATTCATAAACTGCCCATGCAATTATAGATTTGACTATTTCACTTGCTTCCTTCCCCTTTGCACCTCTATATAGGATGATTTTCATAACAAAAACTATTCTGTCCTTTCCTAGGAGTCAAAACATCCCCATGCCAAATTTCACCTTAATCCGTTCAGCGTTTTTAATTTAGTGTGAATTGGTAACAGATAATAGTTCATCAAATTTACAATATTAGCATCGCATGGAAATTTGTCCAAAATGTAATTGAAGAAACCGTGCTGGTTTTGTGACAACATCGCTACGCAAGATCAGTTTGCTAGACAACAAAAATAAAATAGATGCCATTATTAAGTAAAATGTATCTAATGAGACTAATGGCATGCCATGATCTAAGAATGTTTTTGCGCAAAGTTAAAATAATTTTAATCAAATCAATTTAACGGGGATATAGGCGATACCTAGTTCCATTAGTGCCATATAGATAGAACTGTAATAAGTGCCATCCTAATCCATCAAGTTGTGCATATTCAGTAATAAGCCGTTTTAGAAAAGTAATCGTACAAAAAAATCTGATTTTATTTATAAACTATCCTTGTCCAATATTTAATATAAAAACCGTACTGGCTTTGTGACATTGTTCTTTGCGCAAAGGCAAAATCGTTGCGTTTGGCCATTGTACTCCCCTGGGCCCGCTATGAGGTATGTATGTCATCCGCTTGTACAATGCATGGTGGGTGTTGACGACAGCCATATATACATTGAGTTGCCGTATTTGTAGTGGTTGGATTCCGCGTCACTAAGACCTCAATGATATTGTCCTGAGGTCTCTTCAGTCAGCGGGTGTTCATTCCGTTCTGGAGCCACTGGGTTTAGCCGCACTGATAGCAAGATGGAGTGACCCTGGTGCTGTGGAAAACGGGGCGGTGTTCAGTGTGGGATGTTACATGCGTTAGCACAATTTCGACCACCCATATTACTCGCACTTCCCACGTAGCAGGAGCCCTCTGCCGAAACTCTAGCGGTGGCGAAGCGGCAAAAGTGTGCGCTCCCTTCTGGGATAAGATCCCAAACGGATAGCGTAACGTAATAAGACAACAGTTTGTCACCTTTGTATGACAATTTCTGATAATTCTATACAGTTACTCACATTTGACAGCAATCACCGTCGCACTATCCATGCAACTTGTCTTTTCATGAACTTATAGCATAATCATTATCAGATGACATTCGTGGATAAGCAACTTAGGTCTATAGGACATGGATACAATACATGTTCATGCCTTTGGTTGTGGAGACAGCGGGCTGCTACAAAGTTACCATTATTAGTGATTTTATTTATTATCAAATTTATCACAGCATTAAACATATCATATTTACATAGATTTAATGGATCCCGGCACATTGGTCACTTTTCAACTCATTTCCTAAAAACACAGTTTTGTATTTTTTGTGCACTTTCGTCAGTAGTGACAAATATGTACCTACTTAAGTTTAATTTCTGTTTGTTTAAGACACTACTGAACAAAAAAAACTTAAAATAAATTTGGGTACATTTTCGTCTGCAGTGAAAGAGAGCTTTTTTATAGGCGAAAAACATACGGTGATCATCGTCTTCGAACACCACAAACAAAATATTTACAGCACGCAGCAATATCACCTTTGTGATTATCACAATAAGGAACAAATCTAATATACCAATAGAAAATATTTGATAAACAAGACAAAGGCATATTTCGATACTCTACTTCTTTGTAGGTACTAATATTTCTTATGCCAATGAAATTTCCACTTTATTCCGTTGTGCACTAACGTGCTAAATTCACAAATTTAAAATGGTACTTAGTACGACTTTGCATTTGCACTAAGGTATCGATTAAAAAAACAAAACGATTCGCAGTCTAAATAAAAAATTAGGCGCCTTTTGCCTTTAATTCGATCCAGCCAGTATATTATGCATCGATTACAAAATCGATTTAACATATTTGATTCTGGCGGGAAAAAATAATAGTGTTTATTTTGACATTTGACATCGCCGTATCTCTGGTAATAAGGGCTACTGTCCTCAATATTTTGTATAGAATATGACACTTAGCGACATTCGTATGGAGATATATCCTTTCCCCGATAAAGAACTTTGTAACAAAGTGAATAAAGTCGGTTTCGGTCCGTCGGAGTGGGGAGCGTCAGGTTTTTTTTCGTTACGGAATTTCTGGATTCGGTCCCCGCGCTCAAGGCCCGCGATAGAAGCTATGCAATAGCTTAAAACATTTTGTGTGGTATATTTGTTAATAGAGGTTACATAGCTTTTAGTTTTAAAACAATGACGTGTGTCAACTCTGTCTTCTTTTATTATATACGATTCCTGGAAGCACGTTTTTTTATGAATAAATCTACATTTATTACATTGGCGACGATCTGGACTCGCGTGGTGTAGTTTTTTTAGCTAAAGTTGGATGGATTCTGCACAGGCAGTTTACTGGCACGGTGATGACTGGAGGGACTTGTGAAGACTTATTGAGAGCGGTGAATTCTGTTACAGGCGTGATGGCGATCGGTAAAATTGAACCTTTCGATGTGAATAATGATAAGTGGTCATCATATGTGGAACGTCTTGAACAATATTTTGTAGTTAATAGTGTTGCAGAAGAAAAGAAGGTTGCTACATTAATTACATTTATTGGCGGTCCTACATATGAGCTATTACTGACCTTATGCTCGCCGAAGAAACCACACGAACTTAAGTTTGAGAACCTTAATAAGGTAATGTTACAACACCTACAGCCAACACCTAGCATTTTAGCAGAGCGGTATAAGTTTCGCCAGAGAACGCAATCTAAAAGCGAATCGATATCAGACTACGTGGCTGAATTGAAGAAGTTGGCTAGAACATGCGACTTTAAGACAGGGCTAGATGAGAATTTAAGGGACCAGTTCGTCTGTGGACTATTTAGTGATGTGGTCAGACAGAGGCTTTTTGCAGAAGATGAAGTAAGTTTTTCAATGGCGTTTAAACTAGCCCATGCCTTAGAAGCGGCAGAAACCAATGCAGCGGCAGTGAACACTAAGAGATCGAATGATGACAGTGCCGTAACGTGTCATGCTATCTCAAGTGGTACTCATAGTAGTGAGAACCGACAGCGAAGCCGAGGCTGGGCGGCGGGCCCGAGTGTCGATCGAGCGCGCGGCCGCTACAATTGGACAGCTGGCGCGAGCGGCGGGCCAGGCGCGGCCGGCGGGAGCGGCGTGCCGGGAGCAGCTAGCGGGAGCGGCGTAGCTGGGACTTCGGCTGCGGGTCAGTGGCGCGCGGGGCGGGCTGGCGGTGCAGCTCGTGGGCGCGGCGCCGGGAGCGGCTCGAGTTGCCGCGTTTGCGGTGGACAACACGATGCGGCGGGCTGTCAATTTCGTCTTTATGTGTGCCGTGTATGTAATCGAGAAGGCCACCTCAAAAGAATGTGCCCTAAACTCGGCTCGGGCGACGCGAGTTACGTGGACGGCAATTATTTGGCAGAAGTAAATGATTCGGATACCGATGATAGTGACGAGGTAATTATTCCAAATTATAATTTAAGTGGGTTAAAAGAGGATTCGAGTGAACCATATAAATTGACTTTGATTGTAAATAATAGGGAGTTAGAAATGGAGATAGACACCGGTTGCGGCATATCATGTATTAGTCTTGATTGCTATCATAAAATGTTTAGCGATTGTAAATTACTTAAGTCCAATTGTGTAATGCGGTATTACACCGGTCCGACCGTAGCAATTGTAGGCAAAATAAGGCCAATTGTTATGCATAAAGATAAGTTACGGGAATTAAATCTGTATGTTGTCAGGGGCGGAAGGACGTCTTTACTCGGTCGTAAATGGCTAGAGGAGTTAGGTATCGTTGACTGCAATACTTTTCCGTGTAATAATTTAGTCACGGAAGGGAAATTCAATTTACAATCCTTCAGTTCCAGATACGCGCAGGTTTTTGAAGACGGGCTAGGGTGTTATACGGGCGAGCCGGTGGGGCTCCGGCTGCGCGCCGAGGCGGTGCCCGTGTTCATGCGTGCGCGTCCCATAGCGTATGCAATGCGCGCGCCCGTGGAGCGCGCGCTGGACCAGATGGTAAGTGATGGCATTATAACTCCGGTTGAGTGTTCAGACTGGGCCACACCAATTGTACCAGTAGCTAAATCGGACGGCACGATACGTATCTGTGCTGATTATAAACTTACGCTCAACAAATGGTTAGAAATAGATAGATATCCCGTCCCTAGGATCGACGATTTGTTAGTCAAATTGAATGGAGGGAACAAATTTACAAAAATTGATTTGAGTCAGGCTTATGCACAGTTTCCTTTGGATGATACCAAGAAAGCCACCACGATTAATACCCACAAAGGACTGTTTCAGTACAATCGTCTCGTCTATGGACTCGCATCAAGTCCTGGTATCTTTCAACGTAAACTGGAACAAATGTTCGCAGATTTACCTACGGTTGGGGTCTACTTAGATGATGTGATTATAACGGCCAAAAGCGATGATGAACATTTAAATATTCTTTGTCAAGTGTTTGATAGGTTACTCAAGTACGGTCTGAAAATTAAGAAACAGAAATGCACATTTTTTGCAGATTTGGTCACTTATTTAGGGTTTGTGATTTCAAAAGAAGGCGTGTCCGCGTGTTCACCTTAATATTGTTAATAATTATTTTGTATCAAAGAAAACGTGTTTTTATTGTGACATGACTTTAATGACTGACGTATATGTTTTTTACTTTTTACAATGACATATGGAAACTTAATCTATACCTTTAAAAAGGCTAAACATACCGCCCACCAAAATACTCATTTTATAATTAGGCGGTGGTACTGTGTTCTTAGAAAATAACTCAAAGACAACTACTGTCACTAACTTAAAAATAATATGACATAATATCTATCGCTAATATATGCCTATCTGTTCAACACAGTTTATCGAACACAAGTTAAAAAAATATAAGACCAAAGCTCCAGATATTGCAAAGTTAGCCGCCCACCATGAACCTTATACGGGTTTGTTAGGCAACAAGATTAATTTTGATAAAGGCCTTTTAATGAGATTATCACCCTTGCACTGAAGAGTAACAACTCTAACTAAGTTATCTGCGCCTGGATGTAGGTGTTTAATTTTACCTAACAGCCATTTGGTTGGTGGTATATCTTCTTCTTTGACGATAACAATATCTCCAACACATGGAGACTTGACGCTATGGTGCCACTTAAACCGTTGTTGTAAAGTATTAAGATACTCCACTTTCCATCTTCTCCAGAAATCTTGCGTTCTATTCTGTATGAACTGCCATCTTGTAAGTAAATTAACGTTCCTGAATTCATAGTTTGTCTCTGGAACGCTGATCAACGGTTCGCCAATTAAAAAGTGTCCTGGTGTTAGTGGATCTAATGTTGGTAATGATTCGTCCATCTTACAGAGAGGCCGTGAATTTAAACATGCTTCTATTTGAGCTAATAATGTTGACATTTCTTCATATGTCAATTTCGTGGTCTTACTGACTCTATTGAGATGTTTTTTCATCGATCGCACGCCAGCCTCCCATAAACCGCCAAAATTTGGAGCTCTTGGTGGAATAAAGTGCCAGGTAGTCCCGTCGTTAGCTAGTATCTCCGCTATTTCATTCGCTATGTTAATCTTACCCATGGCAAACATGTCTTTCAGTTCTTTAGCAGCTCCTATAAAATTGGTCCCATTGTCACTCCACAGGTGAGCGCAGTGACCTCTTCTGGCAACAAATCTTCTAAATGCTGCAATAAATCCTTGAGTTGTAAGATCTGTGACTGCTTCTAAATGGATTGCTCGCGTAGACATGCAGACAAACAGACATATATATCCTTTCATAGTCTTATAACCTCTCCCTTTAGAAGTCTTCAGCTGTATAGGTCCAGCATAATCAACGCCACTATTTAAAAATGCGCGATGAGGTGTAACCCTTGAGGCTGGAAGCTGACCCATCAATTGTTGTTGTGTTTTTGCTTTGTCTATTATACAGATTTTGCAATTTCTTGTTATTTGTCTAACTGATGATTTTAGACTAATTATCCAGTATTTGGTACGAAGATATGTCATCATCTGCTGTATGTCACCATGTAACGTCTTGATATGAGCTTCATTTACTAGTAATTTTGTAATGTGTTGATTGCAAGGAATAATGAGAGGATGCTTCTCATCTTCTGACATCTGTGCATTATTAAGTCGTCCTCCCACTCGTAACAAACCTTGTTCATCTAAGTAAGGCCCTAGGCTAATCAATGAACTTTTACTATTTATCATCCCGTTCTTCTTTAAATCTTCTATATCTTGATTATAGACAAGACCTTGATAATATTGAATGCATCGCTTTTCAATTTCATTCAGTTCAGCCGTCGTTAAAAATCTTTCTCTGTTTAGTCTCTCAGAATAGTTTAGAAATCGGACACACCATGCTAGGACTCTCTTCAACTTCGACATAGATGAGAATCTTGCCCAAATGGGGTTGTCATTGTCATTCAATATTATATGAAATGTTTTCTTCGACTCAAGGTCAGTACCAGGTATTTTTGTTCTTTCAAAATCTATTTTATCGCCTCTTAGCCATTTAGGTCCCATCCACCACATATCGTTTCCTGCCAAATTTACTGATGTTATGCCTCTAGAGGCTAAATCCGCTGGGTTATCTGCTGATTGAACATGTCTCCACTTGTCATTGTCAATGTGTTGTATAATATCCGATACCCGATTACCGACAAATAACTGCCATCGACTCGGTTGACATTGTAACCAAGACAACACTACCATTGAATCCGTCCAAGCATAAACATTGTCCATTGAAATTTTTAGCAAATCCGACATTTCTCTTAAAAGGTGCGCTGTTAATACCGCAGCACATAGTTCTAGTCTTGGTATAGTCAATTGTTTCAGTGGTGCAACCTTTGTTTTTGCTGCAAGCATATGGACATGTACAATATCATCTTCACCAATCACTCGAAGGTAGACTACAGCTGCATAGGCAACTGAAGATGCATCTGAAAAGCCATGAAGTTGAATAGCTTTGCTACGAGAAGTTATTTTGAGCCAACGAGGTATTTGTATTGTCTGCAGTTCGTTTAACTCATTTCGGTAATCCTGCCATTCTTCGACAATTTCCATCGGTAACTCATCATCCCAATTCAGGCTACAAAGCCATAATCGTTGTATCATAACTTTGGCTGTGATTACTACAGGTGCTAACCAACCAAACGGGTCGAAGAGACTTGCAACTTCTGATATTATCTGTCTTTTCGTCGTCACAACACTGGAGTTTGGTAAGTTGACTGTAATTTTGAAAACATCTTGTTTTCTATCCCAGGTAAGGCCTAATATTTTTATAATATTGTCCAATTTAATTTCGAAATTGTTGTCAGATTCCTGACATGTTCTACCGTTTCGAAGAGACTCGAGCAGCTCTTCAGAATTACTCGACCATTTCTGCATTTCAAACCCGCCTGCCTTTAACAGCTTGTTAATCTCATAGCAAATATTCTTAATTTCAGATTTATCTTCATGCCCTGTCATCAGATCGTCCATGTAGAAACTATTTTTTATTATTGGTGCCGCACGTGGGTAAGTTTGAGTTTCGTCATCGGCTAATTGACTCAGGGTCCTAACTGCCAGCCAAGGTGCAGCAGCAGTTCCAAACGTCACAGTAAGTAATTTGTAACTTTCTATTTTTTCAGAAGGTGTATCTCTCCAAACAATCTGCTGTAAATCTGTGTGTTTTTCTGTCACCCACACCTGACGGTACATCTTAACAACATCACCAATCACACAGAATCTGTGAGCTCTCCAGCGAATTACTAGACTCCGTAAGCCTGGCTGCAGTGTGGGTCCTATCATCATAGCGTTATTTAAGGAGATACCGTGAGAACTTTTCGCTGAAGCGTCAAAAACGACTCTAACCTTCGTAGTATCTCTAGCTTCTTTGACGACAGCGTGATGGGGAAGGTATACAGCTGCTTTATCATCTCCTGCTTCAGCTTTCTTCATGTGACCTAACTCCATGTACTCATGTATGACCTTAGTGTATTCCCTTTTCAAATTTTCATTTTTCTCAAATTTTCTTTCTAGTTGTTTAAATCTCCAGACTGCTTGTTGTTTTGTTTCTCCACATGATTTCACCGTGCCTTCGATACTATTCTTCAACGGTAAATGTACTATATATCTTCCAGTGTTGTCTCTCGTTGTTGTTGTTTTGTAAATTTGTTCACATAATTCTTCTTCCTTTGACCATCCCTTCAAGTCTGTATAATCTTGCGTCTCAACCTCCCAAAACTTCTTCAAAAGATTGTTGTCTTCCTGCACCTGACGGATGACATGAAAGCTCGCGGCTTTGCGTGGTCTGAAAGAAGTTGTATCAGTGTCACCTAACACAATCCAACCTAAGTGTGTATACTGTGCTACTAAATAGCCCGGTCCTTTTATAAGCCCAGTGTTTAGAATTCTACCATAAATCTTAGCTCCGAGAAGAATATCAACTTTGCCGGGAGTGTCAAAGTTCGGGTCAGCTAACTTTACATCATCAAGTTGAGGCCACGGTTTACAGTTTATTTTCCTAGCTGGTAAACTACGAGTTATAGATTTTAATACAAAAGCATTTACCTTCATAGTGAAATCGTCCTCATACCTTGATGAAATTAGTAGTTCCACCTTACTTTTAACGCTCACGTCGGTACTTTCTTCAAGTCCTGAGACAGCTACGTTAACTGCTGTTTTCTTCAGATTTAACAAATCAGCAACTCGAGCTGTGACAAACGATATCTCGGATCCTGGGTCTATAAAAGCTCTAAAGACATGAAGCTGTCCACACTTTGATGCTACCTCTACGAGTGCTGTAGCTAATAAAGTGTCTTCTTCAGTTTCGTCTTCACTTGGTCTGACGTGTGCAACAACCTTTGAGTCTTCTACTGTCATGTCTACTTTCTTGTTTTCTTGTGTTTCTTCGGCTAATTTTAAATCTCGATGCAGTAAAGAATGATGTCGTCTCCTGCATATTTGGCATGACGTCTTCTGCTTACATCGCCATACAGCATGATTAGGTATGAGGCAATTAAAACAGAGATTGTTGTCTCGAACAAAGTTGTATCTATCATCTAACGATTCCTTCGCAAATTGCTTACAATTGAAAATATAGTGGTCTTCCTTACAAAACGCACATTGCATATCTTCACCACTTGTAGTGATGTGAAAGGTCTTCGAGGCAGCCGGTTTCCAACTCCTGCTTTCAGGCTCCACCATTTCCAAAGTTCTGAACCGAGTTTCCAGGAATGCCTTAAATCTTTCGAATGTTGGAAACACTGTCGCTTCTTCTCCATTTATAAGCTCCTCCCAATGTTTGTGGCTATCTGGATCCAGTTTCGATACAATGATGTAAATTACAATGGCATCCCACTGATGTATTGGTAAGCCCAGATTTTTAAGTGAGTTTAAACATTCGATAGATGTATCGAGTAGCTGTTTTAAAGCAGTGGCCGATTCTTTGAAAATCATCTTCTGGCCAAAGAACCTTTTAAAATGGCAATTTGCAATATACCTTTTGTTGTCGTACCTCCCTTTTAAAATGGTCCATGCTTGTGTATAATTCTCAGCTGTAATTGAAAACTGTCTCAAAAGATATTCCGCGTCGCCCTTCAAATTAACCTTTAGGTAATGCATACGTTGTACATCATCGAGCGAACTATTATTGTGTATTAAAGTGGTGAATAAATCGTGAAAGGACTGCCATTCTGTGTAGTCGCCGCTGAAAATTGGGATGGTTATTCGTGGTAGTTTTATTTCACTACTTGACGCATGATTAACGGATATATTTTGTGCGACTTGATTGCCTCTTGCTTCAATAGAAAATTGTTGTACAGCCGTTTTTAATTCACCCTTGTATATATAATAACGCTCTTCAAAGGTATCGTACAGATCTTCCGAAAAATATGACATTTTGCTTTTGTCTTCTTCCTTGTTGAAGCTTGTCAATATTTTTTGATGAATAGTTTTAAATTCCTTATAGTTATTTTCCAATGTTTCTAATCTACCTTGTACGTACCCCAATGTTATTCGTTCTTTTGGTGACTTTTTATAATTCACATGGGCTTTTTCTATTTTTTCTAAGCAATCCATTTGTAAGACTATTAATTTCTCTGCGCCACTCATATTTGAAACGAATTTTGAAAATCGTATATATTTACGTAAATATTTTGCGGACTCACGGACTACACAACTATAGGATTGTAGGTCACTGTATTTTAATTATCCGGTTCGGATTGGATCATGTTCACCTTAATATTGTTAATAATTATTTTGTATCAAAGAAAACGTGTTTTTATTGTGACATGACTTTAATGACTGACGTATATGTTTTTTACTTTTTACAATGACATATGGAAACTTAATCTATACCTTTAAAAAGGCTAAACACCGCGTGTTCAAGTAAAATAGAGGTGATAAAAAAAATACTCACTCCGACTTACCACCCCTCATCTAACGGTGCGGCTGAAAACGCCGTTAAGCTTTGCAAGAAAGCAATCAAGAAGGCAAAAAGAGAGGGTGTCGATATTGATTTAGCTTTACAGGCATATCTGATGTCATACAGGAATGCAATTCACGGCACCACAGGCGATTCTCCTGCATTGTTGCTTCAGAAACGCAGGCTGCGTTGTCGTCTAGATTTGCTTCGCGGAGGAGAGGAGCGCGAGCGCACCGTACAACGCGCTCAGGAGCGTCAAGTTCAAGCGTCAGGGGGCAAAGATCGTCGATTTCAAGTGGGGTATCTAGTTCATATGCGGGAGCAGGCCAATCCGGATAGGTGGGTGAAGGGTAGGATTAAGGAAGTAGTAGGCTCTAGAAATTATATAGTTGAAAGGCTGGACGGAACGCTAGTAAAAAAACATATTGATCAAATCAAGGTCAGAGGTGATAATAGTCAGTTGGTGTGGCCTCGTTGGGTAACATGTACAGACGGTGTTGTGGTGCCTACTCACGAGCCCGGTCCGGCCGACGCAGCGGGCGCGAACGGCGCGGCTGCGCATGAGCCCAGGCCCGAGCCGGCCGCTGAACCAGCGGCTCCCCCGCCATTGCTTCCGTCTCTTGTTAGTAGCTATGGCAGGGTTATAAAGCCTGTCAGGTATTATCCTTTACCGGAGTAGAAGAAGTAGTTTTAATAAGTGTGAGGGTGTGGTATATTTGTTAATAGAGGTTACATAGCTTTTAGTTTTAAAACAATGACGTGTGTCAACTCTGTCTTCTTTTATTATATACGATTCCTGGAAGCACGTTTTTTTATGAATAAATCTACATTTATTACATTTATTATATTTGAGATAATAATCAGCTTTCTCACAAAAAAAGGAAAAGTGTAAAAATTCACGACCTCGGGCGGGTCTCGAACCCGCGACCCTGAGATACCAACTGAGCTACTGAGACCAAACCCGTGGCCCCGAATTTCTCCGCCATATCCCTCGTATGAGTCTTAGGGCGGCGCTTACTCCATTTGCCGATTAAGAAGTACTTTCTTACGGTAGATGTTGACATTTTCCTCTTTTCGTTTCTCTCTAAGAAATTAGGTATCGTTCGCAGACGTTTCTGCCTAAAAGTAATAGTTAATAAACAGCTTCATTAGTTACCCTGAATACAAGACAAAGGAGCAACGCTAACAAGCGCCAGCCGAACTCGCCTTCTGAACTTCACCGGCGATCCACGTGTAACGCTCAAATTTACTAGTGTCCGACCGAAGTTTCGGTTTCGGTTTCAGTCGGTTTCAGCCTAAAATCATGTTTCGGCCAAAGGTTCGGTTTCTGCCAAAACCAGCCGAACCTTTCGGCCGCGCCGAAACTTACAACGTACTTTCGGGTCGTGTTCGACTGATGTCAGGTGAGCTCGGCACAGCTAGCAATATGACATCATATGATAATGCCAATATTTAAATTCGAGAAAAGTGTAATCGGGCCATGGAGATGAGAAATAAGATTCATACCGAATCTTCGGATTCGGTTTCGGTTTCGGCAAAAAAACATATTTCGGTTGGACACTACAAATTACTTACGTTACGGCTATTCGAAGTAATTCTAATTGGCGAGTCAGTTTACTTATGTGAATGGCGGGCATAAATTGTAATACATCATAAAATATACAGAGTAGAGTATAGTAGAGTATAGAAGTGTGCAGCTAATGAAGAATTAACCGTGATACGCGTTTAATCATTATTGTTAAATCATTGACACTATTGTAACAACGTCGCCCAGCGGGCCTCAGATGGTTATCCACGAATGTCATAAGATAATGCTATAAGTTGATAAACTGACATGTTGCACGGATAGCGCGACGGTGACAGCTGCCAAATGCAAAGACATTTGATAGAACTGTTTAAAATTATCAGAAATTGTCAGAACGTGCCGACAAACTATCGTCTTATCCAGCAATTATCAGGATATCAGCTTGGCATCTTAGCCCCGCTGGTGGCAATACTATACATTTGGCAAAATTGTCCAACTCTCGGACAGACGGCATTATGTACAGAAAAGAAGATTTTTTTTTAAAGTCATTAAGGCTCTCGGGTAGGATGAGGTTGGCATCCATTAAAAGAACATACAAATGTAGTGCCTAATGACTTTCTTTCATATTTTCTCGGAAACACTCGTATTTGTCAGGCCACTTCAATCGACCTCGTTACTTTAAAAGATAATAACATTTATTTTCGAAATAAATACAGTAAATGTAACTTACCTAACTACCTACCTCTACCTACCTTAAATCTAAAGTACCTACGATGCTGGCGGCATTTCCTCGTTGTATCGCACGTTGTGCGAGGAAGCCACCAGCTCTTCTCTTCGTTACTTTTAGTACTGACACTGGTTGAAATAGCATGACATGTTAGGACGTTTCCTTGATAATACGAAGGAAAATAATTATGCACTTCATCTTTACTTGATGCACTGCGAGTAATCTCAAAATAAGATCAACTTGCAAACTTCAAATGCTACTCCCGGCTTAACTTTTCCGATGGGATATTCTGTAATCATTTTTGTTATTTTCAATCGAGTTGATCTTTCCCTCGAAAATTCATGCTTTTTTAAATTACTTACTGACAGAGTATAACGCGCACTTAACGGATTAAAACAGTTTACTGCCGTAGGTAATCACAGAAGCAGTTAGTGATCCAACGAATTACAGCTTTTTTCGTTCTACGAATTACCGTCCATAGGATGCTACAAAAATGTATATTGATAATTTATTTCTTTTTGATAATTTATTGTATAGTCTGTTTGAGAGTATACTATCTGTTTTATAGTATACTCTCTATTAAAAAAAACCCGCTAAGTACGAGTCGGACACCTACTGAGGGTGCCGGACAAACGATGAGTGGAACTCTCAATACGCGGCAATTACCTATACACTTTTCAGTTTATTTCATTTATTTTCATTTTTCAATAATTAAAAGACAGTATGATGCGCGATCGGATGATCTTATCTCTGTCCATTTCATTTCCAAGACAAACATGCAAGGGGCTTATTGGAATGATAATTTCGGTAGTTCAACCATTTTAGTACCCTGTCGCAATAGCTAAAATGACAACCTCAAATGTCAAGTTAAACGTAAAAATAATGATACTGAAAACAACTAGAGCTGATCTTTGATTACGGTTTTTTGTTGGATTTGCAAATAACCGACAAAAAGTAGTTAACTTGTTATTAGGCTTTCGTACCACAAAAGGAAAAAACGGAACCCTTATAAGATCACTTCGTTGTCCATGCGTCCGTCAAGACCCTTTATCTCGGAAACGCGTAGAGGTTGCACCGCTCTAGAGAATGCTAACCTGGTAAATTGGCTGATTTTACAGCCGGTAAATTACCGGTAATTTTCAACCAAAACCGATTATTTACCAGAATATATATAATATGTAAATAAAAATTTCATAATTTATTCAATAGACACTTACTTTTAATATATAATGTCTACATAATCCCATATTAGGTAATCAACTTACACTGGTAATTATTTTGCTTGTTTTACGCACCTCACACTATGATTCTTATGATCTCATGGGAGTTGTAAGTTGTAAGCCATGTTTTGTAACAAATTGAATGCCGAGTTTACCTCCTAGTAGACGAGGTTTAATGTTTAACCGACAGTTACGTTAACTCATACATTTCACAACCTCAAAACGATTGATTACGGTATCACACTTTAGGGTTGAAGCGAAAAAAATCACTTCCTACTTTATGTGTATGGCACAGGTACCCTAAAATAGGTATTTATGCAACAAGTGCGGAAAGTAGGTGATTTCTGACTACCCGAAACAAGTCGGAAATCATCTTTACGCACATGTTCCATACAAAACAAAAAACAATAATTATTAGTGGAAGTGTACTGGAGTAGCACAGTCCACACCCACAGTAAACCGGGGTGAGCGACGACTGTAGCATAGCTGTTGTAGCTTTGCGGCTGCAATTACGATTTCCTTGATAAATATGCAATAATGTTAACGTTTTTATTTTAGGAACTATTTTGTATCAGCATTACATCTGTATTAAAATTTCTTTATTATTTATTTTTCATTATGAAAATAATTATGGACAACTGCGAAAAAATGTGGCAGTAAAAACGCCACTCGCGCCGAATGTGATGTCAAAGTCCATGTCTATCGACAAAAGCACTTGTATAATTTCGGCGGCGTATGGTGCCGTCACTTGTTAGTTGCCTTGGACTCTGACGTCACGCCAAGCGAGCGTTTTAAACGCCTGAAACAAATATATAGGGAAACATTTATTTTCAAAATATATACAGTAAGTGTAACTTAGCTTTCCCGACCCCGGGTAAGGTCCTAGTGGAGGGGTGTGTGAGACTCGCCGCTCAGTTCTCCCTCTCAAGTCAGAGGGAAGCAGAGTCGGCCCTACCCACTAAACACCACTCCGGCGTCTCCCTCTTGGCCGTTAATGAGGGCACCATGGGATCAATAACATTGCACCACGGTGCCCTCCGGCGGCCCCGGCTTTATGCCGGGGCACCCGCACAAGGAGAGGGAGGTCAGAAACGCTTTGACCTCCCCCCCGACGACGTGGGGCCGTGCAATGCGGGACCCGATCCCGCTGGCCCCATTAAGGGTCTTGGCGAATGAAGGCAAGACGCCTTCGACCCCGCCGCCTGCGACGGGGCGGGAGAGCATCAGCTGCATCCTCCCGCTCCCTTTCCGCTGCCTCCTTCCGCGACATAACCTCTTCGCAGAAGGAGGCCACCGCATTCCATTTCCTCTCGCTACCCAGCATCGCTGTTATGACGCTGTCAGCGAGAGATCTGCCAGCCCCGTATCATTCTGCATGACCGCCCTTTCCACGGCCCAGCGAACACACTCTGCCAGAGTGTGCTGGGCCGTGTCGTCCGCTTCCCAACACTCCCAGCACCGTGGCACCGGCTCTCTACCTATCCGGTGCAGTAAAGTAACTTACCTAGCTGGCTACCTCTACCTACCTTAAATCTAAAATAGGTCCTTGATTATACCTAGGATGCTGGCGGCATGTCCTCGTTGTATCGCAATGCTGATACGTTGTGCGAGGAAGCCACCAGCTCTTCGGTCACCAGTAACATCAACCAGACGTTTCGGAATTTCTACGAAAAACTTGCGTGCGCTGGGACCCCATGGACCAAGAGTTTCGACCCCAAATGGTAACATTGTTAGTATGTTAGTTATATTATTTCTCAACACGAGAAACATAGGTTAATAAACTCAAGTAGAACATAACATAAGTGTAAATAGTAACATATTACTCAATCTTTCTTGTGAGATTAATTTAGACATAAAAATAAGAATTCAACACGATCACTCTTATGGGATCGCTTTTAAGAAATAAATACATAATTAAGCACACAAATAAAAACCAATATCTCTTGTAGAATTGGCAAATAAAAACATAATAACAAAATAAAGGTACTTAATATACTTCTTTGTGATGGACTTAATTTACTATATGTACACACTGAACTTAAAGCTATTCGCGACAAAAAGGTTTCTTAATTTTGCGCCTAGATGCTTCGTCATCTGGCTCATTTTTTAGATCGGCAGGTTGATTGTTGACGAGAAACAGTTCTAAGCATTGAAATTAAACACTTTTGAACGGATTAATTGCGATCTTAAACATCCTGTAGATTAAAACCGTTCACCCGTACTGTAACAGCCAATAGACACTAATAATACTTACATAACAGAGCTGAGCCATGGCATAACCCGGGAAAACGCTAGGAAAAAGAAAAGCCAAAAGACACCAAAAAAAAAAATTTTTTTTTAAATGGTCTTATCTAGGCAAGTTTTATTCCCTCTTGGCCTAGTTTTACCCTGTCACCTTCAAATTTCCCAATTCGGTACCAAAAGCGGCTTACATTAATAACGGCGAATGTTTCCTAAACACGGTTCAGCGGAGACCTAAGAGACGCGAAATGAATTAAGCAGACTCAAAGCTAATACTGAAAGGGAACTTTGTAATATGAATATTTTTTCTAAACAGGCTTTGAGGATCTGAATCAAATTCCGCTGAAAGGCATAATAAACATAAGTAGGAAGTAAATTTAAGTATGTACCCTTACTTGGTAAATAAATACTAAAGATGGACGTGGATATATATCTAAGTAGAATACGCAACAACTACCACGCAACGGTCATGGTATGAAATGAGCATTATAATTTTAGAATCCGGCTTGAATGACCACTATGATAATGAATACACACGTTGCTACGATTCCGAATATTTTAATTGGAAATTCAATTAGTTTACATAGACAACTGTAAAGCATGAATTATATAATTAATTAAATAAAATAATTTTTTTGATTCATGATCTATGATAAAACAAAAAGTGAGTGCAACAGTCGCCGTTAAACTTAATGTTTGGCGAATTTATGATTATACGTAATTAATTGTACAAAACTTTTTTTGAGAAATAAATTTAAAAAATATATATATTCTAGATAAATAAATATTAGCGCTAGACGTAAGTCTGAGCCGTCAGATGGCATGAACGCACCTTAAGCGTTTCAAAAATAAGAAAGGATTGAATATACGTAAGAAATTTCGGACTCTGGTCGCCGTGGTCGGGTGGCCTAGTGGTTAGGGCGTCTGCCGCGAAAGCAGGAGGTCCCTGATTCGATCCGAGCCCTGGGCACTGGGGGCCTTGGTCACTTTTTCTGTAGTATATGACATCGCTTTCAATTTATAGTTTACATATAATATATGAAATCATGTCTTTGCCTCGTTTGCGTTAAGCAGTAACAACGACATCTATTAAGAAGTTGGAACAACGAACTAAGTGCAATAGTAAAATTAAAACCTATGAAAAAATACAAAGTTTTTTTATGCTGGAGAAAATGTTCGTATACTTATCTGGCGTCAAATAAAGGCTTGTGTCGGCCTTAATTCGAATGATTTTATACACACAACTGAATTTATATACTAAATCCTCACATTCTACGGCTATGATAACGTGTGTTGTATTTCTTGTGCCTTTTTTGTGCAAGATATTTTGGTAAGTATATGTACCCTGTATTTTTATTGATTAACAGAATCATCGTTTTGTTAATACATGAAATAATTATTAAAATTCTCATAGCGGGTTACTCACGTCAATAATGTCGAAAATAGCTCGACATGTTTCGGAACAGTCCGTGTCCCTTATTCATGAGTCATGCGTCTAGCCGCGGCGACTGCTCTACGCACACTGCGAGCCCCAGCGCGGTCTCTCGTTTTAATTTATCGGTGCTCTATGTTGCCAAGCTGTACATGCGTGATATATTCTTAAACATTTCCGCTTGATTATTACCTATCTGGTCGTATTCATACCAAAAACACCGTCATATTAGCCCTAATATCATTCCACAAACAGCAGCTTAAGAGCAGTGAATCTCCATTTCACTGTAAATGCGCAGTCTAGTTACATATATATCTTACTGCGTATTATGTTCATTTTATGCGAATACGGGATAGAGGCAATTTCTTAAAAGCCGTTTACAATTTATTATCGGGAACATCTCAATGAAGCTCCAAATTTGAACATTTCTATTCAAAACAAGATTTGTAGGCCATGATTATTATAAATAGAAGCGATCAGGGGTATATTTTTCATAAAGTATTATTATTATTTCGAAACCAAGGCATAGTTGTTTGGTCTGGCAATCGATACAAAATTATGGCAACTTTGTCATAAACCTAATCAAGTACTTTAGTTTTTTTTCTAAAATGTACTAAACATGAACGCATAAGTAAATAAATTCATTATAGAATAATATACAATCTTCGTAGAAGTTGACAAAAGTTTCAATACCGTTTTCATCCCTAAACAATTTCATAGTAAATAAATGTATCTTCAACTTATAGGCGGTGCGTTGTCCATCAAACTTTATATACTCGTAACGCGACTTATACGAGTAGAGTATGTATAGGTATCTGTTTCATCTAGATATAGAACCTAAAGGTCTCTTTTGGGGTCACTAACGCATCGCCAAAAATCTTTTGCCTAATTTTCATTTCCGAAACAATTTATTCCAAAACACATGTTTGCCAAATATAAATTTCCCAAATACTCATTTCACAAACGTACCTTTCGCGGAATATCATATTCCAACCCTAACCTAACCTAGTTGGCAAATGAAAATCGGCCAAATGTGAGTTGGCAAATAATAATTTGGTAAACGTTTGATATGCCGAGTGAATCATCGGCGAAAAGTTGGTTGGCAAGTGATATTCGGCAAAATGAAATTCGAGGAATATTCCCCTATTATTGCCATTTCTATGGAATTCCTCTTTACCTAACTTATTAAACAGCAATCTTCGTCTCACACCAAATAAGAGCATATTTCATATTATGAAAACGAGAAAATTGCAGCTCTTTAATGTTTTTGAAATAAGTCGCGGCCAGTTCATGAACGACATAGCGGGTTCAAACGAGAAAGTGCGGGCACTTGCAGCATTCCTAACTATAAATCTAGCGGTTGAACCGAATGCAATGCCCGAGGACCGTCATTAAAGGCTCGCGGCAGTCCGTTGAAGAATGTAGCAAAATAAAACTGCGAATTACTCTGACAAACTCGCTTGTAACCTCTTTCTGCTACTTAAAACACAGCCTTACCTTCTGAGAGGTAAGGTTAATTTTAAAATAGCAAAAGTTTACGTATGAGAGTTACGTGACGGTTGTTGAAATCTGCGGTGAGCGCCATGTTACCTATAAACGGTTCCATGTTCTCTTTGTTTAGCTATTTCGTTATGGCCTAGCGTTTCGTTCAACATAATGCAGTGGTAATTAATCAAAGTCTTTAATTAAGTATTTTGAAACGCTTTTGCTGCGTTTTATCCGATTTTCAAATACCTGTGTCATACCTGTTTGTTGTGTCATGTTTGGCAAATAAATTCCTATCCATGAAACATATTTGTTCACCCAAAGCAACAGCCAAAATTTTGGATTTATTTGTTACTAGTGGTTCGCCCAGAACGTGAACTCATGACCCCTATAACCCCTATATCTCAGCAACCCCTTGACCGATTTGGCGCATATTTGAACTTAAAAATCCTATTTATCTCATCTAACCAGCTTCCAAATTCCAGGATACGACTAGCATTAAAATAACTCGACATTCAGTAAATAATAGATAAATAAATAAATATTATAGGACACTCTTACACAAATCGACCTAGTCCCACAGTAAGCTCAAAAAAGCTTGTGTTATGATACTTGCGTTATAGAAAACATCCATAACTCACGAACAAATATTTGTGATAAGCACACAAATAAATGCCCTGACCAGGATTCGAACCCGGGACCTCCTGCTTCATAGACAGAGTCACTACCAACTATGCTACGCGGCCGTTGAGTAGTTACTTACCAAGATGTCTAACTAAGTAGTTAATTAGATGAGATAAATATAATTTTAAAAGTTCGGACATGAGCCAATTCGGTCAAGGAGTTGCCGAAATGTAAGGGTCTTATTTAGTCAGATTTATCGTCCGTATCGTAGACGTCCTATCGGCATTTCCAAAGGATATTGCCTCAAATTCACTTAAAATGCAGCACTAACAGGCTTGATGGATCCAAAGTCTTCCATCGCCGCAATCCTGACATTTCGCATGCATCAAATTCGCAAAGCGGCTTAGGCGCGAGTGCATCGCCGCGACG